>JAMXBD010000078.1:0-1200000 GCA_024138025.1 Combretum micranthum
ACATATATATTAGTTAATATTAGTTATAATTTTTGTTTAATTAAGTTTTCGGGTCATTTTAATACACTATTAGGTATATTTTAGCTTATATATGTAAATGTATATGTACAAAGTCTTTAATGGATCCTATGAAAGTTTTAGTTTAACAAAAAGTACAAATTAACTTTAATATACGTATCTAATTGTTTAAGAAAATTTATCCTACGCGATTTAGATTTTTAAGCTTTTCGGGTCAATTTTCGTTTCAGGCTCCAAGGGCTTTAGAAAATCCTAATTAGGTATATTGGTATGATTCAATTCTATATTTGAGGTCTAGATCTCAAGTTATACATGAGTTTATGTTTTTATTGGGTATTTATAATCCTAACCGTTTATCTTGAAATCACAATTTCCTAACTAAAACCTATTGAGTCATTTATGTGATATACTAGTAATATACTATACTAGTTATATATTTTAGATTTGGAGACTCACTCTGAAATCTATCAATATAGTTTATTACTACTAAAACTCTCAAATTTTAGGGTTCCAATGCAAATATAGGTTTTTACTATACCTTGTTTTAATTCCCGATCTCTATTGAATACTAAGGTAATCACTTAATATCCATATTTAGGTTTTCCTATATATCTGTCTGTTTGACAAGGATTCGGGTTTAGGATTTGAAGTTTCCTTTGATCACAACCTGAATTATTAACTCGGAATACGAAATCTTGTTTTTGGAAACAATTGGGGTCAAAGAAGTCCTTTTATAAAGTCTATGAGTCCCAAACCGATCAAATTGAAAGTATCTATCTAAACTAGTTTCTAATTAACTCCTAGGGTTACTAGTCAACTAATTTCTAACTAGGGTCGTATCGTATGATGGAAGTTTTCGGGGTTTACATTTTCTCCCCCCCTTAAAATAAGCTTTGTCCTCAAAGCTTGAAAGCGTACCTGGATATTCGAACAGCTGTGGATAATTCTTTTTGATTTCCTCTTCTAATTCCCAAGTTACTTCTTCAGTCCGAGGATCCCATAGCACTTTGACGTAGTGGATCTCTTTATTTCTGAGGACTTGTACCTTCTTGTCTAGGATTCGGATAGGGTGCTTTTCATAAGTCAAGTTCTCTTTTAGATCAATTGGTTCCAGCTCAACAATCTTATCTGGATTTGGTACATACTTCCTTAGTACCGATACATGAAAAACATTATGTATACCAGATAGTTTGGGTGGCAATGCAAGGCGATATGCCAGATTTCCCACTCGTTCCAATATTTCAAATGGTCCTACATATCTAGGACTTAGCTTTCCTTTTACTTGTCTGCTATGAAGACTTTTTATTGGACTTACTTTCAGGTAAACATGTTCTCCCTCCTTAAATTCTAGTTCCCGTCTCTTCAAATCTGCCCAGCTTTTCTGTCTATCTTGGGCTTCTTTCATCCTTCTTTTTATCACTGAAACCTTGTTAATTGTTTCTTGAATCAGTTCGGGTCCAACTAGTACTCTTTCCAGATTATCCCAGAATAATGGAGATCGACATTTCCTACCATATAAAGCTTCATAGGGTGGCATCCCTATACTCGAATGGTAGCTATTATTATATGCAAATTCCACCAGTGGTAGATGTTGATCCCAATTTCCTTTAAATTCCAAGATACATGATCTCAACATATCTTCCATTGTCTGAATTGTTCTTTCTGTTTGTCCATCGGTCTGGGGATGATAGGCCGTACTAAACCAACTGAGTTCCCAATGCTTTTTGTAATCCTTGCCAGAATCTAGAAACAAACCGTGGATCTCGATCTGATACTATATTAACTGGCACTCCATGTAGTCTCACAATTTCCTTTAAATACAACCGGGCCAACTTCTCCAAGGGATAGGTCATATTGATTGGTAAGAAATGGGCTGATTTAGTGAGTCTATCCACAATAACCCAAATAGCATCATAACCTGCACTTGTCTTGGGTAACGATACAAAATCCATAGATATTTGATCCCATTTCCATTCTGGAATAGACAATGGTTTCAACAATCCCCCTGGTTTTTGATGTTCTGCTTTTACCCTCTGACATATTTCACATCTGGCCACGAATTGAGCAATATCATTTTTCATCCCGTTCCACCAATATGCACTCCTCAGCTCTTGGTAGGTCTTAGTTTCGCCTGGGTGTACGGTATATCCAGAATAGTGTGCTTCATTCATTATCTCTTTCCTCAAACTTTCATCATGTGGTACACACAATCTTTTATTCATCCTTAATACTCCATTTTCATCTATTTGAAAATCCTTATATTTCCCTTGTGATACTCTTTTGATGATTGCCTGGAGTTCTTCATCCTTTCCTTGAGCCTCTTTTATTCGTTGTAATAAAGTGGGTTCCAAGGTTAAGCTGCCGAGTTCTGCGTCCAGACCTTGTATTGAAAATTCCAGTTTTAAATTTTCAAATTCTCTGATGAGTTCTTTCTGTTCTGTCAACATTGAGGCTATTTCTCCATAATTTTTACGGCTTAAAGCATCGGCTACTGCATTCACCTTGCCAGGATGGTAATTGATGGTTAAATCGTAATCTTTGATTAACTCCAACCATCTACGTTGCCTCATGTTCAATTCCTTCTGGGTGAATATGTATTTCAGGCTCTGATGATCTGTGTATATTTCACACTTCTGCCCATACAAATAATGACGCCAAATTTTAAGCGCAAAGATCATAGCAGCTAATTCTAGATCATGAGTAGGATAATTCATCTCATGGGGTTTTAACTGTCTAGAAGCATAGCTATCACTTTTCCATTCTGCATTAATACACATCCCAAACCATTCTGGATGCATCACTATAAATAGTGTAAGGATCCTGGTCATTGGGTAGAACTAGTATTGGTGCAGAAACTAATCTCTTTTTCAATTCCTGGAAACTCCATTCACGTTTCTCATTCCACAAACTTTTCATTCTTTTTGGTCAATTGCGTCAGTGGTCGTGCAATTCTTGAGAAATCTTGTACGAATTTCCGATAATATCCTGCCAATCCTAAGAAGCTTCTTATCTCTGTAACAGTTCCAGGTCTTTTCCATTCCACAATAGCCTTAATCTTAGCAGGATCAACAGAAATTCCATCTCCTGACACAATATGTCCTAGAAAGGATATACTTTTGAGCCAAAACTCACATTTGGACAACTTGGCATAAAGCTGATTGCTTTGTAGTATTTGCAATACGGTTCTTAAATGTTCATCATGTTGTTCCTCTGTGACCGAGTATATTAATATGTCATCTATGAAGACAATCACACAAACATCCAATAAAGGTTTAAAAACGCGATTCATCAAGTCCATGAAAACAGCAGGTGCATTCGTCAATCCAAATGGCATAACTAGGAATTCATAATGACCATACCTAGTCCGGAATGCTGTTTTTGGTATATCTTCTGCCTTGATTCGGATTTGATGATAACCAGATTTCAAATCAATTCGAGAAAACACCTTTGCTCCCTTTAATTGATCGAAAAGATCATCAATTCGGGGCAAGGGTATCTGTTCTTAATAGTTACTCGGTTTAATTCTCTATAATCAATACAGAGTCTCATTGAACCGTCTTTCTTCTTGACAAACAATACTGGTGCTCCCCATGGTGACACACTTGGTCTGATAAATCCTTTATCCATTAGTTCTTGTAATTGCACCTTTAGTTCTTTCAGTTCCACTGGTGCCATGCGATATGGAGCTTTTGATACTGGTTCTGTTCCAGGTATCAAATCAATTGAAAACTCCACTTCTCTATGTGGGGGTAATCCTGGTAATTCATCAGGAAATACTTCTGGATAGTCGCATACTGTTCTGATAGTATGAACATCTATCTTCTTGGATTCATCCTCAATCGTCCCATGATTATCCCCGCTTGATTCCATATCTATTTCATTTTCACCCTCTATGGTCATCATTCGCCCTTCGACTTTCTTGAGGACTTCCCCTTTAAACTCTTTTCTTTCTCCTTGGGCATTCATAAAAGATATTGTCTTAAGACGACAATCGACTTTTGCCTTTACAGCAGTCAACCATGTCATACCTAAGATAACATCATATTTTTGGATGTCCACCAAGATTAAGTTAGCAAAGGATTTCTGTCCCCCAATTTCTAATGGATATCCCTTCATTATTTCACGAGTCATTACTAAATCTCCTGTGGGTGTAGTAACTCCTAGTTCCTTAGTCATGGTCTCGATGGAATATTCCAATCTTCTTGCTAATCCAGTATTGATAAAAGAATGTGTTGCTCCCGTATCAAATAAGGTATAAGCAGGTTGACCATTCAATTGGATTGTTCCTAATTATTAAACATAGGTTATTATTCTCCCCAGGAATGTTTGTTTATCTAAGTAGGGTTATACCGACTAAACTACTTAAATGAGTAAATTAATTATCAGATTAAGTACCTGCAATGAGACCGTAATCGTCTGGATCAGCTTCATCCCACACATTTTCTTCATCCTCCTCTTCTATTTCTCCTTCCTCAATTGGGGTTCCCTGCATAGCATATACCCTTGCTGCTGTCATGGCTTTGCTAGTATTAGCATTTCCATTTTTGGGTCCAGTTGTATTGGCAATGCCTTTAGGGTTGGAAGGTCCAGCAACTGCGTTCACTCGTTGTGGACAATGAGTTGCTATATGTCCAATTTTCTTACAAATGAAACAAGTTGCACTATTTTTCTTTGGGCATGCAAAAACCATATGTCCACTTTCACCACAGTAATAACATTTTTGTTGTAGATGTGGACAATTCCTCGGGTAATGAGCTCCCTTGCATTTCCAGCACGAAACATTTTCAACATTCCTATTTTTCACATTTCCCATAGGTTTAAAGAATCTCTTTTTCTTAGGAACAAAACTTGTCCCTGTCTCCTCAAATGTTCTTTTACCAAATGTCAATCCCGTTTTCTATATCTTTCAACTTCATATTTCTTGGCACGTTCAATGGTTCTTGCTTTTTCAACCATGGCTGCAAAATTGGAAATTTCAAACTCGGCTAATCTCCTTTGAAAATTGGGTTCTAATCCTGCCATGAAGGTTTGCCTCTTTAATTCATCACTATCTCTGTAGGCATCTGGTGCAAATTGGAGCAACCGATTGAATTCGTGCTCATATTCATCAATTGTCTTACTGCCTTGTGTTAGATTCATCAGGTCAGTACTATACTTGGCCTTTAAACTGCTGGGAAAATATTCCTTTAGGAATTCCTGTTTAAACATTTCCCAACTGATGGGTTGAGGCAATATCCTTTGCTTAGAGTTCCACCACAATCTCGCTCTCAACCGAAGCAAATAAGTTCCATACGGTACTCTTAAAGCTTCCGGTACCTGGAAGACATCAAGAGATCGTTCAATTTGAGCTAGCCAGTCTTCAGCTTCTTCGGGCTTCCCAGGTAATCCTTCAAAGTACCGATTGCATTTGATAAATTCAGGCAATAAATTTCTTTGAGGACGCAATGGTGGTGGCGGTGGTAATTCTGGTTCATATCTTATTGGTCCTTGTACCTCAGCCGCCGATTCATTTGGATTTACCGGTCCATTTTCTTGAAATTGAGCAGGTGTAGTATATCTTTCATTCCTCCCAGTGTTCACAGGAGGAGCTTCTGGTACTCCAGTTGGAGGTACGCATGTGTAGCTCGCATATTTTGTAGAGCTTGCAAGATTAACTCATTTTGTTGTTGCAGGTTTTTCAACACATCCTCTAATTGATTCTGAGGTGGTGGAGGAGCATTTGTTGATGAATTTTCAGATATCCTTATGTTTCTACCTCTGCCTCTTCCTCTTGGCATTCTAGTACCATAAAACATATTACTTGAGTTAATTATAAAACTCATACCCAAAGAGAGATTACAAGTAATCATACATATTTCACATCCATATTTCATAACCAAAACACTCATAATATTATATAGTTAGTGCTTTATATACAACCAAAATTTGCACTAACACTAGTTCTATGTTCTCTTTATCCACTACAGGGATTATCGTGCTTCATACTACATACCCTATTATACTCATATAATAGTAAGTTCATCAAAACAGTACATCAGTTATATTATCTATCAAAGCATATATCAAGGCTAATCTATGGGCTAGGGTACAGAGGTCCCTTGCCCTTTTCCCGAGGGCCCAACTGTGGATAGTGATCCTCCTCCTCTGAACTACTATCATCACTCTCAATCCTCCCTTTACCCCCTGGTGGTGCTAGAGTCAGATTGGTATCCATCATCCGGATACCTTTAGGAGCAGGTTTCTCCATAATGCCAGAAGGTGTCACATCTTCCTCAATCCACCCCCCATGAGCAGTACCAGTCCAGTGAGCATAATTGTAGTTGGAGACAAATTTTTCTGCTTCCCTCCTTCTCTTTTTACCTTCTTTTTCATCTATCATAGCTGTAGTCACACTTTGCATAACCACTGTGGTCTGCATAGCTGCTTGTCTTCTTTTGTTAGCTGATCTCCTAATGGACTGAGTCTCACCTTCATCTTCTGGTATGATAGGGGGCCTGTTTGTCAAAACACTTCTAGGAAACGGCTTCTGATCACATGAGTCAGCATCCACTCATCATCAGGAGCAATATCCTCCCGAACTAAGGCATGATCATACCTGATATCATGTGCATATACCCAATCACCTCCAATAGGAATCCAGATCCTAAAGTCTGGAAGATCAGGCCTCACTGATCGGGCTGACACAATGAAGGCTATATTATCAATCTCTATGCCTCCACCCTTCTGGATGATCAATCTCTCAAACCTGTAGATGGTTTTACTGCTGTGCCATTATTTGGAAAAGCTCTCTCACTAGAAACAACCAGTCTTCAACAGGGGTTGTAAACCCTTTTTCCAGGTACTGAAAATTTCATCCAAGGTCTTTGTAATGCCAGACAATGCCAAATCTTCTACTAAGACTCGGAGTCGGCGCCTATAATCAGTAAGGGTTTCCTCCTCCATCATGCTAAAGATTTGCCATTTAATATGACAAACTGCGGGATTGGTCTGCACACAATAAAATTTGTATGATTAGCAATCACACAGATTTTATTCCTAATTGTGCATCTAATTCTACTAAATAACTACCCCACTCAACATGGTTCTATTTGGATCTAAATTGGTATTTTTAACTGCACATTTACTAATTCACTTTCTTACATATATTTGTTTTTCCTATACCAGCAACCAGGCTCTGATACCAACTTAAATCTGTCACGCCCCAGGGTATTCTAATAATAATAATCAAGAACCACTCGATTACCATTATTAGTTTACCTTCTAGGAATGACATGATTTCCAAAAACAGGATCTTTTAGTTGCTTGGATGGAATAAACAAACATATATAAGATGTAAACTAGTAAACAACTTTACAAACTATATATTACAGATCATATGCTTTATAAGTCCTTACAATATAGCTGATGATTCTAATGCACTTTAAATGCATCACAAGTCTATTACAGATATAGATATTCTAACCCTATACTAAACTTTAAACTTCTGGCTTCTAATCTCTTACCGGGACCATGCTCCTGCTAGTAATGAGCCAGGGTCGCAGAGTGAACCTGAAAGGACTGTGGGAGTGTGAGCTAAACACAAGCTCAGTGAATAACCAGAACTTATTACATATAACATACAAGTTATTTAACAATCATATGAAATGCATCAATCACACAAATGAACATTACAAGCTTGGATAACCCGGAATCCAAACAGGATGGATTTACGCCCTCCCATCGGGGTTGAAGGATCACAATCTATGGTCCACCTACCCAGGAGAGACTTAAGCTTTCAGGAAATAATAATCTCAAATTTAGTTATCTCTTTAAACTTATCATGTTTCATTATTTATTTCCTGTTTAGCTTTAGAAACTCCACTAAGTGTTAGTTATTCCCATGTAATACCATAAGCGGCGTCCTTCGTTTACCATGTAGTTCCTATGGTATTAACAGAACAAAAGTAATCTTGCAATTAACTACTAGCTCTCTGGCCTAGATAATTCAAGCATTACCAGAGATCCGAGAAACTAACACGTAGTAGGCTACCACTTACTCAATGCTTTTTATGCATAGTATGTAATGCATGATTATTTTCCATTATGGTACCAGTAGTTTTTAGTCAATTTGGGGGTGATCAAGCAATACAGACATCAATTAGATACTACATACATTATCAAGATACACGCAATTGTGTTATCACTTATTTTAGAGTGACATGGCAATCAATGAATACAATACACAACTTTCATATTTCAAACAGATCACCAATTTTCATTATCTTTTTATTTAAGGTTCACTACTAGTACAAGCACAACCAATGTAATAACTGAGTCACTCACCTGCCCATCTAGTTAATCGTAGTAGTCTTCAGGTAGGTCCACCCCAATACCCGAGTCACCTATTGAAATAAATCATATAATTATTAAAATTTACAGATTATATAACCTAGTTCCTATGAACATTTAAGTATTCTAATGGTTTGTTGTGTTCCTATTTCATTCTTAATTAATTCTTTTGAATAACCTTAAGTTCTAATTCATGGTATTCGCAGTTTTATTTTATTAAATCTGGTTAGATACTTGAATCTATTGGTTGGGTATTTGGAAAGTTTAACAATTTAGTTAATTCATTTTTATTGTTCAAAACTATTAGTTTTCTTTTTAATTTCCTTAATAAATTTGTTTTATAGAGTATAGATATTCCTATACTCACAAATTTGGATTATTTAAATTTCCATTGTTATCTATTCCTTTTTAATATGTATTTAGTATTTACTAACTCATAATTTATACATATATATATCTTATTATGAAAACATACTTACTAATAAAAGAATTTATTAACTTAATTATAACTATTTTCAAAATTATTTTTCTCTCATAAACATTAATTATCATCATCAATAATAGCACCAAAATAATTATAATATCAATAATACTAATAACAATAATGATAACAATTATAATAATAACAATAATAATAATAATAATAATAAAATAATAATAATAATAATATAATAAAATTTCCGAAAATAGCTTAGAGGGAATAATCATATTCCATCACATTAAGAATTATACTAATTGTCTTATACTTTAATTAATATTACTACTAAAGTAATTTTAGTCTTATATTATTTCAGAAATAATATTTTCAAAATTCTAAAAATTCTTTTAATAATATAAAGGATATTAATAATTAAAATCTATTATGCGGAAATTACTTAACAAAGTAATTTATATTTCTAAAAAATTCTTTTTAGATTAATAATAATAGATTAGATATTTAAACTTCCTATATTTAATAAAGTCAGAAAAATAATTTTATTTTTAATTTAAATAAATAAATAAAAAATTTCGGATTTAATATTATTATATTATAATATTTTATTACTATTCCCAGAAAAATAAATAAATGCATGAAAAATAATAAAAATTCTAAAATTATTTAATTTATTATTTATTATATAATTATATATATTTACTTTTGTTTTTCTTTTCTTTTTTTTTTTTTAATTTCTGGCCGAGGGGTACACGGGGTGTGCACGCCCGTGCACCCAGCCCGTGCTCATCGGGGAGCACTGTTCCATTTCCGGCGAATCCGACGTTAAAACGTCGGGATTTTGGATCCAAACAACTCCTAATAACCTAATAAACCTAAATATCCAAGAATCATAACCTAAAAAACAACATGCTATCCATGATTTCGAATCATCAAGCTCGGCTAGGGTTTAGGAAAAATACCTTCGTTGCGACCTCACGATGAAATTCGAAGCTCCTAATGGCCTTGGTTAGCTTCCTAAGATGTCTAAGAGTCAATCTCAATCCATAAAACTGAAAGAAACTTCGCGTAATAAGATCACTTACCTCAAGCTCGTTTTTGAACGTTTTTCCTAGTTTTTTATTCGAATTTTCGAACGAGGTGGATATGAGCATTTAAAATTCGGTTTCTGGGTTTGTTCTACTCCTAATAAGATGTAGATGAATTCTGGAAAGTTTGGAAGAGTTTGGAGTTCGTTTGCTTAGCCGTCCGAGTTCATTTGCATATATATATATATATATATAACAAAGTGAAATTTCCGGCCGCGTTTCTCCCTCAAATCCGGAACGAATTGCTCTCGTTTGTTGTCCATTCCATTCCTTATTTGATTGTCATCAATACAAGGGTGATCTATCATGTTTCCATTGGCTTAGGAGAGGATTGAGATTGACTTTTAGGTAGATTATTGAAGAAATTCGGCTCACAATCCTCAAGAAAATCACAGCCCTTTAATTCATGTAAACCGTCTCCAGCAAGTTGCAAATACATATATATTAGTTATATATTAGTTAGATTTTGTTTAGTTAAGTTTTCGGGTAGTTTAATACACTATTAGGGTATATTTTAGCTTATATATGTAAATGTATATGTACAAAGGTCTTTAATGGATCTACGAAGTGTTTAGTTTAACAAAAAGTACAAATTTAAACTTTAATAGTACGTATCTAATTGTTTAAGAGAATTTATCCTACGATTTAAATTTTATAAGCTTTTCGGGTCAATTTTCGTTTCAGACTCCAAGGGCTTTAGAAAATCCTAATTAGGTTATTGGTATGATTCAATTCTATATTTGAGGTCTAGATCTCAAGTTATACATGAGTTTATGTTTTTATTGGGTATTTATAATCCTAACCGTTTATCTTGAAATCACAATTTCCTAACTAAAACCCTATTGAGTCATTTATGTGATATTACTAGTAATATATAGGCTATACTAGTTATATATTTTAGATTTGGATACTCACTATGAAATCTTGTCAATATAGTTTATTACTGACTAAAACTCTCAAATTTTAGGGTTCCAATGCAAATATAGGTTCGGTACTATACCTTGTTTTAATTCTCGATCTCTATTGAATACTAAGGTAATCACTTAATATCCATATTTAGGTTTTCCTATATATTCTGTCTGTTTGACAAGGATTCGGGTTTAGGATTTGAAGTTTCCTTTGATCACAACCTGAATTATTAACTCGGAATACGAAATCTTGTTTTTGGAAACAATTGGGGTCAAAGGAGTCCTTTTATAAAGTCTATGAGTCCCAAACCGTTCAAATTGAAAGTATCTATCTAAACCAGAGTTTTTAATTAACTCCTAGGGTCACTAGTCAACTTATAATTTCTAAAATAGGGTCGTATCGTATGGTGGAAGTTTTCGGGGTTTACAATTCTTGTATTGTTTGTTTAACTTAAACTAAAGATAATAAAATGTTGGTTGTTGCATTAGTAATAGTGATTCTTGCGAATGTGTGTTTGATTGTGAATGTGTGTGTATTTGTAGTATACCGTACTAGGCTTTGACCATTCCTTTTTCTTTGTCAAGTACAAGTAATGAACATATGAATCGATGTATTGATAGTCATAACCAGATAGTGGTTATATAAAATGACGCTAGCTATGAAGACATTCCATATGAGGAATAGAAGACATGTACTGCTTGTTCACTTTGTCGTAATTGCAATTCAATTACAGTCTTATTCCTTACAAATAGCTATTATAACATTTAGTTCACTAAATAGCAATTCCATGATAAATCCCTATTACATAAAATATTGAATAACCGTTCTTTGTTCAAACCTATGAATATCAATTTAATGCTAAAACTGTATTTTTTTTTAAATACCACCATTTAAATGAAAAATCAATAAAGAAAAATCGTATTACAGCTCTATTACATTCCTCCGTAATAGAAATTCCCTTACAACCTTATTTATTCAGCGAAGTGAATGAGCTGGTACTAGTTTATGTAGCTAGACTGAGTATTAATATGTGATTAGTGTTTATTAGATACATTATTCTCAATGTATAGATCTTAAGGTATTAGTAAAGAGGATTTCTTTGAATCATCTGCTGGGTGAACTTATGTAGATTATAAGATGGTATTCAAGTATTTGTGTATGAATCTATGTAAGTAATTTGAAGCTATTTGAAGACATTAATGTATTAGCAAATTTGTTATTTATGGTGCTTATCATGGAATTAGTAGGTTTCAAGCCCTTTATGTGTCCATGGTGGGTTGTAGATATTCCTAAATTTAGAATGTTACAATATACATATATATAGATATTGTTTTGCATTCTTAGGTGGTGGAGCAATCCTGTAACAAATGCTGATAAGCTCAAGCATGTCTTCGCATATTATGGCTACCATCTCTACCTTTAGAGATTTTCTTGGCACGTGATGCATTTCTCAAGTGATTTCTAGCGTTTATTATTATTTTGACAAGAAAGTAGTTGGGTAATCCCCATTAAACATAATAACCTAAGCAATCTTGGCTTACCATTAATCTTCATTAAAATTTATGGCTACGTATTGGTAGATTTTATTATTTTTACTATTGAAATAGTGGTGATTACATTGGTTTGTGATACCTAGAATGGAATTTCCATGGCAGTATAGCTCTCAACGGAAAGCAATCTTCTAATTTTAGAGCTAAAACTCAAACAAGTACGTATAGTTGATCTACTAAAGAAACATTATGAGTTACGAACGAGCATCGTGGTAATTATTTCTCTTACCTTTTGCACAATATGCATGGATTCCATTTGTCTTACTCAATATTTGAGCAATAATATGCTACTTGGTCTTCACAATGCTATATTTGGCTATGTTCTTTATTCACGCATTTTTCTCTTTATGAATGTAATTGTATCTACCCTTGATTTCTAAATAATATCGTGCATATTACTTTTATGAGTTACAGCTTAAATAAAGCTCACGATATTTATTTAAAATATACTTTTCTAAGTATGAAAATTTAAATAGTTATTATAACAACTATACTAAATGCTATCAAAAGGAAAGCAAGATATTGTCATTAGCCCATAATTTCACTATATTATTATCTTCAAAAATACAAAATTTACTCTCTTGTAAGAAAATAAGGAAATATATTTCAATAACAAACGATGGATTATCAATATTTTCTCACTTCTCTTTGGAAAGAGAGTAAAGTGAATATGCAAGTCCGATCTAGAAATATGATGCTATGTGAAAGTCATTAAGTTGTGTATTATGAGACATGGACTAAGTAAATCATTTTACAATTAACTAACGAGGTAAATCTCAATATGCAAGAATTAACCATCAGAATGAAAGACATTATGTGAGGCATATGCATTAGTATAATGATCTATACTCCAATTTTAAATGAAAAATATTTATAGTATTTATTAAGATGTAGGCACTAAGTAACATGCATATCAATGGCGAATCTAGTGTTAAAAGAACTCAATGGGTGCCTGTGAATTCTTTTCATTACATAAAAAAGAATCCTTGTACATGAGGCAAAATATAGATTAAGAAATTTATATAATAAAATTTTATGGTTGCTCAAAATAAATAAATTATGCTTGAGGCTAATTATTTTTGGATTAGTGATAGATCCACATAATTACACCTAAATTAGGATGATTTAGAGAGATTTCGATTAACAGACTTGGAATAGGATTTGTTAAAATTGTCACAGAGATTTTTAGCCTTTCTCAACAAGCTTAGGTGTCACTAGGTTCCTGTATGTATATAGTTGGGCTTTGTTAAACTCTTTTTTGTCCATTAGAGTTGCTAAACTTGCATTAATTTTGTTTGTTAATAGTTTATGCTATTTAATAGGTAATTATCACTTATTACTCATCATAAATGCACATGTTTACTACTTATGAGATGAGGGCGTTTGGAACTAAATCACTTTATTATCTTAACCTATCACTTGAATTGATGCATGCTGACATTGCCTTTCCAACTGTTTATCCCTCTTTGAAGTATTCATTATTTCATCTTCTTATCAATCATTCTATTGCAAATCTAACCCTTTTTCTTGTTCACATGAAACACCTAATATATATCAAGAACTCTTCTACAACTTCTAATTTCTTTGTATTCAAAACATAACTTTTAAATGTGTGTGTGTATATATATGAATTTATGATGTGGTCACATGTAAAAAATAAGTAGAAGCTGAAAAATCAAATGACAAAGTAAAATTAAGGAATTAAAGGATTAACCAATTTTTTATTTTTATTTGTTTAATTTTTGTTAATAGAGGTAGAATTTTATTCAATGAGAAACAATTAAACCTATTAATTGTGTTGACACGAGGAATTATAATTATAAACTTGAGTACGAAAACATACAAAATAGGCTGACATATCTCTTTAAGAAAAAATTTTGCTATTCTAGCTAAGGTTGCAAACAAGCCAAGCTATTCTCAAGCTACTCGAGCTCGGCTCATTTCAGGCTTGGCTCGGCTCGGCTCGGCTCGACTCGGTTCATTTAGCTAAACGAGCTGAGCTTGAGCTCCAACTTAAGCTCATTTAGCTAAATGAGCAGAGCTTGAGCTTTGTCCTCAAGCTCGTGATCTGGCTCACGAACATGCTCGTTAAGGGCTCGCGAACCAAGCTTATTAAGGGCTCGCGAGCAAGCTCGTGAATGGGCTCGATAAGGGCTCATTTAATATATATAATATTAATATTATATATTATTAATATATATAATATAAGATTATATAAATTATTTATATCAATTTAATATTATAAATATAATAAAAAAATAATTATATATACTAAACAAGCCGAGCTCAAGCTCATTTAACTAAATGAGCTTAAGCTCGAGCTTGGCTCGTTTAGCTAAATGAGTCTAAACGAGCCGAGCTCGAGTTTGTAAAAGCTTAATAGGCTCAGGCCTAAGCCTGCATATTCCAGGCTCGTTAAAAGCCTATCTCGGCTCAAGCCCATTAAAAAATAAATGAGATGAGCCGAGCCCGAGCAAGTAAAAGCTCGACTCAGCTTGGCTCGGCTCGTTTGCAACCCTAGTTCCAGCCATTGTGTCTCAATCTTGTTCCAAGTGATAATAATGTGACACATGTACATGGACTAATAGTAACTACTTGTTTTATTTTAGAGATATTTTAATTTTTTAATTTATTTAACTTGTATCAAGTAGTTGTTGGCTGAGATAAGATGAGGACAACATTTCTAGGATAGTAAATATTTTTTCCTTTTTAGGAGTCGAAACATCTCATATAAGGTATTATTGTTTTTCCTAAACCAATAAAGCCCATCTAGTCGACAAATGCATTGATAAATCCAATAAAATGGATAGTACAATATTATATGTGGGATGACTATGGAATGGAAGAAAAAAGTATATAAAAAACTAATTATTCTAAATATTGATAAACTAACATAATTTTCAAAATGATTAAACTAGTAGAAGTAGACTTATGGATCGTTGACTTTGGAAATGATAAAAGAAAATAAGATCATCAATGAAAAAACTGCGAATATAAGAACCAGTAATCCTGATTTAATAAATTTAAAATAAAATAAAAACTATAGTGGAAGCCAACAATTTGAGGTGGAAAAAAAAAAGACTATCGAAGGGCAAATGATACAAATTAAGGGTTTGTATATTTGGTTAAATTAGGACTATAAACAAGTCTAGTAAGATGATACAGTGCTAAGTTCTAATTCAATTTGAATAAAATACTCAAAGCTAAAGCTTGACTCCAGCTCAATCAAGCTTTATTTTTTAACCTCAAACTTGATTAAAATTAATACTCAATAAGATCAAGCTTGCCTTGATTAGGCTCAATTGTTCTTATAGAGATGAATTAGACTGAAAAATAAAATGGAATCACCGTTGGATATGAAGGAGAAAATAAATCAAAGCACAAAAGTAGGCTTTAAAAATGGAGAAAACATAAAAGTATTGTTTTTATAAAATATATATATATATATAAAGCTTGAATAGAATCGTGACTACTGGAATTGACTATTTTAAAACTTAAACTCAAACTCAATTGCTACTCCAGTAGCTTGAACTTGAACTCCACTCGATTGTAGTTGAGTTGAATTTAGGTTATCACTGAGTTGAACTACAGTAGCCGCGAGTAGCCTTGACTTGCTTACAACCCTAAGTTGAACACATATTTTTCCAATGTCTTGGATGCATTTGATATTATTGAAACATTATAGTTTCCAAACTTATTGTGATAATCTCTAAAAGTTGTGGTAACAGGTTTTTTTTAAGTGGAAAGTGGTTTTCATTTTAGTGTAACGTTGCATTTCAAATTTATACTTTAATATTATATTTTTAATTAATTTTGAATTTTCCAATTTCTATACTTGATTGAACTTTATAAGGTTATCCATACTAATTGTGTGAACTCTATAAAAATCGCTTTACTAGTTACTTATTTTGACTAACTATCATATGTCTAAAATGATATTTCAATAAAGATTTTCTGCTTAAAATATAGAGATGTGACTAGGGTTGATCATTATATGGTACTCGACTCATCAAACTTGCTAGCATGGGTTTTGGTATTATTTTGAGATCCTAGAGGATTTTGGGTTTTAGGGATGACCCTTTAGGTTATACATCATCACGGGTCAGTTCCCATCACCAGTAGTTCCTGAATTAGGAACCGACTTGGGGATGGTGAGTTCGAATTGGGAATCCATTGGTTTTGGCGGGTCCAGTCAGTTCCAACCCCTAAAACTACTGGTTCAAGAACCGATGGTTCCTATAGTTACAAACCACCAAAATAAAAAAGAAGATAAATTATAAAAAATAATGTAGAAAACAAAAATTTAGACTATTTTCTTAAGAATAGTAAATTTTATCTCCTATTCACGACGTTAATAAGTTTTTATTAACAATATAAGTAATAAATATATATATATATATATAAAATAATGTGTTGTTGATTTATTTAGACTTTTAACTAAAGTAGACTTTTCTTTTTTAACAATGTAAGACTGTTTTTTGTTTTAGGACTTATTTGTATATTTATTTTATAGTTACACATTGCTAATATAACAATTAAAAAAATGCAAGTGATTATATATAAATAAATACACAAACTATAAAATTTCTTTAACTAATGAGTTATAAACAATTCTTGTTAGCTATGATGTTATTTCAACTTGAAGTTTGTTTTGCATTTTCTTTTTCTTGCTTAATTTAAGTAAATCTATTTAACTGATTTTTTTTTTCAAGTTGAGTTATAAACAATTGTTGTTTACTCTCTCTCTCTCTCTCTATATATATATATATGTTATATCTTGGTTAGTAAAGAATAAGATGCAGTAATGTCATCAACATTATGTTAGGTCTTTCGATCATCCATTTAGATAATGCGTTTATTTTTGTTATATTTGTTAGTATAATTGTAGGCTCATCATTTGAAAATTATCTACAATATGGTCAATTATTTCTTTAGACAAAAAAAAAAAAAAGGAAAAGGTTATCAGTTGTTAAACCCTAGTTACATCTCTATAAAGATACATGTAATAGTAATGATAACAATATCTTTTAAGATGAAATTAACACAAGTGAGGGTTTGTGATTGTCAAAAAAATCATATATTCTATATGGAATGTCTTTATCAAAATAATTCATTGGATATCTAATAATCTATACTTGGGCAAAAAAGCTAACTAATTGAAAATTCAATAGGAAATTTAATATAGGTAGCGTAAGCAATCTTAAGAAAGTCTAATTGGATATTGAGATAAAAGTATATATAGTTGATTGAAAAAATAATTAAAGTTTAAATGCCAAATACGATATATATTTTTTTTTCTTTTTAGTTATAGCTATCAGTTACTAGTGATGGTATTCAATATTATGGATAAAAAAAGAAAGAAGAAAGAAAATGTTGACTGGGAATAGAAAATATGATTTTTCATGTTTAAAACGAAAATCGTTTCTTCACCTTTTGTTGATATTTTTTGCATGTTTTCATCCCGGCAATCGGTTGATGCTTTTAAAATCTACTATAACAAGACTGTTATCATATTACTCTATAAGATTTGATATTACTAACGTTGTTAATCATCATAAAGAGTGAAAAAAAAAAAAAAAAAACAGAAACGAAAACTAACTTTTGCAAAACAAAAGCACCCTAAACATAGGTTTGAGATCTTAAACCACCATAATAAATAATGAAAAGAATTAGAAAGAAATGTAAAAGAGATAGTGACCCGTAGTTAGAGGAAACTTGATCCCAGAATCAAGGGTTATAATCATACTTGCACATGGGGCAGTGAGGGAGAAAATAAAGATATAGTTTAATCATTGAAGCAAGAAGTTTGACAATGGAGGCAGAAAAATATAGATAATGTTATGACAGGTGTGTATCTCTCTCTCTCTCTCTCTCTTCATATATGTAAGTCATTCATTTTCAATTTCCATATTTATATATATTATTTCAATATAAATACAAATATAGATAAAAAAATATATCATCCAAATAGATATATGAATTTTAAACTACACGCTTTGCGTAGTCGCAAAACCTAGCTCTTTTGTCTCTCTTATCGGGGCAAGACAGTGTCTTTGTTTGACTTTTTTGGGTACCTTTTTAGGGTAAACATAAAAACGGTTAAGGAAAAAAAATTGCACCTTTATAAAAAATTATGAAAAAATCATAAAATACGAAAATAATCCAAAATAATAGATAATTTAAACTCAACTTTTGAAAAGATAATGTTAGATTGAAATGAATTCGTCTTTTTAAAAGACAAGTAAAAACAATTCAAATAAGTTCATTAGAATTGTTTTGAACTTGTCTTTAAGGTGATGATTTAATTTTATTACAGTTGCATTAAATTTATCTTTTCAAAAGACGGAGTTATGACAATTCAAACTCATCTATTGAAAAGAGAAGTTTAATTTATCTATTTTTATGGTTATATTTGATCAATAATATTTTTTGTAATTTTTTTATTAAAATATTATTTTTTTTCTTATCCAAAAATAAAAACAAATCCGTTCATACTAGTATGCTATATATTTGGATGAGTAATATATAAGTATTAATTTTCTAAATAAATAGGATAACAATGGATAATTCTATGAAAAATCATTTACTTGTCTAAATATTAGGGTAAATTACGCTTCTTTTACAAATTTTCAGTTTTGGTATGTTATTATTTTTTACACATAGATGAGGGGCTAAAGGGAAAAAATAATCCAAATAAGAAATTATAGTTGTTATTTTAAGATACGACTTTAGATTACCATGAACTCATTTCTTGAAGAGATGGGTTCAATGCAATTACATTAAACTTGTCATTTTAAAATATGAATTTAGCCTACTTGTTACAATAATAAACATAACTTATATTCTTTCTCGGTAACTGATATAGATAGGATAACTCTAGATTATATGAAACAGTGGGATTAATAGTATATAAAAAATAAACCAAAAATAAATCTTTTCCTATTAGCGGCTGAAAAGGATGTAACTTTTGCTCCAAGAGGAGTTATGGAGCTTATTATACGATTCTAATGACTGTTTTTTGAGCCCTTTAATGGGCTAATGAACTTGTTTCAACATTGAAAAGTGATGTTGAATGTTATAATAGGCTTCTTTTATGTTTCTAGAATTTGTACTGTTAGATTTTCTTAGTGTTTTGTTTCTTGGAAATCCATCAATGAGGTTAGAGAGAGGAAACATGAGTCTTGTATGAACTTCGTTCAAAGACTAGTTTAGATTGTATTAATTGCCTATTTTTTGGAGTACTTTTCTATTTTTTATTAATTTTTTCCCTTTTCCCAGCTATGTTTCCCAAAACTAAGAAAAATCAATTTTCACTCTACAAGAAAAGGAAAAAAAAAAAAAAAAAGGAAGAGCAAAGCTCCCGACAATCATTTCCCTAACAAGAGAAGCAATGGGTCAATTGCAACATCATCTTCCATATCTCTTCTCCTACCACATACTGAAGCAGCACCTTATTTTGAATACATATCGTCGGCAAAATCAAGCGTTATTGGTTTCATAAGAGAATAATCTCTTTGTCTTTATACCGTAAAAAAAAAAAAAAAAAAAATCTATCTCTGGGGTTGTGGTAGATGAATTTTCAACATCGTTGTCATAGGTACAAGCCGGATCGAGCTTCCAACGATTCATGGACTTAGACTTACTTCTTGTTGCAACCTCAGCAAAAAATTTGAACCGTCTTATTGCTCACCAGACCTTATGTTAATATTCCCAAAGACCCAAGATTGTTCCTAGCTTCTATGAGCACCGTGCTTAATCACGAAGACGAGAAACCTTTTTGGTTCTTTTTAAACGTATATTAGACAAAGCGTCGCATCCAAGGACATGGACAGTACGTCACATACTAACATCGATAAATTACAAATAATTGTTAAATTTTTTTTGGTTACATATTGTTTTCTTCAACTTTCATGATATTACAACTCTTATAAGTTCCAACCAAAATTGGAAAGTAAACAGATATACATAAACATATTTTACAATATTCTTTGCTCTAGTATCGAACCCGATCCTAAGTCTGAAGGCCTTAAAAACAAATTTAAACTACACCTGAACCTAAAAAAAAATAATAATAAATTCTCTAAAGGGATGAGCTAAAACTCAGTACACAACAACATAATCACACACGATATGACATACACACCTAGACTATATGTAATGCAACAACTAACAATTCATGGTTATTATTTAATGCAATTCAAACAACATGAGAGTACTCACACTTCAGACAATAAGCTATGAGAATCTGGGGAGCCTGAGTGGCAGCAACTGCTTAAGGGATTGATTAAGGCAGGTCGAATACCTTAACTTCCTAGAGGAACAATTTATGTAATAGCCTCATCTAGGATTTACAGTTGTTATCCATCTCTACTTATCTCAGTTCATAATACAATATGAATTAACCGATCCCATAATTGTGAACCACATTGCATTACTTCTTGCTGAGTCTAAGTAGACGTTATTCCAATACAAATCCCCTTATCGGCTACCCGCCAAGCCACCAACAATGGCTTAAGTGCCTAACTACCGTGCTAGCACTACCTAGTAAGGTTATCGCGACACATATACAAACAACGCATTCGATTATTAGGTCATCTTTAAGTTAAAGTCTATTTGAGAATGCCTAACTAAGCAAACAACATGTATGTCACTGCGTCTTGAATACCAAAAAGCTTGATTCAGAAGATCGATTAAAGGCCCAAAATCCAACCTATAAACTACATCGCGTAAGCTAATTATTAATTTTTGGAATTTATTAGTTACTCTTGGCCTAAGTCTACCATATATATATATGATTAAATTCATTTATTCTAACACTTATTCTTGTTCCACTATGAGCTACACTTGGTTAAGGTACATGAGGAAAAATGGGCCTTGAAGGATAAACATATCAAAATTTACACGGTTATATCATTATGGTTCGACATTAAAATTTTACATTTCATTAATATTAATATCCTCGGCACCAACAATAAAACTTTTCTGGATATCCTTCTAAGCTAGCTAGGTTTAAAAAGGGGCAAAAACCATTTCTTAACTTCTATTGTTGATTAATATATATATATATAGACACACACACACACATATATGGTATCACAAAAAGGGTGAACATCAAGTACAATTATATAATAATTACTTAATTTATATACATAATATATATATACATATTGTAACTTATGTTTATTAAAAGCAAGTTATGTATTTAGTAGCAAATAGTACTATGTAATAATACAGCAATAGGGTTAAAAGGAAAACTATTACCATTTTCTTGTGTAATTAATGTTGTTAATAAATCAAACCTTTACTTGTCATTTAACATGGAAAGAAAAGGGGAAAAAATACAAATATATAGTTCATCTTCAACTCTTCTTATACCGACCATGAAGTGGAAACAATGGAATACAAAACTATGTGTATTACTTGTTTATTCATATATGTCATTACTGTACTCATAATTATTTCTTCATACATACATCCACATGTTGTTTAAAATTTTTTTAACTCCAAAACTATAGCATATCTAACCCTTTGTTATCATAGTTTACATATTTAAAATGTACAAAATAATGTAACATGAAATAAATATTAAATTCTATTAACATTTTAAGAAATAATACAACTCACCTTTAATAATAGCAAATATGAATATGTTAAACTAGACATTAAACAATTGTATATATTGGTAAAAGAAAATAGTAAGATTATAGAGATGAGAACTCACAAGCCACAAGACAACAACAAAACCGAATAGTTTGTCAACATTGATGATTGCAAAACAAAATAGGAAAAGAAAACACTATCACATATAGAATGAATGAAAGTGGAATAACGATGTTGTTGGATTTGATGAAGTGCCTTAGATTGTGAAACATGTAAGCAACAAAGACTTAAAATAGGAAGAGAGTAATCAAATAAGTCAAAGTAGAGTCCAGATTATACATGATCGTCCAGTGTGAATTTTTCAATTGTTGAAGTTATATATTCAATGTAGATTTTGATGAGACAATACAATGCACAATAAACTATTTAATTATGGTAAATTGCACTTAATTAGTCAAATGATATGATGAATAATATGCTAAAATATATATGCGTATGTTGCGTATTTTTGTGGAGATTATGTAGGTTTTAGTAGGAAGAAATTAGTGATGGATAGTTTCAGTCGAGGAGCTAGTTAAGAGTTAGACTACTTCGTTCACTAAGGCACGACAAACTCAAGACAAAAGCTCGATAAGCCCAAAAATGCAGAGTCATTAGTCAAAGGTCACGTCGAAAGCTTGATAAGTCCACTCCTTAAAATGCGACAAGCTCAAAGTCTAAATCACAACAAGTTTAAACATGCAGAGTGTTTGGTTGTGGTTCATGTCGAGTGCTCGATAAGTCCACTCCTTAAAATGCAACAAGCTCAAAGTCTAAAGCTCAACAAGTTTAAACATGCAGAGTGCTTTGTTGTGGGTTACGTCAAGGGTTCAACAAGTCCACTAGTTAGGGTTTGATAAGTTTAAGACTAAGACTCGACAAGTTCAAAAATACACAGCTTTGGTCGTGGGGTTCATCAAGGACACAACGAATCCATTGTTCAGTATGCAACGAGTTCAAAATCTAGGACTTGACAAGATCAAAGAGGCACAACTTAGGTCAATGGTTAAGCCAAGGCGCAACAATTTAAAGATGCAACAAACATTAGGGCAACAAGGTTGAATCTAAGGCTCGACGAATTCAAGTGAATTATAGACTTGGTTGGGGGACAAAAATGAGGCATAACGCATTGAGGTGCAATAAGTTTGAATTCAAGACTCGATGGAGTCTACGTGAGCAAAGACCTTGTCGAGGGCAAAAATAAGGTGCGACACATTAAGGCACAACAAGTCTTGAGGTGTGATAGTTTAAATATGGAGCTGATGTGGCAAAAAGAGCCGTTGAAACGCATTTTAATGCCTAGTGACTTAAAGATGTGATCTTTAACAGACATTTGAATTTTGGAAGGCTATAAATACTTTGTCCTTTGGAGATTTAATGGAAGAGAAGTGCTAAAGTGAAAAAGAGTTTTTATTTACAAACAAACAAAATAATTAATTTTCTTGTTTTTTCATTCATTAACTTGTAAGTATCTGCAAAGAGAAACAAAAATATTCTAGTGCTCTGTTCTTTTAATTTGCTATCTATTAGTGACCATCTAGAGAGAGAAAGGAAATATTTTATTTCCTATGTGATTTAGACCAGTATATTTGCTCAGTTTAAGCGTGTATTTGTGGTGATTAACAAAGTCGCAATGAAGTCTTCGATTGAAAGCATTGGTAGATCGTGGAGAGTAAGAAGTGGGTCGAACTCCATGTTAAATTTATACTCAAACTTTCTATCATTATCTCTTTAATATTTCATATTATAATTTGCTGTGTATTATCCGCTTCTATTATAGTAAAATTTTATCTGTTGCATTAAAATTAATTGTTAAAGCATTTTAAGGCTAACACTCAATTCACACAACCCCCACCCCCCTCTTAAGCATTTTTTATTACATTTTCACGTTTTCATTTGGTATCAAAGCCTCATCTTTATTTGTTCTGTGTTTAATCACATATAGAGTAAAGATCAGGCATCAAATGTATTAGGGTGTCTAGAGAGGCAAGCGATGTAGATAGACCATTGCTTCTAAGTCAGGGTAACTACCCAAATTAGAAGTGCAAGATGAAATTTTTTTTCAAAACTCAAAGATTAATTAGAAATGTCGTGGAAAATGACCATTTAAAGAATAGAAGGAAAAGAAGAAAAAATTACAATGAAGAAGAATGGAAAAAATTAGATTTAAATGAAATTTCTATGAATATTTTGCATTATGGTCTGAATGAAAGCAATTTCAATAGAATATATATATGTAAATATGCTAAAGAAATATGGGATGAACTAGAAAGACTTATGAAGGAACTTTTAGAGTTCAAGATACAAAATAAGTCTTTTATGCACACAATTTGAAAACTTCCAAATGTTTCCTAATAAATTTATAGATGAAATGCTCAACAGATTCATTGATATCATAAACCTCTTGAGTGTACTTGGGAAGAATTTTACTAACTTGGTAATAAATTCTAAACTTCTCAAGTTACTACCTAAGGATTGGAAAGCAAAAAGAACTACCATAGAAAAAGCACGGGACTTAAGTTCTATAAGCAAGGAAGAACTCCTTGGAGCTCTTAAAAAACTAAACTCATAAAAAAGTAAGGAGAGGAATCTAACAAGAAGGCTATTACCTTAAAAGCCACAATTCAAGTATCCAGTGATGATGATGATGATGAGAATGAGGAACTTATCCTGATGGCAAGAAAACTCAAGAAGTTCATGTAGCCCAGCAACAAGTCAAAGAGAGTGGCAGATGAAAATAGCTCATCCATGCATAGAAAGAAGAATGTGATAACTTACTTTAAATATCACAAACTAGGACATGTCTAGCAGTACTGTTCACTGCTCAAGAAGGCTTCAAGGGCACCTAAAAAAGAAGCACTTATAGACACTTGGAGCGATGATGGCTCAAGTGACTTGGATGAGAATGTGTGTTTCATGGCATTAGACGGTAAGGTAAATTCCTCCTCTTATCCTTCTTATGATGAGTTATATACCATGTATGATAAAGTATGCTATAAGTTAGAAAAAGTAGAGAAAAAGAATAGCATGCTTAAATCTTTAATGATGAAAGTATGAGAAGAACTAGAATATTTTCAAATCGAGCATGAGGAAATTAAATCAAAAAATGAAAAATTGCATAAAGAAATAAATGATCTGAAATTGACAAATAAAAAGACAAATAATAAGTCTAAGAAGTTAAAACGTAAAAATGATGAGTTAATCAAGATCAATGAAAAACTAACAATTGAAAATGACTTGATCTCGAAATCAAAACTATCAATAATTGAATGTGCCAATAGTAGTAATAAAATTAAAAAAGAGCTAGAGGAATTAAAAAATGAAAATATATTGTTAAAAGCTAGCTTAGACGATTCAAAAGAAACTATAGATAAATTAAAAAATGGTAAAAAAAATTTGAACACACTTCTTGGAAATCAAACGCGTGATTCAAATAAATATGGAATTGGCTATAATAGAGAAAGTAGCTACAAGTCCCACAAAACTCGATTTGTAAAAGCCACTTATAAGACATGCAACTACTATGGGAATCTAGTCTTATTGCACACAACTGTGCAATAAGCAAAACCATGCATTTGAATAATAGAAGCAAGTGGTTTGGGTTTCTAGAGAGAGATTCTTGTTCCACTTAGTCAAAAAGACCTAAACTCAAATGAGTACCAAAGAAATAATACTCTATTTTATAAGGATCTTCAAGTGGGAACAACAAATGATACTTGGACAACGACTGCTCTAGACACATGACTGGAGACACATCCAAGTTCACATATCTAGACTTGAAAGACCAATGGAATGTTATCTTTGGAGTAAATCGAAAATTAGCTATTCTTGGTGAATGTAACATTCTTGTAAACAAAGATTTAATTATTAAAAATATGCTGCTAATTGATGATTTGAAACATAACTTGCTTAATGTAAGTAAATTGTGTGATAATGGTTTTAAAATAAAATTTCTTGCCAATAAATGCTTTATTGAAAGAATTGACAATAACAAAGCATATTTTGAAGGATATAAACAAATAAATATTTACAAAATCAATTTAGATGATTTTAAATCATCAAATGAAACCTGTTATATTCCCAAAATAACAATGGTTGACCATGGTATAGAAAATCGGGGCATGCTAGTATGGATGTAATTTCAACACTTGTTAAAAGTAATCTTGTCAAAGGTTTACCAAAAATAAATATTTTTAAAAGGATAAGATTTATCAAGTATGTCAACAAGAGAAGAAAAAAAAAGACTTCTTTTAAGTCTAAGGATGTTATTTTTATTTCTAAGCCATTAAAACTATCGTATATGGACTTATTTGGTCCTACTTAAACTCTAAGTTTTGGGAGGCAAGAAATGCACCTTGGCTATTGTTGATGACTTCACTAGATATACATGGACTTTTGCCCTTGCATTTAAAGACAAAACAAACTATGTCTTTTTTAGATAGTGCAAGAAAGTCCAAAACGAAAAAAAGTCTTAATTTTATATCTATATAAAGTGATCATGGGAGAGAATTTGAAAATTATGAAATGGATGATTTTTTCAATAAATATGGCATTGAATATACTTTTTTCAGCACTTAGAACTCCACAACAAAATAGTGTAGTTGAGAAGAAAAACAGAATCTTAATTGAAATGACTAGAACCATGTTGTGTGAAAACAATTTACCAAAATATTTTTGGGTTAAAGCTATAAATACTACTTACTATATATCAAATAGAGTTTTCATAAGGCCATTTCTCAAGAAAAACCCCTTACGAGCTTTGGAAAGGAAAATACCTAACATTTCTTATTTCCATCCTTTTGGCACTGCATGTTACAACTTAAATAATGGAAAAGAACAATTAGCTAAGTTTGATGCTAAAAGTGATGAAGGAATCTTTTTGGGTTATTCTTTGACAAGTAAGGCATATAAAGTGTTTAATAAAAGAACATTAGTTGTAGAAGAATCTATACATGTTACTTTTGATAATTCTTTACCTTATTTAAGCTCAAATGATGATATTGATGATGTTTGTGCTATTTTGGATAAGTTATCTCTTGAGAACAATAATAAAGAAACAAATGAACATAATAAGGATGTTGTGCATGAATCTGTTAATAATGATCTTCCTAAACAATCGAAATATGCTAGATTACATCCAAAAGATCTAATAATAGTTAATCTTCTAATAAAGTATAAACAAGATCATTTTTAAGGAACATAAGTAATCTTGTTTTTCTATCACAAACCAAGCCTAAAAATATTGATAAAGCCTTAAAAGATGAATTCTGGATACATGCTATGCAAGATGAATTAAACTAGTTTACAAGAAATTATGTCTAGAAATTGGTTCCTAGACCTAATAGTAGACTAGTTATTGGAAACAAATGGATTTATAGAAACTAGCTTGATGAATTTGGAATAATAACAAGAAATAAAGCTAGATTAGTTGCTAAAAGATATAATCAAAAGAAGGCATAGATTTTGATGAGACATTTGCCTTAGGTAAAAAGTCTATGTAGAGCAACTATCAGGTTTTGAGAATAATGAATTTTCCGATCATGTTTTTAAATTAAACAAAGCTATTTATAGTCTAAACAACTCTTAGAGCTTGGCATGAGAGACTCAGTAGCTTCCTTTTAAACAATAGATTTTCTAGATGAAAAATTGATACAACACCATTTATTAAAAGTCAAAAGTCAGATACATTGATTATGCGAATCTATGCAATTGACATTATGTTTGGAGCTACTAATATGACTCTTATAAATGAATTTGTGAAATACATGAAGGAAGAATTTGAAATGAGCATGATGGGAGAACTTAATTATTTTTATGGTCTTCAAATAAAACAATCTGAAAATAGAACATTCATCATTTAATCAAAATATACAAGAGATTTGTTGAAAAGGTTTAAAATAGATAATTGCCAAATAAGACCTATACCAATGAGTAAAAGTATAAAAATTGATAAAGATATAAATGGGAAAAATATTTGTGAAAAGCTTTATAGAGACATGATAGACAATTTGTTATATTTAATAGATTCCAAATCTGACATTATGTTCTTGGTGTGTACATGTGCATGATTTCAATCTTGCTTAAAAGAATCACACTTGAGTGCAGTAAAATGTATTTTCAAGTATCTTGCAGGCACGGTTGGAATTGGCTTGTGGAATTCAAAGTTTACCTCTTTTGATCTAATTGGATACTTCGATGCTAACTTTACTAGGTCCAAAGTAGATCGGAAAAGCACAAGTGGCACAAAACACTTTCTTAGAAATTCCCTAATATCTTGGCACTCGAACAAGAAAAATTCGGTTACACTATCAATTGCTAAAGCTGAATATATAGTTGTTAGTAGCTGTTGTGCATGAATTTTTATGGATGAAACAAACTTTGTTTGATTATGGTTTCAGATATGAAAGTGTTCCAATTCGTTGTAATAACACTAGTGCTATAAATTTGACAAAAAATCCGATCGAACGCTCAAGGACCAAGCATATTGAAAGTAAACAACATTTCATTAGAAATCATGTTCTAAATAGAGATATCAACTTGGAATTTGTTGATACAAAGAATCAAATTGTTGATATTTTTACAAAATCCTTTTGCACCTTACGAAGAGAATTAGGCATGATCAAGCAAGATGAGTGCTAAATATCATAGAGCTAAGATGATATAGAACTTGATCTAAGGATAAAAGAAGTTATTAAATGTTAATATCTGCTTTGTGATGCTAGTGGTCTATTGTGTTTGGAAAAATCTATGATATGATTATTTGTGTGCATGCTCAAGCCAAATTAATGCTAAAACTTGATTTTGAATGTTTGAACATGCTCTATGATGCTCTTTGGACCTTTTTACATATTTGAGAATAGTTGGATTTTGGTGCTAAAAAACTTGTATGTTATCTGTGCATATCTCCTTATTGCAATATTACAAGTCTATTTTTTTTATAAATACAAAAGGGAAGATATGTTATATGCACAAGTTATGCATGAAATATGTCTTTAAAGCTACTATATGTAATGTTTTGGGTTGTTTCTAATATGAGAGTAGAGCTTAACTTGCATAGATTTTGTAAAAATACTCTCTATTTATGTTTGTTTTTGTTAAGTGAATAGTATCATTCATGAGGTTAGTGAAATAATATTATAAGGCATTTGTATGAGTGTTTAGTGAAGTCCTCCTGTATTTAAGGCAATTGGTAAAGTCCTCATGTGTTAAGGCACTTGTGTAAAGTCCTATGTGTGTGTAGGTAATTGGTGAAGTCCTCCATGTGTGTAGGCAATTGGTGAAGTCCTCATATGCTGAGGGACTTGTGTGAAGTCTTATGTGTGTGTAGGTAATTGGTGAAGTCCTTATGTGTTAAGGTGCTTGTGCAAAGTCTTATGTGTGTAAAAGCAAATGGTGAATTCCTCTTGACGAAGCATTGTTGTGAAGTCCTTTTGGTTAGGCAATTGTTTTGTTTGAGTGAAGTATGAAGTCCTTCTTGAGTGAGGAAAATTGAATGTGTTTTATTTTTTATGAGTCCAAAGGAGAAGAGAGATATTGTATGTACAATTAACATACATATAGTATGTTTTATGTTTTTGATGAGTTCAAAAATTTGTGTTGAGGCAAATAATGGATTAAGTGTAGTTTTCATCTTCCAAGAATTAAGCTTCAAGTCTTTGAACTAAACTTGAGAAAATTTATTTGAAACCTAGATGCTTAATTAAGGGGGAGTATACTGAATTGAAAAGAGGTTAATTGTGCATAATTGTCCTCATTAAAAAAGGGGAGATTATTGAACTTGTATGTTCAATGTGAATTTTGATGAGACAATATGATGTACCATTAACTATTCAATTATGGTAAACTGTACTTAATTAGTCAATTAATACGATGAACTATATGCTAGAATATATATGTATATGTTGCGTGTTTTTGTAGAGATTGTGCAAGTTTTAGTAAGAACAAACTAGTAATGGATAGTTTCAGTTGAAGGGAAAGTCAAGAGCTAGACTGCTTCATTCAGCAAGGCACGACAAACTCAAGACCAAAGCACGATGAGCCAAAAAATGTAGAGTCATTAGTCGAGGGTCACGTCGAGAACTCAACAAGTCCACTTGATAGGGGTCATTTACTCTATTAAATTAGGGATAAATTATGTTTAATTTTTCCTTGAGTATGCTTAAAGTTGAGGAATATGGTATTTAATGCTTAAATATGTTCATTTTAGGTGACTAAAGGCAAATTCTCAACCCTTTGGTGAAGAAAGATCATTTAGAGTAAAAATGGCTTGTTACCATCCTCATCACGCCCGTGACACAGGTAGTGATTTCCATCACCACCCTCATCATGCCCATAACATAGGTGGTGATATCCATGAATTTGATTTATGGACTCATCACTACCCCTATCACACCCGTTATACGGATGGTGATTTACACTGATTTTGTTGTTTTGGTCAATAACCCTCATCACGGTCGTGATGAAAGGAGTGATCTTCGCTGATTTCATTTTTAAGCCTATCATTGCCCGAGTTACGGCCATGATGAAGGTGGTAATCTCCACTTTTTTGCATTAGAGATAAAATAACTGTTTCTTGAAGAGATGTGAAGACAAATGGACACAAGGAAAAGATGCCATTCATGTCCGGTCACTTAGGAACTATAAATACAAGACCTATACATTAAATTGGAGGATCCGAATCATTTTGTACACACCGAACTAGTATAATTTAGATTTGTTTGTAACATTGTACCTTTCATTATTTCTTCTGCTTTGTATCTTATTGTAATGTACTCCCTAGAGATTCTCAAGAGAGAAGGAAGAAGAAATGGGTTGTTATAGTCGTTTATTGAAGAGTTCAAGATTTATATCTTGAAAAGGGAGTTTTATTTCATGTTTCCTTTTTGTTTTATTTTAGTTATTGTTTTGTTTTCTTGTTATATGATGTATAAGTAGTGTTTCTTAGGCCTGCTAGACCATAATTTGATATGTGTCAATAAGATTAGTTAATGAATTATTATTAGTTTTCTTAAAATCAAAAGTTGATTTTAACGAATCATGGAATTATATTGTGCACGGTATAGTTTCATGTTAGATTTCATTGGGATGGATCGAGAGATAGTCCTTGAATAGGTCTAAGATATTAGAAGGGATTGCTCATGATGCCTAGAGATAGGATTGTGAAATTTTTTAACATCTACTTAATTAAGTAAAGAATTCCTAAAATTAATGCAGTTCTAAGTTGCTATTAGCTAGAAAGAGATTTCGATGGATGAACTTAAGATTAGATGTTACTAATCTTGAGAAAGATGTTACCATACTCAATGAATTCTATAGTTTAAGGAACTAATGATATTAATTGCATGCTCTTAATGTACATGTCAAGTTTGTTGGTGAAGCAATGGTTAAGTCATTATGTTCTGTATCTAGTTAAGTAAATCGATGTTAGTAATCATTAGTGATAATTTTGTGGAGGTTAGTAGTCTAATTAATATCATAATCAGAAGACCCACTCAATTTTATAGGCTAGGTAATAGGAAAAAGGTGAGTAATAGTACTTGCCAAGATCTCCAAGGAATACGGCCCTATAATCTATTCTGTACTACATACGATAGGTATACTTGTCTAGCGCTAACCAGATTTTAGAAAAGAGATAATAGGAATTAATTTATTTAAAACTCAGTTAGAAACAGCGCAACCTAGTTTTTGACCCTCAAGGCATAACAATCTCAAAGTCTAAAGTTCGACAAGTTCAAACATGCGAAGTGCTTGGTCACGGGTCATGTCAAGGGCTTAATAGGTCCATTGGTTAGGGTGCGACAAGTTCAAGACTAAGACTTGACAAGTTCAAAAATGCACAGCCTTGGTCACGAGGTTCATCGAGGGCTCGACAGTCCATTATTCATGGTGTGACTAATTCAAAAGCTAAGACTCGACAAAATCAAAGAGGCACAACTTAGGTCAAAGGTCAAGTCTAAGGTACAACAAGTTCAAGACGCGACAAGCATTAAGGTGCGACAAGGTAAAATCTAAGGCTTAAAGAATTCAAGTGAATTACAGCCTTGGTCGAAGGGAAAAAATGAGGCGCGACAACGTCAATTCTAAGGCTCAAAGAATTCAAGTGAATTACAGCCCTGGTCGAGGAGAAAAAATGAGGAGCGACAAGTTTGAATTCAAGACTCGATGAAGTCCATGTAAGTAAAGACTTAATTGAGGGAAACAAAAATGTAGTCCACTTAAAGATGTTATCTCCAATGGATTTTTAAATTTTTGAAGGCTATAGACACTCTGTCCTTAGGAGATTCAATAGAAGAGAAGTGCTAAAGTGAAAAAGAGCTTTTATTTCTGAACAAACAAAATCATTAATTTTCTTATTCTCTTATTCATTAACTTGTAAATATCTATAAAGAGTGAGAAAAATATTCTAGTGTTGTGTTATTGTAATTTGCTATCTATCAATGATAGAAAGGAAATACTTTATTTCCTATGTAATTTAAAGTGGTGTATTGCTCAGTTTGAGCATGTATTTATGGTGATTGATAAATTAGTGGTGAAGTTATCAATTGGATGCATTAGTGGAAATGGAGAGCAGCAAGTGGGTCGAACTCTACGTTAAATCTGAACTCAAATTTTCTATCTATATCTCTTTAATATTTCATATTATAATCTACTATATATTATCTGCTGATATTATATTAAAATTTGATTTGCTGCATTAAGTTTAATTGTTTAAGAGTTTTCAAGTAAATACTCAATCCTCCCTTCCCCCAACCTCCCCCTCCCCCCCCAATGAGTATTCTTTAATACATTTTTACATTTTTTTTCAACATCATCAGAGTTGCTAGTTGCTTGTTGGAAAACTCTATTTTTTCAAGTGATTCAGCTAGAAAGAAAGACATAGGAAGGAGAAGAAGTAGAGATGAACATAGAGGAAGATGTGATTCGTTGGTATCTAGATGATTATGGTCATGGTCAAATTTGGTTAGGGTAAGTTAAATGATAGGAGAAAGAGAGAGAGAGAGTAAACCGAGCCCTAATTAAAGATAGAGAGATTGATGATGATGATGATGATAATATGCTTGTTGTTATGATTGAATAAAACAAATATTGGAAAAAACACAACGGAAAAGTAAAGAACACACAAGATTTTACGTAGGAAGCCTTGCAAGAAAATCTACGAGCAAAGGAGAGAGCGAAATCCACTAGTGTTGAAGAAGGAATTACAAAGGATGTGTACAAGTGACGATAAATCTCACCAAACTCATAAAACCCTAAAAAACAACTCACAAACCAATATATGGATCGTGTAAGTCGACTCAAAAGTCGGCATACGAAAAGTCACAATTTTACTTGAACATCTGCTAAAGTCGATGACTTATATGTTAAACGCCAATGGTATTGGGTTATGAAGGCCGACGACATTGAGCCGACCTTCAACAATAACAGAATTCAATTCTTTAATGTTAGTTTCAAGGCTAGCGGGGCATAAGGTTTTAGGCTGGTGGTGTTGAAGTATAAGCTAGCGGTGTTAAGCTAGCCTTGAACGACCATAGAAACAAAATCTTTAAAGCTAATATGAAAGTGGGTAGTGTAGGTGATATAGGCCGCTAGTGTTGGTCAAAGAGCTGGCTATGTACTTAAATTTGGGTCACACGCATTAACAATCTTGAACTTGACACAAATTCAGGAGCAAAATAATAAAATCCAATCTTCAAAATATAAACAACAAATCATTCTCCTCCTCTTCCACAAACCCCTAAAAAGGATCAATCAGCAATCAACACCAACCAAGTCTAGACAATGCTTAAACTTGACTATAGGAAGTATCTTGGCCATCGTATCAGTAGGTTTATCATAAGTACTAACCTTACTTATAGAAATATCACCATCAACATAACATCACGAATGAGATAATACTTCAATGTGCTTCAGCCTCTTATGATACATCTGATCCTTAGTGAGGTAAATTGCACTTTGATTGTCACAAAAGTCTATTGCAGTCTTCAAGTCATCAGTGATTTCCTTAAATAACCCTTTTAACCAAATAGCTTCCTTAAAAGCTTCTATAATAGCCATGTACTTCGCTTTAGTTATGGACAAAGCAATTGTAGCTTGCAAAGTCGCTTCCCAACTGATAGCATAGCCACAAAGTGTAAAAATATAACCTATGAGAGATCTTCTCTTATCTAGATCTCCAGCAAAATCAGACTCCATAAAACCAACAATTCCATTTCCAGTTCTACTAAACTGTAGACAAAGATTAGTAGTACCTCTTCAGTATCTAAAAATCCATTGAACTGCTCTCCAGTGTTCTTTATCAGGATTTTCCATATACTTGTAACAACACTCACAGCATATGACAAATCCGGTCGTGTACAAACCATAGCATATATAAGAGATCCTACAGCACTAGAATAAGGAACTTTTGACATACATTTAACTTCATCATCTGACTATAGAGACAAAGCAGATGACAGTTTGAAATGTGTTACTAAAGGTGTACTGACGGGCTTAGCATTCATCATATTAAACCTATAAAGAATCTTCTCATAGTATTCCTTCTGATTGAGATGAAATGTACCTTCTTTTCTATCCCTTAGGATTTCTATCCTAAGTATCTTCTCTGCTGCTCCAAAGTCTTTCATTTCAAACTCTTTACTCAAATAAGTTTTAACCTTCTTAATCTCTCCTCTTTCCTTAGCTGCAATCAACATGTTATCTACATATAAGAGTAGATAAACAAAAGACCTATCTACACATTTCTTGAAATACACGCAACTATCAAAATTACTTCTTCTGAAATCATGAGAAGTAATAAATAAGTCAAATGTCTTGTACCATTGCTTGAGTGATTGCTTCAAGCCATAAAGTGATTTCTTCAACAAGCAAACATGATCCTCCTTTCTTGAGACCATAAAGCCCTCTGGCTATTGCATGTAAATGTCTTCATCAAGCTCTCCATACAAGAAAGTAGTTTTCACATCCAATTGTTCAAGCTCAAGATTGTGCAAAGCTACAATACCAAGTAGTGCTCTAATAGAGTTGTGTTTTATGATAGGAGAAAACACATTAGTGAAATCAATACTTAGTATCTGACTGTAACTCTTTACAATAAGTCTTACCTTGTATCTAGGTTCTTCAAGACTTGGTGTTGCTTCTTTTCTCTTAAATAGCCATTTGCAACGAACAACCTTCTTCTCTTTAGGAAGCTTCACTAAATCTCAAGTTCCATTCTTATAAAGGGATTCCATCTTCTCCTACATTACAATCATCCACTTATCATAATCATCACACCACAAGAAATTTTGGTTTTAGAGAAAAAATTCTATCTGTAAAAGTGAAAAATCTGTTTCTGAAGACTTTTAGAGATAAATTTTATGTTGTAAATTTCTGTAATTTTATGTTGTAAATTTCTGTCTTAAAAATAGTTGTCGCTAATTCTTTCAGAGATATATTTATTGCGATGGAATTTTTGTCGTAAATCTATCTCTGTTTTGGAATTAGTCATTATCAAATACTTAATTAGAAAAATAATGAATAAAATAACTCCGTCGCAAATCTATCTCTGATTCTTAGATAAATTATTTTAAAAAATTCTCATTTATCACCTATTTATCCTTCCCAAGAGGTTATCCATCATTGAATGCTAGCATACTTAACATTAAAGTTTTTACAAGCACTAAATCAATGAACCAATTCTTATTTTCATAAATAAAGTTCCACTATTATTTATTTAAGAGATATCACAATTTACAAGATTATAACTATAAAACATTTTACACATATTTTATAATTAATTTTTATTTTATAATTCCACTTTACCTATTTATAAGGATTTTTTATTAATGTTTTATTAAAATAATATATAATATTTATATAACTAGGTTTACATTTTATAATAATTATTTTAAACTATATACATTTAATATAAATATATAATTTTTTAGTATATTATATTTTTTTCCAAATATGATATTATTAATAAAAAAATATTATATAGCATGTATATATGAATATTATATATAAATTTTATATCTATTTAATGATATATATATATAATAATTATGTTTTTACATTACTTATTTTATATTTTATATTAAAGTAATAAATTATATATTTTTAAATAATATGTTTGTTGTTTATATCATTTTTATTACACTTAATAAATTATGCAACACTTATCAATATAATTTTATTAGATATATATATATAAATATACTAGAAAAATATGAAAATCTATTTTACATTAATACATTAATAAATAATATATAATATCAATTTAAATATATTTAGATTTAACTAATTATTTTATATTATACATTTATATTTTGATATACTCTATTTTTACATAATTTTTTTTTGGAAAATATGTTATTATATTTTAAGTAATATATAGTATGTAAATATAAATTATCTAAGAAATATAGAACAATTTTTTTATATATTTAATAACATATGAATAGTTAAGTAAATATATATAATAAAATTATAAATAATATGAATATATATATTTTTTATTAATATGTTTATTGAAATAAACTCAAATATTTATATATATATTAATTTTACATTTTACAGTAGTTATTTTATTTTACATATTTTATTATAGAAATATACTTTATTTTTAAGTAGTATTTTATGATATTTCTTATATATAACATATATATTATTGTTCACATTATTTTATCAAGTTGTATATATTAGTTTTTTTATATGAGAAGTAATTATGTAAAAGATATAATAGATGTAAATAATAACTTATGAAATCTATAAATGTTTATAACAAACTTATTTTAAGTACTATTTATTTTTTATACTTTATAATATATAAATATGTAATATTAACAAATATACTAGAAAGAAAATATATTAGCATTAGTTGGAAATGGCATATGATTATATGTATTATATTTATTATATAATAAAATTAATTTATAATTATAATATAAATCCATATTATATGTTACACATTTAATATATAATATTATATTTTACATGTATAACTAAAACTATACTTTAAACATAATTATTTATATATACACATATATAATAATGCAGTTTAGACACATATTTGCAAGCGAATTTGAAAAAATATAAATTGGCTCTAAAAAAATTTATTTCCTGCTAAAATCAGAGAGAGATTTGCAACGGAAAAAATTGCATCGCAAATCAACTAGTAATCTGTCACAAAATCCATCTCAAATTCATTTTTAAGAGACATAAATTTTCCGTCGCAAATTTTTTGTCATTAAAGACTAATTTTCTAGTAGTGTCATAATTCATAGCTTCTCAGTAAGTGGATGGCTCCTTATGAGAATCATCTTCTCTACTACATTAAGAGCATAAGCTATTAGCTCTACCTTTACATATCTTTGAGGAGGTTTAACTTCTCTCCTAGGTTTATCTCTAGCAATGGAACACTGCTGTTATGGTAATGTAGAGATAGAATTATCCTTTATTTGTGATCTAAGCTGAGAAGTAAACTCCAAAGTAGAGCATGAATCAATTTGAAACTCCACCCGCATGCTTGATTTCTACTCTACTTTATCAAATGAAGTTGTAGAATATAAGTCAAATCACATAGATGCTTTATAAAAAATCACATCCCTATCGACAATGACTTTCTTCAAATCATGACACCACAATTTATATCCTTTGACACCAGATTTAAAATTAAGGAATATGCACTTCACAAATCTAGGCTCAAGCTTCTTCTTATCTACATGAGCACATGCAGGACAGCAAAAAACTTTCAACTCAGAATAATTAGTAGGTGTACCAGACCATATCTCTAGTGGAGTCTTCTTCTCAATAGCTGTAAATGGAGACATGTTTATTAAATAACATGCTGTAGAAGCTGCTTTAGCTTAGAATGACTTCGCTAATTAAGCATTAGACAACATATACTTTCTTCTTCATAATGGTTCTATTCATCCATTATGCTACCCCGTTTTGTTGAGATCTACCAAGAACTATTAGATGCCTCACAATTCCTTTTGACTTATACAAGACATTGAAATCATTAGAAAAAAATTTAAGGCCATTATTCGTACAAAGATGCTTTACTTGCTTCCCAATTTGCATCTTAATCATCATCTTTCACTCTTTGAATGTGGGTAAAACATCATTCTTTTGCCTCAAGAAAAAATACCTATACTCTTTTGGAGAAACCATCATTAATGGTCAGCAGGTAGATTGCACTTCCACTTAAAGGCACTCTAGACGGTACCCATAGATCAGAATGGATATAATCTAGAATACCCTTAGGACTATGAGTACTTGTAGTGAATCTTACTCGTTTTTTCTTACAAAAAACATAGTGTTCCTAGAACTTTAACTTAGTGATGCCTTGCCCATCAAGAAGTCCTATTCTGCTCAATTACTCAATGAAATTGAATTTCTCTTTAAGTTGGGAACATGTCTCACATTTTCAAGTGTCTTGATGACATCATCAAACATCTTGATCTTTATAGTGTCAATGCCTGCAACCTTGCAAGCATTATTTCCTGAAAGGACAACACTTTTGCAAACCTTTTCATATGTTGAAAACCAATCCCGATTGGGACACATATGAAAAGTATAACTATAATCCAAAATCCACTCCTTACTAGTCTAAGGATCATCATTAGAAGCTAGAAGAAGTTCACCACCACTATGGTCTTCACCTACATTAGCTTCAACAAATTTTTCTGGTTGTTTCCCCTTCTAATTTTCAATAGCTTTCTCATTCTTGTTCTGCATTTTATAACATTTGATTTAATGTGTCATTTCTTGCAATACATGTAGAACTTATCCCTGTTTAAAGACTTTGACCTTCCCTTTGAATTACCAGAGCTATGTTCTTTACTCCTAGCAGGAGAAACAAGACCATTGCTTTAGGCTCGGATCTAATTACTAGGTGTTTCATCTTCTTAAAAAACGCTAAAGCATAATACACCTCTTCTATGATAAGAGAATTGTGACTATACAAGACTATGTCTCTAAAATTCGCATATGAAGGAGGTAAGGAACACAACATAATTAAAGCCAATCCTCCTTCATCATACTTACCTTCTAAAGTTTCAAATCAGAAAAATTTCTTTAAAAACGGTCAAGTAATCTTTTAGAGACCCACCTTCGTCAACTTGTGTGAGTATAATCGTTGCTTCAAATGTAATTTACTGGTCAAACTTTCGTCATACACAACTATTCTAATTTTAACCATAACCTAGCATTGTCTTCTCTTTTACACGTCCTGCAAAATCTGATTTGACAAATGAAAATGAATCTGAGAGTGGCTTTACAATCCTTACACAATTTTTCCTCCGATAACCAAGACGTAGGCATCTTGTCAAACCCTAACAATGCATCATCCAGATCCATCTGTTCTAACACTACTCACATCTTAACCTGCCATAGAGAAAATCTTGTGCTTTGATCTAACAAAGGACTATTGTACTTTACTATCGTGATTGTAGAAGAAACACAAAAAACCCAAAAACCTAGGCTCTTATACCACTTGTTATGATCGAATAAAATAAACAATGGCAAAAAAACAAAACAAAAAGTAAAGAACACATAAGATTTTATGTGGAAACCCTTACGGGAGAAAACATGGGCAAGAAGAGAGTGAAATCCATTAGTGTTAAAGAAGAAATTGTAGAGGATGTGTACAAGTGACCACAAATCTCACCAAACTCATAAAACCCTATAAAACAACTCATAAACCCATATATGGATCATGTAATCCGACTCAAAAGTCGGTATACGAAAAGTCACAAGTTTACTCGAGCATTGACCAAAGGTTGGTGGCGTTGGGTATGAAGGCTGGTGTCATTGAGCTAAACTTCAACAATCATAGAATCCAATTCTTTAACACTGGCTTCGTGGTTAGGGGGGCATAAGGTTTTAGGCTGGTGGCATTGAAGTATAAGCTGGCAGCATTAAGCCAGCGTTGAACCACCATAGAAACGAAATCTTTAAAGCTGATATGAAAGCCGGTGGTTTAGGTGATATAGGCAGCCGGTGTTGGTCCAAGAGCTGGCTATGTACTTGAATTTGGGTCACACACATCAACACTTGTCAAATGAAGAAGGATAAAATAAATAAATGATTAGTAAGAGCTAATGTATATTTAGAACTAATGTATAAAACTTTAAAAAGAAAGTAAAAAAAAAAAAGGAAAGATAATAAATTATATTAGTTAACTTTATATGGACTATAAATTGTAATAAACAATAATGTCGACATTGATGAAATTGAGGTTATATGAATTAGAGTATATCTGATTTCTAGAAAAATAATCGTTTGAACATGTATTTATAATTCCATATTTCTCTATATCATTCTATATTCCTAGATTGAAATATGACTGAAAGCTATTATGAGCTATCACTATAATTAGGTATAATATTAATTTGACTATATTATCACTAAATGTTATTTACATAAGGATTAAAATTTATAAATCATAAATTTTCTTTACTAAGCTCTAGGTTTTAAAATCTCCTATTTATCATATTCAACTTTCTTTATTTTATTTTTTAGGCTTGATTTTTTTTTTTTTACTTTGATTTGGGGCTTTTCATGAAAACTTGATATTCCTTTGTTCTTGAAGGATTAGTTTTGAATGTTTCCCCTTTCAAATTTAATGAGAACTATTTAGATATTTGCTCCTTTCAGTTTTATAAAACACAAGTCACTAAGTTGTAATATGCAAATACATCTATCTTATTATATAATATAACCAATGAGACCTAAGTGCACTCCCATAGGAATCACAACCACAAATTATCACTTAAATCCAAAATTAGAAAACCTACAATTGAGAAGGTAGAATCATGCAATCTATTTAAAAATTAACTACTATAGTTGTTAATTATAATTTGTTTAGAATTAGAATTCAAATTTATGTGTATGTACCTAGATGTTACTTCCCCTAGAAATTATTATGCAATATTCATAGAGAATACAATTTAATTCATTATCATGTTATCATATTATGGAAATTTCTAATGTAAATTGTGGTAGAGAATGTTGTTTAGATCCACAATCACTCATTACCCATTAATTATATGGAACTGTCCTAATTAATCAACTCAGATTGCATTGCTTTTTGTAATTAACATACTTATGAATTAATTCTTTTTGTTCTATGAATTTCTCAAGTAGGTTTCACCATAATAATATGGCTAAATTATGTTGCTTCTTAATTAAGATTACATGCAACTCTACTCAATTATGCAAATCTAGTAATATATGTGAAATACTATCCAATAAATATACTTTTTTAAAAACTAGATTCACACACAATGGAATCATTAGAAACATGAAAACTTAATTAACCCTATAATCAAATAAGACTTTACATAATAATTCTAAGGTTACATAAGTCTAAATATACATCTATTTCTTACAACATAAAATAAGTAAGTAAAGAGAACAGAAGATAAGAAATCATCTTATTATAAACCTCTAAATCTAAATATTCAATTTTGATATTCCCCTTTTCACAGTAATATTTTTGTCAATTGACTCTCTAAAAACTTCCTCTAATAATAAGAATCATGAGTCACTCTTTCTATAGTTTACAGGACTATTTATGGATAGCATAAAATGTGTGGCAAAGAAGACACATGCGTGCTTGAAGCCATGTATCTCTCGTAATTTGATCAATTATGAAAAATGAATTTACTTTCCAACACAAGTAATAAAACAATTTACTATCTAAGCCATGCTCTTCATAAAAACTTTTCACTACATTCATTTCTTCAAAATTTTATCTTTATCATGTCTCGATGGCTTCAACTATAAATCTTCAAACTCTTCTTGAAAATTTAAAACTACTGCAAACCTGATTATCTTTAGCCAATTTCATCCTTAACTCCAAGCATCCCTAAAATTAAAACAATAGCTGTCATTTTATCCAAAATATCATAATAAATAATCAAGAATAATACAAAAATTAACTCAATAATTAGTTATAAATATGAGCTATAAAATTTCCCCACACTTTTTGCTTGTTTTCAAGCAAAATATATAAAATAAATTATGTAAAATTACTAACAACAAATCTTTATTTAAATCCTTAAATTCTTCGTTTCACATCGTATACCCTTATGCAAACTTTTCAAGATGCATTGGAGCAATTCTTTATAATTGGTTGGAAATTAAACATTACTTTTTATCGAGGCCTTCAATGCACCTAAGTATACAAACTTGCATATTCTAGAGTTCTATAGCTAATCTATAAAGACCAATATAATCCTTATCATTTAAACTAAAGCAAGTAAATTAAAAAATCTCAAATAATATGCACCAATAAAAAAAAAATACTAATACCCTCACATGCTCCCCTATCATAAATAAGGATCTATCCTCAATGTGCAACAATGAAACGATAGAATGGGAAAAATTAAATAAATTAAAAAACTAATGCTTCCTTATTTTAACATACATACAATATAGTCCCATTTTGGAAATGAAGAGTTTGCATTATCACTTTATTTGAACATGTAAGAGCCTTGCAAAACTTTACAAGTAGACAAAAGAAAACTAAAGAAGTTAACTAAAATCAAAAGTAAATTTTTCTTTGACACACCAATAAAAAGATTTGTCACAAGTAAAAACTAAATTATAATCAATTCACATAAGCTAACTATAGCATAGTCAAATGGAGTCAATCAAGAAAGACTATTATGTCAAAATCACCATAGATATGTATAACATCATCAATATTTTGAGATCTCCATATACACTTTTTTCAGTTTCCGCCACGTAAGCCATGTAATCCTTATTATAATGAGACTTTAATTTATAATCTTCACTAGGAACAATCATAGCTAAGGGTTTATCTCAACCATCATCTTCGTCATTTGAATACCAATCATCATTGACTTCATATATGTATTTTGGCACGTGTATTCCTTGACTAAAAGCAATTGCTTTGACCAAACCGCTCAATCAAGTAAATTGATGATTTTGCTTTTCAACCCTCACATGAAGCTTTTCATATGTAGGTTAAGTTGATTTTCCATTTCAATTTTCTCCTTATTTTTGATTTGTCAAAGCTCCATTGTAGGCATCAACTTTGTTATTGCCATTGCCTTAACTAATCAACTTATATACGAGCCAACAAACAGTCTGATAAACCCAGTCCAAGGCCCAAGCCCAAAACAACTCAAATACGTAGGATTTTACAATTTGAAACCTTAACAGTATTCTCATTTTACTTTATTGATCAGAACAGATGTAAAGTAAGCTCTCTCTCTTCCTTGTTTCCTCTAATTGTTCTTCACATAAAAACTAGGTTTTCTAATACTAGCAATTAGATCTCACAGATTATGTGAACAATTACTCAGATCTGTTTGTTATTGTCTTACTAACTATTTGTGTTGTTTGTTTTGCGAGGAAAATGGAAAGGAAAGCTTGAAATAAAATTTTGGAATTCGAGCTTCAAGAGGCTCCAAGATTTGCTATTTCTGGGTAAAACTTTGGCTCCCTATTTTTTTGTTATTTTTTGTATTTATATTGGTTGTGAAAGACATAACTAGCAATTCTATTACAAAGTTTATTTGTAGTTGTCAGTTGTTCCTAACGTTTTTGAAATAGCCATGAATTTCCTAATTTATATTTTATAAATGTGTTATTGAAATTATATATGATTTTGAAATGTGATTCATGTTGATGCATGAAATATTAGTTGTGTTGTTGTGTTAAAAATAATTAAATACCTTAGAATGGTTAAATATTGGATTCATAAATTTTAAGTGCATTAGAATGTACGAAATATGATTAGAACAATTAAATTATGCATGTATTTAAGCCTACATTTAGCAGAAAATTTCAGTTACAAAGTAAGTCCAATACCACCTTTAATTAGCCAAGATATAAGCTCATTAATTAGCCAAAGCTAAGCCAATTAAAGATCTTAATTTGACAACCACTAAAGTCAACGAATGGATAAATATCAACTTCTAAAAGTGCAAAATTCGTCCAAAATTTTTAGACCAACATAACATACTTCAAAAAGCTTCAAAACCCCATTTTTCCTCTCCCAAAAGCTCTCCCATGGCCATATATAATTAAACCCTTTATCTTTCACAAATTAAACCCTCAAATGCTTGCAACAAGACTCCTAAACTAAGGCACAAAGTTCTTATGGTAAGTGTGTTTCTCTTACTTTATGTGTACATAAGTTATACTTTTATTAAAATAGGTTTATATGCTAAATGTGATAGATGATTTTATACTTGATGGTGTTTGAGTAGTGTTATGTTGCTAGAGGAGTTTGTAGTATGTGTTTTATATAAATTTGGAAGTGTTGGGATGGTTGTGTTAGGATGACAAAAGGTTAAGTAGTTAATTTTGCAATGTGAAGGGTTAAACGAAGAATTTTGTTTGAAATGGTAAATATAGATGTTTGATGAGATCAAAGTGAAGATTGTATGTATTAAAAGGAGTTGGAATACATATGGGTTGAAGATTGGTGTTGGAAATGAGTTTGGAGGAAGTTTGGAAATGAGAAATGTGGTAAAAATTTTGTGTTTCGAAACAGGGATGTCTGCAACTTTTTGAAAAATCTGTGCTGTAGTGTATGCCATCCCAACATTGCTGACGTAAGGGTCAAAGCTTCCAACGTATATGGCAACACTACCGGTGTTAGGGGTATCCATGGGCGTGGACCATCCTCATGGAACTCTCGGAAATTTTAGAAAATTGGAGTTGCAACTACATCGGCTTAAAGCCACCAGCATAGACCACAACGTTGCCAGCGTATTGTTGAACGTTGCCGGTAATGGCAAGCGTGGAGTTTTTAGTGCAGGGTTCACCAGACCAACACCGCTGGCGTTGAAGGTCGGCGTGTCTCCTGTAATTTCCATTTTCAAAAACTTCCTCAAATATTTCTAAATCTTGATATATGATCAATTGAATATTTGTTGAGTATTGTATGATATTTTATGATGTTTAAGTACTATGTTATGATCTTGTGATAATTTACTTGAATTTTTTTATTGGTTATGTTTGAAACTAGTTGAGTTGTGCTTAAACTAAGTGAGAAATTCAATATTTTCTTTATAGTAATAGATCCTCGCTCGGCTAACTTATTAGCTCCCAAGCTATTTCAGGTACACAATAACTTGCTTGGTACTTTGTTTAGGATAGACATCTTTTAAAATTACTTTAAATTAAGAAAATTTAATAATTGCTTGAATGAGTATCTTTTACATTATTGAATTTGGTTCGGAGAGTGGTACTCTGCTAAGATTGGGGGCATGGTAGTTTTAGGTGCTTAGACCACTCTTGTCATTTTGAAATGACTTTCATGTGAGGCAACAAATGATGCAAGAGCATTATACTCTTAATTAGGGTAAAATGATTATAGAGGAATATGAAGCAAAATTGAATAAGATATAGAAGTTTTCACCAGAACCTATTAAGGCTAATGATGAAGCCAAAGTTAGTAGGTTTATGACGAGATTGGAGGCTCAAATAAAAGATGAGGTAAAGGTGTTTGAACTAAAAACTTATGTTGATATTATCAATAAAGCTAAGTTGGTTTAATAAAGGATGAGAAAGATGAAAGATAAAGTGACCAGAAAAAACATAAATATTGCTAGGCAAGAGGTTAGCCCGAAGTTTTATGATTAAAGGAAAGGAAAGAAGCCCCAACACTTTTGACCAGACCTGTTGTCTAAAGTTATACATATCAAAAGTCTACTAAATGTTATAGTTCGTATGACCTAAAGAATTGTAAATAACTTGATAATGCATGCTTCTCATGTGGTAAAACAGAACACAACAACAAGACTTGCACTGAAAGAACCATACCATCAATATTCTGCTTCAAGTGCAAGCAGAGAGGACATAGAGTTATTGAATGAAGGGAAACAATAAGGTAGACTTCACAAGGGTTTTAGGCAGGATGCCAATAGTTAAGAGGACAGAAACAGAGGATGCTAGCCCGTATTTATATCTTTAGTGCCAAGACACCCTAGACATGGATGCTATTGCAGGTATGCTTCTTATTCTCTTACTTAGTGCTTATGATCTTTTGATACAAGTGCAACCTTTTATTGCATAGCTAAATCTTTTGTGAATGTTTGTGGTGCTTGCGATTAACCAATGAACCATCCCTTATCTCTAAGTATACCCTCGGGAACTGGAAGGAAGATTAGCTAAATATGTAGGGATGTGGATATAGAGATGAAGGGTAGGCATACACCTATGGATTTGGTAGTGTCGACATAATAGATTTCGGTGCTATTCTTGGAGTGGATTGAATAAATACCATGTTGTAACATATTGTAGTAACTTTGTAATAAGATTTTTTCTGCAAGATAAGGATGTTGTTGTATAAGCTTGAAGCTTAAAGACCTCTAACTATACCATTACGAGTTGTGGAGTAAATCTATTGTAATTATGGCAACTTGAATATTGATGAGAAGTTAGTGGCAAATATCTTAACATTGCCTACATTATGCGAACATCAAGTCGTTTTTCTTAACCTAGCTTTCGTCTAATATATTTTAGAAATTACGTACTCATTATTTAAGGTTTAACCTAACATTTTGATCTAAGCCAATTGTAATTTATTAAGCCTATATTATCTTAGTCTTAATCAAATTGATTTAACTTAATCAATCTAATTTATTTTAACTCATTCAAGTTCATTAAGCCATGTTAAACTTTAAGATGATTAACTATGTTCATTTTATACTTAGGAACTATGTTATCCCAAGTTATTTATTAATCCTATTAATTTATTTAACTCATTCCTAATTATATCATTTAACTAATATATCATATTAGCTATCATTCATCTACTTCATTTTATTTTATTTATGAATATCACTAGAAGAACAGATCACGCCCATGATAAGGGCCGTGATCCTCATAACCGGCCTCATTGGGGCCGTGATAGGGGGCATGATCGTTGATACGAGCCTTATCACACCCGTGACAAGGAGATAACACCTCTTGTCACTGCCGCGATCTAGGCCATCTCCTTTGAAAATCTTGATCAGAGGATATCACAGTCTTCATTAGCCCGTAATCACCTTATTTCTTCAATTCCGCTTCTTTCACCAATCGTGATACGACCTTAATGCATAAAGGGACCATGTTACATTTTTCTTTTGTCTTTTACTCTAATTTTAACTACTGTTCAACATACATCACCAAAAATCTTATTATTAGCATACCCATGCCTAATCTTAACCTATAAGCACATATATATATATATATATTTTATATTATATTTTCATAAATCATTTTATCAAACAACTTGTCTACTTAAATATGCACATACCTAGGTTTTGACATATGTGTATGTATTTACTAACCTATCTATGTTATTACAACTTCTACCTCTATTTAATATTAATTCAATATTTTCATGCATAAACAATAATCAAGACAAGAAAACTACATAACTTACATGTTTAGCCAACATTGGTCTCTTGATCTTTCACCATCACTACTCTTTTCTAGTTGTTGAAGTTTCTCCTAACATGATTTCCACTTCCAACTTGTTTTCTAACCCTTATTTGTCTTCTAATCTTCCTGAATTTGAGATTTGGAGTTGTTTTTGAAGAAAAAAAGGAGTGATGAAGAAAGGAAGAGAAAAAAAAAAAACAAAAGAAAGAAAAGGAAAGGTAAAAGGAGAAGGGGAAGGTAGGAAAAGGAAAATGAATAAAAGGTAGATATAAATAGGAATTTGAAGACATTTTAGGGTAAAGATATTAGATTTAAAACTCTCATACCGATATCTTTAATTCTGAAAATATTTAGGAATTAATTTAAGGATCAATATGTTAGAAATAAAGAACTTGAGATAGAGATTTGATTTGGGAGGTTGGTTTATATCAAATTGATATTTAGCTTGAGCTTAGACTCAAGATCTAATATTTTTAAGCAAGTAGGTGATTTCAAAGTTAAAGGGGATTAAAGATATGAAATTTTAGACTAAAGCTTAGAGATTTAGGAATCCACTAAACATTTAAACAACAAATTTAGGGTTTAGGAATTCAAAATCTCAAATTTTCCTTGTGACATGTTGATTTCATTGTATTTTAGATTTTATTCGCAACATAACAATTTGAAATTTTCCTTGATAAAAAAAGAAGTTCTAATCCATAAATTAAATCATGAAAGTAATGAAAAATATTATGAAGCTAAACATAATTGATTCAATAAGTAACTGGTTTCTAAATTGAGATGACTAATGTAATTTATATTAGTAAAAAAGTATAAATTAGGAATTTTAGAATAACCTTTTACTTAATGTTGAAGTAGTAAAAAATTTTATATCGAGAGTATTGATATATAATTTTCATCTATTATTCTTAGGCTTGACCTAATGGATCATTATCTGACATGAGTATCGTCTCAACCTACACGTAATAAATGTGAGTGAAGTGGTATCAAGACTAACCCCAATATATATATTCTAACACTTAAGTTAGTAGAAGGTTCCGTAGAGATTAATAATTTGCTGTAAAGTTCAAGAGATAAAGTCTATTGATTTTCTCTTTTAATTCCAAAAGTCTCTCTAATTCCCTCGTTAGAGTTTCCCAAAAGTCCCTTGACTCGAAGGACTGAGAATTTATATTAACTGGCTAGGGGTGAGAAAAATGCTTGCTTGTTTCTGAATTATATCTGAATTTGGTTGTAGTTGCTCGAGATAAGTATGAAAATATGAATTCAATCCTCCCTCCAAACGAAAGGCGTTGTTGGCGACACTTGAGCCTCGACGTTTAGTTGAAATTTCACTGTCGAGTGCATCCAACATTTACATGAGACCGAAAATTGGAAATAACTAAAACCTGACTAAGACGGAAGGTGGGCATAAATAATGAAGGGCTAGTCAAGTTAGCAACCACAATGGGTTGTAATATATTGGCTTCTTTCATTTATGATATGATATAATAGTTACCAAATTGTCTTCTTTTTTTGTTTAAGTAATTTTTTTTTTAATAATGTTTTCTATTACAAGCTTTATGAACCCTATAATTATACAAATTTACAGTTTTAAGAGAAAGCTATGCTGTTGTTAAGACAATATATTTGCTTTATCTTTCCTAAGGTTTTTAACCTTTCAAAATTTATAATTTTCCATGTTAAGTTCCATCTATACAATTTATCTCTGCCTATTATTACCCATCGTTCTTATATTGTTGTATCTATCCAATCTGTACCTTAATTATGGACCTACCCCTTTCGATTGATATAAGAACAAGTTTGATGCTCGGCTAAACAAGTGAGCTACATATTGAAAAAATGACATCCCATGGATGCTATAAACCTATTATGAATTTTGAAGCCTGTGGGGAATATATCCATATATTTGTTTATATTATGATTTATATACATATATAACTGGCTATATGTCCTGAAAAGCCATAAAAGCAAATAGAAAAAGGCTACATATATGAGCCTTGCATATACTACAAGAATCGAAATACTGATAAATACTACGTTTTTATCAAATAAACCTCAGCATAAAATGGGGTTACAAAACATAAATAATTATATTGATAAATTAAAATGTTGGATCGAGTCTAGTTAAGAGAAGCAAATTAATAAATAAAAAAAAAAAAAAGAAGCATAAGCTTATTACAAGTTGGTATAATCCAACACACAAAAGGGTCAACTCTAGGCGAAAGCTGCTCTTTTGGGATTAGGAATTAACCAAACAAATGTTAAGGAGGTCATCCACAGAGGTGTATTTATAATCTGGGTATAATCTTGAGGCCTCCAGATCTTTCTCTGTCAATTCAAAGCTCAATTGCTCACCTTTCACGAATATGTTGTGAAGTATAGCTTGTGGAATATTATCCGGAAATGTAGGACTGTAAAATGATAAATATTAAATCAAGAAATAAATGTAACACAAAATTGTAATTAACAATATGATTTTTTTTATTTTTTTAATTTGCATATGGAAATAAAGACACTTGGATTCTACATAATGTTTATTCTTTATTTGAACCATTTAAATTTTTTTTTTTCCCAATTTGAACCATTAAAAGGTTTCATTTTAACTTGACCTTCAATGTTAATCCTTTCGGACCTAATATCTCTGTACTTTTTATTTTAACATTTTATTTTGATAAAGTTTGTCTTTTAGACGTGAATAGAAGCCAATATTGGAATATATTTAAAACACAGATCATTAATATTTAATAATGTCTGGCAGCTCTTTTTCCAATTGTTTTACGAAATACGTATGCATTCAATAAAATTGCAAATAGATCCTAATCGAAAAGCAAACTAAAAATATGCTCCCTCTGTCACCCAAACAGAATATATATATATATATATACACACGCACACAATATATATGTATATGTATAAAATTTTTAATGTGTAAAATGAGAATGGTGAAATTCATACTTTCTGTTAGATGGACCATATGCTCGTCAGGAATATGAGCCTTTTTGAACGTCCTTCCTGTTTCTTTTCCCATAAAGATATCAAATCTAATTGAGATACGATGTTTCCAGAGGGTCTATAGATGATTACTCGATTAGCCACCCTTGGATCTGTGCTGCTCTTACTGTGTAATATGCAACATCTTCCTCGTAATTTAAGACAGCTGTGTAACATAATTAACAAAAGAACATGCCAAATAATATATAAAATTAGTGGTAATGATTATGTAATGGCGACAAATCTCTCAGCATGCATGATAAAAAATGCTGTCTGTGTTCTAACTTGTCCTAAGTTGGGTTTTGCTTTTTCTTTAGGTGAAATGAAGTTTGAATACTTTATTTTACTTTAGTAGAAAAGAAAGAAAATGTACCTTTTGGTTCTTAATTAAGATAAATGAAAATTTTATCCAAAAAAAAAAAAACAAAAAAAGATTTCTAAGGTATGGTAATTAAAAACTAGTTTTTTTTTTTTTTTTTCTATTTTCAGCTATCACCAACCATTGTCCACTCAATTCCTTACTAACTAGAAGAGTGTTCCACTTAACTTTAACATGTTTTACAATTAAACAAATATATTTTATATTGGATTGAATATTAAAAGCATGATTAAATTTTTTTCTGAAACCTTAAAGGAACTCTATTGAACGATGTAATAATTTTTAGAAAAGACAAAAAAAAAAAAAGATAAAAAAACAAAGAAAGAAGTGTTTATTAAGAGATTTTTTTTTTTTTTTAATTAACGTATCCAAAAATACAGGAATCATTCCAAAAAAAAAAATTATTATCTCCGTGAAAAAGTTCTTATGAAACGTACTGAGATAGTCCAAAATATACATAATAATTGCAAATTTCGTATTCTGATCAGTACGATTATAAATTAGGAATAAAAATCACGTGTATATATAAATATTAATATCATATTATATTGACAATCGTTTTCCCCATGATAAATAAGGAATTGGACCACTATGACCCAAATGACTTGAAATAGAGCATGTGATCATCATGTCCTCTCCGCATTATCAAAGCGTTCGTACATTGCCGAATACGAAAAGGACCATTGAGCATAAGGGTACTAAATCCAACTTTTTATAATTTACACAAGTCAATAGTCTAAAATCCTGTTTTAATTTTTTAATTATCTTCTAACATAATTTTAATATTATTTTTTATTTATAATAACAAGTATCGATTACACTTGAGCGTTTAACAAAATTTTTTTTTTCAATCTAAAAAACTAAATAGCGTAAGAAAAATAAAATTCACCTTTGGCTTCACCGTTACCGAAAACAGTGACCTCATCGTGCTTGTCAAGGGGATGAAGGAATGTCCACAAAATAAGCAAGAATGAGTTGCGGAAACGTATGTGAAGGGAATTCCAGCAGCTTCGATGGCTCGTCGGACCTTTTTTTATTCTCAAGCAAAGCCTCAAATGGCGGAAGCCCACTCGCCCTATCTACTTCGTTTCCGAACTCTGAGGGAACGAACCTCTGCAAAATTAACGACATGAAAAAAAAAAAAAAGAAAAATGTACGATGCCATCATTTTTCCAGAACAAATTCGGTTATATGGATTATTTAATTATTTAATTTATATCGGTTATAAAATTTAATATATCAATTAATATATTTATTTTTGTCAGCAAATTAATTCTGATGAAGTCTTTTCCACCGGAGAACTGATATAAAGCGGGGCCTCCTGTGCGGTAGTTGCAGTGACTAGTGAGTTAGACGGCGGCTAGTTTGGTCACAAACTTTGGGGAGGGTCTATTCCTTTCTGTTAATAATTTTTCTTTTATTTTTCTATTTTTTTTAATCTTATTTCCTCTTTTACTCAATTATGTGGTAAAATTTGTGAGCCAAGGAGAAAAGGTATACAAATTTTAAATTTAAAAGTGTTGGTATCGTGATCTCAAAAGGTCATTAAAATAGTTAATTTTGTTTGAATACTCAGTTGTGTGTCATTTTGATTATATTTTCAAACTGAACCGATATAAATATGGTACTGATGAAAAACTAATAATTTTATTTATAAACTGAACAAATCAAACCAATACTGATTCTATACTTATAATTGATACAAATCCAATTAATAATTTAATCTCTTAAATTTAAATTCTAATGTGGAAAATGTCAAATTTGGCAATTGGATTTTACATAAAATTTAATTTAGTACTTAAATTTTAAAGTAGTTAATTTAATACTTAATTAAAGTTATTGTGGTTATTTTACTACTTCAATAACTTACTAAGGATGATAAGGAGAGAGCGAAAATAATTGCAATAAGTTTAATTGAGTATTAAATTGATCATATTAAAGTTTGGATACTGAATTAAATTCTTATACTAAATTCAGTTACTAAATTTGATATTTACCCTAAATGTTTTGGATTGGATTGACTCATATGAACTTTTATTAGAAGCACAAGTAAGGTTAGTTAGCGTTGCTTCATAATGATGGCCTAGTTTGATGACGATTAGATTTACATGTCTTGACAATAGATTCATACCTGTTGTGACAAGTATTTTTGAGGCACTTGTGCAAAATGAAAGTAAACATAAAAATTATTTAGGAAAAAAAAAAGGTTTGAATAACCCGAGGCGCTAGCTAAAAGGGCAAAAGAAAAAATATAGATATAAAAGTTTTAAAAAAAAATCACCATACAAAACAGCAAAAGCAAGTATATAAAGAAGTGAAAATTCTTGTCTGGCCCTTTTGAGAAAAAGGTATAGGAATCATCTTAGTACCGGTTAATATTTGATCGAATTTGCCTGATTTACAAGATGCTGACGAATTGTATTTAAAACACCGATAATGAACCCTTATAAGCGACTTTCATGGAAGAGACAATTGTGAAATTTTCGACTTTGTAAAAATCATGTAATTTAGCCGGAGGCCTAGGCAAGCAAACTTTTCTATAAAAATCCGAGAGTTACAGACCTTCTATAGTTGAATAAGTTTCACATAAATATTAGGGAATTTGGATCTTCTCAATTTAAACTCCCTCAATTTTTCCTTCATTAAACCCTGTATTTAGGATTTTCCATATGGATTAATAACAATAATCGTCAGTCAAGACTAATTAAAATCTCCTCATTTTACACCTTTAAATCTATTCATCTTCTTCCTTTTTTTTTTTTTTTTCCCTACTTTTTACAAGACAATCTTAATTCTTAAACTAATGAGAAAAACTCTGTTGCTTTGGCTTAACTTATATGTAACATACATATGCACAATATTGATCATATAGCATACACGTCAAATATGTATAACATATATAACGTATAAGTTTAAGATATATATATATGTGTGTGTGTGTGTGTGTGTGTTAATATATCATATAAAACTCAATCTTATAAACATTTCGAATATATAGTAACAATTATAGATTGTATAGAATATGTGTATGTGGGTAGTATATAAAAAATTATATGTAACATATTATATTAATATATATAACATAATATATAAATATATATTAACATGTTAATTATGTGAAAAAAAAATAACATTTATATAACGTAGATTATATACAATACATTTATATATCATACAAAAATAATCTGAAATTTCTATAAAACATATAGATAAAACGATTACGCTCACATATATAAATTATATAATTAACACACACATAAAACATACATTAATCTAACATATCGATAAATTGACTATATTTATATATACAATATTAATTAATTGATAAATGTAATCTATATGTTGTATGTATGTTTTGTAAATGATAATAACATTATACCTATATTATATGCTATATATAATAAATAATATAACATAAATACATTGTGCAGATTATGTACAATATATTTATATAGCATATAAATATAATATATGAATTATACTGACATATAGATAGACTGATTATATTTATACGTACATATATAATATGAACATTTCTTATGTGTGTGTATTAGGGCTAGGCAAAAAAGATTGAACTTTTATGCTCAATTTTGATATATGAACTTTCAGAAGACACCAAACTTTTACCTTACCTTTTAAAAGTTCAAATTTGATACCAATGTACCTTTAACGCTCATAATTGGTACCACCTTTAAGAATTCAATTGCTATCAAATTGTAGTGTTAATTTGGATACTAATTGTAAGCACAAAAAATTCATTTAGTATCAAAATTGAATTTTTAAAAATTCAGGTATCAATTATGAGCATGAAAAGTTCAATTTATATCAAAATGGAACTTTTAAAAGTTGAGGTAACAAATTTGGTTTTTTGCAAAAGTTTAAGTAACAAATTCAAATTTTATCCCATAATATATATAATATATAATGTTTGAAATATAACTGGTAACAAGAGATATGACTCTATATACCTTGATATTCCCAGCTTCTTTGATGGCTGCGATGATTTTGTATTGTTCGAGATGTTGAGGCGCCGCTAGTGTAGAAATCACTATATCCACCTTTCGGAGGAAGACACCAATTTTTCATGCTCATCTAGCTCACCCTGCAGTTTTTTGATACTCGACGCAATTAATGTAAGAAAAATTAATGTTTCATAATGAGATAAAACGTGTGAACATAACAAAGATTTTTTCAAGATATCGAAATTAGGTCCTTTCAACTTATTTTCTTGATTTCCTTCATTTTAGTTCCACTCTCACGTTTAATCAATTGTTGAGATTAACAAGGAAAAAATAGCGTTTCCAAATTGTCTCAACTAGCAGTAAATCGAGAGAAAATAATAAGGAGAGGATAGACACTAGCTAGTTTACGCACTTGGACGACAGTGACTTTGATGGATTCGAACTCCTTAAGGAGCTGGAGCTTGGAAGGGTCACTATTAGGCTTGATTGGTCGGACATAGGCAAAGGTGTCATGACCCATTGAAACACAAGCCTTAATCATGAACTTCCCCAGATAACCACTTGCCCCAAATACTAGGATCTTCTCCGGTCCCAGTTTCCATTCGCCGATGCCATTTCTTTGCTTGTTGTGTTTAAGGATATTTAGTTTTATTGATCTAACTCTCGTACTTAATAGACTATCGTAAGGGAGTTGTAGTGGACGTGTATGTTTTGCATGGACGCAAACGCCGGATCGGACGTGCCTTTATATAGACGTCAAGAAACATAAGGTTTCTTTTCCCACTTCTCATGGCAATCAAGAGTGGCCCACTTCGGAAAAAAATTTGCTGTACTTTTGTATCTTTGCATGCCAACATTTGACAAGTGTCTAAAAGTACTTTTTTATATTTTAAAAAATTTATATATTTTTTAATTTATTTAATATGTATCACATATTTATTGACAGGAATATAAGGAGGAGATAATACTGAAACACCAAACACTTTTCCGCCCACTTCATAACCAACGCCCCAAGTGACCACAACATTCTCATGCTCTACGGAAAGGCTTCAGTATGTAATAGTACAAGCTACATGATAATATATACAAGTATGTACCAATTATTATTTTGCAAATAACCTTATTCCTAAATTACCGATGATAGTTAATTTAGAAACTATCTATTATCTCTTTTATGTTTTAAAATATAACTGGTGATGATCCAAAATATTTTGGATTATCAGATTTTTATTTGTATCGGATCAATATCTGTTCAATATCGATTCCGTATCGTATAGCTCAGTACGGTTTGGTTTAATTAGTTTATGGTGAAACTATTGATTTTTCATCGGTATCATATCTGTATCGATTTAGTATCAATTCGATTGAAAAACGATAACAAAACAACGGTTCAAACAAGTAGATAAGATGATGCTATTACACGTGAATATTTTTCTCATTTTTAGTCTTTCCTTCTTTTATTTTATTTATTTTTAAGTTTCATGGACAATAATAATGAAAACTATATTTACCTACCGTCAAAAAAGGGATATAATGCCCGAAATCGAATGGACATATTGTATTATTAATTTGTGATTCATTTAGTTTCGGCCGTCTAGTCCCCCATTTTGGACGAAGAATGGCCAATATCCAATCAGTAGCCCAAGTCTGTCAAAAATATCCTAGTAGTTATCATTCGATTTAAGTGTCATGTGTGTTACTAAATTTCTTTGGTTAATTATACATTCTAAGTAATCTGCCGATGGCAGCCGAGATATTTGAACTCTAGTATCTTGTTCCGACCCTATCATACGAATACAACGCATTTGTTGCGTTTTTGTTTTGGTTGAAGCAAGGTAATAATTACAAAGAAGATTAGTTCGTGATATACATATCTTTTTTCATACAGAAATAGAAGGGTTTTAACAATAATTTGAAATCATTAATCACAACCACATAAAAAGATATCCATTTATACTTTTTTTTTCCATTTTTTTTATGATGAAAGAAAGATGCTCCGTGCCAAGGTTAAGGGTCTGTTTGGCAAGAAAAAAACCAGGACTAAATACAGATTAGATACATATCAAATATAAATGATAAATAGACAATTCTATAAAAAAAATCAAACAGATTACATACTGATCAAATACAAACGACAAGTAAACATAGATAATTATTTTTAAAATTTAGTCCAACTCAACTGGGACCCACCTTCCACGAATATTCATACTATAGAAATTTATCTAATTAACTATTTAAAATTTAAAAGTATCCATCCACTTTAATTGTAAAATTAAGTAAAATTCAAGTAATTAATTATAAAATTTATTAAAGTTTAGATATTAATTATAAAAACTGATAAAATTTTAAGTATAAGTTTGATACTTTTAAATTTTAAAATAATTAAATTATACAAATAAGCAAAATTCAGCGATTAAACAGGAAATTCAACGCCTCTTGCCGTAAGGAGTCTCCATTTTCCATTTTGGTTGGAAAAACCAAAGTGATAAGTAATACCAGCCGTTCGATGACCATGGTCAAATGCACGTTGCGGGTACCAAAGAATTTCCCGGACCATATAATCCATGAAAGGACGTTACATAGAAACATGAAAGATAGTTTCAATTTTCTTTTAACTGCCCGAGCACGCAAGTTTTGATGTTGCCTATTGCATGGGTTTGCAGGAAAACTTTTCTTTGTTTTTTTTTTTTTTGTTTTTAAATTAAATGTATATATTGTATAGGAAAAAAAAATATAACGTAATTTCTTTTAGCCATTGGACATCATGATTTATTAAAACATGCATAGTTTGATAGTAAATGTAATGAAAAAAAAAGTTGGGAAAGTCATAATACTACCAAGGATGGACAATAGCATTAATCTATATTATAAAGCCAAATTACCTATTTTGGTATCATTAGCTTTTACATTGAAATTTAGTTATTTGTGAAATTAAAATTATTTCCTCCATAAAATTTTAAAAACTTTACAATTTTTTTTTAAAATTAACCACTCCTTTTTTCTCTACTCTCAAAAGATTAAATTAAAATTTATAAAAAAAAAAATAAAAAACCTATATAAAATATTTTCTATAAATTTGGAATTTATATAGAATTTTTCAAGTCTAATAAGTTAATTCCATTTTTTTTAAGCATCCATCGAAGGGTGCATGGTTTGTCAGTGTGTGTGTGTGTGTATATTATACTATGCAAACAAAAACATTACAATCTTATATTAGACATGAAGCTGTATTTGTTGTTTTTTGGATTTGACAACTATATTGATCCAAAATCTCTAATGCTAAAATTCACTTTCTTAATATAAGATAATTAACCAACAAACAAGAACTAGGGTAAGAAAACTCATTTGAATGATGAACATATTTCTTCAATGGTTTACATATTCCATATACGGACATTTTCTTTTCCCTTTCAAGGATAGAACCTACACAAAACACGAGTATATTGAGTGCAATAAAAGAAAGACTATAATCTCACAAAGGATTAAAAAAGTAGAAATAAAAAGCATTTAAGTTCCCATTTTGAGATTGAAATCGAGGAAAGGGGATAAGAAAAGAGAAAGAGAAAGTTTTCCCAATACTTCTTCTCAGGTCTTCCTTTCTAGAAATTGGATTTTATCATAAAAGTACTGTATAGTAAATCTTATTCACACTAAGGAAATGAAAATTTTTTTAGATAAACAAAAATATATAATCTAGATATTGAATCTTAAAAGTAATGAAAAGCATTGTGAATCTAAATTGATCAAACTAAATATTTAGTGGATTCTATAAAATAACCAAATAAAAGTAGAAAATAAAAGAAATAGTCAAGGGTAAAAGGTAATTTTGTCTCAATTTAAATTAGACCTTATAAATACCTTTAATTTGGGAAACCAACGTACATTTCTTTTCCCATGAAAGTTTCTCTTCCTCAACTAACAAAAACCTTCCCTTCATATGTTCATTCTCCATCAAAAAATTTAGGTAAGAGTTTGTCTACGCATGCTGATAAATCATGATTGAAGAGATTATGTAACAAGTATATATAACTACATTTTCAGAATAGTATTGGAATTCAACGAATAATGCAGTGAGTTTTTAAGAGAATTGGATGATTAGGTAAGTTCTTATATTACAAATTATGGGTATAGTTGTTTTTTTAGCAAAGAAGAGTAAATACATAACAAAAGTCACTTTATTTATATTATAGGTGTTGAGTGAAGTAGGGTTCAAGAAAAAGATAGTTGGAGAAACACAACCGTGTTCTTGTTCGTTTTTCTCTCTGGATGGTAAGTATCAAAGTTTAGCATCACTAAGAGGTGTGGTTGTGTTCTCACTTATGCCTCTCTCGGATGTGTGTTTCTTGTAAAATAAAGTCATAAGAAGGACCATGGTCATGTATATGGTCATGTTTAACCCTTATACTTGTTCGGAAATATGCACTCACTTCTTTTTTTTTTTTTCTCAATTTCTTCAATTATTCTTTAAGTCAAAAGACTTTTTCTCATAATTAGTATCTAAAAGTAATGATTTATGACTCGATTTCCTTGGATAGTGAGGTGCAATTTAGATTGTAGCATGGCACTAGAAAGTGAAACAAGTGTTAAGTGATGATAGGAGATATTGTTGGTTCTAAAAATTTTAAATGATTTTTATACCAGGCTTAGGATGTCATGGAGTATCAATTGCAAGTCAAATTGACACTCAAGTATGTGTATGTTTGTTAGTTGTAATTAACTATGTAGCTTAATAACTTGTGTGTTGCTTGTGTTTCATTGCTATTAGTAAGTAAAGAGTACCTATGTCACTAACGCGACATCTTGATGATCCATTATTACATTGTTGGTGCGTAAAGTTACAGTTGAAAAGGATGTCGGGTAGATTTAGGTAATGGGTAAATTATATAGGAAGTCACAACGTTTGAAGGTAAGTTCATTTGGTAGTCACAACATTAGGAAAGTGGGTCAATTGAGGTCACCATTGACATATGTCACAATGTAGTGGATCTTCTAAGTTTTAATTAAATCTTTTTCCTGTTTATATGTATCAATGGTGATCCTAATTAACTCACTTCTTTAAACATTATGACTTCAAATTATTCACTTGAAACATTATGACCTTAAACGAACTTACTCCCAAAATTATAAATATTCCAGTGTAATTTACTCTTTAGGTAATACATGGACTTATGGATGTCACAGAGTACCCAACTCATGTACTATAGAGAAAGATGTCATATATGGAACCTGAATTTTTCATGAAAATTCAATTGAGTATCTATACTTTAAAATGGTTGATCCAATACTCAATTAAACTTTCATAACTATTTTTGCAATCTTACCAAACGGTGTTTGTTCCCTTTACTAATGTAAAGGAGTAGACCTTATCTATGTTAGATGAGGTTAGGAGAGGTGATAAAAATAAATAAAGAGTTGTCTCTTTCACGTCAATAAAGTGAGCAAACGATATTAAGGAGGTTCTAAAAAATAGCCACAAAAAAATTGTTTGAGTATTAAATTAACCACTTCAAAATTCATGTACCAAATTTGACATTTAACCTATTGTGGGTCTGTTTGTTTTATCTTTTTTCTTATTGTTTTGGTATCTTATTTTTATCCTTTTTAAACACATGTTTGTCAAGAAACAATACAGATGAAAAAACAACATTTTTACTTATAAAAAGAATAGATACAAATAAGATACAAATAAGTTATAGATACAAACAGATATAGATAACATACAAATAAAAATCAAACAATTGAAACAGACCTTATGTGTGTGTGTGTGTTTCACATACTGAGTTATCCCCATTATGGTTGTACGACTAAAAGTTATAGATAATAAATTTAACGCATGATGCATTAGTCTTCCTTAATTCCATGTAATTAAATGATTCCTTGTACACGCACATATGTTGTTGTGTATCTATACTGAGCTCGGACTCACTCTTTCTTCTTTTTAGACTCACGTGGTGGTGTTATAACTTTTGATCTTTTTGGTTATGACATAGTGATGGACCATAGGGAGAATAATAACGCTAATGACTACTTAATTCACATATGATCTAGTTTATTGGTTTATAATGACATGGATCCTAGTAGTCACTATCAGTAGTAATTGTATGGTTTAGTAGACTCTATGAGACACATAGTGTTAGAGTATGATGTTTGATGTTCAGATGTATCCTAAATATTGAAGATGACTTTTTTTTTCTGTATTACAAGGTTTAAAGCCATTATTATATGTGTGTTTGGAGTTATATTTATTATCTCGTGATTGTTAATTGTAGGTTTTGAGTCTTTGTATGTCTATGTTTAATATATACACTTGGTGAGCTGTAATGCTTTGACTTATTTAATTTTTATTGGCCAAAAAGCATAAACTAGGAACATTTAAGGCAACCTTTTCCATTGACTAATTTAATTTTTAATGGCCTTAAAGCACTAAGGAACATTTAAAGTAACCTTTTACTTAATATTAGAAATTTAATATTGAGTGCATCTTGTATTTACAAGAAACTCAAATTAAAGCATGTAAAAATGTGATAAGAGAGAAGTTGAACATGAATATCAAAGAGATACTCAACTTTTAATTGGCTAATTATTGTCCAAGGGCCTTAGGTAACCACAATGGATTTAGTCAATGAGCTTTGTTTGTTTCTAATGCAATAGTTTCCCACTTCATCCTTTCTCAGTGATAGTGTTTCCAAGTAAAGACATGTAAACCCTATAATTACATTATCAAGTATGTTGAAGAGGGTAAGGAAGCTATAGTAAACCTTGAACTCAATTACGAATTTACTGTTTTTTAAGAATATATAGGAACCATAATATTGTATTGTGACATTGATTATTTATTTTGTCTTGCCTACATATTTCCACCCAAAATTTTTAGACTTTCCATGTTAAATTTCCCCCCTTCAATTTATTAACCTTACAATTAATATCATACCAAGTCAATGTTCAGCTAAAGCAAGGTCTGAATTCATATATTATTTAATCTACATATTGAAAAAATGGCAAATCAATCTAAGATCGCAAACTTTGATACAAACACATATTTGGGTGTATGACAAGATGCGAGGGATCCTAGTTGTTCATATTGAAGAAGACATTGGATAAATAGCTAGGACTTACAAAGAATGAAAGGTATATTAATGATCTTAATGAAAAGACTCCGACGGTGACCTATCTAATATAACGATGTTAGCCAAACACATGAATAATGAAGACTTTATAGGATTGTGAAGAAACCTATACATGATTAAGTCTCTATGAATTAATGAGTACTTATGAACAAATTATACTCACTGAATTTTATGACCATTTAATATCAATATTTTAAGTTATTAATAAAGAGATATGACCATCTAAGTATGTTGTCTTATACTTGAAACACAACATACTTGACAACATACTTAGATGGTCATATCTCTTTATTAATATTTAAAATATTGATATTAAATTTAGGCTTGAAAACCAATTTTCATTAATATTACTGTGCTTTACACCATTTTCAATGTTTAGGTTTAAAGAAACCAAAGTCTATCGTAACGAGAGTTTTTTCTTTATCATATTGTTGTAGGTGTCAAATCATTAAATATTACATGCACACTAAGAACCAACAAGAGTTTGAACTCAAATATCTTAGGTTTTTTTCTTTTATCATAACAAGGAAGTTAATAGCTAGGTTTAATATTGTTGTAGGTGTCAAATCATTAGTAAAGTTAGATGTGAGAGTACCATGGACCTATAAACATAAAACTCAATCATTAGTATGCTAGAGGGTAGTTCATCATAGCTACTCAATGTTTAAGTTAATTATAGGTTCCAGTAAAGGAAAATGGAAGGAAATATACAATTTGTACAACTGGTTATTCTGTCATCTTCCCTTGTACTATTAGTGTGAGGTTCTATTTGTATGAGTGGCCATAACAGAATTAGGAAAGCCCATTAAAAATCAACATTCCATGTGGTAGTACTCCTAATCCATTAGCTCTCAAATTTGAAAAGTATATCTTATGGAAGTGCTAAAATGATATTGATTCTTTAGGAGATGTGAATGCCAAGCAAGTTGTTGAGAGCTCTCAAGTTGGGTTGCAACCTCTAGCCTCATCGCCATGATCTCCACTCAAGGAGTTACGACTAAGGCTAGTCGAGACCTTGGTCATAATGGGAACAAGGTCTCCGTGAGCTTGTACACACTCTTCAGACCTAAGGCTTCTAAATGCTCTTCTTAGATCTAAGCTTTCTAAGATGGGGCTATTGGAAGTCCCTAGTAGGCTTATCGACCCATATCGGTATAAGCCGCAATACTATAGTAAAATCTTCTATCAACAAGTACTAAAAGCAAATGGATGTTGTCACATACGTTAGATGGTTAAGATTTACTGGTTAAAACAATGCACTGGAGCTTAGAATTAGATGTTTGACGAGTTGATTTGAAGGAGTTGCATAAACCTTAAGTATATAAGCACTACCACATTATGTAAAATTTTTCGACTATTAAGATTTGTTGAGTTAACTTAAATTCATATAGGCTAATTTTTAAGTAAGTAATGATAAAATAAAGAGTAGCCTAAATCATAGATCAAGAAAGAAAAATTGTTTCAATGACACTGACATCTACTAGATTGAAATAGCCTGAAAATCCTAATTTTTATTTTATAAGTGATTTTGAATTTAAGCATGATATAAATATATATATATATATATTGATATGATTTAATTTATGATATTATATGTTGAAATGTAGAATTATTAAATATGTAGATTAATTATTATTGATTTGTAAAATATTAATATGCCTTAAAGTATGTTATTTGTTAAGATATGGAATGTATATATAAATATCCTTAGTAGTAGAAAAAGCTAAAAACTTAGCCATTATACCTCCATTATGTGCCTTAAGACAAAAATATTAATTAACCCAAAACAAAGTCATTAAGCCTTTAATGCCCTCATGCCCTTAAATCACATAATAAGTTTTAAACTTTTAACTTCAAAAATTCGCAAAAATTTCAGACCAAACCAAAAGCCCTCCATTTGCCCTAAAATCTTCTTCTTCACTCCAAAAGGCTCCCAAGGTGAACCAAGTTTGAGACTTGATTTTCTACAACATCCACCATCAAAAGCTTGATCTAAAGTCATTAAACCAAGCCTTGAAGTTCTTGTGGTAAGAGTGTTCTTCAACTTTTTTTTCTATGCATGAATATGTAGTCTTGATGCCATATTTGTTTAAATTTATGTTCCATGATGTTTTGATGGTATATGATGTGTTATAGGACTAGAGTGGTTAGTTTTATGTGCTTAGGATGATTTTTGAAGTGTTGGAAGTGTTGGTGAATGCATGTGGTTGGATGACCTAATATTGAAGAAGATGATGAATAGTGATTTGGAGTTGATGAAGTTTTGGAGATGTTTGGTGTTGTTTGAATGATGGGATGATCATATAACAAGTTTGAAACTTTAGAATGAGTTTAAAGAATTTTAAGAAGTGTAAATGATTTTGAAAACAGGGGATTTCGTCATTTTTTTTTGTTCCAGTGTACACAGCCTGTGTACATGGCCGTGTAGGCCTTGAAATTCTTAAAAGTTGCTCTCGGGTCATTTTTTAACCAACACGGCCTCGGTGTACGGGTCGTGTACCCGGTCGTGTAGACTTCCCCTATTTCACAGCTCTTTATATTTTAGCCGTAACTTTTTCATCCGATCTCGATTGAGGTGATTCAAGTTGCGTTGGAAAGCTAAGGAAAAGATTAAAACTTTCATGTTTTAAGATTTTACAAATTACGAAAAGTATCAGTGCTTAAATTTCAATTCTTTTCAGCTGATACACTTTCCAACAAAGTTTAAAACTTATTGTTGTTTGCTAAAAGTTGTTCAAGCTTGATAAATAGTCATTTAAGTATTTGTTGAGTATTGTATGATAATATATGATATCTAAATGCTATGTGATGATGTTATAATGATTTATTTGAATTTCTTTGGATGATTATACTTGAACTAAGTGTGAGTTGTAATTACTTCTTTTTACAGTGATTGATTCCCTTTCGGTTTATTCCCATTGATCTCGATCTAGTAAGGTACGCAGTAACTAGCTTGTCTCTGTGTTAGGATAGGCATTTATGGAAACTATATATATTAAGAAAAACTTAATTGTGTGTATTGATTTGTGTTTTACGTCGTTAAATCCAATCCCTGCCCAGGGTGGCATGAGTGCCTAGGGGCGCCCCTCACAGATTGGGTGAGCCTGGGATGGAATTGGTATCCTGTTCGGGGAGCGGCACCCTGCTCAGATTGGGCATGGTAGATTTAGGTGTTTTCTGTAAAATTATCTAGAACGGTATAAGTATCCGAGCTACTTATATCAACCCCTGAGCGTCAAGGTTGTTACTCAGGATCCTCCACTATCCTTGTTGCCCGGAGTTTGAATACTCCCATGTTGAATTACTAACTAAAGACTAGATAATAATTGAATGGTTGTTGCCTCTTGCATTTAGTTTAGGCTTGTGTGAATCATCTCGCTTTTGTTTTCGTTACTTGTGTACTGGGCCTCTGACTCATATTTTATCTATTTCAGGTGAGGATCTTGATGAGTCTTATGCGAGCTTGGGTTATGGTCCTGATTTTGAGGATTTTCTAAAGGAGTTTGAGGACTAGAGATGGCCCTGGACTGGTTGGAGCCCAATCTTTTTGTAATAGACTAGATATATAGATTGGATAGTTGTTTATATAGTTCTTGATGGACTATATGTTTTGTAGTTTTGCTAAGGCTTGTAAGAAGCCTTTTGGTTGTAATATATATATGTATGTATGTATGTACCTAGCTTGTATAACCTGAGCTATTTTCTTATAATGTTTGTATATATATGGTATTGTGTTTGAAAGTAAGCTTTTAAGTAAATAATTTTCAAAATGACTTATGTTGTGAAATTAGACAAACAATTCATCAAACTTTCTTCTCGGACAACCTTACATATAATTCTGCAGATTATATGTGGTTGGGGAACTGTTATCACTTATTTTAAATATAGGGGTGATAGCGGGTCTTACATAGATGGTTTTGGTGGACATAATAGGCTAATTACATTTCTTTTATATCAATTCTTCATTTATCTTTTTCTATTCCTATGTCCTTGGTTAAGGTGGTCATGTTAACTTATAAAACATGCTGAAACTTTATTGGGTTTAAATGTGGTAGAGTTACTATAATTTGATTTTACGAATTAATATTGCTTTGTATGACTATGTGGAAAACCTTTATATTGTGTTACTATAGTAGTAGATTTATTCCACCTTATCATGGTCTTTCATCTCAACATTTTTGAGCTTTCATTCTTAATAGTTTTTTTCCCCTTTATTTGTTCATCTCATGTGTTGTGTTTTGTTTATTTATAACCTAAACTTTGAACCTAGTTCTTTCATTTTATGTGATATATATATGTGTGTGTATATATATAAATACCTAGAAAAATAAGGCTAATAAAGCAAATTCTAGGTTCAATGAGTGATAACATAGGGAAAAGAAAATTTTTTTGAGAATCTTATTTCATTTGAGAAGTACATAACTTGTGGGTTGTTTACTTAAATGAATAGTACACTTTTATGTAAGTAATAGCTACTCAACAAGATAAAAGGATCCAACTTGTTACTGATTAGCTACTTGGCAAGAGAAAAATATAGTTATTAAATCCCCATTCTTTTATGAAAAGACTTTTTCCTAATGTATCTTGCGTTTACAAAAAGGGCATCCAAACCTACTAAAAGTATCCACTAATTACCATCACTACGGGTTAGCCAACACTGGTAGATTTTCTCTTTCCTTCTCACTTCCATTAATCCATCTCTTTATCTCCTTCCTCCCTTCATCATTCTAATATGTGAGTGTATGTAAGTCATTATATAGCCATGTGAGCTTAGTGTAACCACTAGATCGTGCTTAGAGTGAAACTAAGGTCACATGTTTACATTAAGATACGAGCTAAAAGTGTGCTAAGAGTACAACCTAAACCTTGTGTAAGGATATGGCTTAGGCCTTGTGAAAAAGGGGTGACTCAGTGTTCATATTTGGGTGCATTCTAAAGTTATAGGGACAACACTAGTAGCAATAGGGAAAGAGAGAGAGGGTTAGGGATTGGAGTTAGTAGATTAGTGGGAGTAACAACAATGAAGATTAGGGTTTCCAGAAGGAGGAGAAGAAGATAACCTAGTGTTTTAAAAGAATAAAAAGAAGTATAACAAATAATTAATATTATCACATCCTTATTTCTTGTGTTATTTTCATACAATATATAATGCAATAAGCATGTAATACATATTACAATGCGGTTCTTCTTTTTATTGAATCAAAATTTGTTTCTTATCTATCCCATGTCGTAACAAAATTGTGAAACATAAGAGCTAGGTGAATCAAGTGTACTTATTGTTATGGTTTAAATTAGGAGTTAGTAGCAATTGACATGCTATGTGAATTAATTGGTGGTGTACAAGCTTACATAAAATCTTCACATATGAATAGTCTTTTTAAGGAATAATATAAAAAATAGCAGTTGAACTAGCACAAAAAGTTTAATTAAATACCTAAAATTTGGTTATGAATAATTTGTTACATGAACAAAATCTTCGTGGATTATTTTCATCCTTAAAGTTTGGTTTTGACAATTTTGGCATATAAATAAAGATTTCACAAGATTTTTCATATTTAAATGAAACTTCAAGTACCCGACTGAACAATTTGCAGAAGTTTAGGTGCCATTTTTGTCACTAAACCATTTTTAAATATTATCCATTATAATCAAATTTGTCAAAATGCATGACACTTACCCTATTCATTCAAAGAATGCATACCATGTTAATGTTGAATAAATCTTCTTTGACAAAGTGTAGGCCTCTTAGTCTTGCTTTTGTATGCAAAAAGCTTGTCCAATCTCCTTTGGTGAAAAATTTAAGTATTGAAGGGAGCACGTTCTTGGCATTGAAAAATGAAAAGAAAAGAAATGAGTTGGTCATTTTCAAGATTCAAAATTTTCACGCTTGACGAATGACAATTATGACAATTCAAAGCGTATTGCTTTGGTAAAAGAACATCACCGTAAGATATATGCCAACTTCTGTTCTATGAGACATATGTTAAAATGGTCAAATAATTTGACATAAGATGTCACCGTAAGATCTATGCCAATTGTTATGTGGTCCTTTGTATCTTCATATTGTAATAATCTCTCAGATGTAAGGTTTGGAAATTCGATTTAAAATATAATTAAGATGGATGAGATGTTATTTCCATTCAAAATCATGTTTATAAGTTACACGTTGTATACACGATTCACACTGGTAGTTAAATCGCACATGTAAGTGCGATTTACTAAGGCTAAAGTAAATTGCACTTTTGAGATGCAATTTAGTGATGTATAAATTTCACTAAATCGCATCAATAGACAATTTAGTAACATATAACCTTCATGCGATTTTAGGTTGAGTTTTGTGTAATCAAAATTATATCAATTATATTTAATTTAGGTAATACTTATTTTAGGGTTAGTAGACATATGTTTCAATAGTGTATAAATACCGGTTATATTTGAATATATCAAATATATATGTATAAATATAGATAATAAATTTTTAAAAAATTATCAATTACCATTATCATATATTTACATATAATTAGTACTTAACCACCTCGTATATATATATGTATATATATCATATTATAAGATGGAGCTTGATAGACGATTTTGACATTATCAGGAAAAATTCAAACTGGAAGTTCTTACGTCTAGAAAGGTAGACAAAACGCTCCGATGTGGCGCACGAACCTTTCCTTAATATACGTCCAGTCATCTTTTACTAGTCGAAGAATCAATTCAAGCCGCGAGACGATGTTTCCAGGAATCACCACAGAGGATGACTAGATTAGCCACCCTCGTGGTTGCTTTGAACGTATATAGTATTTAGTATGCGACATTTGTCGCATAATTCGAAACAGCTTCGATTTCTGCAACATGAAATAGGTGGAACATCCAAATGCCATCATATGCTTGATTTTAATCAAATAATTTAATAGATAACTAAAAAAAATACAAAGGATGCTATTAAAGATGCATTCAATCTGTATATAATGAAAATTTCTAGTGTATAAGATAAAAAGAAATATATCGATAGTCTTATAACTTGATAGATCTCCTCCATTTGTAATCAGTCCCAAGATAAAAGATGGTAAATTTAAGATAGGTTTTTCTAGATTCCAAACCAATATTTATAAATAAGATCATAAATCTTCTTTCACAATTCACTCCACGATAGATGCTTTTCAATTTTTATTCTTGACGCTAGTCATTCTATCATGTGATAATAGAATAAGAAAATAACACAAAGCTATAAATGTTTATTAATAAATATAATAAGACGGAAAAAAAAAAATGAAGCTCGTAAATGCTAATTCAGTATCTAAATCTCCAACCCTTCTAGACCCAAATCACAAATCGAAGATTGAGAACTTTATATGTAAAGAAATTAATCTTGAGTTTACTCTTGAATAATGGTTTGCATGTTGCAATATTAGAAGGATCAAGAATAAGCATAAAACAAAAAAAAATGAAGATTTATGCGAATATGAATAAAGTAAAAATCCGGCAAGTAAAATTTGGAACTTCTAATAAAGAATTATTTGATTTAAGATAGAATTAAAATGGAAATTGGATAGTAATAATTTGAAGAAGTTTTAGATCAACCTTTAGGATTTAATCTCAATAAAATATAAGTAAGAAAAAAATATTTAACCTAATAATTTAAGTTCTAATAAATAGCTAATTAAATGGAATTTCAATACTAGAATTTAGGAATTATAAATCTTCAGATGATCGTAAATGTTGACTATTAGATTTTCATTTTATCTATGAAGTGACTTTCCATCAGTATTCCAATAATGTGAGAGTAGTACAGCATCACTATGGATTTTGATCGTGCACCACACCATTAAGATATGGATTATACTGCTACTTGTGTTTAGGTGAGGTAAAAAGATCCACATAGGCATTGGCACGGTTCGGATTGGTTCCGGACCCGAACCGGAACCGAAACCACCAGAGCCGGGACGGTTCATGGTTCCAAGGAACCGCCCGTTCTGGCGGTTCCGGTTCTACGTGAACCTTTTTTTTTTTTTTGGGAAAAATGAAGTAAACAAACCCCTCCCTTCTTATATAATAGATTCAGATCTAATGACTATAATATTTATTAAATCTTAAACTAAAAGGCAAAAAAAAAAAAAAAACCATAATCTTTATAATACTTTAATTATATGTATATATATGCCCTTTTTTTTTTAACGTAATGGATAGCAGATGAGATGATGATTTTTTTTTTTCTGAAATATTTTTTTTCTCATTTATCTATTACTATTATTAAGCCAAAATTTGATATAAAAAATTAAAATACATAATATGGTAATTATTTATCTTTTTCTTTTAATATTTATAACAGTTATCTTACACCCCTCTTCTCCTTTTTTTACTCCGCCATCTCTCTCCTATCTTTTTCGTAGTAACTCCTTCTATTTTTAGGATAAATTGTAGTGTTTTCTCCAATTTTTTTTTTTTTTTAATTTTGGCACACATTGCGTGATGCGTCCGCTAGTATTATAAAAATAATATGATTGACGCTTGACATATGCGATAAATTGACATAGGATAATCATTCCATCATCATAACATCATCATCATTTTAGTTTTTTTTTTTTTTTTAATAATTATACCCATCACTTCCACCCAAATCATTCTTTTAATCTTCTTACTTTTTTATTTTTTAATTCAAATATTTTGCAGGTTGGAACCGCCGGTTCCATCACGTCTAACCGCTTGGACCCGCCAGTTCCAGCGGGTCCTTGGACGGTTCGGAACCGTCACCGATAGGGCGGGTCTCGGGTCAGGAACCCTTGGTGACGATTCAGAGTGGTTCGCGGTTCGGAACCGCCCCGTGATGATGTCTAGATCCACAGCCATCGGTGATTAGAAAGCAACTTGTAATCAATACAATGTCTTGTCTAGAATGACGTCTTATATCGAAATGAATGGATTTATTAGAAATGTCGTGATTATTCTTCTTTTCCTTTTTTAGTTTCCCATAAATAAGTACGTAGCAAAGCTAATCAAAACTGGGGTAAATGTGATACAAACTTCGTATAAAAATTTAATCTAGTACCTCAATTTTGAAGTTTTTTAACTATTTTTATTATTTTTTTAACATTGTTTACTCCATTTGTAGATACTAAAAAGACAGTATATGATTAAATTTTTACTAATACTCTTAATATTGTTAATCACCAATAGACTGCATTTTCTATGTTAAAAATAGTGCAGATGGCATTAAATTCAAGCATAGCTATGAAAATTTTAATTGGGCACCAAATTAACCACTTTAAAATTCAAGCATCAAATTTAATTTTTGTACAAAATTTAGGTACTAAATTTTAGATTCTCCCTAAAAATTACAACTACAACTACAACTACATGTACTTCAGGTGCAAGCACTACTGCATAACCATGTCATATGATTGATGAGATAAATCATATGCAAGTTTGCAACAATGCTGGCAGTTGTAATTGTTACATTGATATGACAATCGAAGCCTTGGATCCTAGAACATTATAGAGGCTTTGATGTGTGATATGAACTGTTAAAACTACCATTTAGCCAAGTATTTGGGGAAAAAAAATTGTAGTGTTATGGATTGGGATCTGATACAATTCAGTTCAACTTGAGTGCTTTTGAAATAAATATCCATATTCTTCGTTTACGTGTTAAATCACTTGCAAAAATTTTAAGATTAGACTGTAGAAGTAGACAAACATTTGACTATTATGACATCACAGGTAAGTGAGAGTGGCGAACTCAAAGTTGATATGTGTGTGTAACTTGTGTATTCCACTAATCCTGTTGGAGATCCGATCCATTGACAATCATAGCAACTGCGATGCCATGGGTCCTCTATAAACATGGTACAAACTAAGAAAAAAAACATGTTTCAATGTTATTCTTTTCCAAGCCTCAGCAAGTTAAAGTCTTTGACACTACCAGGAAAAATTAGTCTTCAATTACAAAAATTAAGGTAAAAGTTAGTGATAAACATATGAATTCATGTCTTAATAAGTATTTAAATTTTGTAAATCTTAAATGTTTAGGTATTTAAAATATACTATTGATAAACTTAATCCTAACTAATATAGTAATATTATGATTACAGGAAAAAGAAGTACCATATGACATGTTAATGGTCAAATATGGATCATGGGTCTCACAAACACAATCCAATCTATTACTTATCCAGGTTGGGCAATTAGGCCTAAGTCCCAAGCTCGGCCCAGTCTAGATCCTTTCTAGGCCTTATAAGGATTCCGACTCCCTTATTTAAAGAAATTGACCTAAATGCTATGGTCAGATAACTCCCAAATTAGGGTCACTCAACACATTCCTCCCAACTACTATCAATCTCATTTGGAGGCATAATTAAACATGAACTAGCAACTTACTCCACGTCCCTGATAATCATCACCAACCACTTACTATTCCATAATTTCACAATGTGTATAACCACTTGGAATATGCTTACTATATACATCTCCATTGTGCACCACCAAGGAGATAATGCCACTTTGATACCCCTATATTTATCTTGACTCTTAAATATCTAGGATGCGTACTAACTTAGGTATCGAAGTGGCTGCACTAATAATTCCCAGTGCACTACTTACTATGTTTTATTCTACAAGCCTAGGGTAAAAATTCCAAGTCCAACTATCATTTTGATCTCTACTTGATTTAAATTTGGAACATGATAATTTGCACATTTCTGGGCTAAGTAAAGCATGTTATATAGCTAAATAATTAAAAAAGTAAACATTCTTAACATGATTAAACAAGTTATAAGTGAATGAAACCTCTAATCAATGCTTTAATGACAAATTTTAAGTCATATTTTTCAATAGTCATTGAGATAACTATAGATTCGCTTCCTTATAAGACTTTGTGGATTTTTTAAATTTAATCATTCCTTCATTGCTTTTGATAAGAGATATTGGTTTATCTCATTGTTGAATTTTGTCAGAATGGGTTTTCCATTATGGATTTTCACATTCTTGACAACAACTTGGAACTTCCCTCGTGTATGTGACTTATGTGAGTAGTGAAACCTATGATGGATTTTGGTAATAAAACGCTAAAAGAAATTGACACGAGGAGAAATGTGTATCCACTTGATGCAGACAAGCTAGCGGATGCATTTCTCAATAAGCAGGAGTTGTCAAAGAAGTCGATAAGGAAGATACGAAGCTGATAAGATGCAAAATAGCCGACCTTGAAGCCGATTTTAGAGGAATGCCGCTAGTAGGCCGCCGACATTAGAGGGCAAGGTCACCGATGTTGGGGGTTTAGGCCGTCGACCTTAGACTGGCTTACTTCAACCCAGTTTTGTCTTTTGTGTTTTGTACTGCCAGTGTCAATCCTAGGCCACCTGCATTTATATTTAGGCCGCCAGCTTTAGGAGCCAGCTTCTGTGAATGAGTTGTTTTTCTTATTTTATCTTTAGGGTTTTCTTGTTAGACTACATATATATATCTTTTAGTTATCTTTTGCAGGGAGAACTCATATTACACTTTGAAAACCCTATTTTGAGAACTTTTTCTTAGTAAAGTTGCAAGCTTTGATTCTTAAAAATCATCTGGTATAATTGATTTTGTGTTTTACGCTTTCTGTACTGCATTAGAATGGCATCGGAGTAAGGTAAATTCCTGCGAAGATGTCAACTAACAATAGTGTTGATGGCGGTCGTATTCTTGATGGTGCTTAAGAAAAGAGAGTCCGAGGGACTGAGATTCCCAGGACAATAATCAATGCCATGGATCAGAGAATCCGACGTTTAGAATAGCATTTTGAAGATTTGATTGAGCGTTTTGACGTGATGGTAGTAAATACCAACAGAGATAGGCATATTGATAGGAGACGGCCAAAGGCAAGGAATGCTTACGGCTGTCCAGTCAATCGACTTGTAGATGTTTATCGAAGGGCTCAAATTTCTAATGAAGACTTCAATAAGGAGGATGAGATTTTACACGAAGAGAGACAACCACAAAGATGATGTGGTGATGGTAGAGGTAGATATTGTAGGAACTATTATGGTTACGACCAGAGCGACGGCAATGATTTTCGCCTAAAGATAGACATTCCTAACTTTAGTAGTAATCTTAATATAGAAGAATTCCTAGATTGATTGGCTGAAGTAGATGGGTTCTTTAACTATATGGAAATTCTAGAGGAGCATAAGGTGAGATTAGTTGCGTGTAGATTGAAGGGAGGAGCCTCTGCTTGGTAGGAGAGGTTGCAGAATAGGAGGCAAAGAGAGGGTAGACAACCTACACGGACGTGGTTCTGTACGAAATAGCTTTTGCAAAGGGATTTCTCACCGCTTGACTATGAGCATATCCTTTTCCAATAGTACCGGCATTGTCGCTGGGGCCAATGCTTTGTTCATGATTACATAGCTAATTTTATGAGATTATCAGAACAAAATGACCCGAGATAGAGTAAAGGCTAGTAAGTGGCACGATGTATAGATGGTCTGAATTTGTAGATTACAATTAAGATTAGTGTGACTGTCATGAGAAATTTGAATGAGGCAAGAATACGGCTCTTAGAGCATAGATGATGTTGCAAGAAAAGAGTAGTCATTTTGATGAAGGAAGTAAGAGATATGGAGTTAAGGGAATGAGTAGCAACAAAACCACTACTGAGAAGCATAAAGGTGTTGAGGAGAAACGAAGTAGGAGTAGTGAGAAGGAAGATGATGTTAGCGCCTAAGCAAGAGGATAATACTCAACAACACCTGTTGTTTCATATTATATACACCATAGATGGGAAGGTGTTTGATCTTATCATTGATAGTGGAAGCTGTGAAAACATCATTGGACGGGAAGTTATGGAGCAGTTACAATTACCCATGGACAAGCATCCTAATCCATGTACTATTGGATGGATTAAGGTAGCTAAGAAAATTGAGGTGAGAAGATGTAGGGTGCCATTTTCTATAGTCAAGTATCAAGATGAAGTCTATTGTGATATTGTGGACATGGATGCATGTCACCTGTTGTTTAGGAGACCCTGGCAATTTGATTTGAATGCTCAGTATACAGGGAAGGAAAATGTGTAGATGTTGGAAAAAAGGGAGTGAAGATACATTGCTACCATTAAAGGTTGCAAATCATCCCAAGACCGCTAAGGTTGAGGGCGCTTTTTTCTGACTGTCACACACTCAAAAAGAGAGATGGAGGAGGCCATGAGGGAGTCTAGAGTGGTACAAGCTCTCATAGTGAAGCAGGTGATGACAATAGATGAGGGGAGTAGTAGTAGAGTACCAGAATGTGTAAGGGAGGTGTTGGAGGAATTTAAAGATGTGTTATCAGATGAGTTACCAGAGGGGTTCCACCCTTGATATTCAGCACCAATTGATTTGGTGCCTAGAGCGAGCCTACCTAATTTTCCATATTACAGGATGAGTTTTAAGGAGACAAGATTTTGTAGGGGAAGGTTTAAGAGTTATTGCAAAAGGGTTTATCAAGGATAGTATGAGCACATGCATTGTGCCTACCTTATTAACTCCAAAGAAAGATGGTAGCTGGAGGATGTGTGTTGATAGTAGGGCCATCACAAGATCACCATTGGCTATAAATTTACAAGATATGTTAGATAGACTGAGTGGAGCTGTTATATTCTCAAAGATTAACTTGAGGAGTGGCTACCACCATATCAAAATCAAGCGTTGGGATGAATGGAAAACAACATTCAAGACAAAAGATGGTCTATAAGAGTGGTTAGTGATGCCATTCAATCTTAACAACACACCCAGCACTCTCATGCCAGTCATGAGTCAGGTATTGAAACCTTTTATTGGTCGATTTGCAGTAGTCTACTTTGATGACATATTAGTTTATAACAAATATAAAGACGAACATATAGATCATTTGAGGATTGTTTTGAATGTGTTGAAAGGAAATAAACTATATGTTAATGTAAAGAAATGCATTTTTATATCAAAGAGGCTGTTGTTTCTGGGGTTTATTATTAGTTGTAAGGGGATAACTATTGATGGTGAGAAGGAGAGGGCTATTAGAGAATGGCCTATTCCAAAGAGAGTGATCGAGTTAGGAAGTTTTCTTGGGTTAGCTAGTTTCCGCAGGAGGTTCATTATACTGTTGCTGCTCCTTTAACTGAGTGTTTGAAGAATGGAAAGTTATAGTAGGGAGATGAAGCTGAGACTAGCTTTGCCTTATTGAAAGAGAAGCTATGTAGTGCTCTTGTGTTAGCACTTCCTGATTTTGACAAGCTCTTTGAAGTTGATTGTGATGCCTGAGGAGTGGGCATTGGTGCTATGTTATCTCAAGAGAAGAGGCTAGTCACTTTTTATAGTGAAAAATTGTGTGAAGCTAAGAAGAGCTGGTCGACTTATGATAAGGAATTCTACCTTGTAGTGAGAGCACTAAGAGTCTAGGAGTATTATCTGGTAGGAAAGGAATTTGTTATATATCCTAACCATAAAGCTTTAAAGCATTTGAGTAATCAGACTAGGATTTGTAAGGATATGCATGCTAGGTGGATCTAGTTTTTGCAAAGATTTCCATTTAAGCTAATGCATAAGTCTGGAGTATAGAATAAAGTAGTTGATGCCTTGAACAAGAAAGTTGATCCATTGATCACCATGACCAATGAAGTTGTGGGTTTTGAGTAGTTGAAGGAGTTATATGCTGATGATATCGACTTCAAGAATGTATGGGAGAAGTGCCTTACAAAAGAACCTTGTGGTGATTACCATATATTTAAAGGATACCTAATGAAGGGGAATTAGTTGTGTATACCTAGGTCATCTCAGAGGGAGAAGTTGATTAGAGACATACACGGGGAGGATTAGCAAGGCATTTGGGTCGAGACAAAACTATTATTGCAGTGGCCGATAGGTACTATTGGCCTTAGTTGAGGAGGGATGTTAGTAGGATTGTGTAGAGGTGTTATATTTGTTAGACATCTAAGGGACAATCTTAGAATACTAGGTTGTACAAACTACTGCCAGTGCCTAATAATATTTGGGAGGACCTATCCATGGACTTCGTCCTAGGTTTGCCTCATACCCAGCGAGGTGTTGACTCAGTTTTTGTGGTTGTTGACAAGCTCTCCAAGATGGCTTATTTATTCCTTTTAGGAAAACTGCAGATGTTCAAGCCATTGCTAAGCTATTTTTCAGAGAAGTTGCGCTTTTACATGGAGTTCTCAAGTCTATCACATCAGAGAAGGACAGTAAATTTCTTGGTTACTTCTGGAAGAAGCTTTGGTCCATTTTTGAATCATCACTGAATTACAACAGCACAACCCACCTTTAGACTGACGAGCAGACAGAGGTGACCAACAAGTTTCTTGGCAATTTGATCAAAAGCATATGTGGAGAAAAGCCAAGATAGTGGGATGTGTCTTTAGCTTAAGCTGAATTTACCAACAACAGTTCTGTCCATAAGACAAGAGGATAATCTGCATTTTCTATGGTCTATACTAAGGTTCCATAACATATCCTATACTTGATCAAGCTTCCAAAGGTGCTAAATTTAGTGTAACAATAAAGAATCTAGCAGCGACTTGGCAGGATAAGATATATGGAGTACAAGAGAAGATAAAACAATCTAATACTAAGTACAAGGCACTAATAGATAGACATTGAAGGAAGCTAGTATTTTCAGTGGGTGACCGAGAAATGGTGTTTTTGCGAAGGGAGCGATATCTAGTTGGGAAATACAATAAGTTGCAGCCTAAGAAGTATGCTCTATATCAGATTATGCAGAAGATCAATGATAACGCTTATGTGATTATATTTCCTAACTGTATGGGCATATTGAAGACCTTTAATGTTGCTAATTTATTCCTATTCCACCTAGACTACTCACTGTTGTATCCAGATTAGAACTCGGGGTCGAGTTCTTTGCAAGTGGGAGAGAATGATGCATATGAGATAATGGATGCATTTTTGAATATGCAAGAGTTGTCAAGAAGGAAGATATGAAGTTGATAAGAAGCAACACAATCGGCCTTGAAGCCGGCATTGGAGGAACGCTGTTAGTAGGCTGCCGGCCTTAGGTTGGCCTACTTTAGCCCAGTTTTGTCTCTCGCATTTTGCATTGCCAGTGTTGATCCTAGGCCGCCCGCGTTTAAATTTGGGCTGCTAGCTTTGGAGATAGCTTATTGAACGAGTTGTTTTTTCTTATTTTTTCTTTAGGGTTTTCTTATTAGACTATATATATTTCTTTTAGTTGTCTTTTGCAAGGAGAACTCATATTACCCTTTGAAAACCTTTTTTTGAGAACTTTTTCTAAGTAAAGTTGTAAGCTTTGAATCTTAGAACTCATTCGATGTGATTGATTCCATGTTTTATGCTTTTTGCGCTGCGTCACCACTACAATATTTCATATTTTAGGGTCCATTGCCATGGTAAATATTAAAAAGACTTAGATGTTACAGTAAATTGATGATACACCATATCTTATAATATTCTACTAAATTAGTTAATTTTTGAATGAGGATAAGGTCATGAGATAAGTTCTACACATAATTTGTCAGAACCTACTTTTGCAGGTAGGAAATAGTTTACGTAACAACTTGTACTTAAAGTTATATGGGAGATTAACTCTAGATTGTCTTTACCTAACCTATGCGAATTATTAACATATATTAATAAAGGTAAATCTAGAATGGTAGTTTAATTTTGGTAAAATATATAAATAAGTGCCTTAACTCTAAAAATAATTAATTTAGTACCTAAAAGAATTTTTCATGCATCTCAATAATGCGTCTATCGTATTGGTTAAAAATAATATTAAATGATAATTTTAGCCAATTTGATGAAGGTATTACTATTGTATTCAAAAAGTTTTTTCATATATTAAATTGATTAATTTCAAAATTGAAATACATATTTTACCATAGTTTAAGTATCATTTGTGATATTAACTCTATAATAAATGCATGATAATATTATATGTTTTCCTTCAAAATTCAAAAAAAAGGAAAAAAAATCTTTAAACATTTCTTTCTTTATTGCTTATACCTATCTCTTCCACTCATTTATATATTTTTACTTTTTGTATCACTTTAACACACACCTAAGCTTCTGATGGTGTGTTATATGAGGTGCATTTTAAATGAGAAAGATTTTGAATGGACAACATTTAATTAAAATATTAACATATCACGTTATCAAAAATTTTATCTTAGAAATTTAATATAATAAAAATGTACAAATTTGATAAATTACCATATGTGGTAAAGGTTTTACATGATATAGGTGCTACAAGATAGATTTCAGCTTTAAAATTTAAAAACTAACGTATAAGATAAAGAAGAATATGACCAGGACCTCATACTCTATTCAACCTATATTTACGCTAATGTACAACCAAATAGACTATACTATCTAGAATGTTGCAACAAATCGTAAGATGAAAACTAGTCATGAAAAGTCAAAGATAATTTAGTAAATCATTAAATTTTCTTTGATTATACAATTATTATTATTCCATACATATTATTTTCCTCTTTAGGTTTGAAGACTAATTTACTATAAATTAGGTTGTGAAAATCGAAAAGCTTGTGAGCTCTTATGATAGTTTATATTTTCAACATATATATGTATATATCTAAAATGTTATTGAAGAAACGCATGATAAATATGATAACCAAGTGTTAAGAGTCCCATATGAATTGTGGAAAAGAATTTGTATTGGTATATAAACTTTGGTAATGAAAACCATGTCAATACAACTTACAAATTTTTTGATCACATAGTTGAAAAAAAAAAAAAAAAAAACTTGTTTACTATTATAGTCCTTCACTTGTTTTATGCAAAGTTGTACCTTATTCACTTAAGAAGAATGTCAATTGGCAATTCATAATGAATTGCTATTATGTAAAATAATGAATAGCAATTATTTGTTTATTTTTCAATTTTATTATAAATACATCTGTCTTAAAAATATCATTTATACAATTATTCATCTTTGTGGTAAAGATTAGAAGTATTATAGATATTTTATTTTTTACTCCAATAACTATTTATTTTATTTTTTACGTTAAGTAAATATTGTTATAATTATTACAATCATATTACATTTTTATTGAACTAGAATTCAATTCCCTTCTTATTCAATATGGCAACGTAAACAAGCCGCTAGTATTAATTGATTCATAAGGTTGGTGAAATATCATGTTCACACTTTTGACTAAGTACTTAAATGCCAACATTTTTTCAATGAAAAAGATAATCTATATCTTTGGATCAAATAATAGAAAAAAATCTATTAGTATCTAGTTATTGAACTTGTGTTTCAGATAAATGAGTCCTACTTAGATATTTTCAATGGAAAAGATATATATCTTTTGGAACAAATAATCTAAAAAATCTATTAGTATCTAGTTATTAAGCTCATGTTTCACGTAAATGAGCCGTACCTAGATATTTTCAATGGAAAAGACAATCTATATCTTTGGATACCTATATATTTGCAATGGATTGGTTGTCCATAGCAATCCAATTCATATCTTTGGAAAATTAGCAAACGACAAAGACGAAGGCTTTACCTTTGATCTTGAACCACGCAATTTCATTGCGCGTCTCCTGTTACATTCAAGGCAGGACTCATAGGTGTTTCACCTTAAAAAGGCACAACATAAAAGTTTTCAATATAGCTGTGGTAAGTATTTTAAGCCATTCTATTTATTATAACTTTTAAAATCTTATTAGTGTTTATATAGTAAAATTGTAAAATCTAACCTAAACTTACACAAATATGTAATCAAAGTTTTTGCAACTGCTTTTATAATATCACTAATACCGTTTATTTTATTTTCTAACGTAAAAGAATCAATCATCAAAGATAGATGGTACCAATAGCATTAGTAAAGATTTAAAGTAATAAAAATAGCATTAAAAAGTTTAATTAGATATCAAATAATTGATCTTTTTAAGTTTAAATACTAAATTGAATTTTCGTGCAAAATTCATATATCAATTTTGGTATTTATGTTACTTTTAATATTTATATATTACTATTAATATACCGATACTCAATAACTTCACTAATAAAACATAGGGACAATGCCTTATCTAATACCAAAACTTTGATAAAAAGATCAATTAAGTACCTAAACTTTTAAAAGGTTTACTTTCATACTTAATTGAACTTTTCATATCCCTAAGCATTATCCTAGTTTTTTATTATTTCTTGAAGTAATGAACATATATCAGACAAAGATTGAGCAAGATATTATTTAGGAGTAAAAAATTTAATTAAGTATTAAATTAAATTAAATTTTTTAAAGTTCAAATACTTAATCAACTATTTGTTAAAATTGAGAGATTAAATTGGCCACTTTCCAATAGCACATGCATCAACAAGGACAAATTAACTGCTTCATGGGCAACACGTTTTTGGGGTGTCTAATGGCCCGCAAGATTGGACAGTAGACCGGCCGCAGCCCACTTGCCCAAGTGGTACATCTAAAGCAATTATGGTATATGCTTGAGTGCATCGTGGCCTAATGTCATGCTGGGTGCTAGGTGATGATATTTGTGGCCTGGCCGATTCAACTTTCATAGTCTTTTATTTCTTTTTCAGAACAACTTCTATAATATTGATATAGAGGGGGGAAAAAAATCTAAAGGCAATCTCATCATCCAAACATTTTTATGGTAAATATTTGGTGTATTTTAATGCAACTTGATGCCATTTCTTTCTTTTTTTTTTTTTTTAGGGCTAATGGCATGCCGATATATTTTTTTTAGGGCAAAACACGTTTTTAACGCATCAGCACTTTTCCAGTTGTGTTGTATCAATCAAATCAAATAGTTGTACAATGTTGACATATAACATGATGGTTTCAAGATTATCCCTGCGTTGGTGGGCATTCGGCTTGATCTTTTGTTTCCCGCTTTCTTCCTTTAATATATATTAAGATTCCTGATGGTTGGGATAATATCTTTATTCATGTGTTAAAGAAAGAACTATAAAAATAATAATTAAATAAAAAATTATATAAATATCATTGTGATATTATATTTAACACATATAATACTATATTTTTAATATATATTTTATATATTAAATCCTATATAATAAAATAGTAATTATTATATCATATTTAATAGATATTTAATATATTATCGTATACATTCAATATGATACTTTTTCTAAAAAATTATACGAGTACTAATCAACTAAAAAAATTAAATAAATATAAATTGTATAAAATTAACTATGAAAATATTTGCGCAAAATTACGTCTAAAAAAACACAATTGTGATTGTAATATTTTCACTTGAGTGGTATCAAAAGCCAGCATTATTGTCAAGTCAGTTGTCAGACACTATTACTATGACATAGACTTCTTCTCTGCCACAGCAAATAATGATGGGTTATTATATATACACGTATTTATAGACACATTCAGTATAGGGTCAGGAGCAACAAAGTTGAAACCACTGACACAACTCGGAAAAGGAGTATTAACTTTGTCCAAAGAAAAGGGTATTATTGGGATTTGCAAATGCCAACAGGAATTCGTAAATGAATCGGATGAAACGTGTCAGTCAATTGAGTTATCCATTTTAGATTCAATTTAGTGTTGTATAATTTTTATTAATTGTATCATATAAAGGTTATTAAGAAAAATAATAATCATATTTTTTATATGTGATTTGTATCATATTTTAGTAAGTATTTTTATATAATTTATATTATATAATTTTTTAAGTTAAAAGACACATATTTCATCCCATTTTTTCATAGATATCACATTTTTATATGTATATACATTAAAAATGCTAATATCGCATATAATAAATGTGATATCTATGAAAAGTGAGGTGAAATATATGTCTATATCGCATATAATAAATATTTTGGTAATTGGTTTTATATAATTAATATTTTAGTAGTTTATTTTAAACAACCATAAATATGAGTTCCATTCTAGGAAAATTTGTATTATCAAACTTTTGATTTTTATGATAATCTCCTAATTCTTTTTTAAAAATTAAATCCTATAGCATGTAAAATTAAATTTTGCTTAAAAAATGATAATATAAATGATATATTATAAATAACTATTGAACAAATGGGTAAATACCAAATCAATAGAAGCCTTTAAACACTTGTTATATAGTTATTTATATCTAATGACATTAACAATAATCTTCCAAGTGTGATGATACCAACCAAGAATTGTCACATCCAAGTTAGTCTAGTCATAACAGTCCTGTTATATACACTAACCTATGACAAAAGCTCACCACTTATCTTCTATCATAACCTAGTATATATAAGGCACATACGACCAATCCACTCTAAAACAACGTCAGCTTAACAATAAAATCTAAATAATTACAATATTATATATGAATATTTCATTTAACACTGATACAAAATACCATTGGAATTGTTTGTAAATTGAAAATACACTTTGGGGGTGGTTGAATTAAGTATTTGCCCAAAAAAATCCAAATAATTATTTTTAATTTTAGTTGATCAAAATTCAAACATATTTGCAGTAGATAAATGAACAATAGATATAATGCGTAAAATAAAAGATAAGAATAGAGAGAATTAACCCAATGTTTTAATGTGGAGATCGACCATTTGCGTACTCTCCAAAGTTTACGAAATGTCTCTGTTGAAGTCTTCACCACTATTTAATTAAGTTCAAAAGATAGCTCAAGATGAGCAATTACACAACTCAAGAAATACAATATTTCCTTTCTCTCTAAGTGCTCTTAAATGAATAGCAATAAATTTGAACTAGGCACTGGAGTGTATTTTCTTTTTATAACAGATTTACAAATATTATATACAAGAGAAAAAAAGAAAGATTTGTTTGATTGCAATAAAGATTCCTTATGATTGGGATGATATCTTTATTCATGTGTCAAAGAAAGAACTACAAAAATATCAACTAAATAGAAAAAATACATAAATATCATTGTGATATCATATTTTATACATATAATATTATATTTTTAATGTGTGTTTTATATATTAATTCTCTATCGTAAAGTATTAATTATTATATCGCATTTAATAGATATGATACACGTTCAATATATTATCGTATGTATTAAATGTGATACTTTTTCTAAAAAATTGTACAATCACTAATGAACGAAAAAAATTAAATAAATACAAATTATATAAAATTACCTATGAAAATATCTACGTAAAATTACGTCTAAAACACACAATTGTGATTGTAATATTTTCACTTGAGTTGTATCTAAAACCAGCTATTATTATCAAGTCAATTGTCAGACACTATTACTATTAGGAGTGGGCACGAATCAGTTTGGTTCGGTTTTTCCTAAACCAAACCATAATTTACGGTTTTGTTTTTTTTCCATCCCAAACCAAACCATTAGGTAACAGTTTGGTTCGGATTATAAATTTTTTAAACCATTAAATAATGATTTGGTTCGGTTTGGATTACGGTTTAAATCAAAATTCTAGCTAAAAATTTTTTGTGTTCTAGTTTTTTCATATTTGTGTAGATTCTTAAATATTTATATCATTTTACAAAGTTGACATTATAAATCATAACAAAATACTTTATAAATTCATAATACTTTTAATCTATAGTTCTCTATAAAATCAATTATCCACCAATAAAATACATCCACTAACCAATACATAGTAAGTCATAATTTATGATTTTTAATAATTATCTACTAATAATTTAGCTAAAATAAAAAATCATCTATCAACAAAATTCATCAACGAATAAAATGACCAACTGGCAAAATATATAAACAATTAATACATAATGAAAATTTATAACTGAATAAATAAATTTTATAATTTACAAATTTAAAAGCTATTAAAAAAATAGTTCATCATCAACAAAAAGTTAATATCATGAGCTTAAAAAAAATTTAAAAAAGATAAGTTGATTTAATTAATATTCACCAAATAATAAATATCAAATGAAATCATATAAACATATAGTAAAATATTATTATATTTTTCTAAAACGGTTTGATTCGGCTTTACAGGTTGGTTTAGTTTACTTTCCAAACCAAACCATAAATTTACGGATTGGTTTGGATTTGAAAATTTTCAAACCAAACCATGAAAAAAACCATATTTTCGATTTGGATTGGTTCAGTTACGGATTGGTTTGGTTTGATTGGTTTTTTTGCCCACCTCTAATTACTATCACATAGGCTTCTTATCTGCCATAGCAAATAATGATGGGTTATTATATATACACGTATTTATAGACACATTCAGTGTAGGATCAGGAGCAACAAAGTTCAAACCTCTTACACAACTCAGAAAAGGAGTATTAACTTTGTCCAAAGAAAAGGTAGTATTGGGAATTGCAAATAACATCAGGAATTCATAAATGAATCGTGGATGAAATGTGTCATTCATTAACAGTGAATTGGGTTATCCTTTAGATGCAATTTAGCACTGCATAATTTTTACTAAATTGTATCTTGTACAAAGATCATTAAGAAAAATATTAATCGTATCTTCTATATACGATTTTGCATCATATTTTAGTAAGTATTTTATGTAATTTATATTTATGTAATTTTTTTAAGTTAGTAGACACATATTTCATCCCACTTTTCCATAATATCACATTTATTATATGCGATATAGCATTTTTAATGCTATATCGCATATAATAAATTTTGGTAATTAGTTTTATATAATTAATATTTTAGTAGTTTATTTTAAAACAACCATAAATATGAGTTCCATTCTAGGAAAGTTTGTATTATCAAACTTTTGATTTTTATGATAATCTCCTAATTCTTTTTAAAAATTAAATCCTATAGCATGTAAAATTAAATTTTGCTTAAAAAATGATAATATAAATGATATATTATAAATAACTATTGAACAAATGGGTAAATACCAAATCAATAGAAGCCTTTAAACACTTGTCTAATTAGTTATTGAGTGAATAACTTACACTCTAATGACATTAACAATAATCTTCCAAGTGTGATGATACCAACCAAGACTTGTCACATCCCAAGTTAGTCTAGTCATAACAGTCTTGTTATATACACTAACCTATGACGAAAGCTCACACTTATCTTCTATCATAACCTAGTATATATAAAGCACATGCGACCAATCCACTCTAAAACAATGTTAGCTTAACAATAAAATTTAAATAATTACAATAATATATGAATATTTCATTTAACACTGATACAAAATACCATTGGAATTATCTGTAAATTGAAAATACACTAGGAATACTATAAGGGAGAGGGGGATGAATTGAGTATTGCCCAAAAAAATTCAAATAATTATTTTTAATTTCAATTGATCAAAATTCAATAAATTTGCAACGGATAAATGAACCATAGATATAATGCGTAAAATAAAAGATAAGGATAGAGAGAATTAAGCCAATGTTTTAATGTGGAGATCGACCATTTGCGTACTCTCCACAGTTTACGAAATGTCTCTGTTGAAGTCTTCACCACTATTTAATTAAGTTCAAAAGATAGCTCAAGATGAGCAATTACACAACTCAAGAAATACAATATTTCCTTTCTCTCTAAGTGCTTTTAAATGAATAGCAATAAATTTGAACTAGGCACTGGAGTGTATTTTCTTTTTATAACAGATTTACAAATATTATATACAAGAGAACAAAAGGAAAGATTTGTTTGATTGCAATAAAGAGCTCGTAAATGATTTTGACACTTCCTCATTTTATTGTTTTCTAGGACTTATATACAAATAACCTTTGAATTTCAAAAGTCCATTAGACACAACATCTATAATCTATCAAATATTAAATGCACTCCAACGGCTCTTTTTCTTTCCACATCATCGTCTGACTTTAACCCATCAGGCCTTAATTTGAGCTTAAAAAATGAACTAACGTGCCCTAAACTTGAGTACGTCAAGACCTTGACTTGACCCTCGACCGACACTATGTTGTCTATAGCTTTGTCGAGCCTCGGTTTGAATGGGTCACGCCTCAACTCTTTAGCACGTCGAGCCTTAAACTTGACCCTTAACAGGTCTATTCTCTTCTTTAGCTTGTCGCGCATTAGACTTAACTTATTAAGCCTCAATTACTTAACTTGTTTAGGACTCGACCGACCCATCAACCATTGTTTGGGCATATTTAAACTTATCGAGCTTTGGCCTTTGCTTTGTTGCACCTTAGCGCTTGACTTTGGCTTACCCTCGACTATCCCTTATTTATACTAAAACCTATAGAAAACTCCACAAACATACACAAAGCACACATATGTATATTTGACTAATTAAGTGTAGTTTACAACTGATAAATAGTTATTTGTGTATTATATTGTCTCATCAAAATAATTGTTGAACTCTCAAGTTCAATAGTAATTATCCTACCCAAAGGATATTGTAGTTGTAATGAGCCCCATGTGGCAAACTAGAATCACATAATAGTTGGATCAACCATTCTGAGGCTTTTACAGAGGCACCGAAGCATTGTACGACTAGAACACTCTACCTGGGGGGGGGTGGCATTTTTAAACATGATCATGAGGTTAGTTAGAATAAGAAATAATGTATACATATGATCACATAGATGCCCAACACCAGTACATATTTTAGTTCCATAAAGTCCATAAATTTATACATATTACAAATCACAAAATAAGTATTTGCTCTATCAATAGTTCTTATAGTTCATAAATCTTCTCCCTTACTAAACCCATATCTTGATAACGACTAACTCTTATCGAACTAAAGTCCTGCATGGAGAATAGCCATAGTAAACCCTGAAATATACCAAATCTATAGGGGAGTGAGCAAACCACATCTCAATAAAATTACTAGACCATACCACATATTAAGCAATAACAAGCAAGTTTTATAACAATCTTATGCAATGAAATACTAAAAAATTATGCAAATAAAAGCTTGGATAATTGGAATCCAAATTGGGTATATATTTGCACCCTCCCACCAGGGTTTAGGAACTCTATCATGCCACCAAGCCTAGGAGAAATTAAGAATACTAAGGAAGGAGGAACACATTTTATCATTTACTCATCACTTTATATTATCAGTGTCTTGTCATCTCAACTTGCCCTTGGAAACAAAGAGACTCCCTAAGTGTTAACCATTTCGATACTCAAAACTACCGGCAACGTTCCCTAGAACCAATTAGTTCCTAGGGAATCGAGTGGTCAATGGAAATTATGTTTAACCACAGGCCTGAAAAGTTAACACGTAGCAGTGGTGACCTCTAATGGTAATAATAATTTATACAATCATGCAATGCATGACTTATTATTATTAAACCAAATATTTATTAATCAAGTTATTAAAGTGATCACTCAACTCACAAACACTCACCAAATCATATACACCCAGTCAATTATTAGCAAACAGTTTTATGTCCTCTTTCAATATAATGTTTTATCAATCAATAGCAAACACCAATCAACATACAACAACCCAAGTATCCCACACACATCAATTGAATTATATATAATTAAATTAATACAACTATACTATAACACAAGTAATGTAGCAGGTCTAAGTTACTCACATGTCCGTGCTATGCCAATCGTCGTAATAATCCTCTAAAATTTTGTAGAAGTACTTAGTTCCCCTATTAAGATAAAATAATGTATTATTAATATATATGTATATATATATATTTTTTATTTGTGCCCAGGTGTCCCAACACTAGTGTTTTTGACACTTTTTATTTCTTACTATCTTAGAGTACAAACAATCATGTTGCAGTTGAATGTATATTTGTCTTTTTATTTTAATTATTTCTAGCTTAGTCACATACTCATATTTATACATATAAAATACACCTATTAACATGAAAGTTGAAATTAACCTAATGTAATTTCCTCTTACATATTCCATAAGGCTGAGACATGTGCATTTTATTTATTTTTAAAATTACTCTGTAACCAAGACACACACACACACATATATGTACACCATATTATTTTATTATTTCTACTATATAATTGTTGTTGCTTTAGGTTTATATCAAATAATGCTTGTACATAGATGAGCGGAGCATGCGCACGCGCGCGCGCACACACCACACATATATATTTTAGCACATGGATTAATATATTTCCCCAATATTCCTACTACACCAAAAAAATATATATATAGATATACCATTATTAAAGCTTTTATTTCGTCAATTTAATCACCTAATCAACAATCTTCAATATAAATATTTATTTATCTTTTCATTCATCCATACTTTAGATACCCATATATAAGAGCCATACATCTTTGTATACATACATATATATATATATATAATTTTAATAAATTTAAAATGAAAATACTACATTTTCTCCTATCATTTTTATAGGGACTGAACATGCATGAATATATATATATATATGTATGTATATGCTCATCTAATATGCATTTAAAAATAAAACTATCACGAATCTCTTTATGCACTATTATGGCTAAGACATCTACCTCTTCATATTATTTTATTATTATTTTCTCTTAAATGTGGTTTTTGATTTGCTAACTTAATAATCTCATAGTTTAATTATTTCTATTTCTGTAAAATATTACAGTTTTCTCTCTCTCTCTCTAATTTTATCCTACCGGAATCCTCTTTAATCATTTAAATTACACTTGCTTCAAAAATGAATAATTTCAACATAATTCCCCTCAAGTTTCTATAAGGTTGATGCATTTACATATTTATATATCATTGCAATTTAAATTTTAATTCTATCATCCAATTATGTAATTAAAAATCTAAATAAAAAATAATCTTCATATTAACATTAATTTACCTTTAGTTAGTAGTGTTGATGATTTTTCTAAGGCTGCTGATCCTGAATGAAAAATTTAATGTAGAAAGAGATTGTTAGGCGTTAACTTTTCAAAAAACAATTAAAAGTATTAGAAGGGTTCTTCTTAGCTTAGTTGAATTAGAAATCCACAATTGTTAATTTATTGTCTCTGTGATATAAAGATAAATAAATATAAAGAAAGGCAAATATATCATTTGATATAAAATAAGAGGGTTTTATGGTTAACCCTAATAAATAATATAAATATTTTTATCAAATAGCAAAGATAATTTGAAGAAAGAAAATTTTAGTTGAAGGCGGGCTATTTATGTAAACCCCGGTTTTCTTAGTAACCGAGTAAACTCCGTAAATCGGAAACCAAAACCCTAAATAGGATTAGTACTAGCAACCTAGGAACCCTAGGTTTGGCTTTTCTTCGATTTCTATATAAAAGAACCTTTATAGAATAATTTAATGCGGATTATTGTTTTATAGTATATTTCAAACCATACAAAGTTTTGATTTTAAAAATTTTCTATTCCGGGTTTTCCCGAGCTTCATTACGGAAAAGCGAGCCCCGAAACTAGAAACTTAGAAAAATATACTGAAATACTCTTTAGAACCAAAATTTTATAAGGATTTCAAAAATATACGTTTTATAATTTTTTGAGTTATAAAAATTACAGTTATAGCCTTTTTCCCATATTTTCCTTACTACCGGTAAAGTAGATGTCTATCTACTATTTATTACTATTCACAAGTACAACCTCCTACACACACACCCATACCCTAATCTTACAACCTTATAAACACTCAATTATATTTTCTTTTCTAAGAATTTTTGTCTCTTAACAAATTATTACATTTAATACTTTTAATTACATATATTACAATTTTAAACAATTTCAAGTCTCTCTCTCTCTTCCTCCCTCTTGGACTGGCGTACCCTCCTCCATTTTCCCCCAATTTGTTTTATTTTATCTCCTTTTATTACTTAAAACAAACCCTAATTTCATCTAATATAAATAGTCTTTTATTTTCGCTCTCTTTCATTTTATTTCATTTGTTCTAAAAGCTCACAAAACTCTCTCTTCTTCCTCCCTCTTGCCGTGACACTCCATTCCCCACACACACACACAAAAGCTTCATTTTCTTCTCAATTTCTCATCTATTTCAAGCTTTAGGTGATGATTCCTAAGCCTTACTACCATTTAATCTTGTAATGGCAAGATTATTCATGAGTGTTTTCACTCAAAGTCCCCATGAGCACTTGCTAGGGACAAGAAAATGCTACTATATGAATATCAAGCCATCACAAGAGTAGATCTTGTGTTTGATTAAGTTTTTTTTGGGATATCTTCATGTTCATGCATGTAGGAGTGGAGTAAAGTAGAGATCTAGCATAAAAATTTCACGTTCATGCTTTTAAACTTCATTTCATACATCATAAGTAGTAGATCTAGCTTTTAGATGCTTATACCATGCTTGACATTTATGATCTTATGGATGATTTATGTTTTCATACATTAATACTCATGAAGGCTTTGTTTTAGGTATATAGATGTGGTAATTGGTAGATCATTAAGTAAATAAAGCAAGGGACTTGAAAAGGAAAAGTTTTTGTTTGAAATGTTCAAAGACAAATTCGTATGATTTGAAGACCCTATTTTAAAAACCCTTTTATCAATTTTAAAACTCATGTTTTATGTGAAAAATGATCTGTATAGGTAATAGTATCATTAAGTAGTGATTTTTATAAGTTGAAATGAGTTTTGATGAGGTTAATGTATAAAACAAGAAGTAGAATCTAGATGGAAAATTTTGAGTTAGTAGTCAACATATGAAATTCGTAATTTTGAATGTAGGCCATAAGAACACCTATCATCTAAGCTTAAAATAGAAGTTTTATGTATTAAATGGAGTCCTTAAATAATAGGTGTCTCAAAGTCTTAAGTTTTAATACATTAAACAAGTTTTTCCCAAAAGAATCATTCAAAAATTTAATTTCAAGAAATTCGGATTTTTGTATGAACCCTATTTGAAAACATATTTGCAAAGTGTAAAATACAAATTTTTATGTAGAAATGAAGGCTTGGATAATAGGTATAATGAAGACTCAATTTAGACAAGGATAAATTGATTTTATTAAGGAAATAACTCCAAAACAAATGAGATGGTCAAAGTTAGGAAACTAGTTTTCATGAAAGTGTATAGTTATGGAGTTTCACAAAAGAAGTTTCTTAATTTTCCTTTTGGTAAATAATGTCAAAAGCATGCATGCATCAAGTTCATATCGTATCATTTATGATAAGAAATCATCGATATTGGATGGGTAGTTGAACTATATGCTAGAAACGTCACGAACATCCACAAAACTATTTTTCGGAATTGGAATCTTCGACCGATCAGAACTGATCAGCTTATTCTGTGACATAAACCTTTTCAAAACTTGAAAATAATATTAGAAATAGATAGATCTTTCGAAGTAGATAGAAATCGGCATATTATATGCTCAATTCTAAGTTAAAATGAGTTAGATATGGTCATTTAAAGTTAGGACCATATTTCATGCGGGAATTGACGAATTTAGTAGTTAGAATTGTAAAGTTATTAGAACCTTATAAGAAATACTCATTTCGGGTATTCCTTGTACTTAGGTGAATTGGAGGATGGATTTCCACTCCCCGAGGACTACTACGACTAGTAGATTTCTCTTCATGGCCAAGTGAGTTCATTTCTTAAATAGTTATGCTCATGTATGTGCTTGTAATCGTAGTGGCATTAGAATTAGGAAAAAGATAAAACTATGATGAGTTGTGATTTAATCTTGGTTGAATGAATAATAAGTATATCGAGACGAGACTTGTTGTAAATATCATTGTGTGAGCTAGTATAGACTTGGATTGTCTGAAATTCTCGATGATCACATTTAATCTACATAATTAACATGCCACGATTATATGAATAAATTGTACATGCATATCACGTAGTGAGTCACATTGCATTAGCTAATATACCTTTGGTGGGACAAAAGTATATTAGCGGAAGGCGCGGGGGCCTATGTTAACATTAAGGATGAGATCGCTTAAGTTAACGAATGTGGAGTAGGCACATAAAACTACAACAATAAAACAACAGAGGTTGTATAACTAAGAGAAAGAGATCGGGATGATGGTTACATGACTTATGGACCACCCCACTCAAAATTGGAATTTATGGTTGCATGTCTTATGGACCATCCTAACCTTAAATGGAGGGTGTAAATCCATTCACATATGGCTCCCGGAAAGTCATATGCTTGTATGATCATTTGTTTGTGCATTTCATATGGCTGCTAATAACTTGTTTGTTATATACTGTTGTTGAGTATTAAATATTTGGAAATGAATCTCACTAAGCCTGTTAGCTTACACCCTAATAGTTTTGCTGTGGTGTTCCTATTTTTGGCTATTCCGAGAGAACACTTTTCACAGGGTTATCTTTTGGATGAAAGAGCTTTTGAAGAAGTCGGGATGTAGTTAGAGGCGTGGAATTCTAGGGAAAATATCTTTAACATAAACCCTAACGTTTGTAATATGGTTTTAGACCGGATAGAATTCTGTTATTATTTTGGCGGGGGTATGCCCCCTTGACTTCTGTAAAGACTTAACTTATTTACCTTGTTGTAATTTCTATTCTTTATGCTATTGTATGCCTTCTTAAGACTATTCGATTCAAAGTGTGATCCTAAAAGTTGTGCAAGTACACCTTACACCTGGTATGTAAACTTATGAGATGACTAAGGTTGTCATACTTAAGTTTAAATATCGAGTATGGTGGACTGTCGAGTTTTGGGTACCCTTTGGGGCGTGACAATTTAAGTCGCTGGTGTAGCAACCCTGCACCACTAACTTACTGCCAGCCTACATGTTTGAAAATCAAACCTAAGAGCTTTGGGATGCCGTTTTTCATATATAGGCCGCGAGCCTTCTTTACCAGGTTACAACATACGAATTATATTGTTTTTAGGGTTTTCTCATATCCTTTAAATAGATCCTTAACCTAACTCTTTTTCACAACATATCCTAAGCCTTTGGAAACCTTAGGAAGAAACACGATTCAAGATCTAGGTGAGTGGGCTTTTCTTAATCCTTTGGTGATCTAGGAAAATTGTTTTTTCTGAGTTCTTTGTATTGGTTTTGTAAGGAATCAATTTCTTAGAGGAATTTGTGGAGAAACCCTAAATTTTTTTGGAGATTTTGTGATCTACAATCAAGGAGGATTAAGATCCAAAATTATAGTAAGTTGAATCTTTTTTCTTTTTATTATTTAGGATTTGAAGAATCTATCTTAATTCTTAGGGTTTTCCTATTGGTTTTGAAGCACAAATTGGAGAAAACCCTAGTTGTTTAGGGATTTGGATTCTTAGTGATCAAGAAGGATCTAGAATCAATTCTAGGTAGGTATTGAATGTTCTTGATCTTTATGATTACACAAAAGTAATTTTTTTGTTGATTATTAGTCTATTTGGTGTTAAATTAAATTCTAGGGTTTAGACAGATTGTCAAAGATTGGTTCTTTTAGAGGATTGTTGTGTCTCAATCAAGGAGAAAGGTGTTGTTGCGTGTTTATATTAGATTAAGGTATTAGGTGAATTTTGAATTAGGTATATTTTATGGAAGACATGTAATGAAATCTGTTCTATTTATGTGGTCAAAACACTGTTCCTTGAACTTGATACAAGTGCAACCTTACCTTGCTTGTTGTATGCATGTGTAGGTTTAGAATTGTGAATTGAATTCATCACTATCTGGCTTATAATTAAAAAGTTTACTGCTTATGCTTGGCTACGGTTAATAAAGGCCATGCAAAGTGTGATACTAATGCTGGCACCCTAGTTGGCATGAGACAGGAGTTTTACCCCTCAAAGAGTTCTCGTGCGGTGCTAGACCATCCCTCATTTCATCATTTGTTGCTAATTTAGATGGCGAGCTAGCCTTATCTTCACTGTCCCAGGTCCATTCCAAGCCCCACATTCTCATAAGGAGCGCCATCTTAGCTTAGCCATGATCCCCTATATGTTTGGGGGGTTCAACTATTACAACTGGTTTCGGCATGCCATGGCCTCATCAGGAGAGCGGCATCAACTCCCAACTAGTTTGTCCACAAGAGGCTAAACCTGCCTTCAGATGTAACCCACACTCCAAACAAACCCTCTACTGATACCACTCATAACTCTATATGCCTAAGTTAAACACCCCCATAAAAGTCCTCAACTCTTGGACTATGACATTCTTCCCCATTTAAATTCATGACGTTCTCGTCGTGAAGCAAATTTAATGCAGCCACTACCCACTCTCAGGCGCTCATCCCTTCTCCACACCCATTGTTAACACACCCAAGATCATCTCATAAGGACTTTGGGCTTCTACAGGCTTCCTCTCGCGCTCACCTTCATCCATGCTTCGAGATCACCTCTTGTTAAGTTATCCAACGATAGGGTTTGAGCATAAGATCTTGCTTCAACCCCAACTCATGACACAACCGCCCTCAAGTAACAATGTCCTCACTCTGCAGCTGCTCTTCTTGAGCTTCACCCATACGAGATGAATTGACAACAAGATTAGGATAAAATCTTGTCTCCACGACTTGCGACATAGCTGCCTTCTGGCAACGATATCCTATCTCTGGTGGTTACTCCTCTTGAGCTTTGCCCACAAACCGCATCCACAACAAGAATTACCCACTCATTAAGAACTCTAGGTAACATCTAAGCGATTTGATGGAGCTGGGAACCTTGGCTCTGATACTATTTGTCATGGGATGGGAGTTTTACCCCTCAAAGAGTTCCTGTGTAGCGCTCGACCATCCCTCATATCATCATTTGTTGCTAATCTAGATGGCGAGCCAACCTTATCTTCCCTGACTTCCCAGGTCTGTTCCAAACCCCACATTTTCATAAGGAGCGCCATCTTGGCTTTGCTATGATCCCCCATATGTTTGGAAGTTTTAACTATTACAATTGGTTTCGCCCTGCCATTGCCTCATCAGGATAGCAGCATAAACTCCCAACCAGTTTGTTCACAGGAGGTTAGACCCGCCTTCAGATGTAACCCATACCCCGAATAAACCCTCTGCTGATGCCACTCATAACTCTATAAGCCTAAGTTAAACACCCCCATAAAGTCCTCAACTCTTGAACTGTGACACTAGTGATCTATGTGTGAGGGTATCCTAAGTGAACTTGTGCATAGAGATGATTTTGGTAGATTAGGAATCGTACCAGCTTAATTGTGGTATGCAACGATATGTAGCAATTAGCCAACATCACTATATGTATATAAAAGTATTTTACATGAAGATCTTTTTCTTAGAGTCCTGAGTTACTCTAGGTTTAGAACTAATTGGAAGTGGTTCTAACTTGTATTGTTTACTTGACTAATGAAAGATAATAACTTGTGTTTGCTGCATTAGTTTTAGGTTGCATGTGAAATTTGTATGTTGCATGTTTATGCGTATTTGTTTGTGGTATGCCATACCGGGCATTTTCACTTATTCTTTTATTTATTTCAATAATAAGTGAAGATCAAGTATTATATGATTATCTGGATTTGATGTCATTGTGAACTATGGGGAGGATGATAGTGAACCTAATTATCTCGCTGACTCTTAAACATATTTTGGATCTGATGATAGCCAATTGAGGCCTTTATGGAGTTTGAAACAATTTTATGTTTTTGAATAGTAATTTTATGTGACTTTTTGAGATGTTATAAGTTCGGATCATGTTGACTATGGTTTATGCCAACGAGGCTATTTAGATGTTTTATTATTGAAAGTATTTTAAACAGGTACCTTTTTATATATAAGTATTGGAGATATATGTTCTGATAACTTGTGGATTAGTGTTTCATAGCCTTAGCGTATCCATCTAAGTTGACAACATGTGACGGGTTGTAATGCCATCAGGTTAGGGCGTTACAGCTTAAATGGTATCAGAGAAATAGGTTTTGATCTCATTAGATTTATGTTGTGAACTCCTTAGGACGGTGAACATTGATGAGTGGGGTAGCAATTAGCTAAGGATACTTATAAAGTTAGTTATGTTGTTGTCTTATAGTTTTCTCTGTGTTATGATCTTTTTGTATTTCTATCTGATCTCAGAGGTTATATGTTTATCATTGTTAGTATGCCTCCAAGTAGAAGAGCTCCCGATGTTGATTCCTCCAGGATTGGTGAGGAGGAACAATCACCTTTGAACTAGCCACCTTTGAATCAAGTACATGAGGATTTATACCCACCACCAGCGCCACTTATAGGACAATAGGTGCTTGTTGATGCTGCTTAATTGATGCAGGCTGTGAAAACTCTCCTAGGAATAGTTAGTCAACAGTAGCAAAGCATGAGGAATGATATGCAAATGATTCAAGCTAATGCTGAAGCTTGGAGGAAGGAGACATAGAGGTTGAATGGAAATGGAGGTAATGGAGCCAAGCATACTGATGTGTTGAACTTAAACAAATTTTTGGATTTAGTGTATAAGTTTGAACCAATGCCTGAGAGGCCTCTTGAGGCACAACTATGCATGGAAGAGGTACAGAAGATCTTTGCTTCCCTAGACATTCCTGAAAATAAGAAGGTGGAGCATGTCTCCTATTTTCTCATTGGGAGTGCAAATAATTGGTGGTTAAGTACCAAGAAGCATGTAGGTAGATTGATCCCCTAGGACAATTCCATTAATGGAGATGGAATTTTAGAGATTTAATTTTCAAATATAGTAAGAAGTGTGTATACATGATACAAAGACAATGAAGGAAAATGAAGCTAGTATAGATTTTGAATAGAAAATTTGGTTTTGAGGTAAAAATATGGATAACTGAAGTGGAATAGAAGGATTTACTGACATAATTAAGATGCATGAGAATTTAGATGTAGGATGGTAGTGTAAAATGTGATTGGTGGCTTAATGGACATAAATCTATAGACAGTAAAATGAGAAGAATCATTAATGAAGAATAGATGAAAAGAATTTGAGAATAACTAATATAGATGAGAGAACCATTAAATCTTATGAAAGGTATGAAGGTTCATGTGGAATAATAATTATAAGAAAGCGATGTGAATTTGGTGAGCAAGTTTATTACAGGGTTAGAACATGAGATTCAACATTATGTGAATTTGATGGATTTGACCAATTATTCAACTATGGTTAATAAGGCAAAGACATTGAGCATGGCTTGAATAAGATAAAAGGTCATGAGACATAGAGAAGTCAAGTCTCTTTTTGACTAAGTGCCAGTATCAAAGTGAAACACAGATAACCGATGGATTAATATAATCAAGTGTTGGTGCAAGTTTTTCATGAATCTCTGGATCATTGTATCTGTATGTTGTGAGTGTGTTGAATGTATGCTGGAATTGTTATTTATAAACATACTTTTGGGAATTGGAGTTTAAAATACCAGATGGGGATTAGTTTATATATAAACTTAAAGTGCATTGTGCTATTTGCAAAGAAAGTGGAGAAGAATCAAATTGCTAAAAAAAACACAAATAAAATTATATAAAAATAAATACAAAATTAGAGCTGCTATTTCGCATATTGGATTAGAGATACAGATGATTTAACTTCTATTACATGTGCTATAAGTGATACAACAACCTACTCTTCCAAAGTTTTAGAAACTTCTGTATCGCATTTAAACATGGCGATACACCTGTATATCACATATAGGTTAAGCGATACATCTATATCGGATATATGGTCCGTTCACTTGACATGAATAGCTATTCATTCCTTCCTCATTCGACGTAAAGCTGATATTACGATGTTCACTTCAATGAATGACAATTCACAATGAATTGCTATTACGTAAAATGATGAATAGCAATTCATGTCCTCAACCCATGAATTGTCATTCAATGGTTTATTTTTTAACTTTCTCATAAATACCCTTGTCTTAAAAATAACACATATATAATTATCTTTTTTCTATAAATACATGGAGCATTATAGATATTTTACCTTTTACTCTAATAATTATTTGTTTTACTTTTAACACCAAGTGAACATTATAATAGCCATTACAACCCTATTACATTCTATTTGTATTGGAATTTTATTCCCCCCTTATTCCATTCAGCGAAGTAAACGGGCCAATAGGTGTCACGCCCCAAAGGGTACTCCAAACGTAACAGTCCGCCGCATGCTAAATGAGACTTAAGAATCACTACCAAAGTCATTCAAAAGTCTTATGTTAGTATGCAAGGCATTCCCTTACGACAATAGAATATATAAACAATTGGAGATAGATAGTTCAATTTGATAGGATAAGCATAAAAACATAAACCACAGATATCTCAAGATCAGTTAAAAGCATTTAAGGGGCATTCTCCAGCTACTCAAGAGTCTAGGTATTATCTTTTAGGTAAAGCCCAATCATTTTAAGGTTCACTACTAAAGACTATAAAAATCTAATCATAAACTTCTAAGAAGATAACTCCTAGTTTCACATTACCTGATTTAGCTAGGCCCAGGGATGCAGATATATATACGGGAACTGCATTAGAAAGAAACTGTAGGGGTATAAGCTATGCTAGCTTAATGAGTTTCACATCCAAAATTAAATACTTTAACAAGCAATATATCAGGTCAGTTATATTAACAACCATATGAAATGCACAAACATGTAAGCATACAATACATAAGACTTTTCAAGAGTCTTATGTTGAATGGATTTACGCCTTCCATTCGGGGTTAGGTATTTCAAGCCCATACGATCATAGATTTCAATTTTTCTTATTTACATTGTGGTTTATATAGGTGCCCACCCACACACAATTTTTTTATAGTTGATACAAGTGCCTACACCACTATCATTTTAATTTCGGCCATTACGCCAACATTCGAGTTTACAAGCCCCTCGTTGCCCAGCTATTATATCTTCTTTCCACAAAGGTATAATAACTTATGCATTGTGACTCAACATATGATATATATGTCAATTTGATTAGAAGATCATAGCATATTAATTAACGATTTACAGACGATCACAGATATTGCAGACACTTCAATTATATACTAAATCATACAATATTTACAACAATTCCATTCCGATATTCTTATCATCGATTCAATCAATCTGAATTCACATGCACATTCCAATTTTATCTTACCCTAAAGCTAATGCCACTATCGTTACAAGCATATTCATAAGCATATTATTTAAAGATAGTGAACTCACTCGGCCATAATCTCTGGTCTCTAATGGTAGTGATCTAGAAACACGGATTTCCCCCGATTCCAAAATCACCTAAACGAAAGAAATACCCCTATGAATATTTCATACCACAACTAATTCCAAACTTTTCAAATAAAACTTTTTGAATTCGTAATTTCCCTGATAATTAGAAATCACAACTTAAAACGGCCATAACTTGGTCATTTTAACTCGGAATTTTGCAAATGAGCTATCGATTTCTATCTACTTCGAAAGATCTATCTATTCATGATGTTATTACTAAATTTTGAAAACGTTTAGGTCTCGGAATGTTTGGATCAGATCTGATCAGTAACTAGAATTTGCAACTCCGAAATTGTTTTGTGAAATTTGCATTATTTCTATCAAGTATATTATACGTGCATACAATATCTACAAGTTATGATCATGAATGACATGATATGATCTATCTACATGTAAATCCTTAATGATTTTTTTTTTTAAATAATTGTTTGGAAGACTTTTACTTTGCAACAATTTTAAGAACACTTGATTGGAAAAACTAGCTTTATTCCTTTAAAAAGCATACATATTTTTACTTTGATAAGGCCTTAATATCCTATATACCTAATACCTTCATTATCTTAATAAATTTATTCATTTAAAGGATGGAAAATAGATGTTTTAAGGTTAGTTTTGCCTAGTGACAAATTTTACACAATTTTTGGAAAGGAAAATATTATTTGATCTTAGTTGAAAAACTTTTCCTTTGTTTTAAGTTTCTACTTTGATAAAATGTATTTACTCTTATAAAAATCAAGCCTTTACTATATCCATTCCCTAAGACTTCTATTTTTTTATTAAAATACTCATTTTGATATTTGGAAATAGGTGTTTAAATGAGGATCATTCTTAGATCCGAATTTTAGGAAATTATTTTTGAGATTATTTCTTGTGAAAGCTCATTTAATCTTTCTAAAATTAAGTTATAATCAAACTTACTCCCTAAGGCTTCCATTTCTTTAATAAAATTTTTGTTTTAGGGTTGGAAAATAGCTGTTTTCTTGGCATTTTACCCTAGTTACGAATTTCAACATTTTTATTAGTGTTGAAACATAGATCTAACTTAACTTTTATAACCTTCTTCTTGTTTTGAAAATCTCTCTTAATAAAACTAAGCTTATCTTATAAAAATCACTCATTTATGATACCTATTACCTAAGCCCTTCATTTTATATGTAAAACCTTCATTTTGAAGTTGGAAAATATATTTTCTAAATGGTTCTTTCTCAAGATCCGAATTTTAAAAATCACGTTTTGATAGAAACAAAATGGATATTGAGTTTCGATCAACACCTTCATTAAGATTTTCACGTAGCAAAACTTTCATTTATGTAAAACAAGTAGCTATATCATTTAAACTACTCTAAACAAGTAGATCTAATACGCTACTCATGCTATGAATGTAAATGCATCATGAACAATATGTAGGTGAGAATGATAATGAAAATATATGCACAAAATTTCTATAAGAACAATATATAACAATAATATATCAAAATACTAGTATATCAACTTTAATAGTAAGATCTGCACATTGTGATGGCAATGATATCATGTTTTAGTGTTTCCACATCCCTAGCATAAAGCTCATGGGGATTTTTGGTGGAATCACACATGTATGACCTTGTCATTATGTGTTTTTATAGTGGTAGGGTCAAGATCTATTACCTATTTAGTGTTTTGAGTAAGAAAATTTGAGTGTGTGTGTGTGTGTGTGTGTGTGTGTGTGAGGGAGAGGAGTAGAGGGAGGGAGGAGATAAAACTTTCCAAAAGTTTGATTTGTAAGAAATGAGGAAAAGTGAAAAAGTGAAAAGTAAAAGGGATGTTATATAGGAAAATAAATTAGGGTTTTGTGTGAATAATTTATTTTAAAAAAATCAAACAAATTGGAGAGAGAGGGAGCAAGGGGGCACCAGTTCTTGTAAAGGAAGAGAGAGAGAGTTTTGATTTTATTTTGTGTAATAAAATTCAATTTTGTTAAGTAACTTTAAGTACTAAATTACATTGGAAAGGTAAATTTGTAAGAAAGTGATGTAAAATTATAAGAATATGCTGTAAGGAAGTAAGAATAGGGTATGGGTGGTTGTACTTGATAAATAGTGTGAAAGAAAGCAAAAAGTTGATTAGACAATTAAATTATCGGTAGCAATGAAAATACGATAAAAAGGTTATAACTGTAATTTTTATAACCCAAAAAATTATATAACTGATATATTTATAAATATTATGAAATTATGAATCTAACGGTACTAATATTATATTTTTAATATCCTAAGCCCCAGGATACGCTTTTCAAAATCTGTATCCGATCGGGCTCGAAATAGGTCGAAAATCCACTCGTCTGATATTGTTAAGCATCCTATTATTAATACAAGCCAATCTACACTTCTCACTCATATTTCAGCTTCTTGGTTTGAGAATACGGGATTGCCGGATCTAAACTGCTAGAGTTTCCTGAGGTTTTGTTGACTTAAGGTTTTCGGTTGACTTTTTGATTTAGGGTTTTACTTCGGAATTAACTCATTTCTATTGTTTCGGGGTTTCAATCTTGGCCTTGCCGAACATAGGGTTTCCACATCCGATTGGTCCAGGGGTATTCGTTTAGGGTTTCGATTTTCGGTTTTCAGTTTTACGAAATCGAACTTAGGTTTGCTAAGAAAATGAGGGTTTACAACCCTCTTAGATTCTATTTGAATTGGAATTTCATTCCCCCCTTATTCATTCAGCAAAGTAAACGGGCCAATAGGTTAGGCGATACACAGTATTCTATCGAAATAGTATTTATAATAGGTATATATTGCATACTATCAAGCGATACACTTGTGTATCGCGTATGGGTCGGGCGAAACGGTTGTATCGCATATAGGTTAGCCAATACACTGTCTTTAATGAAACGACAGCATATCACCTATGTATTGCTTACTCTATACACGATAGTCACTAATTATAAAGTGCCAGCCTTCTTCTTCTTCATTTGTGCTTGAGATCTTACATACACATTCAAAAAACTCAAAAAACACTCTTGACCCTTTTTTTTCAAGCTTGATTCCGTTGATTCTAAGCAATCTGAACCCCACATCACGATCTAAAGTAATTTTACTTGTTTATTTGTTTAATTTTTTGTCAATTTTTTACTTTTTTTCTTCACAAAGTGTACATGAAAATCACATCAAGAGTTAATATTTTATAATTTGATGAGTAGAAGGATCGGGTTTCTATTTTTTGTTGATTACTTTGGTGCAAATCGAAGCCAAATCTTCCTCAATCTTCAGATAATCCTCATTATGCTTGTTTTTATATGAGATTTCAATTAAACCACTTAACATTCGCCAACTATTCAACATAATTCCTCAATCAATTTTTTTCAATAGTTCAATTAACAGAGAATATGACATGCTTCTGCTTAATTTCAGTTCTAGCATTTATTATCTCAATCTAAGTGTTTTCATAGTGACAAAATAGTACTCATTTAATTTCTAGTGTAAACTTTCTTATTGTCACAAGAAAAAAACCTCTCGACACTCCCATGTTAATAATATAGAGACACACAAGAAAATTAATACTGTAAATTACCTTCCTTAATGTGTTGTCTTTTTATGTAAATAGCTGCACTAATTTGTTAAACATACAAAACACTTTCAATTGGTTTAGTTTGATATCCCGAGGCTTCTTTCCATTCCAGCTATTTTAAAAAAATGATAATAATTATCTAGAAATTGAAAGCAATGAAGTTAGGGAAGAACGAAATAAAATCATTTGGCCAATAAAACAAGAAAAAAGAAGGAATATGTTTGACATGGGAGGATCTTTGGGTAATAGTTTCAAAAGGGAAAAAGGGTTGTGATATCCACTAATTAGGACAGTGCAAAGTTCTCATTATTAGCTATCATTCTATCCTAGACATTACTCCAACGTCTTCCCAATGTGCTTGGTATAACTAAACATGTATTTATAGGATAAATTGTTTAGATATCCATCCTACGAACCCCTTCAAAAAGTCATGACTTAAATGCCATCATTTGAAGTATGTGAGCATGTGCATGCAACTAGTTTGCTCTATATATTATTAGGCTTTATAAGAGTACTACTAAATAGAAGTTAGGAATTGAATTGAATGGAATGATTGTGAATAAAAATGAGGACAATGGAATGACATGGAAATTACAAAGTAATGAATAATCATGCATATCATTTATGCGCTTTGATTATCTAACATTACGCAATAACATGACTAATTTATCTTATGCTATTGTATGTCTAAGAACAATAGCAATGGCAGATTATGTCAAATTTCTTTTTTTGCTAATGACAAGATTTTGCAAGTTCAAGATGCACCGGACCACTGAGGAATATGAAAGTAAGGACGGATAATAATTGCACCGCTCTTGAACATGGTATGTAAAGAGTTAGGAATTGATCATAGAGGAAGGAAAGTTGAAATGTACCATAATCAAGTATCAATCTATAGTCTAACTTACAAAGAAGTCATGCTGAAAGATATTAGTACTGATATGGATGTTGAAGCTCTAATTAATATTGCAAAGGCATTTGGTATGACATGCCTTCAATAACTGTACGTTGAAGTTAAAAATATATGAACCATGCCTATGGAGCAAAATGTACTGGATTAGCTAGCTATACCAAAAAGACTAGTGACACAAGAGTCTGCAAATGCTCAAACAAATATAGAAAGCAGCAACAGTTCGATGTCAAAATTTGAAGAAAATGTTTACATTGCAAATGATATTGAGAAAGAGATGGAGGAGGCCCTACAAGAAACTGATTCATAATATGAAGTAATATTTGAGGAGAATAAGATGCCATTTGAGATTGATGCATCAAGTGATGAACACGAGTCTCCAAAGAAAAATGAACTTCTTCAGGAAGACATTGTTGTATGAAGTGCTTAAGCAGACCAACAAGCTAGTGAAAGTTCATCATTCCAAGACCCTATTCCATTCCTAAGTAATATGGATGATGGTGACAACTATGCATCTTATGAGGAAGAAATTCTTAAATATGAAGATCTATGTTTAGGTAATGAATTTAAGGCGCAATGAAGTTTAAAACTAAAGCTGCTTTGGTCTATATGGTGAAGATGTGGCATATAAAGAATCACTATAACTTCATAGTGACAGAATCAAATAATAAGATATGGAATGTTGTTTGTGAAGCCAAGACGACTTATAATTGTGAATGGCAACTTCGTATATGCCAAAAATGTTGGGATGTTAACTTTGTGATCACCATTGTTGATGGTCCATAAACACGCACAAATAGGATCTTTAGACAGGATCGTCCACAGTTTGATCAAACATTCATGAGCCAATGTTTCTTGAGTCAAGTGAAGAATTACCTTGATCTTAAAATCTCAACTCTTAGATAGTAGATTGAGGACACTTATGAGCATCTGTGGGATGAATCATTCAACAAATTGCCAAAACTAATAGCTGCTATCATAAGAACTAACCCACATATACTTATTGCATGGAAAGCATAATCAACAAAAAGTGAGAGTGATGTGGTATTTGCTAGATTGTTTTAGGCATTCGGGCCTTGCATAGAAGCCTTCAAACAGTACAAGCTCGTAGTCAATGTTGATAGGACATTTTGTATGGAAAATATCCACACAGTTTATTGATTGCATGTTGTGTAGATAGAGAAAATCATATCATTCTACTTGCATTTGCATTGGTGGATAAGGAAGCAAGTGACACATGATCATGGTTCCTGAAAAAGCTAAAAAGATGCCTTGGAGGAGCACAGAGTGATGATCACATAATGTATCTTATATCAAATCGACACAAGGGTATAATAAAAGTGTTGAAGGACATGAATGTTGGGTGGCATCCCCCATTTGCACAATAGAGGATATGAATAAGACATGTTGCTAGCAATTTTAACAGAAAATACAAAAATCAATATTTTAAGAAGCTAGTAATAACAATGGATTTCAAACACAAGAAAGAATATATCAATTCTATATGGAGTAGATAAGGAAAAGCCATAGAACAGCTTCAAACTACTTTGAAAGCATACCACTTGAGTAGTGGAAAAGAGCATATGATAAAGGTTTCAGGGATTTTCAGATGACAACAAACCCCAGTGAAAGATACTATAGGAAAATATGTATTTTTAGTAAAAAGAATATTGAGCAATAAAACCGTGTAAATTAGGAGTGAATGGTGGAGAGTTATTCTTATCGTGTAAATTAAGATATCTACCTAAATAAGGAGAAACCTGTTATATATATTCTTTTTAATTAATAAAAAATTAATTCCCTTTCTCATTATTTTTCAAGTTGGTATTAGAGCCCTTTTTTCCTCTTTGTGATTTTTTTTTTTATTATCCCCCTGTCCCTTCATCATGTGTGAATATCATGAAACTCTTTATCAAAAAACATAATTGAGTCCTTGAAAAGTGGGTAGATTCTCACTCAATTCAGATTATGCCATTCGGTTTTTCTCCGATGGTCATGAGCAATCAGGATTACATCAGAGGTCATGGCAAGATGGGTATTTAACTAGCGAAACAAAGGCTTCAGCAAGTACGGATCTTGCTTATGCAACATGGGATGCAAAAAAACTCTGGTAATGACATGCTTGTAAACTTAATAGAGGAAGATATTAGTTCCAACTACTTGTGCTCAAGTTGTTAAAGGCAAAAAGCACACTCAGCGCAATGCCTTATAATCGCTTAAGCGAAAAGCACAAAAAAAGCGATCACCTGAGCGAAATGAAGCGCAAATATTTAATAATAATGTTTAAATTAGACCAGCAAAGACTATTTAAATAATGCAAATATTAGATTAATATAGCAACAATTACAAAATGAGCATTATTATTGGATTAACAATTTTTTTAGTTACTCTTTAAAAAAAATCTTTTTATTATTTAATAATTTATAGTTACTATTAACATTTCTTTTTCCTAGTAAATTTGATTAACAAAAAAAGAAGAGAGATTCTTTATTTAATAAATTGAGAATTTCTTTTATTATTATAATAATTTTATTGTTTAGAAATAAAGTACAGTAAGGGTTTCTAGAATATTTGTTAATCATTTCTCTTTAAAAAAATATTTTTTATTATTTTAATAAATTTATGTTTACTATTAAAGTTTCTTTTTCCTAGTAAATTTGATTAGACCGGAAAAAAAGAGAGACTCTTTATTTAATAAATTGAGAATTTATTTTATTATTATAATAGTTTTGTTGTTTAGAAAAAAAGTAGAGTAAGGGTTTCTAGAAAATAATTCTCTACTTTTTAACTTCCAGTATATAGGCTTACTAATATACCCTTACCCTTTGTTTTATTCATTTGCCAATTGTCTCACAACATTCATTGCATCATGCCATAGTGAAAGGAAAAATAATAAAAAACATTATCTAATGTAACCTTCCATCCCTAACCTTAACCCTTATATTTTGCCTTATAAACCCAAATTTTTTTCCAAAGCAACAATAACAATTTACAATAAAGATGGTTCACAAGAAATCCTTTGTCATTCTTGTCATTGCTATGTTGGCTTCCTTGTCTTTGATCCCATCATGAACACCACAATCACTTGCTCCTACTCTGCATAGTGAGTAGGTTTTTATCTTTATTAATGAACAATAGCTTCTCTTTCCCGTAGTCTCCATGCCTAGATCCTAACCCTAACCCTAACCCTTTTCTCTCTTCTTTTCCCCCTGTGTGTATCTCTCTCTTTTGAGATCATGTGCACCGTTCACTAAGGCACTCGCCCTGACACCTCGTGTGCCTTGCAACTAGGCAAAAAAGGTGCGCGCTTTGTCAAAGTCACATTGCCTTGGCCTTCACAAGGCGTAAGCTGGCTCCTTACCTCGCTTGAGTGCCTAGGCGCACAAGGCGAGCACCTTTAACAACACTGCTTGTGATATTCAATGGCATAAGTTATGGAAAACATCAATCAGATGTACTTTGATTTAGGAAAATATCCTGAATTTTCGAGTTGACCTCAAGATTGGAGACCTACATCAAGGGAGGATACTGCACAAATATTTGAATTCGCTTAAGTGAATATGGCAGGATTTGGATCTCTTCAACACCTATGAGTGGAAATCCACAGAGGACTTCCAGTATCATGAGAAAACCATTGAAGATAATCGAATCTTAAAATTTCTGGCAGGACTAAACGTTGAATTTGTGAAGTTCGAAGGAAAATTATTGGGAGACAGCCTCTTCCTTCAATTGGTGAGATGTTTTCATAGGTTAGAAGGGAAGAGAGCAGAAGAAATGTGATGCTAGGAAAGAAGGGCCATGGAGTTGCTGTTAAAGGATTGGCTTTAGAGGTTGCTTCATGTAAACCCTAGATTTTATGCCAAGTCTTAAATTCAAACCCTAGAACCGAAAGTCAACCAGAAACCCTAAAGTCAACAAAACCTATATGAAACCCTAGAATTTAGATCCGGTAATCTTGTGCTCTTAAACCCTAAACAACGGAATTGAGATAATTGCAGATAAGAGTTCGTAATGATATAGGGAAGTTTAAAAATATCATATTCGTTAATTTTTAGTGTACTTCGTATCCTAATAGGATCAGTTTTCGAAAACCGTGCCCTGGTACACCGAATGTTAAAAATATTTCAATGATATTGTTAGATTCGTAATAATATAAGGAATTCCAAAATATCAATTTTAATAATTTTTCGGTAGCTAAAAATGTCAGATATCTATATACACATATATTTTCTTTACATCAATAATTATTAATCTTGTTTACTATTCATAGTCCTTTTCAACTATTCATCTATCTTTACTTTTTTTTACTACCTATTCTTACTATTTATGCACCTATTTTCTTACTTTTTAACCTTTCTCTACATCTTATATCACATCATATCATACGCATTACTACATTTCCTTACAAAACAAATTAAACAATTTCCTCCCACCAACCCCCAACAACACCCCCAACACCACCCCCCCCCCCCCCCCCCCCCCCCCCCCCCCCCCCCGCCCAACACACGCACACACACACACACTCTTTTAAAATTGCGCCTCCCCCCTCTCTCTAATGCATTATTTTTCTTTTGCATTTTATTTTAATACACTCAATTTCCCTCCATCTTCAACTATAAATACTTCAATTCCCTCCACTTCTTTTACACATTTACTTTTACATAACAAAACTCTACCAAAATCTCTCCATAAAATCTCTACCAAAATCCTCTCTAAACATTTCTTTTCCAACTTTCTTTCCTCTGCACACAAAAACCATCTTCCATATATTACTACCTACATATTCCTACAACCATCACTTTCTTTCTTCAACAAATACATAACTTAGGTAAAGATCTTCTATATTTATTTTTCCATGTCATGTAACTTAGGATGATCATGGTGTTGTTTCTTAAGGCTCATGTGAGTTATGGAAGCAACAACATGTTCATGTTTTGTTCTTGCACATGCCAAGAATTCCGATTATGATATTTTGTTTTCATTATGATATTATGTTATTATGCTCTTAATCTAACTTTGTGTGTATATTATTAAGTATATATATATATATTATATATATATGAGCCTAGATGCTCACCAACTCTCACTAACATGCTTATTATTATTGTTGCTCTTACTATTCTTTATTATTGCTCTTATTATGCTTTTTCTTTTCTTTCTCTTTCTTTTCCTTTTGGGACTAGCTTATTCTTAGTCTCGAGATACCTTAATGAAGCTAAAGTTCCCAATACTTGACCTTATTATATTATTTATTATTGCTTCTTATATATTTCCTATATTATTATGTGATATTCTCATCTTTTCATGCTACATATGATATTCTCATCTTTTCATGCTACATACTCATATATATGTATCATTATAATGGTATCTTCTCAACAAAACTAAAGAGAAATTTTCTTTAATAAAGGAAGATGGAACCAAATTCTTTTAAGATATAACTTTGTCATTAAATAAAGATTTTGTCATCAAGCACATAGGAAAATTATTTTAACAACTTCTTTTCAAAACTCGTCATGAATTTTCTTAAATGAGGAAAGGATGATTTTATCAAAGAAATTAACTAAGAAAATAAACACTATCTTTTCATGGTAAGTAACATGAAGCTTATTAAAAATTTAGTGTTAATGATTATTTGATATGTAAATTTTTCATAAAAGCTTAATTATAAGATTTTTACCTACTCCATAGTAAAAACAAAGAACTAGACTAGTTTTCAAAGTTAAGATAAAATCAACTCACCAGTTTTATAAATCCACTTAGAAAATAAAAGTTTACCAAGCTTCTAGATGATAAATCCATTTTCAAAATAACATAATATAAACATGATAAGCTCAAAAACAATAGATATTATCAATAACTTAAGAAAATTTTATAAATGTTTTCTTCCAAGTAAAAATTTAGTAGAGATATTAAAAGACCAAGTTTTTAGAAATAAAAACTTATATTTAAAGAAGTTAAGAAATAAAAATATAAGAAGAAAAGACTTATATAATTTTTTATCAAAACCATTTAAAAGAAAAAATATATGTGATACAACTCAAATTGTTAGAAACTATCAACAACTTATGAAAAATTTTGGAAACTTCGTTTTTATCACTAGAGGTAAAATTTGTAGAAGAACAAAGTCGAGAAAAATTAATTTATTTTAGAAAAGAAATTAGAAAACAAAATAAGAATATACTCATTTATAATAACCCAAATAATTATAAATTTCATTCAAAACACTTAGAAAGGAAATTTTTAAAATTGAAGTTTCAACACCGTAAGACAAATTGTTTTATGAAAAATAATCATTAAGACAACACCATTAAAATTTTGCAAACAATATGAGTCTATATATGTGTGTGGTCAAAGGATTTTTCAATTATATAAATATTTATATTTTTGTTAAAGGATTTTGGATAAAGAAAAGTTTAAAAAATTATATTTCAAGGGTTGAGTTTTTTGTGGTGAATCTGTACCGATCTATTTCACAACCCAAAAGACTTTTATGACAAAAATAACCTTAGAAATATATATATATATATATATACTCTTTCGCATAGATAGAAAACGACATATAATATGCGAAATTTTGAGTTAAAATAAGCAAGTTATGGCCATTTTACGTTGGAATTTCACTCTGTACGAATTTTGATGAACTTAATAAAATAGAATTAGCAAGTTTAAGTAGAACTTCAAAAAAATACTCATTTTTATTATTTCTCTAATATAGGTAATGTGGAGACCGAGTTCCCTATTCCGAGGATTACTTTGACTAGAAGTTTTCACGCAAATGACCGAGTGAGTTCATTTCTTACATTTTTGCACTTATACTTTTGCTTGTAAATTAGTGGCATTAGAATTAGGAAAACAAAAATGGAAAATTTCATGTGTTTTACATATATGGTTAAAATTATGATTAACTATATTAAGGCAGGAATTGTTTATAATAAATGTTTGATTTAGTATAGGGATGATTGTCTGCAAATTCTATGATCACCCATAAAATACTTAATTATGCCATGAGTACTTAATTAAATTGATTCATGCATACCATTAGATGAGTTCATTGCATTTATTACTATACCCTTGGTGGGACAAAGGCATAGTAAGGAGGTTCATAGAGCCCATAATATCTACAAAAAGGTACAGCGTCGCCCGAAGTAAATTGTGGTGCATAAATACTTAAATAAACTATAATTTCGCAGTTGGGTAGTGGCTTGAATAAAAACTTCAAAAAAATGAATTATATTTTTACAACTGGGCAATGGCTTGAACAAAAACTACAAAGATATCATATTTGTGGAAATCGGTCTATACAGCTTAGAATACCTAACCCCAAATGGAAAGGTAAATCCATTCAACATATGATTCCAAGAAAATCATATGTATTGTTTGTCCACGTGCTTATGCATCTCATATGGTTGTTTAAATTAATTTGTTTTGATTGTTGGTTGTTGAATATTTAATTGTGGAAATAATTCTCACTTAGTGCGTCGCTTATACCCTCTTAGATATCTCTTGCAGCACTTATACCTTTAGTTGGAGCCCATCGGATATTTTACCCAAGATCTTTGAAGCCAATAACTTTTTGGATAGAAGTATAGAGTTAGATGTAGATATACTCCCATGTAAAACTCAAAAATGTAATTATTTTGAATATGGACTCCATTAGACTTAGTTGCTTTTAATGGGGGAATACCCCTAATGTTTGTAAGACCCTTTATATCTTTGAATTTTGGTTATATTGTTATGATTTACTTTCTTAATTGTTATTATGTATAACTGCTTAAACGGCTTGATCCAAAGTTTGGTCCGCTACGATCTTGAAAGTACGTCTTACACTCGATATCAAGACTTTTGGGATGACTAAGATTATCATACTTAATTCTTAATATTGAGTGTGGCAAGCTATCACGTTTAGGGTATTCTTTGGGGTGTGACACTTTGTCTTTTAAAACATCAACTTATCAGCATAAAACAAGAGAAAAATCCAGTGACAAACCACGAGTCTGGTGTGACTATTGTGACAAGCCTCATCATACCCGTGAAACGTATTGGAAGCTATATGGAAAAACTTCAAATTGGAAAAACAAAGGAAGAGAGAAGTTTGGACGAGGATTTCCTACTACTAATGAAGCCAATATTAGCCTTTTCATCAAAGAACAAATGGAACATCTTTTTATGCTGCTGAAATCTAGTTCTACCTCATCTGATTTTCCTAAAGCTTTTATAGCTCATATAGGTATTGGACCTAAGGCTTTGTTCAATTCTTTTTTGCCTAATTCCTCAATTTTTCCTGGTCCGTAGATCATAGATTCTGGATCCTCTGATCATATGACAAACTCTTTTAAACTTTTTCAATCATATATACCATGATCTGGAAATAAAAAGATCAAGGTTGCTGATAAGGATCAAGTAGCAACAACTCCAAAGGAAATAACAAAATTCAAAGATCCATTACAAGATATTAGAGGATCGATTACTAAAGCAAGAGCAAAGCGGATGAATGAAGCTTTACATGGATTGATTAAGGAGATTCAAGAGATTGAAGCTAACCAACAAGTCCCTAGTATAAGTAATAAACTTATGAATTTGTTGGAAAGAACTATTGAAGAAGGAAAGTTGCCAGCTTACAATTGCAGAAAGCCAGAGTTCAATATAGACCTATGCACTGCTTCCAACACCACCAGTGTAGAACCTACGCTGCTGGTGTACAACTGGCTTACAAAGCTGTTAGGAATGACCAGTAGCAAAATCCTTAACACCGTCAAGAACGCCACCAATGCTCTTTGCCTACACTGTCGGCATTGGCTATATACACCTCCGGTATATAGCCGACACATGTTCTATACGCAGTGACCTTTCATTTTTCTTATTATTTTTCTTGTCCTTTTGTTTTCCAAGGATATTTTGAAGCCTATATGAACCCTCTGTATGGATGTTTTATGGTATATTAGTTGAATGAAAAATTTGAGAGTATTTTCTTCCATTGTGAATTTTTCTTTAGTTCTTGAGAAAGAACTATATCAGGTTTTTTCATCAAACTTGGGGAAATCTAATTTGATAACCTAGGTTCCAATGACAGGTTTGTTGGGGTCTGGTTCTACTTCTTGATAGTGTAGGTTTTAATCGATAGGTTTGGTTAGGGTCATGCTCCTATCGCCTATTCTAAGGCGACCCAGGGTTCTATTCCATCGTCAAACATTGGGTCTTAGTTTCATATACCTCGGGTTTTCGTTTCGCATCATTTGGTATTAAAGCTTTGGTTCCTAGAACGGGTAATTCTATCCTTTGAATTTCGTTGTTTGATCTATCCTTGTTTTATTTTTCCTATCCATCCTTCTTATTCCAAAATCCAATCTTTCTTTGTATTTTGATTTATTCGTTCTTAATCAGAAAAGAAAGAAGAATCGGATAAAAAAAAAAAGAAAGAAAAATCGTGGTAAAAAAAAGAAGAAGTCGTGACAAAAAAAAAGGAGAAGAAATTGGTATTGACAAAAAAGAAATTCTAATTAATTTGTCTGATTAAGATTCTTGGTGTTCTCTAAAAAATCAATAGAAATCTCAAATTCTTGTGTTTTTCTCCCTTGTTTCATGTCCTTTGCTTCTTGACCTTAGTTATTGTTTATGGAATTTGAGTTATCAAAATCTGATTTGCTTTTGATTTTTATGTATTGGAATCTTTGATTAAGTTCTTAGCAAGGACTTACAAAAGAAAATTAAGTGGTAAAAGGCAAGAGTGTGTGAGATCAATATCGAAAAAGGCCAATTCGAGTGAAATACGAGAGATTCCACATATTAGAGAGTACACAAGTGAAAGAGTGTGTGAGGACTAACACTTTTGTTTAGTTTCTTTTTGTAGGTTATAATCATGAGCAGTACTGGTGAAAATTCTAATTTGGATATGAAATCATTCATGAAGTCTATGCGAGATGAATTAAGAACGATGACTATGAGATTGAATGATTTAGAATCTTCTAGCAAATCTAGGCCTTCTAGAAAGAAGTCTTCTATTAAGAGGAAAGAAAAGATTCTAATTCTAAAGATGGTGGTTCCATAAGAAGGAAAGGAAAGGAAAGGCACCAAAGTGTGACCTGAGCAGCATTAAGATGAAGATTCCTTCTTTCTAGGGAAAGAATGATCCACAATTATACTTAGAATGGGAAAGAAAAGTAGATCACATATTTGATTGCCACAATTACACTGAAGAGAAGAAAGTCAAGTTGGCTATAGTAGAGTTTGCAGACTGTGCTAGTATCTAGTGAAGATCAACTGGTGATTAATCGGTGTAGGTATGGTGAACAACCTATTAGAACATGGGAGGAAATTAAAGTTGTAATGAGAAAGAGATACATTCCCAGTTTCTATCATAGAGATTTTTGCAAAAAGTTGCAAAATCTAATTCAGGGTTCTATGAGTGTAGATTACGATCACGAAGAAATGGAAGTGGCCATGATTAAGGCTAAAGTGGAGGAAGATCCAGAAGCTACAATGGCTAGATTTATTGGTGGATTGAACAAAGATATTACTGATATTTTAGACTTATAGCATTATGTGGTCATGGAAGAATTATTACATAAAGCTATTAAAGTTGAGAAGCAGCTAAAGTTTAAGGATAAATCAAGTTATAGTTCATCTTCTAAATCTTCTTAGAAATCAAAGTGAAGGATTATGAATCAATTTCAATGTCTAAAAAAGATAAGAAGAAGGATAAAGAATCATTTTCATCTTCAAAAGGTAAATCTAAAACTAAATCATCTTCTAAATCACGTGATACTAGATGTTTCAGGTGTTAAGGATATGGACATATTGCTTCCCCACGTCCAAATCAAAAGGCTATGGTGATTCTGCGAAATGGTGATGTGGAAAGTGTCAATTCCAATAACAATGATATGCCACCGTTAGGAGACTGTAGTGATGTTAAGTATGAAGGGCCAGTGAAGGGTGAATTTTTATTACTAGGCGAACTCTGAATATTCAGCCTTAAGATGATGGTGATGAGGTATAGCGTAGGCATATCTTTCACACTAGATGTCATGTTAACAACAAGGTTTGTAGTTTGATAATTGATAGTGGAAGTTGTATGAATGTAGCAAGTACCTTATTAGTTGATAAGCTGAATTTGAAGACTTTAAGGCATGAAACACCCTATAAATTGCAATGGTTGAATGATTGTGGGGTCGTCAAGGTGACTAGGCAAGTTCTAGTTACATTTTCAATTGACAAGTACCATGATGAGGTTTAATGTGACGTGGAGTCGATGCAAGCTTGTCATATTTGTTAGGGAGACCGTAAGAATTTGATAGGAAGGTTAGACATGATGGCTATAAGAATCATTATTCTTTCATGTTAAACCAAAAGCTTATGACTCTAATACCCTTAAAGCCACAGGAGGCTTGTGAAGATCAATTAAGAATTAAAGGAATTTAAAAGTGAGAATAAATGCTTGAGTGATCAAGAGAAGAGTGAGAAAAAGAGTGACAAACACACAGTAGTGAGTACTAAGGGTGAAACACGAGTGAGTGATATTGCTAAAACAAGTGAGGTTAAGATTTATAATTTGAAATAGCTACAAACTTATACTTACAAGAATGTTTACTTTTCACTAAAAAACTTAACCAATCTGTTCCTAGTATGGTTTGTCTTTATTACAGAAATTTGAAGACTTATTTCTTGAAGAGATACCAAGTAGATTACCCCCTTTAAGAGGTATTGAGCATCAAATAGACTTCCTTCCTAGAGCTTCAATTCCCAATAAGCCAATATATCAAGAAAATCCTAAGGAAACAAAAGAAATACAAAGGCAAGTTGATGAATTGATGAAGAAAGAGTTCGTAAGAGATAGCTTGAGTCCATGTTCGGTCCCTGTAATTCTTGTGCCCAAGAAAGATGGAATATGGCGTATGTGTGTGGATTGTCGAGCCATCAACAAGATTACAGTAAAGTATAGACATCCTATACCTAGACTTGATTATATGCTTGATGAGTTGTATAGTGCATGCTTGTTTTCTAAAATAGATATGAAAATGAATATTACCAAATTCACATGAAAGAGGGAGATGAATGGAAAACTACTTGTAAACTAAGTATGGTCTTTATGAGCGGATGACAATGCCATTTGAGTTATCAAATGCACTTAGCACCTTTATGAGGTTGATGAATCATGTTCTGCGTGTTTTCATTAGAAAATTTGTTGTTGTATACTTTGATGATATATTAGTCTACAGCAAAAATTTAGATGAGCATGTTCAACACTTGTTTAAGGTTTTTAGTGTCTTAAGGGAAAATAGATTGTATGCCAATTTAAAGAAGTGTACTTTTTGCGTGGAATTTATTATTTTCCTTGGATTTGTTGTGAGTGCAAGTGAAATTCTTTTGATGAATAAAAGGTGAGGACGATTAGGGAGCGGCTAACACTTAGAAATGCAAATGAGGTTAGAAGATGTCATGGTTTAACAAGCTTTTATAAGAGGTTTGTAAGGGATTTTAGTTCTATAGCAGCTCCTCTAAATGATCTTATTAAGAAGAATGCAGAGTTTAAATGGACTAAAAAGCATGAAAAGGCTTTTAACATTTTAAAAGATAAATTGACCAATGCTCCTTCGCTTGTTCTACCTAATTTTGATAAGGTTTTTGAAATTGAGTGTGATGCATCTGGAAAAGGTATTGTGGTGTTTTGATGCAGGACTCTAAGCTGATTACTTACTTTAGCAAGAAGCCTAGTGGTGTAGCATTGAATTATCTAACATATGATAAAGAATTGTATACATTAGTGAGGACATTACAAACATGGTAATACTATTTATAGCCAAAGGATTTCATCATTCATTCGGACCATGAAAGCTTGAAGTATTTGAAATCTCAAGGTAAGTTGAATAAAAGACATGCAAAATAGCTAGAATTCATTAAGACCTTTCCTTATGTGATCAAGTATAAGCAAGGCAAGAAGACTGTAGTGGTTGATGCATTATCAAGAAGGTATGCACTCTTAACTCATTTACATGCCAAATTGTTTGGGTCTAAGTTCGTTAAGGATTTATATGAGAATGATGCTAATTTACATCAAATTTGGAGTGCTTGGTCTAAGCATGTTTTTGCTGATTTTTATAGGCATGAGGGGTATTTGTTTAGGAAGAATAAGCTTTGTGTTCCCAAATGTTTTGCATGAATTGCCTGATAAGGAAATACATTGAGGTGGATTGATGGGTCATTTTGGTGTAAAAAGACTTTGGATATGCTACAAGAACATTTTTATTGGCCTAACATGAAACATGATGTGCAAGCTCTTTGTGAAAAGAGCATTACATGTAAATAGGCTAAATCCAAAGTGATGCCACATGAGCAATATACTCCTTTACCTGTGCCTAATCAACATTGGATTGATATTTCCATAGATTTTATTTTAGGGTTATCTAGATCTCAAAGTGGAAAAGATAGCATATTTGTTGTTGATAGATTTAGTAAGATGGCTCATTTCATTGCCTATTCTAAAACTAATGATGCAACTCATATTGCTGTTTTGTTTTTCAAAGAAGTAGTGCATTTGCATGGAATGTCAAGGACAATTGTGAGTGATAGGGATGTTAAATTCTTAAGTCACTTTTGGCAAACTTTGAAGAGTAGACTAGGAACAAAATTGTTGTTTTCTATTGTTACATATCCACAAACTGATGGGAAAACTAAAGTAGTTAACATGACTCTTACTACATCATTGCGTGCTGTAATTCAAAGAAATTTGAAACAATGGGAGCAATGTTTGCCACATGTTGAGTTTGCATATAATAGATCTATGCATTTCACTACGTCTTATTCTCCATTTGAGATTGTCTATGGGTTTAATCCTTTAACTCCCTTAGATATACTTCATTTGCCTACTAATGAATTTGTTGATCATGATGGAAAGAAAAAGACAGATTTTATTAGAGATTTGCATGCAAAAGTGAGAGTTAACATTGAGAAAACAAACGAACATTATGCCAAACAAGCCAACAAAGGCCAAGTCAAGGTCACTTTTGAACCCGGAGATTGGGTATGGGTTCATTTGAGAAAGGAAAGATTTCCTGCTTAAAGAAAGTCTAAGTTACAATCAAGAGAGATGGACCCTTCTAAGTGTTTAAGCGCATCAATGACAGCACTTATAGATTAGATCTACCTAGTCAACACGGTAATGTTAGTACTACTTTTAATGTTGTTGATCTTTCTTTATATGATGTAGGAGATTCAAGGATGAATCCTTTCGAGGAAGGAGGGAATGATGAGAATCAAGTAGCATCAACTCTAAAGGAAACAACAAAATTCAAAGATCCATTGCAAGATATTGGAGGACCAATGACTAGAGTAAGAGCAAAACGGATGAATGAAGTTTTACACGAATTGATTAAGGAGATTCAAGAGATTGAAGCTAATCAACAAGTCCCTAGCATAAGTAATAAACTTATGATTTTCTGGAAACAATTATTGAAGAAGGAAGCTGCCAGCTAACAATTGCAGAAAGCCAGCGTTCAGTGTAGACCCGTGTACCGCTTCTAACACCGCCAATGCAGAATCTGCGCTGCTTGCGTAAGCCTTTAGGCTACCAGCATACAGTCGGCTTACAAAGCTACCAAGAATGACCAATAGCAAAATCCTTAACACCATCATGAACGCCGCTAGTGCTCTTTGTCTATGCCACCAGCATTAGGTGTATATACCTTCGGCATATAGCCGATGCATATTCTGTACGCAATGACCTTTCGATTTTCTCGTTTTTTTTTTTTTGTTCTTTTGTTTTGCAAGGCTATTTTTAAGCCTATATGAACCCTATATATGGATGCTTTATGGGATACGAGTTGAATGACAAATTTGAGGGTATTTTCTTCCATTGTGAGGATTTTCTATTAGTTCTTGAGAAATAACTATATCAGGTTTCTTCATCAAAGCTTAGGAAAATCTAATTGGATAACCTAGGTTCTAATTGATAGGTTTGATTGGCGTCTAGTTCTGCTTCTTGATAGTATTAGTTTGAATCGACAAGTTTGGTTAGGGTCATGCTCCTATCGCCTGTTCCATGGTAATCCTAGGGTTCTAATCCATCGTCTAATGTTGGGTCTTAGGTTTCATATACCTAGGGTTCTCATTTCACCTCAGTCGCAGATGGAGGTTTCTCTTCTATTGTTAGAAAAGGGTCAATACAAATCTAAAAAAAAAATCAATCTTAAATCTGTCCTTCATGTTCCAAAATTAGCCTGTAATCTTTTATTAGTAAACTTTTATCAGTTAGTAAACTAATAAAAGATTCTAATTGTTTGGTAATTTCGATGAATCTCACTGTGTTTTTCAAGATAAGAATTCGAGGATGACGATTGGCAAGGCTAGAATGATCGATGGCCTTTTCTGTCTTAAGGATATCTCACCTAGTGCTAGAATTGCTTAATATTTTTGTATCTTATTATGAACAAATAATGGTTTGGCAATATAAATTGGGCCATCCAAGTTTTATTTATCTAAAATGTTTTTTTCCTTTGCTATTAAGAATGTGAATCCTTTCAAACTAAAATGTGAAAGTTGTTTACTTGCTAAGAGCCAATGAAAACCTTATATCTCAAGGTCTTATTGAAACTACAGTAAACCACACTTCTTAATATTATAAAAAGATTTTAATTTCAAATACAAGTGGATTACTTAACCGGTCAGCAAAATCACCGGGTACAAAGCAGTATATTCTGAAAAGTCCAAGTCGTATCCACAGGGAGCTAATGGCTAATTACTAGAATTAAACTTTTACCCTAATCTAAGCAATTGATTTTTCAGATGTGTAATCTATGTTGATCTAAATTAAAAACTAGATTTCAAATGATTTATCAAGAACTAAAACCATATGTTCCAGCAATTATAACGAGGGATTTAGGTTTAGGAGATGCAGATGATATATGAATGATGCATTTCTATTCTCATGTGAAATGACTCATACTTTAAATTGATATATAATATTGATTACTTGGGATTTGATCAAATTCATCTAAGAATTGCTCACCTCTCGATGTAACAAAATCTTTCATAATAAACTATCCTATTAAGATAAGTTATCTATGATTTCAGGTTAATAGCATTTTGCTCTCACCAAAATTACTATCCTAGTTAAGAATACAAAACAAGCACCGTTAAGTGACCCAAATTTGTAACCCTAACCGCATAAAGATTAATGAATTCTCAAGTTCTATCACAGATTTACATATCTCTATGACAAATCATATTCAAAAACCTAAGTTTTGCTTGTGCGGATCATTGAATCCTTCTCAGGCATCTTTAATCCTTTCTATCTAATCTATGTTGATCAGGCATAAACTAAACAGATTACAAACAAAGATAATCAAATTCCCAAATAATCAACACCAATATCAATTCAATTCATGCATCAAATCATCAAATCCATTCATACATATTCATAATTGACAATGAAAACATGCCTCTCAATGTACAATCAAGCATAAACATAAAAGAATAGAGATTGAAAACACCTTAATATGGTTCCTTTTCAGAAACGGGAATTTCCAAATCCAAAATCCCACAATTGTAGGCAACGCTTGATTGTAGCTAAACCCTAATCCACTCTAAATTGCTAGAACATTAGGGTCTTAGTGCCCTAAAAGAAAAACAAACAAAAACATTTTGTTTCCTAATTTTTCTGAGTATTTTTGTGTCTTACTTCTCTCTTTTTCTCTAAAAACACTCTTAAATAGAGCAAATTCGCAAGAGGAATACAGACTGACATAGCTGTACGCCGGCAGTTACAAAATGTACGCCGCCAGCGTAAATGTAGATCTTGCCGGCGTTCGTTGTATGAAAAGTGCCTCTTCAACTTACGCTTGATGAACACAGCCAGTGTTCCTTCAAATCTGGCCTGCGTAGATCTTCATTGAGAATTACTTATAGGATTATACGCAGGGACCTACGCTGGCAGCGTTGAATCCCAGAAGGCCGGCGTGGATTGCTTCATCAAACCCTACACTGGCTGTGTTTGAGCCTGCGTTAAGGATTTGCATTCTGTGGACAAAGTACACAGGTAACGCCGGCGGCGTTGATTCAGAATTTGCCGGCGTATCTCTTTATTCCATACGCTTGCTTCACATTGTCTTCTACCCTGGCTGTGTTGATGACTGCGTTAAGAAATTGTCTTCTGTGGTCATTCTACACAGCCTCTACGCCGGCGGCGTTGGATGCTGTTGAGCCGGCGTACGTGTTGATCTTCAATCAATGGTTTTGGAATTTGCTCATTACTTCTTTTTAACCTGATTTCACAAGAAATTATACTTATGAATATACATTCCACTTGATTTCTATCATATCTGTATAAATTTTATCCACAAAATGTATGTAAAATATGAGTTCATCAAATTCCCCCACACTTGAATTGTTGCTTGTCCTCAAGCAAATTTTATAAGAATCCGTCATAGATTGTATCAATTTCACTAATTTCTTCAAGCATCTTCTCAATTTGGGACTTGCAATTATAATGGCCTACTGCTCAAATCAACTTGTAAGCTTGTAATTGGATTACTAAAATCAAGATTCAAAAGTTAATCTGGAAAAATCAAACTTTAATCTTCACTTTTAACAATAAAACTATCTAATCCAAAAGTAAGCACAATTCCACTAAGGAAAAATATCTATTTAAACTTCAATGGATTTTTAGCATTCATATAATCAAAGTGACAAAGAATGAAAGCATATAGTATCTATTCAATCCCTAGATTTTCTCCCCTTTTATTACAAGTCTTATTTTTATTGAATTTTTGCATTTCTTTTTGCCTTTCTTTTCATACAAGCAATTCCTTTGAACTTGGGAGGTTTTTGTCTCCATCTTTTATTTTTTTGAACTTTTGCCCATTCCTTCCCTTATCGTTATAGTGAGTTCATTGAGTCGGCACATCCCGGGCTCATCACCCAAGTGACCAGATTTTAAGATACCCCTAAGAACTCTTCCTCACTCTAACATTCAAGTTTGGATACTCATAACTCATCTTGAGTTAGCGGAGTAGTGGCTATGCTTGTTTCTTTTGCAATTCAATACTAAGACTTTTTTATAGGGAATCACTAAGGAACGAATTTCTTTTACTTCTTTCATTAATTGTTAATTGACTTCTCAATAGAAAAATCCAGTGATTATATAATAACTAACTATTCCTAGAAGTAAACCTAGTTATTTTTCTCAAAAGGACTTGACTTACTCTCAATCTTCAAATTTTAAAGCTAAAAACAAAGTAAGTTTGCTTCTTAGAGATTCAACTTCTCAATATTGACAAAGTAATCCATTTACAAAAGTTAATGAGTAAGATCTTTAGCAAGTTATTTCCATTTCAATTCAGATACTATCCACATATTTTGAAACAAATCTCAAGATTCTTATATATATATATTTATATTATGTACTAGATCAAGAACAATTAGTGTGGGTACAAGCATCATGAATATAACTCATATTTCACCAGCCATCAACCCATGTTGAGTTTCAATACTATCCTTCCCCCACACTTAAGATATACAGTGACCTCACTGTACTAAATAAAACAAACAGAGAAAGGAAGAAAAATGAAACTAATGACTTCCCTGAATTAAAGCGTGAATGATACCAAAATGATAGGGTGTAGCTGCAAGATGCTGCCCTGTGATAACTACAAAACAAATAAAAAAGATAAAGAAAAATAAGAAGTTAATTTCTAATTATCTACAGATCATAGCAAAAACAAAACAAGTCAAAATCCATTGGAGCTAGCAGGGACTCTAGCTCTCTGCCTCCGTGCTGGAGCTGCTATCATCATCAGTGGATGTCTCATAATGCAATTGCGACCCTTTTTCAGAATTGATACAACAAAACATATCCTTGATCGCTTGAAACATCTGCTTTCTAAATCCCTTGTTCTTCCTTTTTTTCTTGCTTAAGGATTGTTAAAATCTGGTCATGTCCTTGCTCCAATCTATCTAGGGTAGTAACCACCCTATCCCAATCTGATCCAGAAGGAGCTGAAGAAGAAACTAGAGGAGGCGGAGCTGATGATGAAGGTGGTAGCTCAATAGGAATATCTCCAGGGAAGATGTCCTGATAATCCTGCTCCTCAATCACTGGTGGTGGCACATTTCTTTGAACTTTGAACAAACCAAATCCCCTGAAAGGAGCAGATGTAATTCTTTTGCTCGGGATCTCCACATCCCCTTCAGGTTCTCGGAAAATTTGCATTCCCTTTAGTAGCTTGGTTATATATCCTCCACAGCACAAGAACTTAGTTCTTGTGTCATCAGTTTGTCTAAAGATAAAATTTGCCACTTCTACTCCAAGATCAATTCTGTGATTGTCAATGATGCTGAAGAGGTAAAACATGTCAAACGTAGTCACTTTACTGTGACTTGTCTTCTTACAGCTCACAGTGTGGGCAATGATATGGTGGATGACTTGTATTCCACTCTAGAAAAAATGGATGCCACTGACTTGGAAGCACAAAAGGTTCTGTCAGAGGAGCTATCAATTTCAACCAATATGCCTCTTGAGTCATTTCATCTGCTCCTTTAGGCCAAGAATTTGTCAGCTGCAAATTATCTTCCTCACTTTCATACAAACCCAACACTCGTCCCATAGATTTCAATCTAATCTCATGTACCTCTCCATAAGCTTGGAATATAAACTTTGATCTTGCCCCTTCAGATTCCACCTTCAAAGTGGAAAGAACTTCAAGTGTGAGATTCTTATATGCAGGTTCTCTCCATTCAAACAGCCTCAGCCAAGCCGGATCCCGAATCAATTCAACAACTTGACTTCTAATCCCGTATCATCCAACAACTCCCAATCCATATATTGAGAATTGATGAAATCCATCTTCATTAATCGTCTTTTGTTGTCTTTAGCGTATTGCTGGCTAGATAAAACATTTCGGGCTTGTGCACTTGATGATTCAGTAGTTCGTGGTCTCTTTTGTTTGGGGGCCATAGCTGCAAATGATTAAAATAGGAAGCTTAAACAGATTAATATGACAGCACCAATCCAAAAAAAATATGAAGCCCTGTGGTAATGAAGCTTAAACAAATTAATCGCTGAACATTTGGCTTGATCAAGTTATATCTTACAAATCAGACCACAAGCTTAACAATTCAAATTATCAAATAGTCATCAACTCAACCAACACTGGCAAATGGAATAGTTCAAGGCAGGCTGTGTGGAAAGAAACGTTGGTTACAAATTGATCCTAAATCACTGTTTAGCAAAGCAACAAAGCAACAAAACAATTTAACATTACCCACTAATATAACCGCAGCATCCAAATGATGGAACAAAGTATGAACAAATATGGACACACACGAATACATTATCTAAATTAAGTACTTAGTTGCAATTGATCATCATGAACACTTGAATTAAGCAAATTTTGCATTTACACTAAAAAGCCCCAAATTCGGTTACTCAATCATAAACACATTAATATAAACCCTAGTTCATCAATAATGATCAAAACATGCTAAATATGTAATAATGAAATTCAATGCTAAACAGTCATCAAAATATCTCAAATATATTCCCAAAATCAACCACAAATTCGGACATCCACACTACCCTTCATTCACGGCTCATCACACTTCAACCATCAACACACAAATTCCTCCACCCAATCCGAACCACTATAACATTTATGATATATTGGATAGATTAACAAGAAAAAAAAATTAGTTGGATGAAGATCTTACTTGATGGTGTCGAATAATCCAAGCGATGGGGAATAGCAATACACACCGATAGGAGTTGGGAGAAACAATAGAAATGGGAGTAGGTGAAAAAGTGAGAAAAAATTGCAGACAAAACCTGTTAAATTTCGAGTTGCAGGTCCTACGCCGGCAAAATTTGTCGACTACGCCGGCAGCGTTGAAGGCTGTTGTCAATTCAACTTTCAATTTCCAAGACAGAAAGGCAGGCAGCGTATTTTTTACGCAGCCAGCGTACAGGTCTACGCTGGCACTACACAGGCTGTGTATCTATGTTTCCCAATTTTTTTTTTTTTTCAGAAATAATCCATTATCCTATGTAATTTGTAACTAAATAATTTAAGATTACTTACCTTGCCTTTTTCTCAAATGAATTTATCTAAAGCTCCAAGAATGATTTGCCATGATCTGAAAACAAAAAATAAAAAAAAAAAACTAAGTTAGTCATGGGTTGCCTCCCAAGTAGCGCTTAGTTTAACGTCGCTTAGCCCGACAGTGCTTGATCAAACTCAGCTTGGATCCTGAAGATCCACATCTTTCTTACTTGCTTCCACAAACTTTCTTTCCCAAAAATGCTTCAATTGGTGACCATTGACTTGAAATGACTTTTCCCCATCTTTCTTGATCTCAACCACTCCATAAGGATACACTTTGATGATCTCAAATGGTCCAGACCATCTAGATCGTAATTTACCCGGAATAACCTTAATCGAGAATTATAAAGTAGAACTTTTTCTCCTTCCTTAAATTCACGATATAGGATTTGCTTGTCATGCCACTTCTTGGTTTTCTCCTTATAAATATGAGCATTCTCAAAAGCATCATTTCGAAACTCATCCAACTCATTCAATTGGAGTAACCTATGTTCACCAGCGGCTTGTCTATCAAAGTTTAAAAACTTTATTGCCCAATAAGCTTTATGTTCCAGTTCTACAGGGAGATGACAAGCCTTTCCATACAGCATGCGATAGGGGGACATCCCAATAGGATTCTTATAAGCAGTGCGGTAAGCCCAAAGTGCATCATCAAGCTTTAGCGACCAATCCTTCCTTGATGAATTAACTGTCTTTTCAAGGATTCGCTTAAGCTCTCTATTAGATAGCTCCACCTGACCACTTGTCTGAGGATGATAAGGCGTAGCAACCTTATGTCTCACCATACTTTGCAAGTAAATTATCAAATTGTTTATTGCAAAAATGAGTTCCTCCATCACTAATAATTGCTCGTGGTGTCCCAAATCTAGTGAAAATATTTCTTTTTAAGAATTTAAGTACTCCTCGCGCATCATTAGTTGGAAGCGCAACAGCTTCAACCCACTTAGATACATAGTCAACTGCCACAAGGATATACTTGTTGTTGAAGGATGATGGGAATGGTCCCATAAAGTCAATCCCCCAAACATCGAAAATTTCAATCACTAGTATCCCTTGCTGTGGCATCTCATGCCTCTTGGAAATATTCCCTGTTCTCTGACATTGATCACAAGTCTGTACATATGCTCTGCAATCCTTGAATAGAGTGGGCCAATAAAATCCACATTGAAGAACTTTTGCAGCAGTTCTTTCAGCACCAAAATGACCACCAGTTTCTCGATTATGGCAATGATAAAGTATATCAGCAATTTCAGATGCAGGTACACATCGTCTAATTACTTGGTCTGGACAACTTTTAAAAAGAAATGGCTCATCCCAGAAATAATATTTCATATCTGATAAAAATTTTCGTTTCTGGTGATGAGTGATTTTGTAAGGCAAAATTCCAGCTACCAAGTAATTAACAATATCTGCATACCAAGGTATATCTTTAATTGAAACTTCATAGAGATATTCATCAGGGAATGACTCATTAATAGGTGACTCATCTTTCTCATTAACAATTCTGGAAAGATGATCAGCAACAACATTCTCCACTCCCTTCTTATCTCTAATTTCAATATCAAATTCTTGTAAAAGCAAAATCCACCTTATAAGCCTAGGCTTTGCATCTGATTTTGCTAATAAATACTTAAGTGCAGAGTGATCAGTATAGACAATTACCTTAGAACCAATAAGATATGATCTGAATTTGTCACAAGCAAATACCACGGCCAGCAATTCTTTCTCTGTGGTAGCATAATTTCGTTGTGCTTCATTCATCATTTTGCTAGCGTAGTAAATTACTTGAAAAACTCGGTTCCTTCTCTGACCAAGTACTGCACCTACTGCCATATCGCTTGCATCGCACATAAGCTCAAATGGTAGCTCCCAATCTGGTGCTACAATTATTGGTGTAGTAGTCAATTTTTCTTTCAAAAGCTCAAAAGCTTCTAGACAAGCATCATCAAAAGAAAAAGAAGTATTCTTTTCTAATAAAGCACAAAGAGGTCGTGAAATTTTTGAAAAATCTTTAATAAACCTCTGTAGAAACCTGCATGGCCAAGGAAACTTCGTATTCCTTTCACATTTACCGGTGGTGGTAACTTTGAGATCACCTCAACTTTAGCTTTGTCTACCTCTATCCCTCTTTGTGAAATTTTATGACCCAGCACAATTCCTTCTTTCACCATAAAATGACACTTCTCCCAATTTAAAACCAGATGAGTGTCTTTGCATCGCTTGAGCACAAATGACAAATTCTCCAAACAAGTTTCAAATGAAGCTCCATAAACAGAAAAGTCATCCATGAAAACTTCAATAAATTTTTCAATCATATCTGAGAATAATGCCATCATACACCTTTGAAATGTTGCTGGTGCATTACATAAACCAAAGGGCATACGTCTGAATGCAAACGTACCGTAAGGACAGGTGAATGTCGTCTTTTCTTGATCTTCCGGTGCTATTGAGATTTGATTATAGCCCGAATATCCGTCCAAGAAACAATAATATTCATGCCCAGCTAGCCTCTCTAGCATTTGGTCTATGAAGGGAAGAGGAAAATGATCTTTACGGGTGGCATCATTCAACTTTCGATAATCGATGCATACCCTCCATCCAGTCACAGTCCGGGTAGGTATTAATCGTTCTTTTCATTGTTCACAACTGTTACCCCCCCTTTCTTAGGTACCACTTGAGTAGGACTCACCCACTTACTGTCAGAGATTGGATATATGATACCAGCATCAAGCAACTTTAATACCTCCTTCTTTACAACTTCTTTCAAAGTAGGGTTGAGTCTTCTCTGTGGTTGGACCGTCGGTTTACATTCAGCTTCCATGAGGATCCGATGAGTACAAACAGACGGATGGATCCCATGAATATCTGCAAGATAACTCCACAGAAATAATAACCGGGAGTGTATTATTTTCACCTAAAAACACATACTTAAGGTGACTAGGAAGCTGTTTCAATTCAAGTTGAGGTGGTTCTTGTATGGATGGACTCAATTTCTTTGTACTAGCCTCTAGAGGCTCAAACTGAGGTGATTTTATCCAAACTCCAGCAACTTCATCCATTAAGTGATTATCTACTTCCTCATTAGGGCTGTCACAATCATCCATACTCAATAGCAAGTCATCTTCCTCGGGAGTGCAATTAAGCTCGTCATCACTCATCTCATGTGAAAACACATGCATGGGAAACTCACCCATCTCAGAATTATCCATGCTATATTTCTGAGTCAATTGATCAATAGTATCAAGATGAAAGCAAGAATCATTACCAGCTAAGTGTTTGAGGGATCGAAACACATCAAATGTGACTTGCTCATCCATAGCCCGTAGTGTCAGTTTTCCTTGTGCCACATCAATTAAGGCTTGTCCAGTAGCCAAGAAAGGTCTTCCCAAAATTAGAGGAATCTCCCGATCTTCAGCCATATCAAGAACAATGAAATCGGCTGGGAATAAAAATCTATCCACCTTGACCAAAACATCCTCCACTATTCCTCTTGGGTTTAATGCTCCTATCAGCAAGTTGTAAAGATACCGTAGTTGGTTTGCAATCTCCTAGACCCAATTTCTTAAAGATTGAAAACGGCATGAGATTTATGCTTGCTCCTAGATCGCATAGTGCCTTATCAAAGTATGATTCACCAATAATACAAGGAATAGTGAAACTTCCCGATCCTTTAACTTTGGAGGCATCTTGTTCTGAAGAATAACTGAACACTCATGAGTAAGCATAACTGTCTCATGTTCAGCTAGGCGTCTTTTCTTTGTAAGAATATCCTTCATGAACTTTGCATAAGATGGCATGGATTCAAGTGCATCCATGAAAGGAATATTAATGTGCAACTTCTTGAAGACTTCTAAAAACTTCTCAAATTGATGATCCAGTTGCTGCTGCTTCAATCTTCCAGGAAAAGGAATGGGTGGAACATACGGCTTCATTTCTGGTTTTTGTAGCATACTATCTTCCTCTTTTCTTTTCCTTTTTTCATTACTTGATGAGGGTATATAGGTGTCAGATACTTTCTCATCATTTTCCTCATGCCTTCCAGTGCTTTGGTCATCAATCATCTTTCCTTTTGTTCCTCATCAGTCTTTTTCCCGTCTTGATTTCTTCTTCATTATTCTTAGTAATTTCTTTCCCACTTCGGAGAGTGATTACCTTCACATCTTCTTTTGGATTTTTGTCAGTGGTGCTTGGAGAGTACCTTGAGGTCGGTGTCTAGATGCTTCAGACAACTGAGCTATCTGAGTTTGTAAATCCAAGATAATGGAAGCTTGATTTGATTGTTGTTTCAATACTTCTTGCAAAAGCTCAACTGTTTTATCCTTCTCTTTTTGTGGTTGGGATTGTTGTTGAGGCATCATTTGTGGTGGCGGTAATGCTCTAGGTGCATTTTGATTGCTCCATCGAAAGTTTGGATGATCTCTCAATCCAGGATTATAAGTGTTGGAGTATGGATTGTAATTCCTTGCATTCCTGTCATATTGATTAACATAGTTAGCTTGCATATTACCAGAATATGAAGGAGAAGATTCTTCCATAGGGTACTCCAAATAGCTCATGTGAGGATCATCATGAGAGATCATGTTCATGTGTGGCTTATGACTTGGTCCAGTTCCTGACATAGGTTGCATGTGTTTCATCTGTGCCGTAAGTGAATCCACTTGTTGTTGTAATTTAGAAACCGTCTCTGATTCATGAATGGCACTAACAGGTTTTGGTTTGTTTCGTTCATTATGCCAGTGAAACGTAGTACGAGCCAACCCATTAATCAGATCATAGGCCTCAGGAGCACTTTTATACATCAAACTACCACCTGCTGTTGCATCAATCATTGTCTTCAAGGAATCTCCAAGAGATGTGTAGAAAATTCTCATTTGATCATGAAGAGAGATTCCATGATGAGGACAACGTCTAAGAAGCTCCTTAAATCTTTCCCATACTTCATATAGAGCTTCACCTTCATATTGCCGAAAGGAAAAGATTTCATTCCTCAATTGGATCGTTTTGTTGGGAGGAAAAAATTGTTCCAAAAACTGTTGTGCCAACTGATCCCAATTAGTAAGAGAATGTGGAGGTAATGAATTTAGCCAATTTCTTGCCTTATCCCTTAATGAGAAAGGGAATAGTCGAAGGCGAATTGCATCAGTGGAGACCCCATTACTCTTGATTGTAGAGCAGATCTGCAAGAAATTCTTCAGATGATCATGGGGGTTATCAAAACTGCTTCCTCCAAATTGATCTCCTTGCACCATTTGTATCAGTGATGGCTTTAATTCAAAATTATTGGCTTGAATAGCAGGCCACTCAATAGATGGTGCAACTCCATCAACCGTGGGCATGAATAATTCCCACATTGGTCTGTGAACCTCATTTCCTGGAGCTGGAGGGTTATTGTTATTGCCCATAACAGGAATAGGCAATTGTTGCTGCCCTACAGGAGGATTTTCATTCTGTCGCTCATTGACAGGTGGGGGATCAATATCTTGCTGATTTCTTTCCATTGCTCTTGTATTATCTGCTCGTCTTTCCCTTAGTCGGCGGTGATAAGTCCGATCAATCTCAGGGTCGTAGGGTAAATCTTGGACTTGTTCACCTGACATACAAGAACACACTAATCAAGGTAAACTATTTTTTTATTTATTTTATTATTTTTTTTTTGAGAATATGCTTAGTCTAAGGGTGTAAATTCTGTTCTAATATTAGCAACCGAAGCTCCCCGGCAACGGCGCCAAATTGAAACTGCAGTAAACCACACTTCTTAATATTCTAAAGATTTTAATTTCAAATACAAGTGGATTACTTAACCGGTCAGCAAAATCACCGGGTACAAAGCAGTATATTCTGAAAAGTCCAAGTCGTATCCACAGGGAGCTAATGGCTAATTACTAGAATTAAACTTTTACCCTAATCTAAGCAATTGATTTTTCAGATGTGTAATCTATGTTGATCTAAATTAAAAACTAGATTTCAAATGATTTATCAAGAACTAAAACCATATGTTCCAGCAATTATAACGAGGGATTTAGGTTTAGGAGATGCAGATGATATATGAATGATGCATTTCTATTCTCATGTGAAATGACTCATACTTTAAATTGATATATAATATTGATTACTTGGGATTTGATCAAATTCATCTAAGAATTGCTCACCTCTCGATGTAACAAAATCTTTCATAGCATAAACTATCCTATTAAGATAAGTTATCTATGATTTCAGGTTAATAGCATTTTGCTCTCACCAAAATTACTATCCTAGTTAAGAATACAAAACAAGCACCGTTAAGTGACCCAAATTTGTAACCCTAACCGCATAAAGATTAATGAATTCTCAAGTTCTATCACAGATTTACATATCTCTATGACAAATCATATTCAAAAACCTAAGTTTTGCTTGTGCGGATCATTGAATCCTTCTCAGGTATCTTTAATCCTTTCTATCTAATCTATGTTGATCAGGCATAAACTAAACAGATTACAAACAAAGATAATCAAATTCCCAAATAATCAACACCAATATCAATTCAATTCATGCATCAAATCATCAAATCCATTCATACATATTCATAATTGACAATGAAAACATGCCTCTCAATATACAATCAAGCATAAACATAAAAGAATAGAGATTGAAAACACTTAATATGGTTCCTTTTCAGAAACGGGAATTTCCAAATCCAAAATCCCACAATTGTAGGCAACGCTTGATTGTAGCTAAACCCTAATCCACTCTAAATTGGCTAGAACTTAGGGGTCTTAGTGCCCTAAAAGAAAAACAAACAAAAACATTTTGTTTCCTAATTTTCTGAGTATTTTTGTTTCTTTCTTCTCTCTATTTTTATTTCTAAAAACACTCTTAAATAGAGCAAATTCACAAGAGGAATACAGACTGACATAGCTGTACGCCGGCAGTTACAAAATGTACGCCGCCAGCGTAAATGTAGATCTTGCCGGCGTTCGTTGTATGAAAAGTGCCTCTTCAACTTACGCTTGATGAACACAGCCCTGTTCCTTCAAATCTGGCCTGCGTAGATCTTCATTGAGAATTAACTTATAGGATTATACGCAGGGACCTACGCTGGCAGCGTTGAATCCCAGAAGGCCGGCGTGGATTGCTTCATCAAACCCTACACTGGCTGTGTTTGAGCCTGCGTTAAGGATTTGCATTCTGTGGACAAAGTACACAGGCGTAACGCCGGCGGCGTTGATTCAGAATTTGCCGGCGTATCTCTTTATTCCATACGCTTGCTTTACATTGTCTTCTACCCTGGCTGTGTTGATGACTGCGTTAAGAAATTGTCTTCAGTGGTCATTCTACACAGCCTCTACGCCGGCGGCGTTGGATGCTGTTGAGCCGGCGTACGTGTTGATCTTCAATCAATGGTTTTGGAATTTGCTCATTACTTCTTTTTAACCTGATTTCACAAGAAATTATACTTATGAATATACATTCCACTTGATTTCTATCATATCTGTATAAATTTTATCCACAAAATGTATGTAAAATATGAGTTCATCACTTATTTACCATCAAAACCGTTTTATTTGTTTCACAATGATGTTTGGAGACCCTCAAAGGTTGCCACTGTTTCAGGAAAAAGGTGGTTTGTAACTCTTATAGACAACCATACTCGTCTATGTTGGGTATTCTTAATGCATGAGAAGTTAGAAGTAGGAAATTTTTTTCAAAATTTCTACAACATGATAGAAAATCAATTTCAAACAAAAGTAAGTATTTTGAGGTCTGATAATGGAACAGAGTATTATAATAGTATCCTTGGAAAAAATTTTGAAGAAAAAGGGACCTTACATCAATCTTCTTGCACCGATACCCCTAAACAAAATGGAATTACCGAGCATAAGAACAAACACCTATTGAAAGTTGCTCATGCAATGATGTTTTATATCAACTAGCCAAAATGTTTGTGGGGAGATGTTGTTTTAACAGCATCATTCCTAATCAATAGGATGCCTTATAAGGTCTTACAATATAGTACTCCTTTAGAATACTTAAAAAAAAAAAAAAAATTCCTGGATCTAGAATTAATTCAAATTTGCCTTTAAGAATATTTGGATGCACTGCTTATGTGCATGTTCCAAAGAAATCTCAGTCAAGGTTAGATCCTACGGCAAAAAAATGTGTCTTTGTTGGTTATGCTCCAAATAAAAAAGGGTTCAAATTCTTCAATCCTCTCACACAAAAATATTATGTCACTATGGATGCAACTCTTTTGGAAGATCTTCCTTTCTTTAACAAAAAATTAATTCAGGGGGAGAATTCTAATGAATCAAATTTTTGGGAAATTGAAACTTTACCCAAAATATTTTTTGAAACAGATAAGGAAACTAAGATTACCTTATTTTAAGAGATTTCATTTCTTATAAAGTCAAGCTGACCATACCTTATTTTACATGCATTCAAAAGAAATTAAAGTTGCAGTTTTAATTGTATACGTTGATGACATTATTTTAACAGGGGATGATTGTGGAAAATTAGAGAATTTAAAGAAGTTTCTAGCCAAGGAAGTTGAAATCAAGGACTTGGGAAACTTAAAGTATTTTCTCAACATAGAGTTCACACGATCTAAGGAGGGAATTGTTGTAAGTCAAAAGAAGTATGTGCTTGATTTGCTCAAAGAGACAAGTGTGATGGGATGCAAGCCAGTTGAACCTCCCATAGAGCCAAATTTGAAACTTCAACCAACTAGTGCAGAGAAAGTAAGTGACGAAAAAATGTTTCAAAGACTAGTTGGAAGATTATTCATTATCACACACTCGACCTAGCATAGCATTTCTAGTAAGTACTTTTAGTCAGTTCATGTATTCACCGGGCCTAAAGCAATTTGAGGTAGTTGATAGGATCCTAAGATACCTAAAGGAAACACCTGGCAAAGGTCTTTTCTTTAAGGCTCGAGGACATCTTCAAGTTGAAGCCTACATTAATGCAATTAGGCTGGGTGTACAACAAATAGAAGATCAACCCTTTCTCATTATGTTCCAAGTATTACAACATAGTATTGAAAGGTGAAAGATCATTGCCTGCATCATTCTTGATTCTAAAAATTTTCTACAATTGTGTTGGCTATTTTGATAAAAGGCGTAATAAAGCACACAAGGCTATAAGCAAAGGAAAAACTTACATGAATGGGTTAAAACCAAGATATAAAGATAGAAAGGAGCAGCTACTCAACATAAGGTCATTACATTTAGCAGAACCACTGCACTTTTTAGGTGCAAACAGGAGTATTTTGCAGATTATGGAAAAAAAGGGTAGCTATTATCATATGGTGAATATTCTCAATAACACATGTAGCTGTAACAAATGCCAAACATTCAAAATATCTTGCTCCCACACCTTTGCAACCATAACACATGTGAAAAAGGATCCCATGCAAAAAATTGAAAGATGGTTTCATTGGGAGAATCAACTACTTGTTACACAAGTAATTTTCAGCCTCTAGGAGATAGGCGAACATGGATAAATGTGGAAGATATGCCATGTATACATCCACAGTATGAAAATGCTAGAGAAAAAGGAAGACTAAGAACAAGCAGATTCCATAATGAAGTGGACTTAAAGGAGAAACCTAAAAAGAATACTTGTGGAAAATGTAGAAAGAAATGACACAATAGAAGAACTTGCCCAAACAATTAGTAAAAATTAAGAATAGAAAATTCATAATCTTTTTTTTTATGATGTAATTATATTGTTTGATTGACTATTCTAGACAATTTTTGTCAATGAAACTAACAAGTCTTTACTTTACTTTGTACAAATGGATCCAGGACCAGCTGATGGATCATTGTTGACCCAACAGCAAACATAGGTCATATATTGTATGGGATGGAAAGGTATAAAACTAGGCTAAAATATATGTATAATTGATCTATTCATTTTGTCAATATATTTATGATTTATTTAATTTTTGCAGGAGCATTGACTCATGATATGCAAACGGGGAGAGCCATTATTGAAGAATCCAGAGGAGATGAGAGCTGCAAATGATCCTCACATAGACCCTTATCTTAAGCAGGCTAGGTTTGCTGGTGTAGCACGTCTACCGCTTATTATGCTAGATTAGACTTTGATTATTGCACTGGTAGAGAGGTGGAGACTAGAGACTCACACCTTCCATATGCCACATGCAGAGGTTGAGCTAACTTTACAAGACATTGTTGTCCAATCTAGATTGCCCATTGATGGGCAGGTAGTGACAGGGATACTACACATACATAGCCTGATCATGTAAGCAATTACTGGGAGTTAGACCAAATAGTAGGATGTTCAATGGTCAGAGGTTACAAATGACATGGTTGAAAGAGATACTGTTACAAGGACTACTAGAGCAAGTAGATGAGATTGCCATCCAGCGACATGCGAGGGCATACATTCTCTTATTGATGTATGGGATCTTATTCCTTGATATGTCATCCAGCCTTGTACGTTTGATGTTCCTGCAACTATTAGAGGATTTCTAAGTAGCTAAGACATACAACTGGGGATCGGCTTGCCTGGCTTTTTTATACAGATATCTATATAGAGCTGCATGGACAGGTACCTATGAGATAGGAGGTGCTTGCATACTTTTGTAGATATGGGCATGAGATAGATTTTTTCACGCCCCAAAGAGTACCCTGAAGGTGGTAATCCGCCACATACAATATTAAGACTTAAAATGACTACTTTAGTCACACAAAAGTCTCAATATTATATCTAAGGCATCTAACACAGTAATAGGAAACACAGGTGGGATATGTGGTTTAAATAGTAATATAAAGCAAAAAGGAATTTAATAAACATATATGTACCATATTAATCATTATATAAACTTAGGGGCATTCCCCTGATAATTCTCTAGTATCCAAAACATAGTTTGAATCTTACATATAATAACAACTATAACTACAAAAGATTTTAAAGGAAATCTATTCTAAGATCTTCAAAATGATTTCCCCTAAAAGCATTCCAAAAGCGTAAGCTTACCAGGATAACCGGAGGTCTCAGGTATAAGAGATATTGATCCTGCATCAATAAAAATCTATTAAAGTATAAGCTCAACCAACTTAGTGAGAATATTCCCGAATTAGTATACTCGTATCAATAAATTCAAAGAAATTATTAAACAAGCATATGAAATGCATCAAGCAAGTGAGCAAGCAATATATATGATCTACTAGAAATCATATGTTTGAATGGATTACGCCCTCCATTCAGGGTTAGGTATTTTTAGCTCTTTAAAACCCATCTTTATCATCCATCTTGTAGTTCTTTCTGGCTACTATTCGCCCATCTTTACAGTCTCACCTTTCTTGCTATTACCTCATTACTATACTCTTATCCTATCGAAACATAATAGCCACATGCAATGTGACTCACGTCATAATATGCATGAATCAATTCAATTAAGCACCCATGGCATAATATTAGATATTTTAAGGGTGATCAAGAGTTTGCACACACTCCATCATGATAATAAAACACAAAATTAGCAAACAGTAATTCATGATTCAATATGCTTATTACACTTTCAACCAATATTATCATGAATAATCTTTTTTTTTTCCTACTTCTAGTGCCTCTAGCTACAATCACAAACAAGTACGTAAAAATAGGAGATAAACTCACTCGACCATCCTTGCTAAAAATCTTCTACTCGTAAAAGTCCTTCTGACATGGATCCCCTAACTCCTCGTTCACCTAAACAAAACAAATACCCAGAATGAGTATTTCAGGGAATTTCTGTAATCCCCTTGATTTTACATAACCCGGTTATAATAAATATATAAAAATAAAATGTAGAATCATAAAAGAACCATAACAAAAATATTAGAAATCACTCCAAATTTTTTGTGATTTAAATCTTTAAGTATGAACAAATTAGAATAAAAGAATCTTTATCACTAAGACTATAAAAGTTCATAATAAAGAATAAAGAAAACTATTTAATATTTACGAACTTAAGTTTTAATGTAATATATATATATATATATATTAAAACATTCAAGTTAAATAATTCTGAGTCTATAAAAACTAAAAGTCTGATCTAATCTAGTAATTTATAATTAGTAAAAAGAACTGAGTAACAAATATAAAATTAAAATTAAATTCCTAATCTAATAAAAAGCCTAGAATAAATTTATAAATAGAAATGATTTCATATGTAATTTCAAATCTTTAAAATTTATAATAAATCAAATTAAGGGCAATATAATTATTAATTTATTAAAATACCATCAAACAAAACTTTTAAACAAATAAAATATAATTTATGATAGCAGGTATAAAAACTGAAAAGTGAAAGTATTAAACTAAAGATTCTATGTATACTATCATATTGAGAATATTTAATATCGTTAATATATAATTTTTTATCTAAAAATATTATCAAATCAGTATTTATCATACGTGTCATTTAGATCCATAAAATTAATTTTTTTCACCAATTTATATTTTCCCCCACTCCTTACATATTTATTAGTTATAAATTTATCATCTTCTTTTTATTTTTATATTTTCGTACATCCTAACTAACTTGCATTTTTTCGTTTGTTTTGGTTTTGTTACGTATTACGTGATTTGCTTTCAAATTTGAATTCTCCCTGGACGCGTACAAATCCTCAACGAAAAGCAAAAAATCAAGCACATATATACATATGTTTAATAGAAATTCTATGTATACCGCACTGTTCAGAATATTTAATAACGCAAATATGAAACTTTTTATCTAAAAATATTACTAAATCAGTATTTAATATACGTATCACTTAAACCCGCAAAATTGATTTTTTTCACAAATTTATATTTCTACTCCCTCCTTATACGGTTATAAATTCATTATCTTATCTTTATTTTTTATTTATATATATCCTAAACCTAAAATAATTATCAACTAACTAATATAATATATATAATTAATATACAAGTGCAAAAACAACTTGCAGAAGACGTGATATATATTTTGAAGGGTTGGGATTCTCTTAAAGTATGTGAGCCGGATTTCTCTCAATAATTACATTGAAGTCAATATATATCTAACCTAAGCCAATACCAACCGGCCAAATCACCCCTATATTAATGAAATCAAACAAGGAAATGAATGAACACAAACAGGAGCCATTCGTTCCAAATCTAAGCAAGAAAGACGACCGAAGAATTGTATTCGTTTATATATATATACCTTAACGAATTCAAATGGAAAGGCAAACGAACTCCAAACTCTTTCAAACTTTTCAGAATACAACTATAACCTATTAGGGGTCGAACCAACCCAGAAAACGATTTTCAAACACTCATAAGCTCGGTTTCAAATTCTTCAAGGTAAGTTAAGTTACTTTAATTTGTTATTTGTTAAAAACTTTGGTTTAAACTAACTCCTAATGATATTAGGATCATAATACAACCCAAAACAAGCTTCAAATCACGTCCAAATAGCTCCAAGAAGATAAGAGTTCATAAACTTTAATTTGCACCATTTAATCCGAAAATCATGAACTAAGGATGAGTTTTGATGTTTTTAGTTGTTATATGTATAGAAATCATGTATAAATGCTTAGTAATGAATTAGAATGAATTTAGGTGTGTCAAACAATGGAAAATCGGATCAAAACCAAGGTTGAAGATGATGAATAGTGTCCTGGTACTGTTCACGTGAATAGTAACCAAATATGCAGATTTTTTTTAAAAATAATAATTAAATTAATTTTATTAATTCTGATAGGTTGTTAATTATTAAAAATATTATTTATTTTATGTTGAAGTGAAAATAATTTTTTATAATTTTTGGAATTATTTTTAGTAATATATAGTTATTTAAGTATATGTATATGTAAATACTTTAGTATTATTAAAAATGTAGAAAAATATAATTTTATTTATTTTGGTTAGATAAAATAATTAATAATATTCTATTTATTAATTCTCAAATATTATGAGTTTTTTTAAATTAATTTTTAATATTAGTTTTATTAGTATAAGCTATGTAAGATATAGATTATAAGTATATGTTTTAGTAATGTAAAAAGTGTTAAAAATTAATATTTTATTTATTCCGAATTTTTTTTAAAATTAATAATAAAAAAGAGAAATGAATATCCCAATTATGGGGACGTAAATGACGTCCCCTGCATGAAGTCCCCTTCGGCAAGTACTATATATATAATAATAATAATAATAATAATAATAATAATTGATAAATTAATTTAATTGATCTAAATAAAATGATTATGATAATAAATATTCCGTAATTTATGTTTTAGCTAAAAATAATAGAAATATAACTTGAACTACTTATGTTATTAATGAAATGATATATAAAAATAAATAAATGAATAAATAAATAAATATTTTGATATTGACTTTATCATTAAAATTTATTTTCGTAACCAATATTATCGCTTATATTATTACTAATATCACTAATGTTGTTAGTAGTAATATTAAAATTATTATTAAGATCATTAATATTATCTAAATTAGTATTATTGATTTTGTTACTAAAAGTATTAAATTGTTTTTTATTAAAATTATTTTTACTATTAGTAGTAATATTTAATATAATCACCATTATCTTTGATACTAGTATTACTACTACTTTTATGAGTATCACTAATACTAAGATTAGTATATTACATAAATAAAAGATATGATTTTTGGTAACTAATAAAAATAAAATTTTCAAAATTAATAAAATAATCTTTATATATAAAGAAAATATACAACAATGAAAAATTTTAAAAGCTTAATCTACGAGCAATGTGATCTATAAAAATTACAAAATAAATATATGATATACACTAAGAAGAACTCCACGAAAATTAAACAATAGAAGATAAATAATAGTTACTATAATTCATTAACTAAAAACAATATAAAAGCAATGATAATATCAAATAAATATAAATAACAATTAAAGATCAAGAGAAGCAAAATGAAAATAAATAACAAATAATTATTTCTTACTATAAAGGTTAGAACCTTAAAAAGTCCTTAGAAATAATAGAAACTTTATCAAATATAGAATATTTAGATATTCATAGGAATTCGATTAAATTAATAGATACCGTAATAATTAAGTTTAATTTAAAATTAGGTGATTAAAGTTAGCACCCTTAATTTTAGGAAGACTTCTCTTACAGGAATAATCGTATAATAATAAATATATGTTATTTCATTCCATAGGAATATAAATCGGTTCTTGGACTACCAGTAGCTTATTACAGCGATATGGCGAAGACCACAAGTGAGGGACTTTGACCTTATCATATTGTTTATGCTTGTAGTTAGTTGCATTAATAATAACATATCAAACTGAATTGCATGTGGGTCTGGGTAAATTGCATGCTGCTTGGTGTATGTGGGATTGCCAAAACACTTTATTATAATTAACAATTTCATTGTATGATATCAATTGTATGGAGCATGTTGATGTTTGTCTGTAATTGTATGATCACCTTAAACCTGACTAAAAGCTTTTGACACCATAAAAGAAATAGATCATGCATTACACGATTTGCATAAATAGCATTTGAGCAAGTGGCAGCCTACTACGTGTTAGTATTTCGGCCCTTTGATAATGCTTGGTTGACCTAGGCTAAAGGCTATTAGATCAACGCAAGGTTACCTTTGAGCTGTCGGTACTATAGGAACTAAATGGTAAACGAAGGACACCGCTTATAGTATCGCTTTGAAAGGACTAACACTTAGTGGAGTTTCTAAGGCAGAAAACAGGAAATGAGAGATTTAAGATATGGTTAACTTAAAGAGATAATTAAAGTGAGTATTGCTGTATTCCTGTATGCTTAGTCTCTCCTAGGTAGGTGGGCCATAGCATTGTGATCCTTCAACCCCGATGAGAGGGTGTAAATCTCCATCCTGCTTTGGATTCTAGATCATCCAAGCTTGTAATGTACATATGATTGATTGTTACATTGCATATGATTGGTAATTATACTTGTTTGTTATTGTTTGATGTGTGGTTTGGTCAAGTTATCTCACTAAGCCGTGGTTCGCTCACCCCCAATAGTCTTTGTGCAGGTATAACGTTAGCTGGGATTGGGTTAAGCATGAGTGAAGAGTGCTACATCAAAAGACCTTGCTGAAGATAGTTTCATAGATTATATTAGTCTCAAAGAACAAATTAGATAAATGGTATAATTGATTAAGATCTTGTATTTTATAGGTTTGATCTCAATTTCATTATTTGGTAGGGGATACCGATTCTCTACGGTTCTAGCAAACTAAGGAAAATCGGAATCCTTAGTATTTATATAATATATTGGTATGATTACATTACATGTAACAATTATAAGATAGAGTCTTGTAATATCTGACTTGCAAGACGTTCTCATATTACGGGTGCACACGTGGTATGATGACTACAGGCTGATATTACTAGGCCCTATTTTGGGGCATGACAATTTCTATTCAAACTTTCAAATTCTATTTCATTATTTTCGTCAAAAATCGGACAAATGGAAATTCCAACTTAATATGGTCATAACTTGTTCATTTTAACTTGGAATTTTGCATATAAGAGATCGTTTTCTACCTACTCGAAAAGGTCTATCTATTTCTAAGTTATTTTACATTAAAACCATTTTGAGTTCTAAAATGGGTCAGTACAGATTTAGCATGAAAATCCTAGCCTTTAAATTGTAACTTTTCAAAATTTACTTCATCCAAGAGTCCATAACAACACATAGATATTATATGCATGATTCATTGATGTCATCTTTACAATGATTTTTCATAAAACAATTTAGTTTTAGAAGTTGGAAAATGAAGTTCACAAAATCTTTCTCTAAGTTGTTGGAAGAAAACTCAAATTTTGGGTTTGTTACTAGAGAATGCTTATCTTTATTAAACCATCATTTTTATTTATATATATATATTTTTTTAACTTTACAAGGATAGATTTATTTCTTAAAGACTTGGTTCTTTGAATTATCTAATCATTTCTCAAATGAATGTTGAACTAGTAATTTAATCTTGGCCTAGAAAAACTTGCTTTGTTCTTAATATTTTTCAAGTTGTTGATATATACCTTATAATAAGTTTTTAAGAAAATATTACATAGTAAAGAATTATCAACATTACAAACTTATAATAATCATATTATAAGAGTTGGAAAAGATCATAGTTTAACCATTTTCTTAAGTTGTATACATTTTATTTCCTAAGTAGATTTTCAACTAGTGAGTTGATCTTAAACTTATCTCAGGAAAATTGTTTGATTATTAATATTTGTCAATATATGGGTGTGAATCCTATAAACAAGTTCTTAAGAAAAATTTGTATAACAAAGAATTGTCAACCTTAATATTTAATAATTATTTTAGAATTTTGAAAAGAGAGTAAGAGAACCACATAATTAAGTTTTAAAGAATCTTTGCATAATAACAACACTTCGAAATTTATGATAAATTTATTTGAGTATTTTTTTTTTCTAAAGGATATTGTTGAATCATGGTCCTAAGTTTTAATGGAAATTTTTCCTAAATGTTAAAATCATGTTTTTAGAGAATTTAGTTCTTACTCTTAAGTCAGAGAAAATAAATCATTTTGTTTCTTCAAAAATTTTATCAAGACAACATCATTATATTTATGCATGAATATGAACTTGTAATTATGCAAAAAAAAAAAAAAAGTACATAAAAATGAAGGTCATAGAATATTAAATAAGCATAAAAGTAAAATCAAGTATTAAAAAGTCTTAGCTTGGATAAAAACTTTTCGAAATTTAGAATGAACTAGTTCCAAAAAGAAAAGCAATAAAATGATAAGAAAAACATGAGAGTCTTAGATTCATTCAAGAAAGAAAAATAAAACGTTTTTAACTTGATGATGACAAATTTAAGACTAGAAAGACTAGTCTTAATAAAATTTCATTAAGTGAATAAATAAATTGCAAGAAATATAAGAGCATGAATAAATAAAAGTTATGTTAGTGAGCTTATAGGATCTAAAAAAATATATACATAAATATTTAATAACATATAAGAGTTAAATTAGAAGCAAGAATAATATATCATAACATTAGCAATATAATTTTGCATGAACAAGAACAAAGAATGAACATATTATTGTTTTATTAACTCTCATGGTTTTAGAAAATATACACTATGGTCATGTTAAATTACATGAATATAAAGAAAAATTATAAGAATTTTTTACCTAAGATTAAGTATGGTTGAAGAAGAAATGAAGTAATGGTAATTGTGTGTGGGTAATGGTTTTATGAAAAGAAAAGAGAGTTGAAAAGAGAATTTTAGAAAGAAAAGTTTGAGAGGAAAATTTGGTAGAGCTTTGTTAAGTGAAATGACAAATGTGTGAAAGAAATAGAGGGATATGGGGTATTTATAGATAAATGTGTAGGAAATTCTAATATAAAAAAAAAATTAAGAAAGAAATAAAATTAAAGAGGGGGGTGGGGTGGGGTGGGTGGGTGTTGCTACCGTTTTGAAGAAGAAAAGGGGAGAGATGAAAAAAATTAATTTTTGATAAAGAAAAGTAATAAAGTGCAAGATAAGTTTAGTGAAAAGTAGTATTGGAAATGAAAATTGTAAGAGTAGATGTATAGGTTGTAAAAATAGGTAGTAAAATAATGTAGAGATAGATAATAGTAATGAATAGTAAAAATTGTACAATGAATAGTTGACTAGACAAATAAGATACCAGTAGTAAAGAAAATATGCGTAAGTGAGCTATATCGGATATTTTTAGTTCCCAAAAAATTACGAAACTAGTATTTTTGAACTCCTTATATAATTACAAGTCTAACAGTATCATTGGAATATTTTTACTATTCTGAGCACCATGGCATGTTTTTTGAGAACTGATCTCGTTTGGATTCAAAACAAATGATTTTTGGGCAAATCTGATCTTTTTAGTCTTCCTCATATCATTCCAAACCATAATCCACCATTAGCTCATTTCTATTATCCTCAGGTTTCAAGCACAGGGTTGTAGGACTTAAAATTGCTAGTTTGTCTTGATCATTATTGACTTTTGAAGTTCTACTTTGATTAGGGTTATGATTTATTCCAACTTTACCCTAGAAGTTGAGAGGTTTACAGATTCCTTCATATAGCCCCCCGTAGGTCGTAGGACCCTCATGCACGTACTGAATCAAGGGCGTCCTCTTACATTTAGATGGGATGACGTCTTTGATGTCACACAGACTTCTACACATGTACTACATCGGTACCGCAAGGAGCATGATCTCCAAACCTCGTCACAGGTATGTCATACTTCTAAAATTTAATTTTTCCAAAAGTTATGTATAATATATTTTTCATATACTAAAATGATTTATATCTTTATACAAACATGTTGAACATCTTACACTTTAAAGATGATATAGTCTTTACCATATGTTTGTAGAGAGGAGAGTGATATGTGGCTAGCCAGAGTGCTCTTGATTTGCTTCCACGCTATGGAGATGCACTTACTAGATAGGGTTATGAGACAGTTTGGTAGGATTCGAAGCATCCTACAAGACTGTGAGACGAATCCAGACAATATATATAGTATAGATCTTAATGGCAAATCAAGGAGGACTGGGGGTAAAACATACTAGGTTTATCACCCAGTGGGTGACAAATGCCAAAGAATTGTACAGCTACAGCATGATGATATGCTAACATTTATGGTCTTTATCGACTACTACGACTAATATCATAGGATCACCCGAAGATATATTAAACGCTCAATAGCATTATTGGCTGGACTCGTAAGCTTCATATCTAAAATAAACACTCAAATATTAATATTTCATTATAACTTATTATTATTGCATATGAATGTGCAGGCAGATACATTTTCCAGGATCTGAGGATCCACAGATATAGAAGAGATGCATGCTCTAGCCGTAGATTACAAGGATATGGAGGAGTTAGATTATTACACCTAGATCAACAAGAGCATAATCAAGAGCTGTACCGGATAAGGGAAAGGGAGAGGGAGAGGAATGGGGAGAGGGAGGAGGAGGGGAGAGGACGACGATTGGGACAAGGATGGGCATAAGATTATGATCAGTTGATAAATGAGGATGTGGATATATCTCCACATGTTATCCAATTCCACTTCCACATCCACTTGTAGATAATGCTCCAAATGTTCTCGTATATCCACCTATAAAACCTAATGCAGATCCTTCTCCTCATCCTCCTATTCATTCTTATCCATTCAGCCTCTACACATAGATACATTGACCGTTACAAATGCTCCATCTCATAGTATAACTCTAGCTGATACAAGGGGTCCATCATTTGATTTGATGATCTCTCAAACACCTACTGAGTGAATATCAGAATTGAGCACTCCTCTAGCTCCTATGAAACCAGATCATCCAATATCATCAAACATAGGAGAGGGAGTATCACAAGTATAACAAAAAGAATATTGATTCATTATATAATTAAATGTATAATATAATAATTTCTAATACAACTACAATCTATTTTGCAAATGGATCCTCATCCTATGAGGATGAATGAAATGGACTAAGTGATAAATCTGCACAAAGAGATCTAAAGGAGAAACAATTCAAGAGAATTTTCATCAGAAAGAAGAAGAAGACAATTGTATAGGATTCATTTGTAAATAAACAACTTGTAAATATATTTACTTTATTTTGTATTGCTTTATACCTTAATACTGTTTCTTTATCATTATTTAGTTGGTTTACTTAAGATTAAATGATGATGAGATACTATAGGAATTTTGAAATTTGACGAATAGTTGAACAAAGTGGTGGAGTTGATTATTGAAACAAGATGTGATTGATCAAATATTGACCAACAATTAGGTGAAGTGGAAAATGAGATGATGAAAAAATATATGTTTGATATATATAAATGTTATGCAACAGGTGAATCTATAGGTATATGTAAAAGTTAGGCAAAATGAAAGTGAAATGTGCAAAGTGGAAAATGCTAACCCATGTATCACATCTAGTGTAAGCGATATAATGATATCCGTGAACCGCCGCTTGGTTAGCGATACACTTCATAATGTGTATTGCATAACCAAGTGGCAATACACGTATAAATGTTATATCGCATAGCCCTTATGCGATATACAACACTGTTCGTGTAATTTTTTTTCCTAATTTTGTTTTATGTAATTTTTTTAAAATGTATATTTAACACGTAATATCCTCAAAATACTTACTATGGAGGATGAGAAAATGTAAAGACGGTGGGCAGCATTCTTAGTAAGTAATAGTTTGAGCCCTTTTTAAGATAACTAATATTCAGTTTAATTTGTGAAGATCAAACATCCTCAATTAATAATGTTAAAGCAAACAATGATTCAGATATTTCAGCGGAAATTGTTGATCTTGCATTGCAAAATAGTATTATTTCCTTGATCAATCTCATAAAGCCAATTATTAGACGATTGAGCTATTTAAAAAAAAAAAAAAAAACTAGTGCATGTGATTTACACCAAATGAAATCGGGACCGCATACTATCGTCGTCACTCTACATAAATAACACAAATGACATTTTACTAGTCTAAAGGAAGAAAGGTGGAAGCTTTGGGGCACGTGTTGTTGGGGAAAGAGTAGAGGAATAAAATTATTTTGTTACTGCATTGGCCATGATTTTCAGTAAGCATTGCAACTGGAAGAAATCTATTGATTATCAGTATCTGAGTTTTGTGGGTACAGGAGGAAGATTTCACAAAACGAAAGGCTATTGTTGCTTTCTTATACTTTCTACCTCTGGTGTATTACATTTTGAGTACCACTTACACGTGCATTTGAAAGAAATATTATTTCACTGCATGAGATTTAAGAAAAGTAATCACACCGAAGGCATGATCTTCTTCTAGCAATAATAGAGTTCAATAATGAGGACAGTCTCGGAAACAGGATTCAGACACACACACAGAAGAAGAAAGAAAGAAAAAGAAAAGAGAAAAAAAACGAAAAAACCGATTGTAGCTTTATTCCCTACCAGTTGTTGAATGCATATCCATTGGCCATACTATTAATACATCATTAATGACTTTCCATCAGCTACAAGCTTCCAATGTTTGGAGAAATTATATTGCACACATCAGTTTTGAGAGGAGAAAGCACTTTAAGGAATTGTAAATCACCTTGTCCTTGTGTACAATAGTTGCCAGTGGTTCTACTCAGTCACCATTGATTTGAATGTCAAGATTCACCAAATCACTCTCCTTGTACCTGAAAACAAATGGATAGCAAGGATAAACAAGTAGATGCATAACGATTAGTATCCAACGTAATGTTTTCACAATAATGAGAATTGTTGATATATAAAAATAAACAGACCATGTTTGTCAAACATTTCGAGTCTTTTTCAAGTTTTTGTATCATCAAATTAACATGGTAGAAAGCAGAAGCTCAGTTGATGGGCTTTTAAGTCCACGCCTACAAACAAACTATCCATTAGCTTGAATTTAATTGATCTTGCTATGACATTGGAAAAGAAACACAAATGAAGACCTACTCTCAATAAACCATCTACAATTCAGACATCATTGATACCTCATATTTATACAAAAGAAACAGCACTCCACGTTGGTGCTTTCATAGTGTTAATATACTTTTGCTTCTATCCTAAAAAAATCGTGACATAGCTAATAAGACTATAAAAAGGGACAAGATTTAAGTCTATGAAACTGATTTAGCCATGTTGAGTGATGAATATAAAAGTTTATAACAAACCTACAGAGTCCAAAATTTTAGAATATTGGCCAGGTTATAAGTTGAAATCATTACTAGTCATTTTAATCCAATTTAATTAAGCCATTTACTTGATGGGCTTCAATCCAAGTCTCAACACACAAGTAATGTGAACTTTTAATTAATGAATATAAAAACCCCACCAGATTTACAAGCTTAAACTTTTGAGCTAGTGGTTGTTGAGCTAAATGCAACAAATGACAACAAATGTTAATTTACCCAGTAAAATGTATTCCATGCTGGCATAGCCTTTACTTCTAGATTTCACCTGGTCGAAGAAATCACCTACCATCTGCAGATTGAAAGAGAACTAATGTTTAAAGCATTTCAGTATTTCTGATAGAATATGGAATTTCCATCAAGGATCTAGATAGACAATTGTCTCCAGAAAAGTTCATCTCAGCCAAATAATTCATAAACGACTGGTGCCCAGTTCTCAGTGACATATTTCATTTCTTTAAACTCCCCTCTTCTGTCTTCAGCAAGCTCCATAAGAGAGCCGATATAGTCTTTAGGTGTAAACATCTCAATCTGCAGTAAACATTTATGAAATGAAACCAATTTCACAACCATTGTCCATCTTTCACAAACTAACATTTTGGGGATAGTTATGTCTTTCACAAGCTTAAGCCATTTGAAATTCATGACTAAGAAACTGAACCTAGAAAACAACCTTGACATATGGCTCCTCAATTGACCTCCTTTTACCAGATTCAGGAAGTAGAGATGGATTTGAGCACTTAGCCTACAATAGAGTTCCCAAGCCAACCAATGCTGACATTAGCATAACGTTTCTGTTAGTAGGGAAGATCCAAGCAAAGGATCAAAAGGAATGTTAATGATATGATTTTCTTGATCTTTAGCTCATGATTTTATTTGAGCCCCTTTTTCCCTAAATAGTCAACTAGCTTATAAATCCAGTCCAGTGACAATTTTTTGGTACATGTTTAATAGCTCTTAACTGCTCAATAGGCAGGTATGAGATTTTTTTTTTTTTTTTTTTTTTAATAAGGAATAATTTGGTAATTGTACCATTGAAAACACTTCTCTTTTATATGTCATCCATATGGATGTGAACAGCAGACCATATCAACTATATCAACATTGCTTGGCTTGGTTTATAATTATATATAGTGATTTTTTTTTTTTTTTTTCATTTGAGCATGTTGGCCTTCATTTTTTCCAATTTTCTGTTCCGCAATTTCACAATTCCTAATTTGAATTTACAGGTCTGGGACCAGTTGTTAGTTTATAGAAGTCATGATTGATTTGTAGGAATGCAGCTACGCATGTTATCCTTAACCCAGCATACGTTATCTTTTATCAATAATGCAAATACTATCAATGTAAACAAATAAATGCAGATTGTAAAGAGGATTGTAGTAAATTAACTAAGATGGCATTATTTTTTAAATTACAAGACTAAAAAGACCAAAATAATATAAATAAATAAAAAGATAGTATAGAATAATCCAATTTTTTTAAATGCTACAAAAACCTCTGTAAACCAAATGGGACTTGTATACAATGAAGAACAAATATGCTGTTATCGGGGTACTTACAGTATCACCATCTACACAGTTTACTCTATAAAAAACATATGGAGCAGTGGTGATAAGACACAGATTATACTCTCTCAAGCCTTTGCTGTGCAGTAATGGAAGAAAAATAAGACCAAGACAAAAGTTTTAACAGCAAAATTTGAGCATCCTTGCTACAGAATCTAACCTTATATGGGAATCCAGAGCTACCCAAGAAACATGACTAAGAGTAGGAAGGTAACAAACATGAACAATTTCCATATGGAGAAGACCTAGGAATCCACATCTAAAGCCAGATCCCATTGCACTTGATGTCTCAGGTTCAAACTACAAAACTAAAAGTCAGAGAAGATAACATTGCTTTAAAACTCAGTAGAGTCTCATTCAGGAGCTCTATTGGTAGATATTAGATAAGCTACATCAATATTGAAAAGCAAAACGCTTAGTGTAAACAAAAGTTTAGAAATAGACCAATTTCACTGAATACATGAACCTGTAGATCAATTCGTAAATGATTTATAAATACTTCAAGAATCTACACTTTCATTGATGTGTAAGGTAAGTAATTATTATTATTATATTCATGATAATAATAAGGGTTAAATTATGTACTAGTCGTTCATCTCAGATAATGCAGCTACCCATATACTGCAAAAGTAAAAATAAGCACTACTGCAGTTTTAACTACAGAAAGAAAATAAAAGAGCCTAATTTTGGCACAAAATCAGCAACAAATCCATCTATGACATCCATGACTAATCATTTTTAAAAGTCCTGACCTTGTCTCATCAATAGACTGTTTACTATTTATCGAGATGATCAAAACGCAAAGAAAATTTTTTTAGTGATTAATATGAATAAAAATTTCAATATTTATTATAAGCAAAAACAGAATATTCAATCCCATAAATAGTCAAGTGAGGTATATAGATTGTGCGACTTTCAACTACAACCATGTACTAAGTACTCTATATAAAGCAACATGATGCCATTTAAAAATCTCTTCCTGCAAACATACCTTTAATGCAGCATCATTAAGTTGTAGTTTCTCCAAAACATCATGTAACTCATGGAACATAAAAATGTACAAATGCCAGTGCACTATATAAAACATAGTAGCAGCATCTCTTAAACGTTCAAATGAAAGAGGAATACTCACTGGTCTGCATCAACTGGAAAAAGGCCACAAAATACCATTGGGGTAGCTTCCTCATATCAAGGTAATGACTTCTCGGCTTTTCTATCATAATGGGTAAGAGTATCACCAACTCTTGCATCTGCTACTGACTGGATAGAAGCTGCAAGGTAGCCAACCTGAAAATATGCAACATGGATAGGCAATTTTGCATCATAAGACCCGGTTGGACCTGATTAGCACATAAATAAAAATAAATAAGATTCTCAGGATAACAAATAATATAGATGGTGGTTTTCCAGTTACCAATATCTTAAGGACTTTCTTGCTAAAATTACTCTCTAGGCAAAAGCATCTATAGCATATCAATAATGTCCAGCCCATGGATTACTGAAGTACTAATTTAAAAATCAAATGGATTGAATTTGTTAATAGCACGCACAATACCACAATAGATGTGAAATGCTTTTAGTTTAGCTACCGTGAATCTGAATTCAATGTAGCAACAAAGCAAAAGGAGCCTTTTAAAGTCAGTGACCCACTTGATGGGCTTTCTTTGAAGTCTCAACCCACAAGCAGTGAGCAAAAATTAGTAAATACTGAATAATATTAGATCTACTATCATCATCTAAATACCAGGTGTTAGTAGATCGATTATTTTAATACATGATCAATAATGTCTCATTGAGAAAATCCAAAATGAAGTGGCACACATTGATAAGTGGGCTGAACTTAAAAACTCCCAAAGAATGTTGAGTATAATGCACAAGCTTCCACAGGATGATGATTTCAAAGCATGTTAGGGAATTTTTAGCCTTTACACTTGATATCAAAAATATGGGCAAAGAAGATAAGTTATTCAATTTCTTCCACAAAAATCAATGAGGAAATCGATAATTACCGAGTTGATTTTGAGTCCAGATTCCATGTGGACATGACGACCGAAGGGAAATTTGTCGGGAACGAGTGTAGGCGATATCCACCACCAATTCGATATTTTTCCAGAAGAGGATGTGATCTCGGTGTACAAGTGAAGGGTAGGTCTAACAAGCGACAACCAGAGGCCCACGTCGCATCGTCCTTTTTGTAGGTGGAAAGGGTGTTCTTTTTGACATCTCCTTCACAAATCCTATATATCGTAATAAATTAGTTGGAAGAAATGTCCATTTCATGGAAAACGTCTAAAAAATAACCTCCCTTCTCTTGCATATATGAAAACACCAAGGTTCAAACGTTATTTCATTCGAACATATTACCTAGGACAAAACAAAGACCACACGCAACGATGGGGGAGGTGGAGAGAGTTCAAGCCATAGCTTCCATAGCCACGGAGAGCATACGGATGAGTTCATACGTCCCGAGCAGGAACAGCCCGCATTGAGCACGTGTCGGGGGGGGGGGGGGGGGGGGGGGGGGGTGTTCCATATTCCTTGCATAGATATGAGCTTGCCCGAGAGGAAGAAGGTGGTGGAGGCGATGGCAAAAGCGAGCAGCGAATGGGGGATATTCCAGGTGGTGAACCATGGAATCCCTAATGATGTCATTTCTAGGTTGCAAAGTGTAGGGAAGAAGTTCTTTGAGCTACCCCAGGAAGAAAAAGGAAGTTTATGCAAAGCCTACCTGGGTCAGATTCTGTGGAAGGTTATGGTACCAAGCTCCAGAAAGACCTTAATGGCAAGAAATCTTGGGTTGATCATCTTTTTCATAAGATATGTGGCCTCCTCTTCTATTAATTATCGGTTCTGGCCCAAGAATCCACCTTCTTACAGGTCCTCCTCACATTGTTCTTTCAGTTTTATCACCATCTTTTTATTGCATTAAGGTTCGTCATATTGACCCTAAATAATCTTACACCATAACGTGAATCCAAAAAGCCCGTCGGAGACATGGGTTTTGTACGGAAATTACCCCTATTTTTGAAAAAAATCTTAAAATATTAAAATACCAACTTTGCAAAGATATTCCAAAAATAACCTACCAAAAACGCATTTAAGGTGTGCGTTCGAAGATTAACACATACCACAAGGAAAATGGTGTTGAGGAATCGAACGCATATGGAGCGTGCGTTGGAGTTCACCAGGTCGGGCGCATGCCCTTTCGCCCTAAAGCTCTGTCCGCGTTCAAGTTAATTGAAGTATCGTTGGATTCCAACAAAATAACGTTCTTGGAAATATTACCATCATGAAAACGAATGGTTTATATTAATGTTCCATGGAAGTGCATATATATATATATATACACAATAGAATATATTAATATGAGTTGATCAGTGCCAATAGGTAGCTTTTTGGCTCAAACATTCCTAGTCCTTGTACCAATTAATGTGGCAACATTGAAATGAACAACTTGAGAACGATGATTTGGCGCGTCAGCACGGTTGTCGTTAATTTGTTTTTCAAAGAAATTAAAAAAACAAAACAAAAAGAGCAACCAAGTCAGATCACACATAAACAGGACTGGAATTCCATGTTGGGGGATCAGAAATCCAAGATGTTATTTTCTTTCTCAAGGATTCAAAACTCCAAGGATGTTCGTATACGTACAAAAAAGAGCCACCGGCGAACATCAGGCGCGCATTCACCCGATCTGCTGCGCGCATTCGCTTGACCTCGCTTCAGGCGCATATACGGATGCGCCCGGCTTCAGGCGCATATACCGCATGCGTCCGGCCTCGAATGCGCGCCACGGCCTCGAATCCGCGCAAGCACTTTAGCGGGCAAACACTTCAAGCGCATATAGGACATGCGCCCGACCTCAATTTCGTACGCACACCTTAAATGCGTTTTTGATAGGTTATTTCTGGAATATCTTTCCAAGATTGGGTATTTTGGATTTTTTTTTTAAAAATAGGGGTATTTCCGTACAAAACCCTCGGAGACATCCTTGACATAACAACCTAGGCTAGAATTTTATATTTTAAAATCATTGCAAATCCCGAGGGCTTTTCAACTCTATAAGGGATTTGCTAGGTCATTTGCTAGGGATTCTAAAAAATAATTTTGATTAGAATATTTATTTTTTTATATAAAAGTAAAGATTTTTTAAAATAAACGAAACCTACAAAATTTTATAAATAAAATGATAAGAATTTTACAATGAAAGGTATTGAAATACCATATAACATCTCATACACTTCTTTATAGACGTTGATGCTTTATATACTACTTACTAGCAACTCAATAAAGTCGATTTCTTAAAAAAAATATTCATCTAATATTTTTACAAAAATGGTCTTAGATTTTATTTATATTAAAAACTAAACAAAACTAACTAAAGGAAAGAAAGAATTAAAAACATTTTTGTTTCACTTTGAGAAAAGAATTAAAAACATTTTTGTTTCACTTTGAGAAAACCAAAAAAGGTAAATAAAGGTACCACCTTTTAGTAGCTCAATTTATGAATATGGGCTGGGCTTAGATTTTTGTCAAAAATAATAAATATGATAGCGTTTGATTATAAGAATTGGATAGGAATAGGAGGATTAGACAACACAGTATAAGAAGTGTTAGATAGTATAGTTCTTTTATGCCATATTTAATACATATGATATTGGACAACACTGGACAAAATTCTTATTAAGAAATTTCACTTTTATCCATAAAGTATTATTATACCATATAAATATAAGGGATAAAAATTTTAAGTTTTATCTAGTCTTGTGAAGGGGTTTTGTTTCGTTTCAGATATATTTTATGAATCAAACATGCCACAATGATTTTTGTCCAATCCAATACAATAAAAAATAGTGCTACTAAATACTACAACAAATCAATGGTTTATCTTATTTACTTATGTTTCACGGTTCTACAATTTTAGGGAGGTGAATGAGGAATATGCAAGCTATATGAGAGGAGTTGTGGAGAAGCTTTTTGAGTATCTATCTCTAGGGTTGGGACTCCATAAGAATGCACCGAAGGAAGCTATTGGAGGAGAAGAACTTTAATACAACCTAAAGATCAACTACTACCCTCCATGTCCATGTCCTGATCTAACCCTTGGTGTGGTTGCTCACACCGATTTGTCTGCTCTTACTATTCTCGTACCCAATGATGTTCCAGGACTTCAGGTTCTCGAAGATGATCGATGGATTGATGTTGCATATATCCCCAATGCTTTGATCATCCACATCGGTGACCAACTTAAGGTTTTTTTCATTTACTAATTCACCCGCCTCTCTCAACTTTTTTTTTTCCCTTAACTGTTTGAAGAATTTGCTTACCAAAAGGGGTTACAATTTGAGTTGATGGATTTATGTTGTCTTATTTTGTGCTGAATTCATATAGAGTAGGAAAAAATAATATGAAAATGGTCAAATATTATAAATAATCAATAGTTTATCTTAAAATCATTTTAATAATTTTGTATGTTTTACTATATAATTGTGTTCCTACTCATATCATATTTAGGCCCGTGTGTTTTGTTCTTTTTTTGCTTTGCAACTTGGCATCGTTTTTGCATCCATTTAAGCATCGTGCTTGACATGATTTCCATGGCAAAAAGATGAAAATATATAATATATACTAACTTTTTAAGAATTGGTTACCAAAAAAATTCCTATAAATTTGGATTTATTTATTCTTTACTTTTACATACTTTTACAGAAATACAAATTAAAAATTGTTTTTTAATGCATAAAATATATCTAAAACCACCTTTAAGGGCTCTCTTCTGCAAATTAAATGTCGGAAAAAAGGTTTGGGCAAGACGAAACACAACTTTGCATTTTTTGCAAACATACTTTTTTTTTATTAGGGAAAAAAAAGAAAAGAAGAAATTCCAAAACTCACAAACTCATTTAGATGTTACATTTAGATGTGACGTATACAGAATGCATAAAATTTTAATATGTAGAATATGTGTGATATGTTTCATTAATTGTTTCGAAAAATTTGCGATGTTATTGATGAAGTGCGTATCAAAATTATATATATATATATATATATATATATAAAGTGTTTTTTTCGCATGGCATGTTTTTCCATGAATCGATTTTCCAAATGGTGTTGGACCCATTGCATGCTATGTACCTGATATAACTTTACTGGTTACAACAGTGGGGTCTGGAGATATCCAATTCGATTTCTTTTGTCATTCCTTTTCCTCACTCACATCAATGTTAATATATCTCCAATATAGATACACCTAAATGTGAAGCATTATTCTATTTAGCATCTAGTTGGTTTGTACAGTGTAGATTGTAGGATTTTTATCGGTATCAGATCTATATTATATTTATATTAGTAACTTATCAGTATCAATTCGATTTGATTAGTTTATGACTAAAACTGTCAATTTTTCATCTGTATCATATATGTATCGGTTCAAACCAATTCATTTTGAAAATGATGCCAGAATTACACCAAACCAACATACCCAAACAGATAGTTATTTTGGCATCTTATTTTTATCGTTTTCAAATAGAATATTTATCGGGAAATATATACAAATGAAAATTAGACATTTTAACTCACAAATAGATTAAACTGACTAGATATAGATCAAACAACCAAAAAAAAAAAATCAAACAATACAAGCACACTTGCAATTGGAAATTTTGGGCTTTCGACCTTCTTATTAATCCAGCTATTCAGTGGTTGAGTCATCTAACTCCATAGAATTAAGGTTGTCTTAGATATTAAATTTATTTTTTTTTTATAGATCCTAAGCAATGGAAAATACGAGAGCGTGCTGCATAGGACCACTGTGAATAAAGAGAAGACAAGGATGTCATGGCCTATTTTCTTAGAGCCACCACCAAAAGGGGAGATAGGGCCTTTACCTCAATTGATGGATGACTAAATCCTCCAAAATTTAGCAAAAAGACATTTAAGGAGTATATGTACCACAAACTCAACAAGCTACCCCAGTAGATTAGGAGCTTATATGGTCTCATCAATAGAACCGTCTAGTCAATCATATACCATTAAAATAAATATAGTAATTAGAATATTAACTATTTTAGTGATTCTATCACTGTTAGATATAGTATGAGTCGTTGGATAGTAATAGGATCATAGAATTTCCCCTGTAGATTTTGCCATCTTGTTGCTGAAATTTAATGTTAGGCATCTTAAGCTCACACGTGTTTGTGCCACCTAATTGTGTTATTAAGTGTGGCCTGCCTATGTAATAAATAATAAATGGGCCTTTTGAATATGAGTGAAGTTTGATAGCAAATTAGCTTAGACTAGTAACTTATCCACTCTTTTATCGATTTGTTATTTAGATCCATGCGCACGCAAAAATGGATATTACACTACTTATTATGTATACATAAGATGTAAATATGAATAATATTTTACCCCAATTACAAAGTTTATGAGTAAGTTTATTTGAGATCATAACGTTTCAGATGGTTAAAAAGAAGCCACAACATTTAGAGAAGTAGATCAATTGAGATCATCATTAATACCTGTCAACAAAATAAATAATTAAAATTAATACTTAGAAGATTTGGCACATTATAACACATGTCAATGGTAATCTCAATTGACCAACTTGTTTAAATGTTATGATTTAAAATAAACTTACTCCCTAAATAGTGTGACCTCTTTTTAACCACTTAAAACAAAAGATATGCAAGTGGGTTAAATGGGTTAACCTAACCTAGCCACTATGGTTCATGAGTTAAACGAGCCAAAAAATTTTGGCCTACTTTAAAAATAGGCCAAAATTTCTTGATCTTAACCCAGCCTACTATGTCCTATAGGTTAAACTGGTCAGCCCACTTCTTAACCCATTTAATCCACTTGTATATCTTTTTATGTTAAACAAGTTAAGTTGACCCATTTATGCTAATTAAACAAAATGTATAAAATAAAATTAAAAAATAAGTGTTATAGGGTTTTATATGTATATTAATGATTAAATTCATTGTTATTGTAATTACTTATATATAAGAATAAGCTTTTTAAAATAACTTATTGCATATTTCTTTTAAAATAATAAATATATACTTTTAAAAATGTTATGATAAATGTACATCAATTTATCATTCTCTATTATATTCAACACATAAGTTTAACCTAAAGTATAAAAGTCTTGAAAACAATGCTACATTAATAGTTATTTCCTCTATATTTTTTTAATACAAGTGGGCTAGCAGGCTAAACCAATTAACCCACGAGGCCAGCTAGTTTCGCTTATGGGTCAAACAGGCTAGGTAAAATTAGTCTACTTTTAAATGGGCTAAAAAAAAATTGCTCCTAAAACAAGTTAGATGGGCCAGCATGTGGGTCAAAACCCATCTACATAGTTATACTCAAAACGTTGACCTCAAATGAACTTGCCATCAAATGTTATGAGTTTCCAATATAATTTACCATATATATATATATATATATATATATATATATAGCATGTCTAAATCATTGATGGTATTAATAGTTGTTTTGAAAATTATTTTTCTTTTATTATGTGTGCTAAATTTTATTGCAACTTGTTGGTGGGTCCCCCCACATAAGGGCCCTCATTTAGGGGTGGGCATGGATCTGTTTAGGTTTTTTTCTATCGTAAACCAAACCGTATCAAATCATTAAGTAACGGTTTAGTTTGGATTAGAAATTTTTTAAATCATTAAATAACGGTTTGGTTCGATTTGGATTACGGATTAAATCAAAATTCTAAATAAAAATTTTCTTTGTTCTAGTTTTTTACATTTGTGTAAATACTTAAATATTTATACCATTTTACAAAGTTTATATTATAAACCAAGAAAAAAAACTTTATAAATTCATCATACTTTTAATTTATAGTTCTCTATAAAATTAGTTATTTACCAATAAATACATTCACCAACCAATACATAGTAAGTCATAATTTATAATTTTTAATAGAACCATCATGTCAATTATCACCAATGAAGTTAGCTAAAATTAAAAATCTCATCAACAAAATTCATCAACAAATAAAATGATCCGCTGACAAAATATATTAAACAATTAATACATAATAAGAATTTATAACTGAAAATAAATCATACTTTATAAAGTTAAAAGCTATTAAAAAAATAGTTCATCATCAATAAAAAATTACATCAAGAGCTTAAAAAAATTTAAAAATGAACAAATTTTAATCAATATTCACCAAATAATAAATATCAAATGAAATCATATAAATATATAGTAAAATATTATTATATTTTTCTAAAACAGTTTGGTTTAGTTTTACGGATTGGTTTGGTTTACCTTCCAAATCAAACCATAAATTTACGGATTGATTCGGATTGGAAAATTTTTTAAACCAAACCATTAAAAAAAAACCATTTTTTCAGTTTGAATTGGTTCGATTCGTTTGGTTTTTTTTTTGCCTCCCCTACCCTCATCACATAATGCCATTCATTTAAAAGGGAAAAAAAAAAAAAAGGAAAACTTTAGTCGATTGAAACCCACTTAGACAAAAGCATTTTGAGTAAAGAAATTTTTTGTGAGTGGCCATGTAGCCATATTAAAATTTAGTATGTGTGCATTAGAGAAAACAGTAATTTTTCTTTGAAGTAAAATTGTTTAGAGAGAGACAAATTCTTGGGGAGTGACAAAATAATAAGATTTATTTTAGGTGTTTGTGAAATACTTAAGAGGCACTATTATGAGTTTACCTCAATTATCTTTGCTATGTCTTTATAATATTTTTCTAGAGAAGTTTCTCTTATAAGTCTGTTATCTATTATGTAGAAGAATTTTTAAAGCTATTCTCGTAGACATAGCCAAACAAAAGGTCAACCATGTTAAAAATCTAGAGTCATTTTTATTTATTTTATTTGCTTAGCTTGTATTTTATTTATTAGTAACATGCTTTGTATTTGCTATTTCCATTATGCTAGACATAGCAACCAGTATCAAAGTTTTACTTGAGTTAATATATCTACTTATTATATGCTCTATGGTTGCCCCTAAAGAGTAGATCATCGCATAAAAAAATAAGTTAGATTATTGTTCATTCATTTAAAAGAAAAAGAATAGAGGCAAAAACAAGCAAAACAATTAATTTAAATAACAAAATTACCAATATAGAGAAGTATGATGAAAGATCTCTATTTTGTGACAAAGATGCATTTGTCGGTATTTGGTACCTCTAGACCTAAAGACAAGACAAATGAGCAAATATGTGGTTTTATCTGACAATTTGTATAATCAAATTTGTAACAAGACTCGGGTCGGTATTTGGTACCTCTAGACCTAAAGACAAGACAAATGAGCAAATATGTGGTTTTATCTGATAATTTGTATAATCAATTTGTAACAAGACTCGTGACAAACATTATGGACAAGCTAAAGGAGTTGTATGCTTCTAAAACCGGTAACGACAAATTGTTTTACTTGACAAAGCTACTCTAGATGAAGTATCAAGAAGGTACATCATTGGTAGATCATTTAAATGATTTTCAAGGAACTATCGAGCAACCATTAAGAATGGGCATAAATTTTGACAACGAGACACTTTCTCTCTTAATTCTAATCTCCTTACCAAAGTCTTAAAAGATTTTAAGGGTTTCACTCACAAATTCTACACCAAACAACATAGTAAATATAGAATTTGTCAAAAGTAGAGTCTTAAATGGATAGATGAGATAAAGAACACAATGGTCCCTTCTTTATACAGGAGGAAGTCCCCATTGTAGAATCTAAGCAAAGGAATCAATTGAGGGGTCAATAAACAAGGGACAAGAGTGTAGAAAATTCAAATAAATATGCTAATGTTCAATTCCATCATTGAAAAAAAAAGGAGGCATATAAAGAAGTTCTGTCAAAAGTTCAAGCAAGATCAAAACAAGGAATAAGGGCAAAGAATAGAAAAAGATGATAACAGTGATGATGAATAAGCAAATGTTGTTGAGGAGTTCAACCTTGTCTATGGTCATGATGATGATAATGATATGATCAATCTTGCAACCCATGAGACAAGCTAGGTAATTGATAGTAGTGTTACCATTCATGATACTTCTTGAAAAGAGTTCCTATCATCTTAAACACTAGACAACTTTGGTGTTGGAAAAAAGTGAAATGAGAATTTTTCAAAAATTGCAGGTAAAGGATATGTTTGTTTAGAGAAAAAGAATGGTACGCGATTGGTCTTGAAGGATGTAAATTATATTATTGATATGCACCTGAATTTGATTTCAATAAGCAAGCTAAATGATGAAGGTTTCTGCAATACCTTCTTTAATGATAGTAGCTAAAGGGAAGAAGCACTCCAAGCTCTACTTTATGCAAACAAAGCTCTCCTAGATGTTGTGAACACAGTAGAGAATGATAGTACAGTTGAGTTATGGCATAAAGGGCTCGGTTATATGAGTGAAAAAAAGTATGACTTGTTTGGTTGAAAAGATGTGTACCTAGATCAAGTTTATTTGAAGAGTTAATATTGATTATTTGGTAGTAAAAAAAAAAATAAAGTTACTTTCAAAAGTTCCATCCTACTAGAATGGAGAATATACTAGATTTAGTACATTCAGACTCGTGTAGACCAATGTCAAAGCCACTTGGTGATGCTTAATACTTTGTGACTTTCATTGATGATCATTCTTAGAGGACATGGGTGTACCTATTGAAGTCTAAAGATCAGGTAATAGATGTTTTTAAGCAATTTTTTCTCTAGTTGATAGGCAAATTAGCAAGAAGCTAAAGTGCATTTGAATAAACAATGGCAAAAAATATACTGAATTGTTTACTGCTCATTGCAAAGAGCATGGTGTTCTACATCAAAGAACACCTCCAAAGACACTTCGGTTAAATGGCTTAGTTGAGAGGATGAATAGGAATTTGATGGAGAGAGTTGGGTGTTTACTCTTACATGTATAGTTGTCGAAGATGTTTTAAGGTGAGGCCATACTATTATTTGTTCATTTGTGAACCTTTCAATGTGTATCCCCTCTATAATTTGATACTCCTAAGAGAGTGTGGTCAAGAAAAGATGTCTCCTGTGATCATCTAAGGGTGTTTGGTCGTAAAACCTTTATTATGTTCCAAATGATGAATGATCAAAACTCGATGTCAAGACATGAAGATATATGTTCATTGGTCATGGTCAAGGTTAGCTTGGTAACAAAATCTGTGATAATAGACTATGATCTAATCAACCTACTGCAAGTCTTACCTTAGCTAAAGGACCCACAAAAACTCTAGAAGCCTATAAGTTTGACTAGCCCATAAGGAGTTCACCCTTGCCAAGACTTCGACTCCTAACCTTCCAAAGAGTTTAGTCCAGCATCAAGCTCGACCTCCCTTCGTCATGTCACAATTCCTAAATAAAGACCTGCACCCTATGGCCTTTAATATGCTATGGGTTCTCCAAGGAGCTACTCTCTTGACCTTCTATACTATTGGTTCCAATTATATAACTAAGAAAGGGGGTTTGAATTGGTTACTTAAATTTTTCAAAATTTTAATCAAAACCAAAATCCCCTTTGATTTCTTTAAAATTTTGGCATAAAAATTATGTGCAGTATATAAAACTTGAAGGAAGCAACAATATATGCACAAAATATAAAGAAAAGTAAGGGAAGAAATGCTAAGACAAGAATTTAAATTGGTTCAACCATGTGCTTACATCCACTCTTCCAGCTCCAAACTGGGGACCTTGTTATCCACATGAGTATGTTCCACTAATCCAAAAGAATTTGACTATAAGTAATATAATAATTCAACTCTACCCAGTCTCCTTAACTTCTTCTTTAGCTAACACTGACCATAGATTATCTACTTGCAGTTCAACTCAAGTGAAGGACACTCCACGATTTCTTCTAAATATAATAAGGAAGCAAAGATCAAATGATTGCAACAAAGATTGTAGATGCACAAATTCAACACAAAGTATTTTTGCAGCGTGATCTCAATTATCTTGTACTCCACTTGTGTGCATTGTCGCTCTTCTTTTTCTTCTCCTTTGCATATTTAATTTATCCAAATATATTCTTCAAGAATATACTTCAACAGCTTATAACCTCGATGTTAAATTATTTTGAATGTCTTTAATTTGCATTTGAAAAGAACGATTAATAATGACTTCATTGGATGTAACTGATCCAAATTAATTTGAGTAACGTTCCATTCATAATGAGCAAGCAATTTCATAATGGTTGTTAATTCCTTCAAAATTCAAAAGAAAAAAATCATTGAATACTTGTAACGACTATCATCAGAAAAAAAAAATCTTGTAATGATCCTTGATAATGTCTTCATAAATTGTATTCAATCCCTTGGATTTATAATCCTACTTTAGTGGAATACATAAATACATTACCCACCTGTATCTATTTCTTGGAGCTAGGAATTCAAAACCTTTTTAAAGATCATTTGTGATGCATTTTAATCAAACTAAGATGAAATCGCAATTTGTTCTTGATAAAATGATACTTTTTGGAATTCCTTCTAAGTCGTATTTCTTCTTTGATGTTTTCCCAATATATATTATAGAGTTCTCTTCAGATAATATTTTTTTGCATTCTTTATTACATAGTAGTCTCTGGAGTTCCTTCTAGATTGATTAGATTTCTTTGACTTGCTTTATTAAGAACATTTCTAAACAAGCTTATTATTTCTTTAGATTTTATCCTTCTACGAGAACTAGCATTTACACCCACAAATGCTGCTCATGCATGATTCTCTTCTCTACTAGCTTTTATTTTAATTCACTACACACTTAGCACATTTATTAGTAATTTCTTTTCTCATTTGTTATTATCAAAATTACTTTTGAAAGAGCTTAACATTCTACCCTTTTCTGATGATAACAAAATCTTTCTCGATCATTGCTACAAATTTTATGTTTTCCTCAAAATTTAAATTATGTTTTCCTAAAAAAATCCCCAAACTTTCTTCTTTCTCTCCCCATTTTTGTTATCAGCAAAAGAATCACATAACTATGATTAGAATATTGCAAAGTATATACAGCAAAAGGATATAAAAGAGTCCATTACGATGCAAGAAATGAGTAAAACAAATTATTTGGTCCTATGAGATCTACGAATTGACTTTTTAGCACACATTTTTTGTCTCCTTCGATAATTTTCTAAGAAGTGAGAGACAACTAGTTGAGATGTTTAAGAAATCACTAATCGAGCTAAGTTCGAAATTTTTAGACTTGGGGAATTTGTTGCAATATCTTTTTTAAGGGTGGATAGGACATCAAGGGGTATGAAGGAAATTAGAGTCAAATTGTCTAGATATCAGAGACATAACAAGTAACTTCTGGAGAACCTTCTTGATCAGTTAGAGCTTGATAAGAAGCATTTACAAATTCCTTTTGAGCATTTGGACTGTTAGAGCTTTGATGTATCGGTGAACCATGATGAGCTTTTATAAGTTCTTGAATGCACATTGTAAAACTCTAGATTCTATGGTAGTTTATAAGTAAGTTTTAGAGCTAGAATCGAAACTGAAACCCTAAAAGTCAAGCCAAGTCAACCTTAAACCCTAAAAAACCTAGGCTCAATCAGACAGTTTCTAGAACCCTAAAATATCAAATAAATTAGGAAAATAGGATAAACTCAAGTTATGAAACGGATATATGATAAATACCCTAAAATGATCAGATACAACAAAACTTCAATCATTTCAAGTCTTTACAAGATCATTTTTTGTATTTGAATGCTGATGTGAGAAATGAGGTAAAATTTCCTACTAAACAATTCATACTAGAAATATATTAATATATTCATAAATATCGAGCCATAAAAATGATAGATATGGCTTTTATACGCATATTCTCATCTACCTCTAATTTAATTATCTTGTTTATTATTCATTAGTATTTACATCTATTCATTTCAAATCACTTTTGTCTCTATTTTTTTATGCTTATTCTTGCATGTCGTAACCTATATTTTACTTTTCATATTTTTCCATAAACCGATAACCTACTCTTACAATGGTCAAATCAACCATACCTTATATTAATCTCTCTTTCTCCCTTCCTCCACAAGGATCATGACAGCCCTCCCCATATATCTCTATGTTTTTTCTTTTCTTTTTCATTTATTTTACACACTTTAATTTCTCTATAAATACCTACTCCATCTCTTCACTTTTACACTTTACAAACTTCTCAACTTTCTCTCATTTCTCCTCCTTTTTCCCTCCAACACCAGCACCTCCTCAACCCCCTTACCCCCAAATTCAGTCTCTCTCTCGATTCCCTTTCTAATTTAACACACACACATTTCCTTATGATTTAATTTAGGTAAACACTTACCCCATATCTCCTTTGTTATTATTATGAGTAATCTATCAAGTTTCATGCATTATCCTTGGAATGAAATTCTCCCATGATGCATTAAAGCTAAGAATGAAAATGCCAACATGAAACTTATACCTTGTTATCTATATTATGTTTACGTTCATGATGAGTTCATATCCATGTTGTTATATTTTTGCTTACTAATTTAACCCTCCATACATTAAATGTGTTTATGTATATATTTATAATCCTTAGAGCATATAGCTCACTAATTTAACTTTTATTTTTTACACTTATATTATTTCATGCAATTTATTTATTACATGTTTTTGAGACTTGTCTTTAATCTAATTCTCAAATTTGTCATTAATCAAATCAAAATAATCGGGGACTTGTCCCTTTCAAGTCTTGGGATGTAAACCCCAAAAACTTCCACAATATGATACGACTCTAGATTAGAAATTATGGACTGACTAGTAAACCTAGAAGTTAACAAAAACCCAAGATTAGATAGATAATTTAAATTTGGCCGGATTATGATCCATAAACTTAATAAAGAACTTCTTTAACCCAACTAATACCAAAAACGAGATTTCGTATCTTGAATTGATAATTCAAGATATGATTAAAGGAAACTTCAAATCCTAAACCCGAATCCTTGTCAAACAGACAGATTAAATAGGAAAACCTAAGTATAGAAATTAAGTGACTACGTTTATACCCAACAGAGACCTGAGATTAAAACAAAGAATAGTAATGAACCTATACTTGGATTTAAACCTTAAAATTCGAGATTCCTAGTTAGTAATAAACTAAATTGATAAGATTTCATAGTGGATATCCAAATCTAATATATATAACTGATTTAGCTTATATATCAGTAGTAATATTGAGTAAACGACCCAATATGTTCATAGTTAGAAAATCGTGACCTTAAGATAAACCGTTAGTTAGAATTATAAATACCCAATAAAAACATAAACTAATATATAACTCAAGATCTAGACTTCAAACAAAGATTTGAACTACACTAGTATTCAAATTAGGGTTTTCTTAAGCCCTTAAAGCTTGAAACGAAAATTGACCCAACAAGCTTAGAAAACCTAAATCGCGGGAGATAAATCTTTCTTAAACAAATAATTATGTACAATTAAAACTTAAATTTGTACTGGTTGATAAACTAAACATCTTGTAGGATTCATTGAAAATATTTTTGTATATAAACTTGCATATATAAGCTAAATTATACCCTATTAGTGTAATAAATTACCTGAAAATTTAACTAAATAATATCTAATTAATATCTAAATAATATGTACATATGATAAACTTGCAGGAGACGTTCCTCAATTTTTTTCAAGGGCTTTGATCTTCTTAAACTTTGTGAGCCGAATTTCCTCAATGATTCAAACAAAAGTCAATCCAAATCTCATTCTAAACCAATATAAACATGCCAAATCATCCTTATATTTATGACAACAAAACAAACAAAGGAAACAACAACAATTATAGGCAACTCGGATCATTTATGAAGGAGAAAACACGCAGCCCACATTCATATTTTTTTTCTATATATATATATATACCAAGAGCATTCAAAGGAAAAGCAAACAAACACCAACTTCTTCCAAACTTTCCAGAATTGAACCACTCCCTATTAGTAGCTAAATCAACCTGGAAATCGGATTTAAAATACATCAACCAACCCAGTTCGAATTTAAGAACAAAAACTATGAAAAAACGTTGAAAATAAGCTCAAGGTAAGTTGATGTAATTCCGTGTTTTTTCTTTCGAATCTAAGGATTGGGATTGACTTCTGAACATCTTAGGAACTTAACCAAGTCCACCAGAAGCTTCAGATTTCAACGAGGAGCCACGACGAAGGTGATTTTCGAAAACCTTAATAGACTTTGATGATTCGAAAAGTTTGTAACATGTTGTTTTGCTGCTCTATGGAGATATTTAAGTAGTTTGATGTTATAGGAGCTCATAGTATCCAGAAAACCGACTTTCTAATGTTGGAATTGATCGAAAATCGATCATGTTCATTAAGGAAGACGATGAACAGTGCTTCCCCGATGAGCACGGGGAGGAACACGAGACATGTTCCACCGGTGTAATTCTCGGCGGAAATTCAAAAAAAAATTATTTAAATTTAATTATAGAATAATTAATAATATAAATAATTTAGAATTATTATTATTCCTTTATTTTATTATTTTTTGGAAAGGTTATAAGTGATAATAATATTTAGAAATATAATTTCAAAATTTTTAAAATACTCAAATTTAAAAATAAAATATTTTTCTAGTATTACTAAATACATAAATTTAAATATTTAACCTATTAGCATTAATCAGAAAAGAATTTTTAGAAATATAAATCACCCTTATTAATTAATTAAGATATAATAATTTTTCTAATTATAATTGTTAATATTCTTAATATTATTAAGAGAATTTTTAGAATTTTTGAAAATATCATTCCTAAAATAATATTATATATGAATTTAAGATTAAAGTTATTCTAGTATTATTATTTAATAAGAACTTGTAATTAGTATGAATTAAAGTATAAGACAATTAATACAAATAGTAATATTATGAAAAGTAATTATTTTACTTTATTTTATTGTCTTTGTCGGAATTACTATTATTATTATTATTATTATTATTATTATTGTTGTTGTTGTTGTTGTTGTTGTTGTTGTTGTTGTTAATAATTACTAATATTTTTACTATTTACGATAAGAAGAAAATTTTTAAAAATAATTGTAATTGAGTTAATAAATCCTTACATTAATAAATCTATTTTCATTAAGATTGTATTTAATTAGTTTATAGGAAAAATTTTACGAGCCTAGTGAATACTAAATATGTATTTAAATAAATAATAGTAAATAATTAGATAACAATGGAAATTTAAATAATCCAAATTTGTGAATATAGAGATATCTATATTTTAAAAGAAAAATTTCTTAAGTAAATAAAAAGAAAACTAATAGTTCTAGACAATGAAAATGAGTTAGCTAAATTATTAAACTTCCCGAGTACCCAATCAATAAATTTAAGTATCAAACCAAAATCAAATTAAGTAGCTTGAGATAAAGATGAATTAGTACTTAAGGTTATCCTCAAAGAATTAGTTAATAATAAAACAGAAGCCCAGCAAACCATTAAGACACTTAAGTATTCATAGGAACTAGGTTATATAGTCTTATATAATTAATAACTATATTACTCATCTCAATAGGTAACTCGGGTATTGGTAAGGACTTTCCTGACGATTACTACGACTAAATAGCATGGGCAGGTGAGTAACTCAGTCTTATTACTTTGGTTGTGCTTGTAAAATTAGTGAATCTTAAATAAAAGATAATAAGAATTTGATGTGCTGTTTGGTTGTGGAAACTGTGTATGATATTGCATTGATTGCCAAGTCACTCTATTATAAGTGATAACAGAATGGTATATGTCTGTATTGCCTATATAATATGATGGAATGTCTGTACTGCTTGATCACCTCCAAATTAATTAAAAACTACTGGTACCATAAAGGAAATTGTCATGCATTACATATTGTACATAAATAGCATTTGAGTAAGTGGTAGCCTACTATGTGTTAGCTTTTCGGATCTCTGGTAATGCTTGAATTATCTAGGCAAGAGAGCTATTAGTTAATTGCAAGGTTACCTTTGTTCTGTTAATACCATAGGAACTAAATGGTAAACAAAGGACGCCGCTTATGGTATTGCATGGAAATAACTAACACTTAGTGGAGTTTCTAAAGCTAAATCAGGAAATAAATAACAAAACATGATAAGCTTGAAGAGATAACTAATTAGAACATTATTGTTTCCTGAAAGCTTAGTTTCTCCTGGGTAGGTGGACCATAGATTGTGATCCTTCAACCCCGATGAGAGGGCGTAAATCTTCATCCTGTTTGGATTCCGGGTTATCCAAGCTTGTAATGTACATATGTTTGATTGGTGTATTTCATATGATTGATAAATAACTTGTATGTATTAGGTGGTAAGTTCTAGTTATTCACTGAGCTTGTGTTTTAACTCACACTCCAACAGTCCTTTCAGGTTTACTCTACGACCCTGGCTCATTACTAGCAGGAGCATGGTGCCGGTAAGAAATTAGAAGCAAGAAGCTTAAAGACTAGTATAGGATTAGAATATATGTATCTCTATTAACCTTTTTGATACAGGTAACGTGCATTAGAATCATTAGCTAAGGATTGTAAGGATTTATAAAGCATATGGTCTGTGATATCTTATTATGTAATAGTTGTTTACTAATTTATGCCTTATATATGTTTGTTTATCCTATCCAAGCAACTAAAAGATCCTGTTTAATGAAATCATGTCATTCCTGGAAGTAAACTAGTAATGGAAGTCAAGAGTTTCTTGGTTACTATTATTAGGATACCCTCAGGGCGTGACATGGGAAGCCTTGTGCAAATTCCAAGACTTCCATTTTACTTCATCTTGTTTCTCTTTTAATTGTTTTATAAGGTGACTGGATCATTTCAATTCCTAGGGAGCCTTGATCACAAGCTAAGACTTTCGTGTTTTTGTTTTAATAACTTTATGTCCTTGTTTATTTATTTCTAAATTTTCCATGTTCTTGCTAGAATTTCATGCTCTTAATTTTGTTATTATCATCTTAAGTTCATGCACATATATTTTCATAAGTGATATTATTGCTATGCTAAAATAAGTTTTTTCCAAAAATATAAATGTTGACAATTCTTTGTTATAAAAAATGTTCCTAAAAACTTATTTTCAGTACATGGGAAATCTTTTTAATAAAGAAAAAAATTAGAATAGGACATCCACCTGACTTGTTCTAAAAGACTCAAAGGAATTTCTTAGGAGTATAACTTAAAACATTTTCTTTACAAACAAGTAAAAATCCATATTTTGAGAAAGTAAATTGTCAAATGAAGTTTCAAAATAAATATGATATATTCAAAATTTCAAACTAAATATTCAACCATGACCTTCTTTAAGATTTATATTTACAAAATTTTCGAAAAGAGATTTTATTACAAGTCCAAAAGTTATTTTCAACAAGTTTCACTTTTCCACTTTTTCCATAAGAGATTGTTTCAACAAAAATTCTATTATGAGCAACATCACTAAGATCATACATACGTTATGGACTATTATTATATTTTTATCATAAATGAGTATAGGAATTATATATGTTTGACATTAGAAGAAGTCTAAATAAGGTAAAAATGTGAAAAATGAAGAATAAAAGTCTAAAACTATTTTGATGTGATCTGTATCATCCTATTCTGAAACCCATATGACCTTAAATGCTAAAAATAACCTTAGAAATAAATGGTGCATTTGGAGTAGATAGAAAACAACTACTCATATATGAAATTCCAAGTTAAAATAAGTAAGTTATGGCTATTTTAAGTTGGAACATTTATAACGAAGAAAAATGATGTGAATAGAATTGATGGAATTAGAAAATTTAGTAAGACCACTATGAAATACTCATTTTGGGTATTTCTTTTGTTTCGATAATGAAGACTATGAAGCTCTATTTCCGAAAGACTATTTTGATTGAAGATTTGCGATGGACGAGTAAGTTTTTCTTACATTTTACACATGTTTGTTTGTGTTTGTAAATTAGTGCACTAGAATATAGGAAAAGAAAAAATGGATTTGCATGCAGGATTATCTTAGGGATATTTTATGATTCTTCATGCTTGATCAAAGAACGATAACTATATTGAAACTATGAATGTTTAATTAATAAGTTGATTGGATGTCATGTTGCTATGTTTGTGATATTGTATTGATCAGCTTTAAATGGAAATTAACATGGATGGAATTAATAAATAAAATGATTATGCATGGCACAAGTTGGCATTTCACTACTGCTCCTACATGTGGGACTAGGAAGGTAAGGGTATCTAGCTCCAGCATGAGGAACTACGTCGTTCGGAGAATATAGCTTGATGGACGAGCCGAGCCAGATCAATCGCTTTAGGCAAGAAGCTTGGGGACTAAGTAGTGGCGGTTGGTTGGAACCCTAAGATATAAAATTTCAATCAAATAAACCCATTCAAAGCATTCCTTAACCCTTGATATAGATGGCACAAATCCATTCTACATATGGTTTTCGGATGATCGTTTGTATGTACTTAGCATATGGATGATGCATTTTCATATTCTTGACTAACCAACTTGTTTGTTTCATTTATAGATATGGCATTGCAGGGAATTACTCACTAAGTATGATGTAACTTATGCCCAAATAGATTTTTGTTGCAGGATCACATATGGCTCAACCCTAGGGATTTGATGATCAAGGTAGGCAAAGAAGGATTTTGAGGAGCTTTTTTAAGGGAATTTATTTTGAAGTTTTAAGAGTAGATTTTGCTAGAAAAATCTCTTTAGCTATGTTATTGTGTTAGTTCAAGACTATTATAGTTGTAAGATGATTTAAGGATTTAAAAGGGGATGCCCCCATGACTTTGTAAGACTTTAATTTCTATGTAATCATGTTTGGTAAGTTCTAGCATGTTCTATTGCTATCATCTTAAAATGCATAACTCCACTGGCATCCTTTTATGGTGAAATTATGCCTTGTGCATAATGGAAAGCTTTTGTGTAACTAGGGTAATCAATCTTAAGCTTTTAATATTATGTACCATGGATTGTCACGCTTAGAGTACCCATAGGAGAGTGATAATTTAAGTTAGTATTAGAGTATCAAGATTTGGGAAAAAGACAAAAGAATAGAATTAGAAGACTTAGAAAAAAAAATGGGTAGTTTAGAAATCAATATGTAGAGTTACTAATAGGTTGATTTAATTGATGAATAATTGGATGAAGTTTTAGTGGAGGAAAAGATTGATAATTTCAAATTCAGAGGGATTGAATCCTTGGTGGAATATAGGAAAAGATTGAGAATCTTATGTGAAGAAGCCGCCCTAATCGATAGGCTAATACCGCTCCAAGAAGTTCTAGATATATGGTGAGTCGGGTTATATAGATCGAATTGGGGATAACGCATATTATTTGATCACGTTGAGCACAATGGATGGATATTTAAGTAATTTATGTGCTAGAAAGAATTGATGAACTCCCTAACCACCAGAAGTCCTCCGAAAACATGACTTATATAGTTTTTGAATAAGGAAAGGCTAGGCTTATCTAACTTTCGAATGGGGAGACCGATAGGAAAAGGTATTCCTATAAAACAGACTATATGATCGACCACCCGAAACTTTGGAAGCTTGATGGTGAATACTTGTACCAATACATTAAGGAATGGGACTCGCACCACAGCCTCCAAATGTAAACCAAGGAACCAAGCCCTGTGGACACCACCAAAAGATTGAAGTAACAACTAAAAGGAGACAAATCTTCAAACAAATTGGAATGGGAAATAGTGGGTATTACACCAAGATTCCTCCAACCACAATGGCAACTCGAGAAAATGAGTGAAGGATCTTTAAAGACAAGAAACAATGTCCAAGCACCAAACTGCAAATGCAAGCTTATGAAGAAAACACTGATCCCTAAAGAAAGTGTCACTTCCCTATAAGGAATGTCGTCCCATTTGTTTAATTAGGGATGAATAGGAAGATGGTTAGCTCCTGCTAAGCAGCTCGATATGTGACTAAAGGTCTAAGTAATACGTGCTAAGTTAAGTAAAATAGAAGTAATGAAGTGTCTGAGTGGTGTTTTCTATAAAAACAACATAACCACCTTTTTTGTAATGTGTTTTCACGTATGATTTCGATGTAACCATTTCCTTTTTATGAATGGATTTCTTTTGTTTTTGTCTATGATGTTTTTTGATTTGTCTTTCATTTTAACAATTGTGATTCCTAAAATTTTACCTCTTTTGAATTTCATATTAAGTGTTTGATAAATTTTCTTTTAGTTTTTTGCATTTTCCATATGATCTTAAATGTAAATGCGTGGATCTACATGAAAATAGAAATAACAACTTGCCCAGTTATTTATAAAATAACCGAGCTCGAAGAGAAAGAGGTCACATTTGACGTAAACCCAACATTCCACCACCTAACAAGAAAACCCAAGGAATCTGCCCCAATAAAATCAATAGGGAGATGTTATGGCAACAATTTGAGGACTAGTAGATATGCTAAGAGCCTTTTTACAACAAGCACAAAATGTGCCTACTCCAGCTTCGGCTCTTACGCCAGCCATAGCTCCACAAGGAATCCCGTTACTCCAGCTACTGCACCAACTGTAGCCTCGCAAGAAGTTTTGGTTGCTCCGGCATTGCCGCTCCCTTACTACCACCACCACTACCACCTCTTAAACCTTATAGAAGTACCTTACCTGACTTCATCAAAAGCAACCACTATTTTGACAGAGCTTTTGGAAAAACTAGATGAAGCAAAAGATTAGATGACCCAAATCGAGCGATCCTTTGCCATATTTGAGGTACCCCATCATCTCAAGCTGGACTATGGCATAAGATTCAATGCAAAGGTTTGGTGGGGGTCTAAAAGTAAAGAGCTACCACCCCTAATCACCTGGGAGACATTCAGATGTGAATTCCTGGAGAATTATTTTCTAGGCAATTTAAGACTTCGCTATCATGTGGATTCTTGTACATATCCTAAGGAGGATATAATGTGGAGCAATATGAGACCAAGTGTAGTAGATTATTACAATATGCACCAGAATCTTGCAAACACAACAAATAATTAAAAAGACAAGTTTTCTTGAGCAATTTGGATGAGGACTTGAGGATTCATTTGGAAGAATTCGTCATTACAAGCTTTAGAGAGTTAGGTGAGAGAGAATAAATAGTAGAGGGAGCTAATACGAGAAAGACAAAGGCCCCAGAGGAGAAAGTTTCTGTATTTGGAAAGAAATCATATGAGGGTTTAAGGTCAGGAATCAAGACTAAGAAGTTTAAGTCCTTCGGAAGTTTTAAAGGAAACGAGAACGGTAAGAAAGGTTTAACTAAGGCTGAGTCACATGCTAGAAGTGCAAAGGAAGGCACTATCCCAAATGGTACCTATAGCTTCAATATAAATGTTATTTTGTGGAAGTCACGATCATAAGATCTTGGAATGCCCTAAGAAGAGCTCAACAATCTGCTTTGTCTGCAAGCAACCTAGGCACTTTGCCAATGAATGCCCCAAGAGAAAGAATGCACTAGCTAAACCGACCGATCCTACAAGAGGATCCACATCTGTAAAAAGTGGGAACAGCAATGGCGACAGAAGTCGCTTTAGAGCCTCAGTACATGGAACAAGAATTTACAACTTAGATGGCCAATGGATGCGTGAAGAAGCTGATGATGAAGAAATTGAGCTTGTCACCTTCAAAGAAGACGATGATCATGTCTTTGGGCTAGTTATAGGTTAGCCTTAAACTCTTACCCTTGTCTTTCTTGTCTTGGTTTTCTTAAAAGTAGAAGTTAATCAAAAAATAGAAATCAAATTCAAGTAAACAGAATCACAGACTAGATAAGTAGTATAGCATGGAAAAAGTATCAGTAGTGACTAGCATGCTTTGAACTTAGGAAGCATAGAAGAAGCTAGTGAGACCGCCTACGCCTTGTTAGATACTGAAGCTACACACTCGTTTATCACCACCATCCTGGCTAAGAGAACCGGATTTCCCATAGCTACCACTGATGCCAATTTCTGAGTAAAAACCTCTACGAGAAGCATCGTGACATCTAAGGAAGTGTTAAAAGATTGCCCTTTTGAGATACAAGGATACTATACAAGGAGTAATTTAATAGTAGTAAAGATGAACAAATATGAAGTAATATTAGGCATGAGTTGGTTAATGCTTGCTAAAGCTATAGTGGATTCTCAAAAGAAGAAGGTAGCTTTAAAGATCAAGATGGAAAGGAAGATGTGTTTATGGGAGAATCCACAGTCATGAGGGGATAAAGGTTAAATTCGTTCAAGTTGTTGATGGATAAGGGAACCACATTAAGAAGTGACGGTTAGGTTAATGCTATGGAAGAAGAAAAAGAGAAGCCTAGGACGAATGACATTCTTGTTGTCAATGAGTTTATGGATTTTTTTCCAAATAAGTTACCCAACTTACCACCTAAAAGAGAATCTACTTTGAAATCGACTTAGCATCAAACACTAAGCCTATCTTCAAGGCTGCTTATCGCATGGTGCTCATTGGGTTGAAGGAATTAAAGAAGAAATTACAAAAGCTTTCAGATCAAGGGTTTATTCGACCAAGTGTTTCACCATTTGGAGCACCTGTGCTATTTGTAAAGAAGAAAGATAAGTTAATGAGGCTATGCATCAACTATCGAGAGCTCAACAAAGTCATGATTAAGAACAAGTATCCACTTCCAAAGATCGACGATCTCTTCAATCAGCTTCGTGGAGCAAGTGTGTTTTTGCATATTAACTTGCAATCAAGATAGAATATAGAATAGTCATGGATTTTCACGTTTTTCGATGATACCTCAAGGATATATTCATTATTGTTCTCATGTCGTTCTTTTTTATTTCCTTTGTTCCTTTGAAACTTGCAGATTTTCTTTTCTTTTCTTTTCTTTAAACCACTCCTCCTTGTTTTCTTTAAAGGTTTTGGGGTTTTCTTTGGTTCTAGTTCACTTTCTTCTTCAGTTACAGTGTCCTCATTTACATGGTCTTCTTCAGCTATCTTTGAGCTTAACTCAGGCCTTGAGATCTTTCAAACTGTATTTCCCTAGCCTTAGGAATTGTTGGTTAAGTTTCTTCTTCTTGTGATGAAGACAACTCAATATCGGTAGGAATAGGAATGGGTTGTTTGGTTTTTGTGGATTTTCTTTTGAGAGATTTATTGGGGTCTATTTTTGAAAAAAGAGAGATGGAGATTTTGGATTTGAATTTTTTAGAGGAAGAAGGTCAAAGATTTCTTTTTAAGGATGATAAAGAATGTGTTGCTAGTATTTCATTTAAAGAGAGAAACTTTCCTTCACAACTTACACATATCATATTTAAAAAATTCATTGACACTTAAAAATTATTCAAAGCAATCAATTATTCATAAAAGGATTGCATAAACCGATTGCATTCCTAATATATTCAAAACAAATTTTTTCCAAAGCTTTTGTAAAAATATCTTCATATTGATTATTAGTTGGCACATATTCCACAATAATATTCCCTTATTCATATGATCTCATAAAGTAATGCCTAATTTCTATATGTTTTGATATAGAATGTTGTACTGGATTTTTCGTTAAATTAATTGCACTTATATTATCACATTTAATGGGAATATCTTTATAAACTAAACCATAATCTTGCAATTGTTATTTAATCTAAAGCATTTGAGCACAACAATTACCAGTGGTAACATATTCAGCTTCAGCTATTGAAAGGGCTATAGAATTTTGTTTCTTAGAAGACCAAGAAATCAATTTATCACCCAAGAATTGACAAGTACCTAATGTGCCTTTTCTATCTATTTTGCCACTTGCATAATCAGCATTTGAGTATCCTACTAAATCAAACTTTTGATTTTTGGAATACTAAATTCCTAATTCTATAGTAAAAGATAGATACTTGGAAATTCTTTTAATAGCAAACAAATGTGATTTGGTTGGTACACTTTGAAATCTAGCACATAAACAAACACTAAAAAAGATATCTAGTCTTAAGGCAGTTAAATATAAAAGAGATTCAATTAGCCTTTTATAAATTTTTTTATTAACCTTTTTACCATGAGTGTCTAGATCTAACCTAGATGAGGTATTCATTCGTGTATATACTTTCTGAGAATTTTCAATAACCAAACTTCTTCAGGATTTGTCTTATATTTTTCTTAATGAATAAAGATTCCTTCACTTGTTTGCTTGATTTCTAATCCCAAAAAGAAATTTAACTCGTCCATCATAGACATTTCAAATTTAACCTACATAAGTTTGATTTATTTTCAGAACTCTTTGGATGACCTTCTGTATTACATTATGGAGTATGTTCTAGATCACCAAAATGTTGAGATTTGATAGTTGGTTCTTCCTTTCTGATATGTTCTTGCACTAAATCAGTCTTCTTTTCAATACTTATTTCATTTTCCTCATCAGACCCATCATCTTTCACACATTCAACAAACTTTACATTAATTGACTCTTCAATTGTTTAAGAAGATTTATTATAAACACGATAAGCTCTACTATTCAAGGAATATCCTAAAAAGATAGCTTCCTTAGATCTTTCATCAAACTTGTCAAGATTAATAGCATTTTTCTTACAAAAACATTTGAAACCAAACACATGAAAATTAGAAACAGTAGGTTTCCTACCAAAAAACAATTCATAACAAGTTTTAGTTGTCATAGGCCTTATATACACACCATTAATAAAAAAGCATGCATTAGATACGGCTTCAGCCCAAAAATAATCAGCAACATTACTTTTATTTAACATAGATCTAGTCATTTCTTGCATATTTCCATTTTCGCATGCAACTACTCTATTTCGTTGCGGGGTATATGGTATAGAAAAATTATGACGAATACCTTGTTCTTCACAAAAATTTGCAAATTTGTATTCTCAAATTCTTTTCTATGATCAAATCAAATACTAATAATCGAGCAACCTTTTTCACTTTGTATTTGTTTGGCAAACTTTTGAAATGAGTCAAAGGCATCTCTTTTGTGCCCCAAAAACATAACTTATGTATATCTTGAAAATTTGTCAACAACATCAAGTCCATTTTTACTTCTTCTTAAACTTAAAGTTCTTGTTGGACCAAAAAGGTCTAGATGTAACAGAAGGTCTTTTGGTTGATATTTCACTTTTTATTTTATGAGAAATATATACCATTTTATTTTTCAAGCAAACATCACAATTTATATCATGTTTTATTTTAATATATGGTAAACCATTAACTAACTTTTTATCGGATAATTTTTCTAATTTATTAAAATCAACATGTCCTAAAATAGCATTCATCATCTAAATCAGTTGGTTTAATTTAAGAAACATTTTTCTTTATAAAACTTTCAAATATTTTCATGCCTTTTTGATCATATGCAAAACACTTGTCTTGTTCAAACACCATTTGATAACCTTTGTCACACAATTGACTAATGCTTAACAAATTATGTTTTAAACTTGTAACAAGTTTAACATTTTCAATAGTGTAAAGAAATTTACCGATTGTTCCAATTGCAATAATTTTACTTCTACTGTTGTCACTAAATTTAACATACCCTTTTTCATTCCATTCCAAAGTTATAAACAATGAAGCATCCCTTGTCATGTGAGCTGAACATACAATATCAAGATACCATGTTCCTCTTATTTTAGCTTCATGTTCCTACACAAGTAAGAATGAATAAATCTTTCTAGGAACCAAAACAAGTTTAGGCCCTTTGAAAGACTAGCTCGTGTTATCATTTTGATTCATTTTATTAGTTTGATGATCACTAAGCTTGGTTTTCTTATAGTAGCAATATTTTTCTATATGACCCAATTTATTACTGAAATAATATGCATAAGAATGATTATTCCAATACCTATTCGTCTTTGGATAATTTTGATGGTACCATGCAGTATTCATTCTATAATACCTCTTGGGTGGATAATTCTTTCTATAATACCCTTTATTGCACTTTCTAAAATAACTTACAACTTTGGTATTCGTTTCATTCTTCTTTTCAACAATGGATTCAAAATTTCTATTTCTTTACTTTTCACAAACATGGTTTTCTTATTTGTATGTAAAGTAGGTCTATGTTCATAACTTAAGCCACGTTTTTCACTACTTAATCTTTATGAAGATGTTAACATATTCAATTTTCTACCACTTTCATTGAATTTGTTAAAAATATTCTTTATTGAAATAGAAAGATTATCTATTCTAACTTTCAAATCACCAATTTTTCGCTTAGGAAAGCCATTTTCCTTTCTTAATTTTTCAATACTAACATGCAAAGCTTCATTGTCATGTTTCAAAGTATCATTTTCTTTAACTAGAAGCTTATTGGTTTGACTAAGAGCATCCTTTTCATTTTTAAGATTCCGAATCTCATTTTAATACTAAGCTAACTTAGAATTAGCATTTTTAAGTACCTTTAAAAGTTTCTTCATTTCAATATATATATCATCATCAAATATTTCATTGTTTGAGTCAAATATTACCTTGTTAATAGCCATAAGACAAAGATTGGTGACTTCTGAGCCTTCTGGTTCACTCTCTATTTCATTAAGATCACTCCATGTATCAAGCATTGCATGGCTTTTATTGTTGAATTTCTTCATCTTCTTGATGGGTGTTGGGCATTCATACTTGACATGTCCTGGCTTATTGCACTCATAGCATTAGATTTCTCTTTTCTCTTTCTTTTTCTTCATTTCTTTATATATTTTGTCCTACATTATTATTTTTATATTCAAACCTGTTATAAGTAGTAAACTTTTTACCTTTCTTCCTGCTCGCATGACACGAGGCTACTGTTTTAAAAAATTTCTATAAAAAAAAATATATGTTATGCTCAACTTTAGTCACAATTACCATTTAGGGAACTGTATCTATCGAAGTAGTGTAGAAAATATTAGGTTTTACTCCTTAGGGATCATTAAGATCTACTTTAGTCACTTTTAATCTATTATCTAGCCAAAGAAAAGCTCAGCAAAACATGATAAAAAGACATTTACAAACTAACCTAAAATTAATACTAAATGTGTACATGATCTTAAAGCAAATTTTACAAGATAAGTTTGTAATGCAAGAATGAACTTAGGGTTTGTTTCACCAAGACTTTGTCATGTGATTTCTTAACAAACTCAATGAGTTATTTATTGAGTATACTTATATTGTTTGATTCTTTAAGGTAAGTTAATTTCTCTCTCAAGTGTCAAGAACTCTAGACCTAGATCCAACCACGGGAGTCATTTGATTAAGATGTGCATAAAGATTAAAAATCATTTGATTAAAACCTATTTTATGATATTAAAATCAAGTGACAAAAAGCTTCACTACCCATATCTCTAAGTGGTTATGAGCAACTCCATTAGCAGTCTAGATCTATTCAAAAGAATAATTTCTCAATCTACTTTGTTGAAATCAAACATGGACCTACATGGTGCCCATACATAAATTCATAACTTAACAAGTGCCTAAACAATATTCAATTGAAAACACATTGAAATCACATGAATCAGGGCTTGGATTCATAAATCCTAAGTTAAAACATTATTTCTCCATGAGTATGAACATTAAACACAAATGCAGGAGAAATAGTGCAAACTCAAGATAAATATCAATTAATAAGCACAAATTCTTGCAATGAACAAACATTGGATAATTTAGATTTACCTAGAAATATCAAATTTCTTCCAAAAAAAAAAAAAAAGTTTCTCTCACTAGAAATTCGCATTCTACAACCCTATTCTATGTCAGAAATTTATTACACATGTTATAATACTGTTACAATGCTTATGCATGTTTATTTATATGCGTAGAGTACAAAAATTATGATGATTTTATTTGCTGACTTGGTAAATTCTTTATAATAAACTTTGCCTTGTTTTCGTGTGCGTCATAGGGTCATTTTTCGTGGGTTAAATCATGGCCTCGAACATTGGCTATGGTTGGCATTGTGTTTGAATCATTTAAGACACAACTTGTCTAACTTGTATCGCTGTTAGAACCATGAGTACGGTCGAAGGTTCGGTTTGGAGTTTTGCATTCCAAATTCACCCTTGGTTCATTCCTTAGAGGCATGATTAAATTTGCCTTCACATATGTCTGTTGTTTTGCGCCAATTCTTATTCAAATCACTATGTTTCTTCTTTTAATGACCTTAGGAGCTCAAAAACAATAATCAAACAATAATAGCACAAATTTATATGAATTTATCCAATAAAGGATCAAATCAGGCACAAGTTCCTTAGGTTTGAAGTATAAATGACTTATCACTTCCATTTAAGTAGATGATTGAGTCTTCTTGCCAATAATTACAGATCTTGATCATCATCACTATTATCATCTGAATCATATTGATGTTTGACAACTGCTTTGGCTTTAAATGCTATGGTCTTTTTGCTGCTTTTGGGTTTACAAATATCGTTATATGAGATTCATAGGCCATTAATTTTTCTCTTAGTTGACTCAAAGTAAGCTTATTCTAATCTTTAGCTTCCCCAATTGTTGTATTCTTAGCATCTTCCTTATAAGATTGACATCTTTGATTCTTTTACCAAGTGAAGCAAGTTCATTGGTGATAGATGTAAACCTGTTAAAAGCATTCTTAATAGATTGATCAAATTGAAACTTGAACAATTCATACTTTTGAAGCAGGGCATTAACTTTAGTTTCTTTTATAGTATTGGTTCCCCCATATGTTTCACATAGAGTATCTGTCATGCCCCAAAGGGTACCCTAAACACGACAGTCCGTCATACTCAATATTAAAGCTTAAGTATGACACTCTTAGTCATCCCAAAAGCCTCGATATCGGGTGTAAGGCGTACATTTACGATCATAAAGGACCAAACTTTGAAACAAGCCATCTTAGAAGATATACAAATAGCAATTAAGAATAGAAATCATAACAGTTCAACTTAATCAAAATACATAGAGTCTTACAAATATTAAAGGGGGCATACCCCCATCAAAACAAATTAGTCCATCAGTTTCTATCTCTCCAAAATAAATACATTGAAGTTTTACTTAGAAGTGCACGTCTACATCTAGATCTTGACTTCTATTCAAAACTCCTGATTCAAAAGGTAATACCTAGGTAAAGTAGCCTAAGGCTTCAAACTAAGATATGTATGCTGCAAAAGATATATAAGGGGGTATAAGCTTATGTGCTTAGTGAGAATCATTTTAACAATCAAGTACTCGCACAACCAAATATCAAACAAGTTACTTAAGATAAACATATGAAATTGAACAAGCACATGAGCAAACAATACACATGACTTACCAGAAAATCATATGTCGAATGGATTTACCTCTCCATTTAGGATTCGGTGTTCCAGGCCACAAAGACGACATTTTGCAAACAAGATTTTTGTAGTTCATTTAACCCACTACTAGCCGCTAAAATGTAATTTATTCGGCTGTCTACTCACCGTTAAATTTCTTCAAGCGACCATGTGTTGTTATGTAGAGTTTCGATCTCTACGGATCTCACTACTATGCCCTTATCCCACTAAGTGTATTGTAATGAATGTAATATGACTTATTACATCATATGCATGAATCAATTTAATTAAGTCCTCATGGCATAATATTAGATATTTTAAGGGTAATCATAAAACTTGCAAACACATCATTTCTATACTAAATCAAACATTGATTATAGACAATTCTCACCTTGACATACTTAACATAAATTCACCCATATATATAAAGCACATGCACTTTCTTATTTTATCTTTTTGTAATTCTAGCGTCACTATTCTACAAGCAAAAACATAAGTATAAGAATGTAGGAAATAAACTCACATGCCGTTGTGCAAAAAAGCTTCTAGTTGTAGTACTTTTCGAGATATAGGAACTCGGTCTCCACGTCACCTAAATAAGAGAAATACCAAAAATGAGTATTTCATAGAAGTTCTATTTAAACTTGCTAATTTTATTTCAATAAGTTCGTCAAAAATCGTATAGAGTGAAATTCCAACTTAAAATGGTCATATCTTGCACATTTTAACACGAAATTTCGCATATTATATGTCGTTTTCTACCTACTCAAAAGGATCTATCCATTTCTAAGATCATTTTTTCCATAAAAAGTCATTTGGGTCATGAAACAGTTAGGTACAGAATAGTCACAAAAATTTTCCTAACTCTCTAAATACAATTTTCCAAATTTTTCTTCATCCAAAAATCCTTAAATAAACATATAGATGTTTATATGGTTGAAAAATCCTTTGAATACATATATAAACTCATATTGTATGCATGATTTTAGTGGTGTTGTCTTCGACAATGATTTTTAATAAAACAACTTGCTTTAAGAGTTGGAAAGATTGATATTTTAAAAGTCCTCTTTAAGTTGTTGGGAATAAAGCTTACAAATTCTTGAGTTATTATGAGTGAGTGCTTTTCTTATTATAATTTCATTCCTAACTTGCCAAAATTTGATGTTTAAAAACTTGGTCTCTTTAGGGTTTCTACCAATTTTATCCCTAGTAATTGAAAAATGAAGTTTCCAAAATTTTTCTTAAGTTGTTGGTAGTATCTAATGTTTTGTGTTAAATGTATGTTTATTTTTCTTAGAAAATAAGTTTATCATTTTAAGAACTTTTACTTTCCTAGATTGTTAGTAAATTTTATATCTCTGAGTTGGTTTATAAACTAGTGAGTTGATTTTACCTTGACTTGAAAACTTGTCTAGTTTTGTTTTTAAGAAAAATTTGTATAACAAATAATTATCAATATTAAGGTTTTAATAAATTTCATGTTACTATTTTGAAAGAGAGTGTTTATCTACTTGGTTAACTCCTTGAAGAAATCATTGTTATTAGCACTTTAAAAATTTTATGATGGGCCTGTCTAAGTTTTTGAAAAGAAGTTAATAAAAATAATATTTAAGTCTTTTGATGGAAAAATCTTTGCTAAGTGACTAAATTTTATTTTTAGAAAGAGTTTAGCTTTATTTTCTTTATTAAAGAAAGAACCCTTTTCATTTTTATTAAGATAACAACAACTTAGTCATGCATGAATATGATTATATAATCATGAGAAATGTAAGAATAACACATAATAAGATAGAAAGAGATATAAGAAGCAAATAAGCATAATACTAAGGTCAAGTATTGGGAGCCTTAGCTTCATCAAGGCTGTCCTGAACTAAAAACAGACTAGTTCCAGAAAAAGGAAAACCATAATAATAAAAGCAATAATAAAATATTAGGTTAGTAAGCATTTAGGTTCTAAGAATATAGATATACATATACATAATATATATCTATATGAAGTTAAATTAGAGCAATAATAACAATATAACAATATAATAACATAACAACATAAAGGAATTTTTTTGCATACACAAGAACAAAACCTGAACATAGTATTGCTTTCATAACACCATAGGCTTAAGAAACATACACCATGGTCATGTTAAGTTACATGACATGAAAATATTTATAGAAGTTTCTTTACCTAAAGGATATTGTTGGTTGAAGAAGAAGAGAGGGACTCGTGGTGATATGTGGAAGGCAGTTTTATGGAAGAAAAGAGAGTGAGAAGAAGTTGTTGGAGAGGAGTTTTGTAGAGGAATTTCGGGAGAGTTTTTGTAAGGAAATGAAGTATGTAAAAGAAATGGAGGGAGAGAAGGTATTTATAGATATTTGTGGAGGAAAATTAGATGTAATTAAATAAAATAAAAAAGAAAAAAAGATAGATGTATGGGTGTATGTGTGGCGCTGGTCATATGGGTATGGGGGAAGAGAGAGATTTATTTTGTATTTTTGTAATGAAAAGTAATTAAGATGTGAGATATGAGAGATGTAAAGCAGTATTGAAAATGAAAATTGTAAGAAATAGGTGTATAGGTCATAAGAGTAGATAGTAAGAAAAAGTTAGAGATAGGTAAATAGTAATGAATAGTAAAAATTGTACAGTGAATGGTAGACTAGACAATTAAATTACCGGTAGTAAAGAAAATAAGAGTAAAAATGCGATACCTGATATTTTTAGTTACCAAAATATTCTAAACTTACATTTTTGTAATCTTTATATGATTACGAGTTATAAGAATATTTCTACCGTTATCCGTGCCCGAAACCTAGTTTTGAAATCTGATCTCATTCAAGTCTGAAACAAACTAATTTTCAATGAATCTGATCTTTTTAGGCTTCCTTACATGATTACGAATCATAATCTACTATTATCTCAATTTTATTATCCTAAGGTTAAGAGCGCAGGATTGCCGGATCCTAAACCACTATGGTTTGTTATAGAATTGTTGACTTTAAGGTTTCTAGTTGACTTCCGGTCTAGGGTTTAAACATAAGACTTGGCATAAAACCTAGAAGTTTATTGTATCCCAAATATCTTTAGCAGTTTTGCAAGATGAAATCAAATAAAATTGGGGTAAATTACACCAAAAAATCACAACATTTGAGGATAAGTTCATTTTATGTCACAACGTTTTGAAAAGTTCAAAAGAAGTCACAACATTTAGTGAATAAGTTCATTTTATGTCACGGCATTTGGGGGTAAGTTTACTTTAGGTCACAACGTTTAGAAAAGTAGGTCAATTGTGGTCACCATTCGCATGTGCCAATAGGAGAAAAATTTAATTAAAACTTAAGGAACCTTTATTTAAAACTCTATTGACATGTATCAAAAGAAGAAATACTTAATTAAATCTCATAAGATATTTTTCCAAACATTATGACCTCTTTTGAACTTTCTAAAATATTGTATCCTAAAATGAACTTACCCCTAAACGTTGTGAACTTTCAATATAATTTACCCAATAAATTTCGGTGCTACTATAGTTGTAAGAAGAAGATTTTTTGTTTTATTATTAATCTCAATTAGCTTTTCATTCTCCGTAAGATTTGATTAGCCAATAGAATCAACTTCATTGTCGCCATGTTGGATTACCCACCAAGAATCAAAGTCAATAGCTTTTACATAAGTCTCCGTGAGCATTTCCTAAGAAAGAAAATTTGAACCATCAAAGAACGATGCTCAATTGATTGCTACATTACTTTTAGCCATTTTTGGATCACTCAACTATGATGAAAGAGCCTACTCTAATACCAATTGTTAATCCCAATAATGTAACTAAGAAGCGGGTTGAATTGGTTAATTAGAAATTTCAAAAAATTTTAATCAAAACCGAAATTCCCCTTTGATTCTTTAATAATTTTGGCGGGAAAATTATGTGTAGTCTAAAACTTGAAGCAAAGAACAATATATGCGCAAAATATAAAGGAAAGTAAGGAAGAAACACTAAGACAAGAACTTAAAGTGGTTTGGCCTTATACCCACGTCCACTCTTCCAACTCTAAGCTAGGGACCCCATTATCCACATGGGTATATTCCACTAAATTCAAAAAAATTTGATTATAAGTAGTACTATAATTAAATTCTACTTAGTCTCCCTAGCTTCTCCTATAGCTAACATGGACTATAGAGTCTTTAATTGCAATTCAACTCAAGTGAAAGACACTCTACGATGCTTCTAAATACAATAAGGAAGCAAAGATAAAATGGTTGCAACAAAGACTGTAGATGCACAAATTCAGTACAAAAGTATTTTTGCAGCGTGATCTCAAATATCTTGTATTCTACTTATGTGTGTCATCTCTCTTCTTTTTCTTCTCCTTTATATTTTGAATTTATTTGAATTTATAATCTTCAAGAATGTGCTTCAATAGCTTGTAACCTCCATGTTAAACTATCTTGAATGTCTTCAATATGAATTTGAAAAAATTGGTTAATAATGACTTTGTTGGATGTAACCAATCAAAATTAATTTAAGTAATGTTCCATGCATAATAAGCAAGCGGTTTCATAACGATTGTTAAGTCCTTCAAAATTCAAAAAAGTTTTACTTGAATACTTGTAACGACCATCTTCAAAATAAAAATTTAGCTTGTAATGATCCTTCATAACATCTTCATAGATTGTCTTCAAGCCTCATGGATTTATAATCCGACTTTAGTGGAACATATGAAGACATTACCCAAATGTACCCATTTCTTAGAGCTAGGCTTTCAAAACTTGATTAAAGATCATTTGCGATGCATTCTAATTGAACTGAGATTGAATCACAAGTTGTTTTTAATGAACTAATGCTTTCTAGAATTCCTTCTAGGTTGTATTTCTTCTTTGATGTTTTCCTAGTATATATTTGAAGTTCTCTTTAGATAATATTCTTTTGCATTCTTTATTACATAATAGTCTTTGGAATTCCTTCTGGATTGATTAGATTCCTTTGACTTGCTTTATTAAGAACATCTTGAACATGCTTATTGTAATAGTCTAAAATAGTATAACTCAAATATAAAATCATTAAAGTAAATAATGTGAAGTTTTAAAAGTGTTTTAAAAGAAATCACAAAAATTACTCCTAATTTTTCTCATTTTAAAAATATCAAAATAAAACAATCTAATTATTGATTGAAAACTTGAATGAATGATAATAAAATTTTAAGATATAATTTTCCATAGTTTTACACAAATATTAATTGATAATCATACAATCACATAATGAGATAACCAAATTTCAATTTTAGTAAGATATTAGTGATTTGGATAAATATGCAGATAGAAGAATGAGACATCTTGATTTTAATCTTTGTCAAGATGATCACATTAATGGAAATTATAAAATGTAATATCTTTAATGACTAAAAGAATATGAGTACTGAGTATTTTATACATATTGTTATATATTCAGGTAAGAATAGAAAAACGAGTCTACAACCTTCAATTGTTGAGTTTATCGTATCATGTGAGTCGATATTGAGTCATCATGTGTCGTTTCAAGTCAAGAGACAAGTTGTAGTTAAGTCCAGTCGTGTGGTCAATTGTTTGTTATCTTTATCGAGTTTGAGTCTTTTACAAAAATCGAGTCAGTAAAGGTTGAAATTGCTAAATTAATTCTTATTGCTTATATATACTATATTGCATAAAATATCAGTTGTGTAAAACCAAAGAAACATTTAAAACCCTATAAGTATGGAATCAAAGGAATAAACAATGAGTAAATTGTTAAGTACAAAGAAATGATATTAAGCTTAAACAATAATAAATTTTCAATACCTTTTGTAAAAATGAAAATAGCAAGAAGTATCAAATAAATGTGATAAAAGATTAAAATAATATAAGTATGTTACCAATAATTAATAAATAAGTTAACTGAGATTTGAGATTTCAAACGTTCCTTTCATGTAACCAAATTGTGTTAACTATCTTTTTTAAGAAATCAAATTCTTTTATTTCTTATAAATTTCAAAATAAACTTCTTTTCTTCAAATTCAAATCCCTAAACTCTTGGGAAAAAAAATTCAATATCAAATATTTGATAAATTTGTCAATTCCAAAATTTAGTTTCTTTCATAAACAAGTTCATCCAATTCTTTACCATCATCAATTTAACTCTTTGTCCTTTAAATTACACATCCCTTAAATTTCTCAAGTTCATTTAACAAAGTTATACAATGTTCTAAATTAGCTATTTTAAGTCTAAATTCTATTTCTTCAATTTTCATAAATTTTTTGTTCATTCGCTTATTTAAAAATATTAGTTCTAAACCCGAACTCAAACTAAATATTAAGTTTTTACAAATCAAATTCCTAAACTAGATTTTTTATTCAAGCTATTGATTTCTAAGTTAAACACTCTTAAGTTGTTTTCTAGTTATTTTTTATACTTAAGATAATGATCTGGAAGATCTAAGCTTTTATCCTTTATTAATAATTGACTTTAATCCATATTCTTTATCTCTCTCTCTCTTGGTTGCCATTTTTCCCCTTTCTTTTCCTTCTTCTTTTCGTTTTCCACATTCTCTTCTTCTTCCTCTCTTCCTCTCTTCTTTTCCTTCAAATTTCTACACCAAATCTCAAATCTAAACAAGTTTTTGAACGAAAATGAAATGGTAAACAAGATCAAAGTTGAAAATCCTACATGAATAAGCTTCAAGAACTTAGGAAAAGTGGAAATAAAGAGGATCAAGAGGTTGATGATGTCCACAAGAGATATGTTTTACCTCTTTATTTGTTCTAGTTGTTAATTATGTTTGTATGTGTTGGTTTGATGATGGATGAATGTTGGGTTTTTGGATAAGTACAGAAGTGTTAGAAGTAATAAAACTAGTTGTATGATGTTTTTACGATGTCTGATATGAAGTAGGATATGTATAAGTTGATAAAATAGAGTAAAAGAAATAGGGAGAACGACAAAGTAGGGAAGACAAGAGTTACAGGCATGACTATGCCTTTATAAGGCTCGAGATGGAAAATTTTGGGAGTCATGGGGTGATGTTGTCCTTACTGCCTCTAATCTTGTTTTTTTTTTTTTTTTTTTTTTTTTGCTTTTTAAATCATGGGCATGGCCGATGTTCTTCCCACTACAACACAATTTTGTGTTTTAATCATAACTTTTTTATCTGAACTCGGATTGAGATGATTCAAAATGACACGGAAAGCTTAAAAGAGTCTACAACTTTCATGTTTTAAGTTTTATAAATTCTAAAAGTATCAAGGCCTAAATTTTAATTGTTTCAGATGCTACATATCCCAACAAAGTTAAAAACTTATGTTTACTAGTTAAATGTATGTAGTTAGGTATAAACTGAATCTTTTTGAAAATAAAACAAAATAGATAAATGATCGTTGATATGTTGTGATAGTTAATTAATATAATTAAGCATGAGGTAAGTGCATTTATAGATTTAATAACTAATGAGATTAAATATAGAAGCTAAATATAAAATGAGTTTAATTAAGAAACCTAAGTTCAACTTGATTAAATGGACTTGAATAAGTTAAAATGAACTTAATTAACTAAGTGTATTCTACTTGGTTAAGATTAAGTTAACCTAGACTTAATGTCTATAAAATGAACTTAGTTAATAAACCTTGGTTCTTTTTAGTTAATAAATCATCATTAGTTGAAAGGAACTAGCTTAAGTTAAAATCTTGTAAAATATGTAGTTTTGTCTTAATGGAATGAATGATTACAACTTAGTAACTAAACTAAGCTTAATGTGGAACTTGGATATAAAGTAAATTAATTAATGGACTTAAGGTTAAGTTAACTTAAAGGACTAGAAGAAGCTCATAATTAGTTTGAAATAAGAGATTTAAGTTGATTAAGGTCTTAATAGATACATGAGAATGAATTAGAGAGATTAATAAATATAACTTAATATTTGGATTAAGTGATTAAGTTAAATCAATATAGACGTAATGAAAAAATGGCTTAGAGGTGTAGTATGTTGAACTTAATTTGATAAAGTAAGCTTGTTGTTTTAAATGCTTGATATATTGTCTTAAAGGTTTGATTACTTTGGATATGAGATGTTTGGTACATGTATGTTTTGATGACCTTCTTGTAATAAATAACTCTAATCAAAGAGGAAAGAAATACTTTGACAGACAATGGAGAACCGTTTGTATCTTGGTAAGGCGATATTCGCAGCCATGGCGAGGTCCCTACTTAGTGTAGGATTAAATAGGATCTTAAAATGGATTTAACTTCTTGAATAGATGTTGTTTTGATATATTATTTGTCTTAGCCTTAGCCAATATTCTATTTTTTTTTCATATATAAAGGATGATGATGATGATGATGTTGTTGATGATTTGATGACTGATGGGGACAACGAATTGGTTTTCCTAGAGGGGTTTTTATGGCCTACCTTGGATGTCAGGTGGGTAACAATGACTTCATCACCTTGTTTGTGATTGTAACTTAGTTGCACCTATATCAAGATAAAACATAACTAGCTATGTATGGGGATGGGGTAATTGTGTGCTGTTAATGATTGTATTGTTTCATAAAAGTTAATAGTGAAAGTGATAACATATTGCTTGTAATGGGTGTATTGTTATTATTGATGAGTATTTGTTAAATGATTGGTCACCTAATAAGAGGACTCGGTACTATATGGCCATTTAATTAAATGAACATATATTACACAATAGCATACTTGCATTAGTATGGTATTCATATCACATGCTAACATATTGATTCTATGGTGGTCCTAAGCAAAGTAATTGGATCTGTTTCTCCAATTGGATACCATAGGGTTGTTAGTATCACAAGAACTAAAAAGGTATCAAAGGACGTCACTTGTGTGGGTATTGCTCGTGAATCTTAGTAGTTAGGGAGGTTATGTGATTCTAACGGAAATGGAGGGTATATTGGCGGTATAAATGTTTCAAATTATGCACAAAATGAGTTCAGCATGAAGTTCTCACTCCTTAGATTTTTCTAAGGAGGAGTTAAAGGCTATGTTTGATAAAATAACCTTCAAAGAAAATCCTCCCTAGTTACCTATGTTTGATGAGAAGTTAGAGGTTATTTTTCAATAAAATGTATTTCAAAATGAAATCCTCCATCCTTTGTTATATCTAAGGATCAGTTAGAGGTTGCATTTGTTATGTATAATGGTTTTGTGCTGAGAAAGTTGTGAGTTGAAGGCTCTAAATTGAGAAGACACCCCCTTCCTTAGTGCACAGTTTTCCTAAGCGTGAATGAATTGAGTTAGTCCTTCAACCCCCAATAGAGGGCGTAAATCTCCAATGGTTTGGATTCAGATCATCTAAACTATGCATATCATATGGTTGAGAGTAGCATTACATATGTTTGTTAATAAAAACTTATTTGATATTTGTTTGTTGTGTGATTTGGTCATGTTATTCACTAAACTATGGTTGAGCTCATACCCCCATAGTTTTTGTGCAAGTATAACTCAGGTCGGGAATAGGCTAAGGAAGTGTGAAGTTCTTGAAGGCATAAGGATTAGCTTAGAATGTAATTTATATGTTATTGTTTAAGTTGAGTGGTGTAATGTATGATATAGGCTTAAAAGAAGAATTAGAGCTTTGTGTAATAGTTCGAGATTTTGAAAAATGTATATGATCTATTATATTTTATTGTTTGGTGGGGGATGCCTATTCTCTGTGGTTCTAGTATTGTAAGCCTCTAGATTTTTCGATAAATATAAGTGAATCCTAAGAACCGGAAGTCAAACCGAAACCCTAAAGGCAAATTAGTTCTATGCTTAGTCTAGTGAATCTAGATCTGGTAATCTTACGCACGAAACCAAAGAAAAATAAAAATGAGATAATTTCAAATTATAGTTCGAAATTATATAAGAAAGCTTAAAAAGATCAGATTCACCAAAATTTAATTCATTTCAGACTCAAACAGGATCAGTTTTTAAAATTAGGATCTCGATAAGTAAAATAGTGAAAATATTTAGATAATACCATTAGACTAGAAAAAATATAAGGATTTCAAAAATATTAGTTTTATAATTTTTTGGTAACTAAAAATATCATATAGGCCGTTTACACATATTTTCTTTACTACCGGTATTTTAATTGTCTAGTCTACAATTCATAGTACTATTTGTACTGTTCATTACAATTTCACTATCTCTACTTTTTCTTACAACCTATTATTTATACTCTACTACACCTATTCCTTACAATTTACCTCCTCCATACAACTTTATTCACATCACACCTTATACATTATTACTTTTTATTACAAAACAACAAAAATAAATAAATCCCATTCCCCACACACCCCCCCCCCCCCCCCCCCCCCCCCCCCCCCTCTCTCTCTCAATGCAAAACCAATGCCCCTCTCTCTCTCTTTACAATCCATTTTTTTTTTCATTTTATTTAATTACATCTAATTTCTCTCCAAAACTCTATAAATACCTCTTACCTCCTTCATTCTTTTCGCACACTCAATTACCATAACAAAACTCTGTCAAAATCACTCCTCAAATCCTCTATGCAAAAATCTTTTTTCACTTTTCCATACTATCAATATTTCTTCTACACGCATACTACAAAACCTCTCTTAACTACCACTCTTATATTTCTATCTTAGGTAAATTCCTTCCCTATATTTCTTACATGTCATGTAACTTAACATGACCATGGTATACATTTCTTAAACATTTAAATGTTATAGAAGCAATACTATGTTTATCTTTTATTCTTTTTCATGAACAAATTTCATTTTATTACTATGGTTGTCACGCCCCGAGGGGTACCCTAAACGTGGCAGTCTGCCGTACACAATACTAAAGCCTAGGAATGACTGCCTCGGTCACACAAATGCTTCCGTATCATGTACAAGGCATACATCACAACCAAGAGAACGCATCGGAGTAGCGCAATTTGTATTGATAATAATTAAGTAACAAAGCAAAAAAGAATACTTATCATAAAACATAAACACATTAAATTACAATTCTTAAGAACATATCCCTCTATTGTCTTCAAATAAATATACATCTTAGAATCAATAGAACACTAACATATGATTCATTACATATAAAGAACTTTACAAAATTACTTCATCTTATGTTTCCATTTTCTTCATAAAAGCTTAACATTTTCCATGACTTTCTTAATATCATGATCCTCAATTTAAGTCGCGGGTATACCTGTTTCATCAAAATCTATACGGGTATAAGCTACAACTAGCTTAGTGAGATATTCCTTTTCATTTGTATCATGTTTTCAAACAAGTTCATTTAAATTTTCACACATGCTATGCGTACAATTCAACAATCACGTGATTACACAAATATTATAGTTAGCCGGAAACTATATATAGAACGGATTTATCCCTCCGTATCGAAGGTTAGGGAATCGTGTTGAAGATCATCAATCTCCTACTGCTAGTCCCCAGGTCCCCACCCAAAGCATTCAGTTGGCTCGGCTCCGAACCTAGAGTCGCATTCCCCAAGCGATTTGGATTCTCTAGGAAGGAACATGGCCCGTGTCACAACACGATAACAGCCAATCCAACTCTATGTATACGAGTAGCAGCCTTTCGAAAGTGATGTGACTCGATGGATGCTATACGTGAGTGTTTTATTTTTCTTAAGCCAAACCTTATTAAGGTTTATTAGGGGTCGATCAATCAATTTAGCAAATAATAAGCAGTCATACAAGTAAGTGAACCTAAACAAGCAGCTTGAAGTTGCGATATTCTTGATTCTCATTTCACGCATAAACATAGAATCATATATTTATATATATATATATATATATATCTAAACATATCCGAGAATTCCCCGTATACATCCATTTTTATCTTTTCTTAGTATGCTAATGCCACTACTTTATAAGCACAAGCAAGGTAACAAAATTAAGAGGAATAACTCACTCGTCCATTTCACGATCTTCTTAGTCATAGTAATCTTCGGGTAGGGTATTCTCGTATCCTTCGTCACCCAAAAAAAAGAAATACCCGGATGAGTGTTTCGTAGAAATTCTACTTAAACTTTCTATTTCTATTTTACTATATTTGTCAAATTCGTATAGAATGAAATTCCAATTTAAAATGGCCATAACTTGCTCATTTTAACTCGGAATTTCGCATATAATATATCATTTTCTACCTATTCGAAAAGATCTATCCATTTCTAAGGTTATCTTTGTCATAAAAGTTCATTTGGATTCCAAAAATGTTGGGTACATATTTAAAACGAATATTTCTAGATTTTTGCAAAACCATTTTCTAACTCAACTTCATTTGAAAATCCTTTAGTAAAAATATAGATATATATATATATATTTGATAAATCCTTTGAGTATATAGATAAGCTCACTTTATATGCAAAAATTCTAATGGTAGTGTCTTAATAATTTAATTCATAAAACAATTTTTTAAAGTGTTAAAACTTAATTTGATAAATTTCTTTTCAAATATTTTGAAAAAACTTTATATTTTCATAGGTTATTATAATGAGTATATTCTTATTTTATTTTCCTCATTCCTTTTTCTAAAGCAAGTAATTTTTCCTTTAACCTTAATCTCTCATAAATTTTACTTCTAGTGATAAAAGATCAAAGTTATCAAAATTGTATTAAGTTGTTGAAAACATTTTTATAAATTTGTATTTAGAATGGTTTTAGAAAATGAGTCTTGTCTTCTTATATTTATTATCTAAAATATAAGTGTTTGTTTTCTAAAAACTTATTATTTTATTTCCTTTGAAAGTAACCCTTTTTATTGATAAAATCCTTTTGTTTTTAATCTTATCTTATTTATACTCTTTGAAAATAAGTTTCTTCTTTAGAAACATGAAAATCATTATTTTCCTAAGTGGGTTATAACTTTATGGGTTGAATTCATTTTAACTTTGAAAACTAGTTTGTTTCTTAGTTTTATTATGGAGTTAAAAAGAGTTTATTCTTAAGCTTTTTGTGAAAACTTTGAATATTAACAAATTATTTTACTAAAACTTAGGTTACCATAATGTATAAAGAAAGTATTCATTTCTTATGTTTCCTTGGTAAAGTTATCTCTATTATTTGAGAAAACTTGTATTACTCTATTTTATGTTGTTGATAATATCTTCATTATTTTGTGACAAATCACATAATAGAAAATTTAGTTTTAAGTTTCTTTAATAAAGTAAAATTCTACTTTTAAATTAGTTGAGACAATATCATTATGTAGATGCAAGTATTATAAGCATGTAAAATAATAAAAACATAAGAAAATACTAGAAACAAATAATAATAAGCAAGATAATAAAATATCAAGTATTGAGAACTTTAGCTTCATCAAGGTATTCCTGTCAAGTATTGGGAGCCTTAGCTTCATTAAGGCATCCCGGGACTAAGAATGGACTAGTCCCAAAAGAATAAAGAAAATAAAGAAAAGATTGTTTTAACTTGATATGGACAAGTCTAAAACTAGAAAGACTAATCTTAAAGAAATAGCATGAAATAAATAAATTGCAAAGCATGAAATTAAATAAATAACAAGTGAGCTTATATGCTCTAAAGATTATATATAAATACATAAATATATTTAGTTAGATATGAATAATAAAATTAACATAACAACATAATAAAAATAGAAAGTTCATGTGCAAGAACAAAACATGAACATGTTGTTGTTTTTACTACTCATATGAGTTTCAAAACAGCACCATAGTCATGTTAAGTTACATGACATGGGTAAATAAATGGTTGAAAGAAGTTTACCTAAAGTATTTATGTGATATGAATATGATAGATGAAAGAGGTATTATGTGAGTAGTGATATGTGGTAAAAAGTTTGTATATAAGGAATGATTTTTGTGAAGAATTGGTTTAAGAGAGTTTTGGTAAAGAGAACTCTTGAAGAGAGGATTTGTGGAGAGATTTTGAGAGAGTTTTGGTAGTGAAATGAATTGTATGAAAGAATGAAGGAGGAAGAGGGTATTTATAGAATTTTGGAGTGAAAATTAAATGTAATTATATTAATTGAAAAAGAAAATAAATGGGAAGGGAGGAGAGAGAGGGGTGGACGGCAATGGGAAGAAGGAGAGAGAAAATTTGATTAAAAATTAATTTTAGAAGACAAGTGTAAGAGAAGTTTAATAATATGTGGTGTAGAATTTTTATGGAAAAAGATTGTAAAAAATAGGTATGTAGGTGTAAGAATAGGTAGTAAGAAAAAGTAGAGACAGAGAACTAGTAATAAATAGTAGAAAAGTACTATGAATAGTAAACTAGACAATTAAAGTACTGGTAGTAATAAAAATATGCATAATAATGTGATATCTGTAATTTTTAGCTACCGAAAAATTCTAAAACTGATATTTTTGAAATCCTTATATTTTTATGAGTCTATTGGTATTAACGGAATATTTTTGCCATCGGTGTACCGAGGCACAGTTTCTGAAAACTGATCCTGTTCGGATCCGAAGGACATTAGAAATTCACAAATCCGATATTTTTAATCTTCCCTATATTATTAAGAATTATTATCAACAATTATTTTCATTTCGTTGTTTAGGGTTTAAGAGCATGGGATTGCCGAATCTTAAACACTAGGGTTTGTTATAAGCTTTGTTGACTTTTAGGGTTCCGATTTGACTTCCGACTTTGTTGAGTTATTCGTAAGATCATATAATTTTGGAGTTTTGACCGTTTTATATTTTAGCTCGATATTTATGGTTTATCTTATTTTATTTATGATTATTTAATAGTTCTTAGTTCTTGGAATCGTTTAACAAAGTCTAGGGTCATGAGTTGACTCAGTTTGACTTTTGGTGAAAATTGAAATTTCTGATTCTAAAATTTATCGAAGGATTTAAGATCTTATCATTTCGTTGTTGAGCGTTATTTGGATATATCATTTTGATTTGCGTTTTAGGAATCGAGTAGATGATTTGATTGGCGTACGGATGTTGATTTAACCAATAGTTGGATTTTATATTTTGTTTCAAGAGTTTTCGTTTTCTCAAGACTAAGAATTTTCGTGTTTGACCTGACTTAGAATTCGGTTTTAACTTGAGTTGATTTTCGGGATTTCAATTTTTGATATTAGACTTTTAGGATTATTTTCTATGAATTATGAAAATTTTCAAGGGTTTACAATGGTGTTTCATTATTTTTACTATGTTACATGTTATTATTATTCTAACCTAACTCCTATATTATACTATCTATATTTATATATATATATATATTTCTTAAAGCACATACGCTTACTAACATAACCGTTATTTATTTATGCTTGCAATTTATTTATTTATTACATGCTTTAATATTAAGACTAGTCTTTCTAGTCTTAGACTTGTCCTCATCAAGTCAAAACAATTTTCTTATTTCTTTTGTTTTTGTCTTTTTGGACTTGCTCATGACTAAGTCCGAAAGCCTTGAAATCAAGCTAAGACTTCCAGTACTTGATATTTATTTCCTGCTCATTCTTATATTTTCCATTCTTCTTATTATTATTTTTGTTATGTTATTAGCTACGTACTCATTGTTCATGCATGATCACATTGATTGTTGTCTTGATAGGAATAAAAAGCTCTTTCTTAAAATAAAAGAAAACAAGCTCAACTTACTTTAAAAAGCATAGTTTTACCACATAGGAAAAAGTTTCATTAAGATTTAGAATTTGATTTCAACCAAATACTTCACAAAAGATTCTTGACAAAAATCACCATAGATTTCAGCATTGTTAACCTACAAAGCTTTTTACAAAAATAACTAAGGAACTCTTTGTTTTCTTTTCAAACTACCACTAAAGACCTTAAGGTTAATAATATTTTCTATGATAAATTTTCTTAAAACTTGATTATAAAATCCTTACCAACATTTTTAGTAAATACAAAGACCAACTCAAGTTTTCCAAAATAAGTTAAAAATCAACTCATTAAGTAAAGTATACTTAGAGAGTAAAATTTGAGAATAACTTAGAAAGACTAAGTTTTGAATAAAAAATTATCTTTTAAGAATTTAGGAAAATAAATTATATCACATATTTAATAACTTAAAAATCCTTAGTTTTATGTTGAACAACTTAACATAATTATTCACTTTTTCAACTACCGAGACAAGATTATTTTATGCAAAATCATTGGTTAAGACAACATCATTAGAATCATGTGTATAATATGAGTTGCATATGTATTAAAGAGATTTTTCAACTATATATATATATATATATTTATATGAGTTCTATGGGACTTTTCGTTGATACAAAGTTAGAAAAATCATGTTTTAAAGGCTAAGATTTTTGTATTGATTCTGTACCATATCTTTTAGAGATCCAAATGACCTTTTATGAAGAAAGTAACCTTGGAAATAGATAGATATTTTCAAGTATATATAAAAGGACATATTATACGTGAAATTCCGAGTTAAAATGAGCAAATTATGACCATTTTAAGTTGAAACTTCCCTAAAACCGAATTTTGACAAATTTAATAAGATAGAGTTAGAAAATTTAAATTGATCTTGGATGAAATACTCATTTTGAGTATTTCCTTTATTTAGGTGATGAGGATCAAGATCTTCCCTTTTCCGATGATTACTTCGACTAATAAGAAGATCGCCATAACTAAGTGAGTTTTTCTTTATGTTTTATGTATTCGCGTATGTACTTGTATAATAGAGCACTAGATGCTAGAAAAAGATAAAAATTAATATGCATGTGGGTTATCATGGGAACTATGTATGTGATTCGTTATGTGTGATCAAGGAACATTAAGTGTATCGGAGCTCGATTGGTTGATTATTATAATTGTCTTTATGCATATTGTTGTGCGTGTAAATATTGATTGATCGCCTCAAATGAATTAATGTCATATTAGAAATCCCTTAAAACTAAATTGCTCATGCATATCACTTAGAATATCATCTTCGCATTTTGCTACTACTCCTCAACGTGGGACTAGAAAGGTAAGTTGTCTTGCTAAATCTTGAGGGATTATGATGTTTGGGGAATATGACCTCATGGTGTAACTGAGCCGAATCAATCGCTTTGGGTAAGAAAAGCCGGGGATTAGTTGTACGGTTGTTTCGAACCCCAAGATGCACGCAAATTTTAAGGAGGTCGATTGTGATCCATTCAAATTATTCCCTAACCCATAATGGAGGGGTAAATCCATTCTACATACGAAACTGAATAGTCGTATGTATTGTTTGATCATATGGTTGTTTGCATTTCTTTTGGTTGTTTAATGGACTTGTTTGAATGTTTGTTATGAGTACTTTTGCATAACGATTATCTCACTAAACTAGTCATGCTTATTCCCCAATAGATTTCTGATGTTGCAGGATCTTTGTTTTGTACACGAGACCACCCTAACCGGTCGGGTAAAACATATGCTTTTGGGAAGCTTTTGAAGGAATTCTATTTGAAGTCGTACAGTAGATTTCCTTTAAAATCTTCTAGTTTTAGTTACTTGATTTAGTCAGACTATGTTATTATGGAGTCTTATCAAGGGAATGCCCCATAGAAGTTGTCGAACTTCATATTTTGATAAATTATATTACGTATTATTTTGTATGTTCCGTTCTTATTATCTTAAAATGCATAAGTCCACCGGTCTCCTTTTGTTGTGAACGTACGCCTTGTACTAATATGAAAGCTTCTAAGTGACTAAGGTCGTCATTCTCAAGTTTTAATATTGCGTACAGCGGGTTGTCACGTTTAGTATACTCATTGGGCATGACAAGTGGACAAAAAAGTACAAACAAAAGAAAGTGAATTCATTATGAAAGAGTGGGAACATAATATTGAGTTAAAATGCAAAATCTCTCTTTAAGAGTAAAGACGACTAATATGCTTGAATCTAGGGATAAATGTCATGCTCTAAAGGGTATCCTAAACGTAGCAATTCGCCATACTCAATATCAAAGCTTAGAAATGACAATCTTAGTCACACAAAAGCTTCGGTATCGGGTGTAAGGCATACTTCACAACAACAAAGGACCTTTCTTTGAAGCAAGTAGGTTAAGTAGATATAATAATTACATTCAAGAATAAAGTTCACAACATAGATAACTTAAAAGGCTTTACATATCAAGGGGGATACCCCCGTCAAAGATATTACAAAAGTCTCCAAGTCCAAATCTCATAACGAAATACATTGGGAGATTTCTACAGAAGTCTAAGGTTAATCATTCTTCTTCGGACTTCTTCCAAAAACTCCTTAGAGTCAAAAGATTGATACTTGAGAAAAGTAACCCCTTGGCTTCAACTAGAGATATCAGTGCTGCAGCAAATATTTTTAGGGGTGTAAGCTAAATTTGCTTAATGAGAAATAACCCCGAATTAAACATACCTGTACATAATAAATCAAACAAGTTATTTAAGGCAAGCGTATGAAATGCAACAAACATGTAAGCAAACAATACACATGATTATCCAAAAACCATGTGTTTGAATGAATTTACGCCATTCATTCGAGATTAGGTGTTCCCAGCCAATTACGACCAAATTTTTGCAAATAAATTTCTGTAGGTTTTACCCACTACTACTCACCAAAAAAATATGTAGGTCTTATCAGCTCCTACTAGCTAAATGTAGATATTACCGGCTACTATTCGCCACATGCAAATACTATCGGTTATGCCAACCACCACTATTATGCCTTTGTCCCAAAAAGTGTATAATAGTGAATGCAAATATGACTGACTACGTGATATACATGAATCAATTAATTTATTTATTGACATGTCATTAAGATATTTTACAGGCGATCATAGAATTAATAGACATTCTAACATGATACTTAAATCAAACATTTAGTTAAAAACAATTCCAGTTTTGATATGCTTAGTATACTTTCAATCAACCTTATCATGCATATACATTTTATCTTTCCCTATCTCTAGTGCTTCTAAATTACAAGAACAAGCATAAGTATGAAAATTATAGGGAGTAAAATTCACTTAGCCATCACTTAAGGCAAATCCTTCTAGTCAAAATAGTTTTCAAGATAAGAAACTTCGCCATCCTCGTGACCTAGACAAAAAAAAATACCCGAAATGAGTATTTTGTAGAAGTTCTACTCAAACTATCTAATTCCATTCCATTACTCTCATCAAAATTCGGATTAAGAGAAATTCCGACTTAAAATAGTTATAACTGGCTCATTTTAACTCTGAATTTTACATGTTAGAAGTCGTTTTCTACCTATTTGAAAAGATCTATCTATTTCTAATGTTATTTTTAGAATTTAACGTCTTTAAGGATTCGGAATAGGCCGGTAAAAATCTGATAAAACATGTTCCAACCCCTATACTTTACAATTTTTCAAGTTTTTTCTCAATTTTGACACTTTATAGCAAAAAAATATTTGTTCATTGAAAATCATTTTGTACTTATATTAGCTCCCGTTATAAGCATGATTTTAGTAATGTTCTCTTAAGAGTGATTTTTCATAAAACTATTGATTCTAAAAGTTCCAAAAAGTTAAGTTTATGAAAAAAAATAAACTCATTTGTATCATGGAAAGAAAATTAAAAATTTTAGATTGTCGTAAATGGAAATATCTAATCACTAAAATTATCATTTCTATATCTTCTCATCTTTATAGGACAAATTTCATTTTTCTTAAACTTGTTTCCTATCTTGAGTACTAATTTTATTTCAAGTTAGATGATCATAAACTAACTTATGGAAAATTGGTTTGTTCTTGGTTTTTAGAAAAATATTGATATGTATAATAATATTAAAAAAAAGATTTTTGCATAAGAAAGAATTTTTAACATTTTACTTTAAATGTTTTAAAGAAAATGTGGTTGACTAATTGTTCCTATTCCTAATGAAAATTCCTTAAGTGTTGCAAACTTACTTTTAAAAGTCTTTAGTCTCATTTTACAAGATATGACATAGCTTCTATTTTTATTTTAGAATTTTTTTACTAGGGCAACAATATCTATATAATTTAAGTCAAAACCCTTTCATTTATCGCATATTTTTATCATATATCTTTATGTGATAATTTATTAATTTCTCTAATATTATTATTTGATCATTTTATTTAAAGACATAAATTTATCATTGCATTTAAGAATATTGACTAAAAAAAATAATCATCATTGCTATTTAATCTATATCTATCTATCTATCTATCTATATTTATATCTATATCTATATCTATATCTTATTTTCTATATAATTTAAGCCAAAACTCTTTCATTTGTCACACATTTTTATTATATAGGTTTATATGGTAATTTATTAATCTCTCTGATATTATTATTTGATCATTTTATTTAAGAAAATAAACTTATCATTGCATTTAAGAATATTGACTAAAGAAAAGAATCATCATTACTATTTAATCCATATCTATCTATCTATATAATTTAATTGTTATCTATCTATCTATTTATCTACTTACCTATATAATTTAAGCTAGAATCCTTTCATTCGTCGTACATTTTTATCATATAGTGTTATATGGCAATTTATCGATCTCTCTAATATTATTATTTGATCATTTTATTTAAGGAAATAAACTTATCATTGCATTTAAGAATATTGACTAAAGAAAAGAATCGTCATTGCTATTTAATCTATATCTATCTATCTATCTATCTATCTATATAATTTAAGCCAAAACCATTTTATTCATCGCATATTTTTATCATATAGCTTTATGTGGTAATTTACCAATCTCTCTAATATTATTATTTGACCGTTTATTTAAAGAAATAAATTTATCATTGCATTTAAGAATATTGACATAAAGAAAAGAATTATCATTGTTATTTAATCTATTATCAATTATCTACTATTTATCTATATGTCTATATAATTTAAGCCAAAACCCTTTCATTCATCGTACATTTTTAACGTATAGCTTTATATGGTAATTTATCAATCTCTTTAGTATTATTATTTGATCATTTTATTTAAAGAAATAAAATAATTATTGCATTTAAGAATATTGACTAAAGAAAAGAATCATCATTGATATTTAATCTATTATCTCTATAATTTACATTTATCATAATGAGAAAGTTTTCCTGAAATTATATATTCATATAAAATTTTCATAAAGTTTTTAATTAGTGTGTTTAGAATTTTATAATTAAATAATGATCTTTTGGAGGATTACTTGATTGTTCGTATTTATTTATTTATTTATCATATTTTTGCCATAAATGAAAGTATATTACATGGTTTTGAAAAATTAGTATTTTGCTATTTTTCTATCATTGATGACCATTTGTCCTCTTTTGAACCTAAATGGAAAAAAAAGTAGTTTTATTCGATAATTTTGTTATCATAGAGTGTACTTTATAGTTCCATTTATTTTTGTACACGCATTATGGGTACGTTGATCAGGTCGTTTAATTATATATATAGATGTATAATTTGATTAAATAAATTCCTTTACTAATGTCTCATTTGTTTTGTAGGTAGATGGCCACATCTTTGATGAAACAAAATAGTTGCAATTAGATTAATGTGTTATAAACTTCATTATTAATATTTACAATGTATTAGAGTGTCATTTCATTAATCCTTTGATTTTTCATTCCCTAGCATAATGCTTATGAGGTTTTGTTGAAATCAAAACATACATGTTGTTCATGTTATGTTTTCATAAGCTAAAGAGGTGTTTTAAGTATTTACCTAAGTTTAGAAGATGGAAGATGGAAGATGGAAGGTTGATGAAGAGAAAAATTTGTGAAAACCACAATGAATGGGAGAGAGAATGCTCGTTGCAAAAGGGAGAGAGGAGAGAGGATTTGTGAAGAAATTTTGATAGAGTTTTTTAGTATTTGAGAAGTATGTGTAAAGAATGAAGGATAGAGTTTTGAAGTCGAAATTTGTGTGAATTAAATTAAATGAAAAGAAATAAAAATGAATAGTGATGGAGAGTGGGGGCACTGGCCATGTAGAGGGAGGGAAGAGAAAATTGATTAAAATTATATTTTTGTAATTAAATGCAAGTAATATATAAGATAAGTTATATATCAAGTAGTATTGAAAATGAAAATGTAAGAGTAGGTGTTGTAAGAGTGTAAGAATAGGAAGTAAGAAAAAATAGAGATGGAGAAATAGTAATGAATAGTAGTGAATAGTAACGAATAGTAGTGAATAGTAACTTCAATAGTTATAAAACAATTTAATTACGGATAGTAAGAAAAAATACGTCTAAACGAGTTATGTCTAATATTTTATAAGCCGAAAAATTTTATAATTGATATTTTACGATTTTTTATCTTATTACGAGTCTAGGTATGTTGTCTAAATATTTTCGCCATTTTGCATGTCAAGACCCTGATTTTAGAAACTGATCCCATTCGAGTCCAAAACGAGTGAATTTTGGACGAGTCTAATCTTTTTAAGTTACAAGGTATTATTTTGAACTATAATCTATGGCTAACCCATTTTTACTGTTATAGGGTTTCGAGCGTGGAATTACTAAATCTAAACACTCTAGATCTTATGGCAAACCTAGGTTAACTTTTAGGGTTCAGTTTGACTTTCAATTCTAGGATTACTTATAATTACCGTAAAATCCAGTGGTTTATAATAAGATTTAAACATAATCAAGAGTCAATTAAACTAGTTTGATCTTTATATGTTTTCAAATTTAAGGGTGATATGAATAATTTCAATGGATATGACGCACTAAAAAAATCAACTGTGATGTTCTTGATTAGATTTAACACAAGTATAAAAGATTTTAAGTTGTTTACTAATATTAAAGATTGACAAGAATAGATTAACTAAGAAAGCTTAACAAGTTCAATATTGTTGAACCCATAAGTTAAGTAACTTTTTTTAGGGGGTGTGGTTATATTGATTACATTGAAAACTTTATGCAAAAAGTAATTTAAAACATTCTTCCAAAACATGTTTTGAAACTTTATGTAAACGTTCTTCAAAAACTCTTTAAGTAAATCATCTTGATACCTTAACTCATGATATAGTCAAGTTTGATTAACTTAGATGTCTTTTCTCAACAAGTTATTAATCCAAATACTTTAAGTTACACTACTTCAGATTCAATATCAGAGTTGTATGTGGAATTAACAATATAAATAAAAGAGGGAAGAGGGAGAGAGAAAAGATTGCTTACCTATGTATAGTGGTTTTGCCTTATGCGTCATTCTACTCTTCTAGTTCTATGTCAAGGTCCTAGAAGTCTTTACCAGTTTATTCCACTAGATCCAATCAAATAAAGAAGTACAAAGTAATCTTTCATATACTATAATGTTAACAACTTGCACCACCTATCTAGCTTCAACCTAAGCTAACTCACGGTCCTATAAGTATCATTTGTCACTTCTCACACTAAATGAACAAAAACAAAGGGAGTATCTAAAATCTAGAGGAAAACAATAAGAAAAATGCTCACTTTTTAGTATAAAGTACAGTAAAATAAAGCAATGGCTTATGAAAGTAAATTTGAGAGCATTTGAATGCTCCTTTGAACGTTGGAATATTTCAAATCAATGCTTGGATGTTCTCACGAATTTTGCAAACTTTAGAGCTTTTTCTCAATGATTATTTTCTCATACCTTTTTTCTCTGGAACAAGTTGTCGATTTATAATACTTCAAGCTAATGGTTTTCTTCAAGTAATTTTTTGTAAGAAATAATTATTTGTATATTGCTTCAATATCCCCGTGAATGTCTAGCACATAGTAATTTAATTCCTTTTATATAAGTTGCAAATAATTGTTGGAAAGATAATAGATAATATCCTATATTATATTTTGAGGATTCCGATTTCCAAACTTGTTATATGCATAAGATAAAGAGATATGGGCTTGAATTTTTCCCAAACAAGGAAGATATCTTTCCATATTTGTGAGATTTTCCATACTATTGTGATCTTCCTTTCTTCTCTTGAATTCTATTCGTGTTTTAACTTAATAAAAACTTGTGCACCACTTCTCTTAAAAGAAAGTCATGATACCAATTTGAAACATCATCTACAAACCTTCCATATATAGCTTAAATACCATATTGTCATAAAGCACTTTATATTAGCTTATGATATTAAATAAAGGGTTAATGACAAAATGGTACCTGAACCTTCATAAAATATTCAATCAGGTTTGTGAAGTTTCATTTTGAATAATTTGATATATGAACAAAGTTTTTGTGGACTTTTTTCATACTTGAAGTTTAGTTTTGATAATTTTGGTGCCTAAACAAAGTTTCATGGACTTTTTCTATACCTAATTAAATTACTTTGGGTATGTAAAAAGTCCGCATAAACTTTATTTAGGTATCCAAATTTGTCAAAACAAACTCTAGGTATGAAAAAATCAATGAAAATTTGTCCGAATATAAAATTGTTTAAAACCAAAGTTTTATGTACCTAATTGAACTTTTGCGAAAGTTGAAGTATAATTTTTGACATTATTCCTTGAATAAATATCCTCATTGGATCATAAACCAACTTTTAGTAGAACGATCGGGTGAATGATGGAAACGGTACCTGAACTTTGCGAAAATGAACAATCAGCTTTCCAAACTTTCAATTTGATTAATTTCATATCTATTGTACACTTTTTGTGTGCCCCATTACTACTACCATCATTTATTGTTTGTTGTTAGTACATATGGACCATTTCTCAAATCAAGTGACGACATTTGCCCCAAAAATATCTATGTGTGTAATGGCAATTCCAATTTTTTTGAATGTCTCCACCCGCATAAAATTCAACTCCCCTTTTGAAAATATAACCACACTCCATTGTCTCTTTCTTCTTCTCTCTTTCTTCACTCTCTCACTCAATTAGGTCTTCTTATCTACCCAAGTAAAGCAAAGCTTACTTCTTATATGCATTTCATTAAATAAAATCATGCAAGATTCAAACTTTATGGATATGGAAATGGAACAAGGCCCATCCACCGTCCGATCTCCACTTCCGTCTCCACAATAACATCAATGTCGGAAGACAAGTCCACAGTAGAGTCAATTCTCGAATCCAATGACAATACCATAATAACACCAGAGTCTATGCAAGCAAACAATAATGCAGATGCCAAATTCTGACGACAAGCCCATAGTAATGCCAATGTTGGAGTTTAACAATAAAGTTATAGTAATACCATCATCGAAATCAGACACAAAGCCAATGGTAGTGCCAGTGTTGGAGGACGATAACAAAGCTTACTTCTTGTACGCATTTCACAACGAAAGTAACAGTCACAGCAGAGTCTTCGTTCACAGTGTCAACATCCTTAATATTAGGATTATATATTAGAATGCTTGTAACGGCTATGCTTTCATTTGTACCCATCAACTCTAGCCATGATGTCTTCCCTGCCATAAATTAAATGCATGAAGGGTACAAAAACTAATATTTTTTAGAGGAAAGAGGGGAAAATCGTAAAAAAGATGTGAAAATCTAATATCACTTTCTAAATAGCATATATTATTATTAGGAACATTATTTTTCTCATACAATTAATATAAAGAGGGTTTTGAAATCTCTTTGATTTAGCTTTTGCCATATGTCTCTAGGAATATATTTGTATCTTTAAAATCAGAACCACCATTACACATGTGGATATTCTTGGGATAAATGTTGTTGCTTGATTTGAGAGATGGTCCATATGTACTAACAGTACGCAATAAATGGATGAAAGTAGTATGGGGTACACGAAAAGTGTATAATAGGTATGAAATTGATCAAATTGAAAGTTCGTGTGGATAATTACTCATTTTTGCAAAGTTCAATTGCCTTTTGCTTCATTTACCATGTAAACCCTTAAAATTTCAATTAATTTTAAGTTTGATCGTAGAACTAAAAGTTAACCAAAAACCCTAAAAGTCAACAAAAGCCTAATACAAACCCTAGAATTTATATTCGCCATTCCCATATTCTTTAGCCCTAGAAAACGAAATTGAAATAATTAGTGATAATAGTTCGTAATCACTTGAGGAAACATAAATATATCAAATTTGCGAATTTCGAGTGTTCTTCGGTCTCAAACGAGATTAGTTTTCCAAAAACATGTCCCGGAGCTCGGAATAGTAAAATATTCCTATAATACCGTTAGGACCGATTTAATACAAGGATTTCAAAAATATTAGTTTCGTAATTTTCGGTAACTAAAAATAACAGATATCGCAATTATACGCGTATTTTCTTACTACCGGTATTTTACTAGTCACATCTATTTTACATTACACTATTTTACACTATTCTACACTATTCATTTGTCTCTACTTTTTCAAACACCTACTCTTACAACCACATACACCTATTATCTTTACTTTTTATCCTTCCATAACTTTATATCATATTTACCTTACGAATTATTACTTTTTGTAGGTCCCGAAAATAATCAAGAAGGGGGGCTGAATTGATTATTTCAAAAATTAAAGATTTTTGCCTTTTTAAAACAATCCCCTTTGATTTTAATAAACAAGAACAATATGAACAATTAAACTGCTATAAAATAAATTACTGAAATATAAATAGTGAAGAGATAAGAAGATCAAGCAAAAGATTAATAGTGGTTCCGCCTTGTGCGTCAGTCCACTCTTCCAGCTCCACGCCGGGATCCTGGTTGTCTTTACCAGTTGTGTTCCACTATTCAAATAAAAGGTTACAAATCAACCTCGCAAAGGTCTAATCTCACTAATGAGTCTCACAAGTTTCTACAAAAGCTAAGCACTCAACTTCAGTGATGGACTCACTCTTTACAATTCTCACACAAAATGAAACTAAAACAAGAGAATAAATATTATATCTCTACACTTCAAAACACAATGATCAAGCTCTCTTTCTCACGAAAAATAAAGACTGAATAATTCAATATGGATTGTCACTTATATCTTTTGTATCACGTTCTGAATGCTTACTCCTATCTTCAGCTGGAGGTTCTGATATTTATAGCTTTCCAACGGCTAGAACTTTCTGTTTCGAAAGAGATATTCTACTGTTTTGAATTTTTCTAATCGAGATATTCTTGAATAAAATCTGGAAATCAAAAACTGAATCTGTTGGAGTAATATCTTCTGTTGCCATGATATTCTAGATAAGCCTTCTGTTGGAGATATGTTTGCTAAGATATTTCCGTGATATCCATAACTGAAAAACAAATTAGATAATATCCCACGAGAAGAGGAATGGATAAACTACCGTATCTAATAAATATATCTCTTTGACTAATAATCAAATCTCTAGGATAACTTCCTGTTTTTCACCTATATCCTTATCCAAATAATCCTGGAAAATATCTTTAATCATTTTTGTAAAATAACTCCAATCATTTCGCAAAATAAATATTCTTCACATATACTTGATGTAATAAGTCCCAAAAATATTATCCAATTTATGGAACACATCAAGTATATTCCCCAAAATATACTTGACTCGTGGAGCTAGGTCTTGAAAATAATTCGAATTCCATAATAATAAATCAAGAAATATTTCTGTCAATCAAAACTTCTGAAATAAGTTCTGGAGCATTTTTTAGAAAAATTCCTTCGATTAAGTTATTTTGAAGGTTCTGAAATAACTTCTAACAGACTTATTTTTCATCGCTGAAGGTTCTGAAACATCTTCTGACTAACGTATTTCTCACTTCCGAAAACTTATTTTTCATTTCCTAAGGTTCTGAAGAAACTTCTGACTAACATCATCAAAACTTAAGCATAACTTCTGATTTTCCTTCTAACTTTAATAAAACTTGATCATGCTTTATTTTCGTTTAAGATGAAGATTCTGAACTTGCTTCCGTCTATATAATTATCATCAAAATGAAGATTCTGAACTAAATAATATTAAACATATTCGAAACTAATAAGATATATATATAGATGAAACCTTAAACAAATATATCAATTAAATTTCATCTTTTGTCATCATCAAAATCATATTAGAATAATTCCAACACTTTTAATACACAAAAATACAAAAAATTACATCTCCCTCTCCCTCCTCTCTCCATGGCAGGCACCCCTCTCTCTTTCATCTATCTAATTTTTTCTTTTTCGATTTATTTTATTACATCTAAATTCACTCCCCATTTTCCTATAAATACCCCCCTCCTCTTTTATTTCATTCACACATTTACTACCCACAAATTTACTACCAAATCTCTCCAAAATTCTCATCTCAAAACTCTCTCCACATACACTCCCAAAACTCTCTCAAAATTTCCTCTCAAAACCCTCTCATACTACAAATACCACCATTCTTACTTTAGGTAAGAATTCTCTTTAAATCTCTCTCACCATGTCATGTAACTTTACATGACCATGGTGTGAGTTTCCTAAACTTAATGTTATGGAAGCTATACTATATTCATGTATTGTTCTTGCTCATGAATATGTATTTATGTATTTCTATGTTGTTAGTTTGCTCATATTATTATTGATATTATGATATATATCTAACTAAATAAATTATGTACTAATATATAATCTTTAGAGCATATAAGCTCATTGTTATTTATTTACGTTCAAGTTATACAATTTATTTACTTATTTCATGTTGTTTTAAGACTAGTCTCTAGTCTTAGACTTGTCCTCTTCAAGTCAAAACAATATTTTCTTTATTTTCCTTCTTTCTTTTGGACTAGTCCATTCTTAGTCCCGGGATACCTTGATGAAGCTAAGATTCTCAATGCTTTATATATTTCTTTACTTGCTTATTTATTACTTATTATGTCCTTCTTATGCTTTCATAATTTCATATTCATAATCATGCATGAACATATTGATTTTGTCTCAACAAGATAAAGAAGGCAAAAGGTTTCCTTAAATAGAAGTTCTTTTCAAAATAAATGTTATCATGAAAGAAATGATTTTCTATAAAAACTTAAGAATCTATCTTACTATATCTTTTCTAAGAAATCTAATGGAGCTCATAATAGAATTTAGAAACCGAAGAATATAGGAATTCTTAGATAATACACACTTACACCTTACAAAATTGTAAAGTGAAAAAGTATTCTTTAAAATTAAAAATTCCAAGTTCTTGTTTAAACAAAAGTTTTATTAAACTTCACTTTTCCATCAATACTTTGAATATCAAATAGACTAGTTTGACAAACACCAAGAAATTTCATTTCATAAAAATAGAATGATCTTAAGGAATAAAATTAATGAACAACTTAGGAAATCATTTCTTTAAATGTAAGAAAATATAGAATTAATAGATTTTTACTACTTTCAAAAAGTATTAGAAACTAAGCTATAAAGAATTTAGAAAAACAAAAATCATTCTTTTGAAATTTAAAAGACTAAGGAAATGGAATTAAGGAGAAGAAAATTCTTATTTAAATAATTAAGAAACTTTCTAACAAGTAAGTAAGAATCTTCAAAAGTTTTGCTTTTCCAAATTTTTAGAAGACTTTGCTTTTACAAAAATTTCTACGGTTGAGACAACATCATTAAAATCATGCATTTGATATAAGTCAATATATATATATATATATATATACACTTTTAAAGGTTCTTCCAACCATTATAGTATCTATATTTTTTATACAAGTATTTACAAGATAAAGAAAACTTTACAAAAATCAAGTTTTGCAAACAAGAAATTCGTGGTGAATCTGATCACCACTGTTTTGAAGCTCAAATGACTTAGTTTGGTTAACATAGTTTTAGAAATGGATAGATCTTTTCAAATAGGTAGAAAACAATATATTATATGCGCAATTTCAAGTTAAAATGACCAAGTTATGGTCTTTTTGAGTTGGAATTATCTTCTATACAAATTTTGACGATCTTATGACATAGTTTTTTAAAAGTATCATAGAATCGATAAGAAATACTTATTATGGGTATTCTTCTTGATTAGGTAATCTCGAGGATGAGTGTTCGTACCCAGAGGATTATTTCAACTAGTGGAATTACCAATCAACTCATCCTTAAGAAAGAAGTATCATCATGGCTGAGTAAGTCTACTCCCCTTATTTTTTTTCATGCTTATGTTTGTGCTTGTAAAAATTAGTTGCATTAGATTTAAGGAAAGATAAAATGGAAGTTGTATGATAATATGCTGAAAGAATATTAAGTATATCGAAGCAAGACATGCTTGTAATAAATTGTATGTTTATTAGCATGTTGAAGTGTCTGAAATTGGTTAATCACTTGCAAGAAATTAAAATATAACGGCTAGGCTTTAATTAAAAATTGTTACATGCACTTCATATGTTGAGTTGCATTGCATTCGCCATTATACAATTGGTGGGACAAGTAAAAGTGGTGGTAGGCATAACCGCTATATTATGTACGTGGCGAGTGGGAGCCTGTAAAAACTACATAAATTGATGGCTAGTGGGAACCGATAATAACTACATTTTTTTATGGCGTATCGGAGCCAGTAAGATCTATAAAAATGTTTTTAAAAAAGTAGTGGCTGTAATAGGCCGGAATACCCAACCCCGAATAAAAGGCGTAATTCATTCAATATATAATTTCCGAAAAATTATATGTCTTGTATGCTCACGTATTTGTTGCATTCCATTTGCTTGTTTAACAAACTTGGTTGATATTTTGTTTCAAGTATGAATTTTAGGATTTACTCACTAAGCCGTAAGTTTACGCTCCTATAGATATTTGCATTCACAGGAACACCTATTTTTGTACCCTAGGTCTCCTCTTATTCGTGTAAGTTTTCTTTTGGGAGCTTTTGAAGGAAATCTATTTGAAGGATTAGAATAGGATTCCTTTCAAATCTTTTGATGTAGTATTAAATTATTGTAAAGACTATTAGTTATTTCGATCCTTGGATTTTAGCAGGGGTATGCCCCTAAGAATTATGTAATAGACCTTTGATTATTAATATTATAATCATTTTATTTCTGGATTCTTGTATGTTCATATTACTTGCTTAGACCACACTTCCCAAAAGCATCTCCTATTACCGTGCTAGACGCCTTACATGTAATATCGAGACTTTCGTATGACTAAGGTGGTCATTCTTAAGTCTTGATATTATGTGTAGTGGGCTGCCACGTTTAGGGTACCCTTCGGGGCGTGACATACCCAATTCCATAATATATTCAATCTGTGGAGCTAGGTCTTCAGTTATGTTTATTGTTTCATGAAAGGAAAGTTCAGCTTCTAATTTAGCTTTCGAAAATATACCTACACTCCTGAAATCATCATAACTTACACGTATATGTTAAGGTTAATGTATAAGCATGTATAAGATTATGATTATTCCTTAGGATATTTTTTTTCCATCACAACATTATAAAAACATTGTAAATGCTTAAAGAGATTTATCACTAATAATCCTCCCTTTTATGGAAATAAAACCTTTTCAATTTTACTTCAAAAGGATTTTGTCAAAAATTAAGTATTGAATACATATGTTCCATTATATGTACATAAATAGTTATTTGCTATCCATTTCCATTCTCCCCCTTTTTGTTATCATTCAAAAAAGGGAATTTTTAATAATATTTTGACCTGCATAAAATATGTGAGGGAAAAAGAATATATCTTGTAAAGAATATGCCCCTCCAATTTATGAGCTTCCTGCAATTTTAGTGTTAATAGCATGAACAATATATGCATAATTTATAGCAATCAAAAGTATTCATCAAAACATAACATAGTCACATCATAGTCTTGAAAACTAACAATCATTCATCATAAAGTCTTAAGGAAATTAAATAGACATCTTATGCAAGCCATTAGCCATCAAACATAAAACATCACAAAGTCTTAAGGAAATTTAAGCAAACATAAAATCAAGTTTTTATATGTCCTTCGAGGATTTTTTTGGTTTTGTTGTAGATGTAGGGAACAAGTGCTCTTTTGGAGTTAGGTGTGGAAGTAGAAGGATTAGGATTTTGTGGCATAGGCTCAGGTTCTACTGAAGATAGGTCCTTGCTATTGTTGGCGTAGGTGTAGCTTTGAAGTAACAACTAATAGGAGTCTGCCAAAGAGATTCTATCACAAAGTTAAAGGTTTTCATTAGGGAGTCAAGCTTTGTATCATGCAACTTTTCTTAATTCTTCTAAAAGGTTTCTAGCTTGGCATCCACTTGAGATAGAACATCAATTGCATGTGAACTCCTCCTAGCCCTTCTTTCAATGATGGTGTCAGATTCTCTGATGATGAATCTGAGTCAAAGTTCACCACTTCTTTCACTTGAATCTTGAAACCTGCTAGCTTCATCTTAAACCTAAGAACATAATGTTTGTTAGCAGCAACCTTTCCTTGACCTTTGGTCTTGCTTACTCTACCCTTTCCTTTTTCCTGCATTGCCTCCAAAACACCGTCTTTTTCTGCCCTGTCATGTTCTTTATTAATTTCCCTGACCACATCTATAACAGCATAATCCAAAACATTCTTTTCAGCACTTTCTTTTTCAGTTCCCTTCTCAACAACCTTTTCAACATTCTCTTCAAAAGATTTTTCAACTACCTCCCCCTCAACATGAGCTATGTATTATAACTCAAACGGTATCCTAAACGCGACAATTCATCATACTCAATATTAAAGCTTAAGCATAACAACCTTAGTCATCCCAAAAGCTTTGATATCGAGTGTAAGGCATATCTTCACGATCATAGAGAACCATACTTTGAAACAAGTTGTTTAAAAAAATATAATAGCAATTAATAATGGGAATCATAACATTAAAACTTAATCATATTATAAGGAGTCTTACAGATATCAAGGGGCCATACCCCAACAAAATATACTTAGTCCATTAGAGTCTAACTTTCAGAAAATAAATACACTGAAGTTTTCCTTAGAAGTCTAAGTTTATATCTAGTCCTTGACTTCTTTCCAAAAGCTCCTGAATCCAAAAGATGGTACCTAAAAGAAATAGCTCCTGGGCTTCAACCATAGGTTAGAGTGCTGCAAAAGGTACCTAAGAGGGTGTAAACTTACTTACTTACTGAGAAATGTTTTCACAATAAAGCACTCGTACAATCAATAATCAAACAAGTTACTTAATCAAGCGCATGAAATGTAACAAACACGTGAGCAAACAATACGTATGATTTACCGAGAATCTTATGTTGAGTAAATTTATACCCTCCATTCAAGGTTAGGTGTTTTGAGCCTTATAGATCGTCATTTGCAAATAAGATTTTTGTAGTTCATTCAAGCGACTACTAGCCACTAAAATGTAGTTCATTCGGACTACTACTTGCCGTTAAATTAATTTGGGCGACCATTTACTGTTATCCAGAGTTTTGGGCCTTGCTGACCTTACTACTATGCCCTTATCCCAAGTGTATAGTGATAAATGCAATGTAACTCACTTCGTGTTATGCATGAATCGATTTAATTAAGTACTCATAGCATGGCATTAAATAATTTAAAGGTAATCATACAATTAGCAGACAAATCAATACTGTACTAACTTAATCGTTTGATTATAGACAATTCTCGCCTCCATATTTTTAACATGTATTCAACCATTTATATAAAGCACATGTACTTTCCCTTTTTATCTTTTCCTAATTGAAATGTCACTATTCTACAAGCAAAAACACAAGTACCAAATGTAAGAAACAAACTCACTCAGCTATAATATGGTAATCCTCAATTCGTAATAGTCGTCCGAATAAGGAAGCTCGTTCTCCACGTCACCTAAACAAAATAAATACCCAAAATGAATATTCCATGGAAGTTCTACTTAAACTTGCTAATTCTATTTCACTAAGTTTGTGAAAATCGGCTGACAAGAAATTTCAACTTAAAATTGTGATAACTTGCTCATTTTAACTCAGAATTTCACATATTATATGTTATTTCTACCTACTCAAAAAGACTTATCTATTTCTAGGGTTATTTTTATCATAAAAGGTCATTTAGATCACAAAACGGTTTGGTATAGAACTGTTACAAAACCCTAGCACTCAAAAATATAATTTTCCAAGCTTTTCATCAACCAAAAATCCCATAGCAAGCATATAGATATTTGTATAGTTGAATAATTTCCTTTATTCATATAAACTCACATTATATGCATGATTCAAGTGTTTTCCAAACAATGATTGTTCATAGAATAATCTTGTTTAGGAATTTAAAGATTCGAATCTACAAGTTTCCTTTGTAAATTTATTAAAATGAAAACTAAGATTTTTAATTTATTTTAAATGAGTACTTTTTTTATCTTAACTACCATATTCTACTTCATAGACTTTATAAAAATAAGCTTTTATATTTTTGAAAACTTGTTAATTTAGGTTATTTTAATGATATTATTTTTCTAAGTGTTTTCTTAATTAGTAAGTTGATTTTAACTTGACTTAGAAATTTATCTAGCTCTTAGTGTTTATTAAAGTGTTGGTATGGGTTATTTAAATATTTTTTTAAGAAAAACTTGTATAACAAAGAATTATCAATCAAGATTTAATAATAAATTTATTTTACTATTTTAAAAAAAAAACATAAAGGAAATGCTTAACTATACCTTGGAAAATTTTTTGCATAATATCATCACTTAAAAATCTAGGTTAAACTTATTTAAATTCTTAAAAGGATACTGTTAAATTATAATTTCTAAGTTTTGAATGGAAACATTTCCTAAGTGCCAAAATTATGTTTATAAAGAGTTTAGTCTTTTATTTTAATAAAAGAACTCCATTTATTTAAACAATAACATTACAATTATACATGAACATGAACATATAATCATGTTATATGAAGAAAAATAACTCATATGGAATATAAGATATAGCAAACTAGATAAACAAATGACCATATAAATAAGGTTAAGTATTGGAAGTTTAGCTTGCATCAAGACTTCCGAACTAAAGATAGACTAGTCCATAAAAGAAAAGAAAAGAAAATTATTTTGACTTGAGAATGACAAGTCTAAGACTAGAAAGACTAGTCTTAATAAAATTGCATGAAATAAATAAATTGCAAAAACTATAAGAGCATAAATAAAAAGTTATGTTAATAAGCTTATAGACTCTAAAAATATATATACATAAATATACTTGGTATATATAAAAGTTAGATTAGGAGAAATAATAAAAACACAATAATATAACAAAATATTATAATAATACTTGAGCATTGTTAAACAACACATTAACATATTATTGCTTCCCAATATCCATGGATTTAGAAAACCCACAATATGGTCATATTATGTTAACATGAACATGAAGTTGGTTTTTAGAATTTTTCCTTAGGTTATTTGTTGGTTGAAGAAGAAATGAAATACTGGTAGTTTATGGGAATGATAGTTTTATGAAAGAAATGAGTGTTGGGAAGAGAATTTGGAGCGGGATTTCATGGAGAGAATTTGAAAGACTTTTGATATGTAATTGAAGCGTGTAAAAGAAATGGAGGGAGTAGGGTATTTATAGATAAATGTAGAGGGATATTAGTTGTAATTAAATAAAATTAAAAAAAAAGAAAAAAAATAGATAAATAGGAGAGAAGGGGCACTAGTTTTTAGTGTAGGAGAGGGAGTGGGTTGATTTTTTTTTTTTTTTTTTGTAATGAAAAGTAATAATATGTAAGATATGATGTGAATGAAGTTCTATCAGAAATAAAAATTGTAAGAAATAGATATGGTCGAGTGTAAGAATAGGTAGCAAGAAAAAGAAGAGATAGAAAAATAGTAATGAATAGTGTAGAATAATAACTTGAATAGTAGACATGACAAATTAATACCTGTAGTAAAGAAAATACACATAAACGAGCTATATCTTATATTTTTTAAATATTAAAAAATTTTAAAGCTAATATTTTTTGAATCCTCATATTATTACGAGTCTAATAGTGTTATTGGAATATTTTTACCATTTCGCGTGTCTGGACCTCAATTTTGTAAATTAATCCTGTTCAGGTCCGAAATGAACTAAATTTAGACGAATCTGATCTTTTTAAGCTTTATTATATTATTACAGACTATAACCACTATTACCTCAATTTAGTATTCAAGAGTTTAGAGTACAGGATTGTCGAATCTAGATTCACTAAGGTTTATTATAGACTTGTTGACTTTAGGGTTTCTAGTTGACTTTCGGTTATAGGGTTTAAGCATAAAATCTAGGGGTTCACACTATTACTTTTTTCCAATCAAAATTTCTTGTTCTACATCTCAGATGCATATAGAGAGTGTCATTCAAAGTGTACCATAGCTTAAATTTGATAAAAATAACAATTTTCTTAAAACTAGACTTTAAAATTTTCCTAAAAGGTTGAGGGTCTTTCACTTTGGAGGGTATCTTGATCTTATTAAATTAGACAAACTCATGAACAAGATGCTATAAGGCTTATGTCCCTAATTTTTCATCATAAAATGAATTATCATCTTAGCAATGTCAATTTTCTTATTTTGCCAAATGGCAATGATAATTAAAGCATCTTCTTTTAACATGCTCGTGAAACTTCCAATTAGGAAGAACACATTTAACAATAATCATATGTAAGATTCAAATTTCCAATTCAAATTTGGAAACAAAAACATCTTTATCAACTACAATATCAATTCCATCATTCATCATTTTAAAACATCTTTTCTTGACAAATTCATCAAAAACTCATCATTGATATAATTTGGCATACCAAAGTAATCTATCAAATCTTTCCTAGTCACCATAAATTTTTGTCCACTCACCATAGATATCCATCAATCTCGACTACTAGTATCAAAGTTTCTAAAAATCTCATTAATCAACTCTCCATAAACTACTTCTTTCAACCTACACAGCCTTAAACATTTTATCTTGTCCAGCCATCCTTCCATAAATATCTCATCCTTCTTAAAATATTCAACGTCGAAGTATGAACTTGGTAGAATACTTACCTCATCAATACTTTCATTTCCTCAGATCCCTATATACCCTAAAGGTGAAGCTCTTTCTCTCTTCCTTGTAAGTTTCTTGGGTTTTTGAAACTTGAATTTCACTGTTTCCATCCACACACTTTTTCAACCTTTGTTTCACTTTCTTTTTCTTTTCAACTTCAAGAGTTAGTGGAGGAAGTTCATTCGATAGGTCCATAGTTGTTACATTGTCTTCTAAAGGGTTATTCTCAACTGAAAGAACCAGGGATGCAAATGAGCCTAGCCAAGCCAAGCCAAGCCAAGCTAAGCTTTTAAAGGCTTGGGCTCAGCTTGTTTAAAATTTATCGAGCCTGACATTTAATCTTAAGCTCAACTCTCGATATTCCATTTTCCATTTTTTTCAAACCTCAAATATAATATATATATATGTATGTGTGTGTGTTACTATAAATATATATACTAAATGTTAAATAGAAAATAGTTTTTTTTGTTTTAATTATGTAGGTACATATGATATGTTAAATAAGCTTGTTAATAAGCCTATTTGTGAGTCCATTCATGAGCCTGAACAAGCTTATTCACGAGCTAGCTGACAAACCTAAATCAAAGCTCAAGCTTGGCTCATTTAGATAAACAAGCTTTACTTTAAGCTATAGCTTGGCTCATTTGCTAATCAAGCTATAGTCGAGCTAAGCCTACATCGAGCTGAGCTTGAGTAGCTCGCAAGTAGCTCGACTCATTCGCAACCCTAACTAAACTTCCTTTCCAAAGACTTCCATTGAAGTTTCATCCGAACTTGATCCACTCAAGGTCTCATCTAAGAGACTTAAGGAACTTCTATGCTAGGAATCACTTTTGGATGACATAGTTAAGGAAAGTTGATAGCTTTTATATTTTCAAGAAGAAGATAAGGGTTTTGGTCGAGGGATAGAAGATGAGATGTTTGGTATTGAAGATGGTGGTTGAACTTTAAAAAGAGACACTATATTTTATTTTGATAAGTGGATCCATAGGCGCCAAATAACTGTCAAGTTATTATTTTGAAAATATTCTTTTCCCAATTTATTTTATTCTTTTTCTTTTATTTTACTTAACATCTTATACATAAAATATCTTCTTATATACTTTTTGAAAATGTAAAGTATAAATAAATAATTCATAATGAATGATAGAATTAATATAGTGATATGTAAAAGGTATTTTTATCTTTGAACAATGAATTTAGACACGAGGAGCGAATGATCAGATGATTTAGCCTAGGCCAACATATAGGCTACCAGCCTTTAATCCTAAGCCGCTAGCCTAAAGATAATGGACAATGCCGAAGTTTCAATGTTGAAGTGTCAAAATTTTCTAAGGAAATTGGTCCTACGCCAGACTAATGGCCGTCGGCGTATCCAGCTAAGCACCAGCGTAAGTGGCTAAGCCGTCAGCGTAAAGGCTGGCCTATGTCCGCGTTTTTCCTAAGCTAGGGTTGCGTTTAAGATAATAATTTGTACCTGTTGCATTAGTTTTAGGAATGTATGTGATGTCTATTGGCATGTTCATGCGTATTTATTTATGATATGGCGTACTGGGCGTTTTCGCTCGTTCCCTTAATTTTTTAGGTACAAGTGAAGATGATGTTGTTTATGATCTGTCTGGGTATGATCTATATGTAGATCATGGGGATGGCAGTAGTGGACTTGACTATCCAGCAGATGACTCGTAGATATAAAGCGTCTGATATAATGGAGAGATGTGGAAGACTTTATGGAGTTTATTTCTTAATGTTATTAGTGGTTGGAAATTTTTATAAAACTAGTTTGTCAGGTTTTTAAATTATTTTAATGACTTTTAGTTCCAGATTTTTGTGAGCTTATGATAAGGAAGAGATTATATTTTCTTTTTATAGAATGTTTTAAATCAATTCAATTGTGGGTTTTAGTGATTAAAATTGATATGCATGTGGTATAGTGTTTTAATAGCCTTAGCGTATTATTAACAAGAGAATGACACGTGGCGAGTTGTAATGCCTTTAACTTAGGGTGTTATAGAAAATTTGAGAAATATTCCTTTTTATTTTTCAACAAAACATGTCCTTTTTTTTTTGTTCTTTTTGCATGGAAAAAGCACATTCATACAAAACATAAATATTGTGTTCACACTATATTTCAAGCAATATTATCATCTAAGCAATATATTTGTCAAAAAGGGTAGCATACACTTATTTCATTCCCTATATATTTGAATTTTTATTTTTGTAATGGTTTAATAAATATATCGGCAAGTTGCTTTTCAATTGAAACATATTTAATTTCAATATCACCATTATTAACATTATCATGAATAAAACGAGGTCTTCTTTCTATGTGTTTTGCTCTAGAATGTTGAATTGGATTTTTAGTCAATTAGTTGCACTAGTATTATCACACATAGTAGATATATCATCAACATTAATACAATAATCAAATAGTTGTTGTTTTAAGAAAGAATTTAAGCACAACAATTTTTAATTGAAAGATACTCTGTCTCAGTAGTCAAAAGAGTAACTAAATGAGTCTATTTAGCTAGCTTCTTTCAACCGATACATACATTTTTTTCAAACTTTTTTCTAATAAATTGTTTATCAAGAAATAAATGCAGATAAAAAAATTTGGCAATTCTCATAAAAAGATCAAATAGATGAAATATAAATAAACTATAAATGCAAATCTATCATATTTACACAAATCATTTCGATGCAGATATAGATACATATACTGTAGTGAGGTGTGTTTTATATTATTCAGTGTTAAAACTATCACATACACATACACTATATAAAATAACTGGTCTAAAAGTAGTAAGATATAGTAAAGATCTAATCATACTTCTATAGAGTTTGTCAATTACCTTCTCACCTATTTTGTCCATATCCAGTCGAGTAGAAGTACACATAGGTGTCGCAACACTTTACTATTTTCAAATCCAAACTTTGTGGGGATTTGATGTGTATATTTCTCTTCATGTACGGATATACCATCTTTACATTGTTTTATTTGTAAGTCAAAGAAGAAATTCAATTCTCCCATCATAGACGTTTCAAACCTGTTCTGCATTAAACTAGCAAACTCTTTATAATATAATTTTTTAGTAGAACCAAATCCTATATCATCAACATATATTTGAACAATTAGAATATCATTTGCATAGAATTTTTAAAACAAAGTAGTATCTACTTTGCCTCTACGAAACTTATTAGATATTAGAAATTTACTTAAACGTCCGTACCATGCTCTTGGTGCTTGTTTTAAACCATATAAAGATTTATTCAATCTGTAAACATGTTTACTTTTATGGGCACTTCAAAACCAAGAGGTTGCTCTACATAAACTTCTTCTTCTTCTTCTTCTTCTCTTCTTCTTCTTCTTCTTATATATATATAAATATATATATATATATATATATAAGCACTTTTTACATTCATTGATAAAGTTTGAAACTTTTATAATATGCAAAAGCTATCAAAAGTTTGGTTGTTTCTAATCTTGTACATATTTTCATGATAGTATATTTTTTCTTCTTGTGAATATCTTTTAGCTAATAATCTAGCTTTATTTCTAACTATTTTTCCATTTTCATCCACTTTAATTTTGAAAACCCATTTCATGCATATTATGCTTTTGTTTTTAAGTATAGGAACTAGGTTTGATACATTATTTCTTCGAAACCGTTCTAATTCTTCTTGCATTGCAATTATCAAATTATTATCTTTTAATGCTGCATCCACACTATTAAGTTCATATTCAGAGACTAAAGCAAATTGATTTTCTAAATTTAATAAACTTCTTCTTATTATAACACCTTGATTCATAACTCTTATTACCTATTCAATTGGATGGGAAAATGAGTATTTTCAAGCTCTTGATAATTCTTTCGTTGTCTGATTTTGCACCAGCTCATCTTCTAGATTTTTGTTTGAAGTACTTGCTGGTTCTTCTACGTTTCTAATTTCAGCTTCTAAAATAGAATTATCTTCTAATCTTTATTGATTTCTTTCATTCTAATCTACACTAACTTTAGTTCTTGGCATAACCATGAGAGTATCATCATCTAGATAATTATTTACAAATTTAACATTGATGGATTCTTCAATAACTTGGGTTTCTTTATTATAAATGAGAAAAGCCTTACTATTCAAAGAATATCTGAGAAAAATTGCTTCACAAGCTATCTTTTCTCATTTTCTTAATAAAGCATTTACTATCAAACTCTTGAAAGTATGAAACATTAGGTTTTCTTCCTTTAACAACTCATATGAATTTTTAGTTGTTAGAGATTTAGTATAAACACGATTTAGTATATAACAACCAGTAGAGATAACTTCAACCTAAAAATATTTAGGTTCTTATTTGCATTTAGAAGAGTTCTTGCTATCTTTTGAATTGTTTTATCCTTTCTCTCCACAATGTCATTTTGTTGAATAGTGTAGGGAGCCAAAAAATTATGAGTAATGCCATGATTTTCATAAAAGTTTGTAAAATTGGAATTTTCAATTTCCTTTCTATAATCAGTCTTAAGACTCATTATGGTTAGTCCTTTTTCATTTGAATACTTTTTGCAGATATTTCAAAGTTCAAAAAAAAAAATCAAAACTCTTGTTTTGTAAAAAAAAAAAAAACCCAAGAGTATTATGAGAAATCATCTATTATAACCATGCCATATCTACTTCCACCATGACATTTAACTCTAGTTAGACCTATTAAGTCTATATGCAATAATTATAATGGTTTAAAAGATGATATAACATTCTTACTTTTTCATTCGGTTCAAACCATTGTATTTTTCAAACACGCATGACAGTTCACATTTTCGTTTATGAAAATTTTTAATAAACCATTAATTAGATTCTTTATAGATAGTTTTTCAAGTTGATGAAAATTAAAATGTCTAAGTTTTCTATGCCATGTGAAAACATTATCATTAAGAGCAAGAAAATGGTTTTCATAAACTACTTTAGATGGTCGTATCAAGTATATATTTCTTTTTATTTTTTTCTTGAAACATTCAAACATTTTATTTGCATATCTATTATAAGCTATGCATCTATCTTGATCAAAATTTATTTTATGTCCTTTAATACAAAGTTGATGTATACTTAACAGATTATGTAATGAGCCTTTAACTAAGCAAACATTCTCAATAGAGAAGGGAGGAGAACCAATTGTACCAACAATGATTACTTTTGCAATATTATTGTCATCAAAACTTACATTACCTTGATCTTTTCAATCTAGGCTTGTGAACAATGAAGCATCTCTAGCCATATGTCTTGAGTATACACTATCAAGATACCAAGTACCTTTCATTTTAGTTTCGTGTTCCTACATCCAAAAAGACCACATTACCTATTCCTAGGAACCAGATAAGCTTAAGTCCTTTCAAATTCAAGCTTGCATAATTTGTGCTATTGTCTTGATTGTAGTCGAGCTTGATTTTCTTGTAATAAAAAAAAATTCTATATGTTCTATCTTATTGATCCGAAAAAAAATTTAATGAATTGATTTCTAGCAAGAATATTGGTCGATCAAGTAATATAGAAGTGAATAGGGTTATCGTTCCTACGAGGAGTATTTCAAGTGCTAGGCCGATATGAATTATACTATTATCCAAGCAATCGATATTTATATAAAACAACCGTAAAACTAATAAAACTACCAAATACTATCAATAAATCACAAATAAAGCTTTTTAAATCCAATCAGAAAAGACGTGGGAAAAACCAAATTCATCATAATTACCAATCATATTGTTAACTAAATTATAATTATATTTAGCCAATTGGCTATTCTTGGGAATTCGTTAAAGCATTCATTTCCTTTCCGAGTCCTAAAGTTTTTTTAACAAACCATATCAATTTCCTAAATTCATCTAATCAAATTAATATAGATTCAAATATATAGTTACCAGTCTTCCAATTTATAATTACTCAGTGTCTTCATTAATTTTTCCTAAATTCCTTTAATAAAAAGTTAACAAGAGCATCGCATTAAGTCTTATATGAAATTTCAATTTACTTAAAAAATCTTCCAATTTACCTATTCAATTAAACATGAATCTTGAAAAACCCTAAATCTCCTTCCAATTCATTAAGACATCTTATAACATGATGTCTTCAAAAAATTAAGAACACAAAATCATAGTATCAAGATTTAAACAAGAATAATCCAATTATTTAAACATATTATAATAAAGAAACAATAATCAATTTAACAATTAGGATTCATCAATTTTTCCACATAAAAAGATTTAGCACATAACTAAATTAAAATGACACAAACACATATAGAAACAATTCATAGAATAATCCATCAATATAAAAAATTAGTAAAAAGAACAATTATTTATAAAGTCTTTTCAAAGAAATCACCAAGGATTGATAAAAGAAATTAATTTTCCAATTGAATTTTGATGCTTGTCCCGATGGTCTCCCTCATGTTGTCCCGGTATTCGCAAATATGTATTGTCTCTCCCCAGTTATCTGTCTCTAACTCACTATTTAAATATCCTTGACGGCTTATGTATCTAACTTTTTATTTTGGAGAAGTCCTATTCATATCTTTCGTAATTGGAATATCATATTCGTGGAATCTCCCAGTTTCCAAATCTATTTTCTTTTTTATTTATTTTTTAAATATAAATCAATCTCCAAATCGACCACTTCACCCAAATCTCTGTTGTTTTTTTTTCCAAAAATATTTGGTATGAATCTCCAATCTTTTAAGGGTGACTTTCCATTTTATTTGTTGTGGCTGCAAGATCAAGTTGTAGATGGACTTCTATATGCGGACATTACTTTCCCTGATGGTAAAATTGACTACATATATAAAATTGTAAAAATTAGTTTAAAGAAATATATCAATTTTCAATTAATGGCCTCCTTCCAAACGCAAATCTGAGACAATAAATTATTATTTATATAAATCTTGTGTTATAATCTCTCATGTATACATTTTAATAATTCTCTTACTTTACCTACTAAACAAAAAAAAATATACATATTAGTATAATAAAAAGCTGGATAAAAATATATAATAATATAATTTATCACTTGTTATAGAAAAAGCAAACATACGATTATTTTTATTATAATTATTATTATAGCTCGCATTCCTTTTGTACTTTTGATTATTACTATAGGAAGGTGTAAAAGGTTTTCGATAGCTTGTTCTATATCTTCTAGGTTGTTGATAATAGTTGTTTCTGAAGTTATGTCTGTAAAGTTGTTTAACAGGTTTATTCCTTATAGCATTTCTAGGTTCTACCTTTTCTTGCTTTACTAGATCTTTAGGTTTAACAAAGATAGTCTTATTATTTGTTTTAGAACTTTCATTGCGTTCATAGCCTAATCTAGTTTTAGATTTGCTTATCCTTTGAGATAACAAAAACATACAAAAATTTCTTGTTACTTTCATTAAACTTATTGAAGGTATTGTTTAATGTGTATGATAAACCATCTATTATAGTTTTAAGTTCCTTAATTTCATCCTTTAATGTCATGTTTTCTCTTTTAGCATTTTCACTAGATTGTGTCATCCTATTAAGTTCATTCTAAAGAGTTTCTTTATCATTTTTTATCAACATTTAAGTCTTCTATTAGATTCTTATTTTGATTATCAAGCTTAAAGATCTTATGCTTAGCCTTAGCAATTACCTTTAAGTAATGGTTTCACACACCTACAAGATGGTAATTAATTGGATCAAGTTTTAAAGATTTATAAATCTATGCACAAGATTCCTACTACTACCTACATTGAAAAGCAAGTGCACCTATTATCATATTATAGAATTGTATATAGATATTGTGTTACCCTAGGGAACTTGGCAACTATTTCTACTGATCATTTTCCTATTATCTAGTCTAAGAAAATAGAGTATTCAATCAATAAATTTACCTAAAACTACAATTAAACTAGAAGGATTCACAACACATTTGCAAAAATTAAAATTAATGGAAATCACAAAGCACTTAGATCTTATTTCACCATTAGGTCTTCTCATGTAACTCAATAAAATCTCAATAAGTTTTGTATTGATTTATTGAACTATAAATTCTCAAAGATATGCTGATGTCTTTCTCAAGATCATCAACTTTCAACCCTAAGTTTAATCTTCCTAATCAATAATAACTTAGAATTGCATTAAGTACTAGAATTAATTAGAACGATTTCTAAAAATACGAGTAATCTTCATCAATAGCTTAATATATTCATTAAAACGATTTCTCAATCAATTTTAATGAAATCAAACATGAATACATATCGTGCACTATACAAATTCAAGATCTAATTAGCTCAAGCTATTGAATTGAATAAATCAATACTAATTCAATTAAAGTATAATAGTGTTACATGATTTCAACCTAGGGATTCACAAGATCTAAGTTAAGTCTCTTAGTCCTCCATAGATCTAGCAAGATAATTCAAAAATTAGGAGAAATATATAAAGATCATGATAAGATAAAGGCTTGTCAAACCATGATCCTTTGAAATTAGGAGTCAATGAGATCCAATGAATAATCTCCCTAAGATCAATTCCGAATTCCAAAGATAAAAGACAAAACATGCAAAATTTTCATTAATGTTATCTATTTCTAACTCTAAAGTACTCTCTATGTCTCTAAGGTTTCATGAAAAGACAGCATTTACAGTACAAAGGATGCTAACATGTCAAAAAGATACAAAAATAATGGAATCGACATCAGATGAATGAGAAATACCTTACTATGTGACCATGCCTTCCTTAGTTAAGTAGAGTTCTTTTCTCACACTATCACGCCTATGAACACAACCTTAACTGTGAAATGATCTTCTGATTACATGTGCCCTCCCCCTTGAACGCATAATCAATTGTGAGAATTTCTTCAATTACAATTTTAATGCTTGCACGGCCATATGGATAACGACGTACTCAACTGTGAATTTGATCATGCCATTACGTGTCTATGTTATAAGTGGTGTCATACCTTGAGCGACTTGTCTTAACTCACAATGTCCCCTCTACATGGTCACCTCTGTGGACACGACATCAATTGTGCCTTCATTTTCTTCAAATGCACACATACCTAAGACCATGTTACAAGTTGTGATGAAAATTGTCTTCGCCCATCCTTAGGCACGATCGTGCCTTGCTCCCTATCTCCTTATGTTTACAAATTTTATTGATCTTTTGCTATTTCTTTGTCAGTTCAAGTTTTATACACCGAAGATCAACATATAACAACACTGGGTACTGAGTTTTTAGGATTATTGATAAAATAAACACAAACTAAGATCAAATAATCCTTGAATGAATAGAGAAATCTAATCCTATCATAACTCTTGCATTTCTTTAGTTTCATTACTAGATTCATATTTAGTTTCAGAATCACTTACATCAAATTGTGCCATGAAGCTTAGGTTTGCTTTCTCGTCATCTGATGCTTCTGCTTCATCATCCAATTCATCTAGGTCACTCTAGGTTGCAACAAACGATTTGTTTTGCTTCTTTACCTTCTTGAGAAGTATTGGACATTTGTACTTGATGTGTCCAGGCTTCTTACATTCGTAGCACATTATATCTTGTTTGTCATTTTTATTCTTTTCTTCTTTTCCTGCATATGAACCCTTGTTGAGTTTTTTAAATTTAAAGTTGTTAGATTTCTTACCTAGTCTAGTTAGTATTATGTTGATTTTCTTGGCAAGAAGATTAACATCGTCATTATTTTCTTCAAAATCTATGTTTTGGCTTAACTTCAACCGCTTTGAAGGCTAGCGTCTTTTTGTTTTCTAATTTTGCTTTTGACTGAATATCTACTTCATTGATTGTCTTCATATGTGACTCATGAGTAAGAAGCTTTTTTCGTAGTTGACTCAAAGATAGTTTCTTGAGGTCTTGTGCTTTCTCTATAACTATTCTTTTGCCATACTAAGCTCTTGGAAGTATTCTCAACATTTTTCTTACTAAATCTACATCATCAAGCCTTTTTCCTAAAGAGGTTAATTCATTAGTAATAAGAGTAAATCAATTGAATACTTCTCTTATGTTTTCATCACTTTTAAATTTGAAAAGTTTATATTGTCGTATTTAAGCATTTATTTTTGTATCTTTAATGGTGATTGATCTTCATGTGTTTCACAAAGTCTATCCTAAATTTTTTTTTTTTTTTTTTGTTTGACATGAAGATATTAAGTAAAATTCATAATGGTCAATAGTAGTTAAGAGCAAACTCCTAGCCTTCTTATTTCTCTCCACTTTCTTCCTATCATCATCTGACATTATGAATCTACTTTCTGATTCTATCTTTATATCTCTAGTTTCGATCACTTTCCATGAAGCACAATCATTTGCTTTGGTGTATGACTCCTTGGGCACCATCCAAAAAGGAAAGTTAGTACCATCAAAATAAGGAACTCTACTAATAGCAATTGAACCATTAAACCTTTGCTCTAATATCAAGCCTTTGCTCTAATACCAACTATTGGCCTCATAAGTTAAGTAACCAAGAGGGGAAAGAGATTGCTCCACTATGTATAGTGGTTTTGCCTTGTATGTTAGTCCACTTTACCATCTTACATTACGGTCCTACAAGGCTTTACTAATTTGTTCCACTAGATCCAATCAAATGAAGAAGTACAAAGCAATCTTGTGTCCACCATAATGTTAACAACCTGCATCGCCTATCTAGCTTTAACCTAAGCTAACACACAATCTTACAGGCAGTTTTGTCACTTCTTGCACTAACTAAACAAAAACAAAGAGAGTATCTAAAATTTTGAGGAAAACAATAAGAAAAATGCTCACTTTTTAGTACAAAGAAGTAAAGTAAAATAAAGCAATAGTTTTTGAAAGTAAATTTGAGAGCATTGGGATGCTTCTTTGAATGTTGGAATATTTCAAATTAGTGCTTGGATGTTCTCACAAATTTTGCAGAGCTTAGAGTTTTTTCTCAATGATAATTTTCTTGTATCTTTTGCTCTGGAACAATTTGTCAATTTATAATGGTTCAAGCTAACTATTTTCTTTAAGTAATTTTTGGTAAGAAATAATTCTTTAGGGTAAATTACACCACAAATTCACAATGTTTGAGGCAAGTTCATTTTGGATCACAATATTTTGAAAAGTTCAAAAGATGTCACAACGTTTAGTGAGTAAGTTCATTTTAGTTTACAATGTTTAAGGGTAAGATCATTTTAGGTCACAACATTTAGAGAAGTTGTTCAATTGAGTCACCATTAACACATATTAATAAGAAAAAAAAATTAATTAAAACTTAAGAAACCCTTCTTTTAATACCCCATTGACATGTATTAATAGGAGAAATACTTGATTAAATCTCATAAGGTACTTTTCTAAATGTTATGACCTCTTTTGAACATTTCGAAATGTTGTGACTTCAAATAAACTTACCCTCAAACGTTATGACCTTCCAGTATAATTTGCCCTAATTCTTTGTCCATTTCTTCAATATCCTTGTGGATCCCCAACACATAATATTTGAATTTCTTTTATATAAGCAGCAAATCATCATTGAAAAAATTATAGATAATATTCCATATTATATCTTGAGGATTTAGGTTTCCAAACTTGTTATATGCATAAGATAAAGAGAGAAATAGACTTGAATTTTTCCCAAAAAATGAAGATATCATTCCATATTTGCAAGATTCTCCATGTTGCAGTGATCTTCCTTTCTTTTTTTACATTACAGTCATGTTTTAACTCAATAAAAACTTACGCACTACTTTTCTTAAAAGAAATCCATGATACTGATATGAAATATTATTTAGAAACCTTCCATATATAGCTTAAATAACCATCTTCATCATAGGACACTTAAATTTAGATCGTGATATTAAATAAATATCCCCATTAGATCATAAACCAAATTTTAGGGGAACAATTGAATGTAATTCCCTATTATATTCAATCCGTGAAGCTAGGTCTTCAATTAAGTTTATTGTTCCATAAAAGCAAAGTTTAGCTTTTGATTTAGCTTCCAAAAATTTACTTGTGCTCTTGAAATGATTATAAGCTTACACGCATATGTTAAGGTTAAGGTATAAGTATGTATAAGAATACGATCATTCCTTAAGACTTATGTTATCATCAAAACATTATTAAAACATTTTAAGTACTTAGAGAGATTCTATCACTAACTAATATAGTCAAATGCATCAATGTTGTTACAGGGTGACTACACTTCAATACAGGATGTTAATGAGTTGAATATAAGTTTCTTAAAGGCATATTGTCAAAGTTTGATAGTATTTGAGCTTGTTCCTTTTCTTTGCACTCATTTATTATACCATACCAAATCATTCTCTAACATTACAAGCAAAATCATAAGCATATAATTTAAAGAAGTGAACTCACTCGGCCATGGACGTCGATCTCTAGTTGTAGTAATCCGATGACAAGAATTCTTTTGATTCAAGGTCACCTAACAAAAGAAATACCCAAAGGATTATTTCTGACCATAAGTAATTCCAACTTATGAAACAAAAACTCTTAGGTTCGTAATTTTCGTGGTTGATGAAAATTACAACTTAAAACGACCATAACTTAGTCCTTTTAACTCGGAATCTCACAAATAAGCTATTGATTTCTGTCTACTTCGAAAGATATATTTATTTACGATTTCATTCCTAAGTTTTGAAAAATTTTAGGCCTTGAAATTCTCAGATCAAATCTGATCAGTAGCTAAAAATTACATTTCCGAAAGTGTTTTGTAAAATTTGTATTATTTTTAGCAAGTATATTATATGTGCATGCAATATCTGCAAGTTATTATCATGAAGGACATGATATGAGCTATCTATATGTATATCCTTAATGATTTTTGGTTAAAAAGAATTTTTGGAAAACTTTTACTTTGCAACCACTTCAAGAACACTTTGTTGAAAAAAACTAGCTTTATCTCTTTGAAAATCATCCATATTTTCACTAAGATAAAGCCTTGATGACCTATACGCCTAATACCTTCATTATCTTAATAAAAATCTTCATTTAGGAGTTGGAAAATAGATGTTTAAATAAGGGTTTTGCCTAGTTATGAATTTTACAAAATTTTAAGGAATGAGAATATTGTTTGATCCATGTTTGAAACCTTTCCTTTGTTTTAGGATTATACTTTGATAAAATCCATTTACTCTTATCAAACTTAAGTCTTTATTACATCTATTCCCTAAGGCTTCTATTTTTCTATTACAATCCTCATTTTGGCATTTGGAAATAGGTGTTTAAATAGGGATCATTTCTAGATCCGAATTTTGAAACTTGTGTTGAGATTAAATCTTGTGTAAAACTCATTTAATCTTTCTAAAATTAATTCCTAACCAAATTTACTCCCTAAGGCTTCCATTTCTTTAATAAAACTCTTGTTTTAGGGTTGGAAAATAGGTATTTACTTGGCATTTCACCCTAGTTACTAATTTCAAGCTCTTATTGGAGTTGAAACAAGTTCTAACTTATCTTTTATAACCTTTTTCTTGTTTTGAAAATTTCTCTTAGTAAAACTAAGCTCAACTTATAAAAATCATTCATTTATGATACATATCCCCTAAGCCCTTCATTTTAAATGTAAGACCTTCATTTTAGAGTTGGAAAATAGGTTTTCTAAATAGGTTTCTTTTTCCATCCGAATTTGCAAAAATCATTTTTGTTGAAACTAAAATAGATCTTGAACTTGTTGACATATTCTCATTATTATCATGCTACTACAAGTCTTTTATGTATATAAGACAAAAATCTATGGCACTTATGTGCTCAAAACAAATAGATCTACTATATTATTCATGTCATGGATACAAATGGAACATAAACACTAAGTAGATGAGTTTAATGAAAGAGCATATGTACAAAATATCCATAAGAACAACATAAAGCAATAATATAGCAAAATAATCGTAAAACAACTTATGTCACGCCCCGAGGGTATTCTAATAATGATAATCAAGAACCACTCGATTACCATTATTAGTTTACCTTCTAGGAATGACATGATTTCCAAAAACAGGATCTTTTAGTTGCTTGGATGGAATAAACAAACATATATAAGATGTAAATTAGTAAACAATTATTACAAACTACAATATGACAGATCATATGCTTTATAAGTCCTTACAACTATAGCTGATGATTCTAATGCACTTTAAATGCATCACAAGTCTAATACAGATATAGATATTCTAACCCTATACTAAACTTTAAACTTCTGGCTTCTAGTCTCTTACCGGGACCATGCTCCTGCTAGTAATGAGCCAGGGTCGCAAAGTGAACCTGAAATGACTGTGGGAGTGTGAGCTAAAACACAAGCTCAGTGAATAACCAGAACTTATTACATATAACATACAAGTTATTTAACAATCATATGAAATGCATCAATCACACAAATGAACATTACAAGCTTGGAAAACCCGGAATCAAACAGGATGAAGATTTACGCCCTCCCATCGGGGTTGAAGGATCACAATCTATGGTCCACCTACCCAGGAGAGACTTAAGCTTTCAGGAAATAATAATATCCAATTTAATTATCTCTTTAAGCTTATCATGTTTCATTATTTATTTTCTATTTTAGCTTTAGAAACTCCACTAAGTGTTAGTTATTCCCATGTAATACCATAAGCGGCGTCCTTCATTTACCATTTAGTTCCTATGGTATTAACAGAACAAAAGTAATCTTGCAATTAACTAATAGCTCTCTGGCCTAGATAATTCAAGCATCACCAGAGATCCGAGAAACTAACACGTAGTAGGCTACCACTTACTCAAATGCTTTTTATGCATAGTATGTAATGCATGATTATTTTCCATTATGGTACCAGTAGTTTTTAGTCAATTTGGAGGTGATCAAGCAATACAGACACTCAATTAGATACTATATACATTATCAAGATACATGCATTTGTGTTATCACTTATTTTAGAGTGACATGGCAATCAATGGAATACAATACACAACTTTCATATTTTAAACAGTTCACCAATTTTCATTATCTTTTTATTTAAGATTCACTACTAGTACAAGCACAACCAATGTAATAAGACTGAGTTACTCACTTGCCCATCCTATTTAATCGTAGTAATCTTCAGGTAGGTCCTTCCCAATACCCGAGTCACCTACTGAGATAAATAATATAATTATTAAAATTTCCAGATTATACAATTTAGTTCCTATGAATATTTAAGTGTCCTAATGGTTTGTTGGGTTTCTGTTTTATTCTTAACTAGTTCTTTCGAAATAGCCCTAAGTTCTAAATCATTGTACTCACAGTTTTATTTTATTGATTCTGGTTGGATACTTGAATTTATTGATTGGGTATTTGGAAAGTTTAATAACTCAGTTAATTCATTTTTATTGTCCAAAACTATTAGTTTTTTTTTTTACTTACTTAATAAATTTTTCTTATAGAGTATAAATATTCCTATACTCACAATGTTGGATTATTTAAATTTCCATTGTTATCTATTTATGTACAAATATTTAAATATATACTTAGTATTCACTAAACTCATAATTTATACATATATATTTTTCTATAATTTAGTTAAATATCATCTTTATGAAAATATACTCACTAATAAAAGGATTTATTAATTTAATTATAATTATTTTCGAAATTATTCTCTTTTCCGTAAATAATAAGGATATTAATAATTATTATCAACAATAATACTAAAAGTAATTATAACATCAATAGTACTAATAACAATGATAAAAGTAATAATAACAATTACAATAATAATAATAATAATAAAAAAATTTCCGAAATAGATAAGATAGAGTAATTATATTTCATCACATTAGTAATTATAATAATTGTTTTACACTCTAATTCATATTATTACTAAAATAATTTTAGTCTTATATTTATATTTCAGAAATAACACTTTCGAAAATTTTAACAAAATTCTTTTAATAATATTAAAAATATTAATAATTGTAGTTAGAAAATCAATTATACTTAAATTACTTATTAGAAGTAATTTATATTTCTAAAAATTCTTTTTGGATTAATATTAATAGATTAAATATTCAACATCACATGTTTAATAAGGTCAGAAAATAATTTTATTTTTAAATTTAAATAAATAAATAAATTTCTGATTTTATATTATTATACTATAATATTACTATTACTATTCCCAGAAAAATAAATAAAAGCAGAAATAATAATAATTCTAAAATTACTTATATTATTATTTATTATATAATTACATTTATTTAGTTTCGTTTTTCTTTTCTTTTTCTTCTTTTTTTTTTAAATTTGGCCAAGAGGTACATGGGTTAAACACGCCCGTGTACCCACCCCGTGCTCATCGGGGATTACTATTCATTATCTTCCCCGATGAGCCGCGGCCGATTCCGACCAATCCCGACGTTAAAACGTCGAGATTTTGGATCCTGTAGACTCCTAGGAACCTAATCTACTTGAATATGTAAGAAAAACAACATAAAAACAACATGCTACCCACTATTTTGAATCATCAAGCTCGGTTAGGGTATAGGAAAATCACCTTCGTTGTGACTTCTCGATGAAATCTGAAGCTCCTAATGGACTCAGTTAGCTTCCTAAGATGTTTAGGAGTCAGTATCAATCCTTAGAATTGAAAGAAAACACGCGGAACGGAATCACTTACCTCAAGCTCGTTTCTCATGCGTTTTTCCCAGTTTTTATTCAAATTTTCGAACTGGGTTGATGCGAGCGTTTAAAAATCGGTTTCTGGGTTGGTTCAACTCCTAATAAGGTATAGATGGATTCTGGAATGTTTGAGAAGGTTTGAAGTTCGTTTGCCTGTCCATTTAAATTCGTTAAGGTATATATATATATATATATATATATAAAAAAAGTGCAAAGTTTCGGCCGCGTTTCTTCCCTAAATTTGAAACGAATTGCTCTTGTTTGTTGCCCATTCATTCATTTGTTGGTTTATAATTAATGTGGGGGTGATTTGGCCGGTTTGTATTGGCTTAGGTTAGATGTACATTGACTTCAAGGTAAATTATTGAGGGAAATCCGGCTCACTTACTTTAAGAGAATCACAGCCCTTCAAAACACATAAACGTCTCCTGCAAGTTGTGTTTATACTTATATATTAATTATATATTAGTTAGATTTTATTTAGTTGAGTTTTTGGGTAGTTTATTACATTATTAGGGTATATTTTAGCTTATATATGTAAATATATATACAAAGGTCTTTAATGGATCCTACAAAATGTTTAGTTTAACAAAAAGTACAAATTTAAGTTTTAATAGTACGTATCTATTTGTTTAAGAAAAGTTTATCCTACGCGATTTAGGTTTTATAAGCTTTTCGGGTCAATTTTCGTTTCAGGCTCCAAGAGCTTTAGAAAACCCTAATTCGAATATTGGTATGATTCAATTCTGTATTTGAGGTCTAGATCTCAAGTTATACATCAGTTTATGTTTTTATTAGGTATTTATAATCTTAACAGTTTATCTTAAGATCACAATTTTCTAACTAAAACCCTATTGAGTCATTTACGTAATATTACTACTAATATATAGGCTAAATTAGTTATATGTATTAGATTTGGATACTCACTATGAAATCTTATCAATGTAGTTTATTACTGACTAGAAATCTCAAATTTTAGGGTTCCAATGCAAATATAGGTTTGTTACTATACCTTGTTTTAATTCCAGGTTTCTATTGAATACTAAAGTAATCACTTAATATCTATATTTTAGGGTTCCAATGCAAATAAGTTTCCTTTGATCATACCTTGAATTATCAATTCCAGATACGAAATCTCGTTTTTGGAATCGATTGGGATTAAAGCAGTTCTTTTATGAAGTTTATGGATCCCAAACCAGCCAAGTTTGAATTATCTATCTAACTTAGGGTTTCTGGTTAACCTTTAGGTTTACTAGTCAGTTCATAAATTCTAATCTAAAGTTGTTTCATATTATGGGAGTTTTCAGGGTTTACAACTTAAATATAGAGATCCATAACATTGTGATGGCAAGAATGTCATGCTTTAGTGTTTCCACATCCCTAGCATAAAGCTCATGAGGATTTTAGTGGAACCACACATGTATGATCTTGCCATTACATGTTTTATTATGGTAGGGTCAAGATCTATTATCTATTTAGTGTGTGGAGCTAGAAAACTTAAAGAAAAAAAATGTGTGTATGTGTGTGAAGGGAGTCTCATGGCAACACAAGAGAGGGAGAGAAAAATATGTAAAAGTTTCACTTAAGAAAAAAGAGAGAAAAGTGAAAAGTGAAAGGTAAAAGAGTTTATATAGGAAAAGAAATTAGGGTTTTGTGTGATTAATTAATTGAAGAAAAATCAAACAAATAAGAGAGAGGACACGAGGTGGGGGCGCACGCCAGGTCTAGTAATAGGGGAGAGAGAGAGGTTTGAGTTTATTTGTGTAATAAAATTCAAATTTAATAAGTAATTTCAAGTAATAAAAATTTATTGGAAAAGTAAATATAAGGGAAAATGATGTAAGAATATAAGGCTAGATTGTAAGGATATAAGAATAGGCATGGGTAGTTGTACTTGTGAATAGTGTGATTAGAAATCAAAAAGTAGATTAAACAATTAAATTACCAGTAGTAATGAAAATACGATAAATGCTATAACTGTAATTTTTATAAACAAAAAAATTCTTATAATTATATTTTTGAATTCCTTATTAAATTTCAATTCTAAAGAGTCCAAAATAATATTTTCTATTTTCGAATCCCAATGACCGATTTTCGAGAAAAGATCCTGATTGGTTCGAAACGAATGAATTTATCTGAAATCTGATCTTTTTATGTTTTGGTATATTACTAAGGCCTATAATCTAAGGCTAACTTATTTTTATTGTTCCGGGATTTCGTTCTCGATATTGCCAGACTTAGGGTTCCTAAGTCCAAACCAGCCTTAGGATATTCTTTTAGGGTTTCGGTTTTCGATTTTCGAAACCAAGTTCGGGTTGCTAAGAAAACGAGGGTTTACGGAGGTGCTTTTTAGCATTATAGCTTGAAGCTTATTGTAACTCCAATATTACATATGTTTGAAAGAAAACACTCCTAGGACAAATGACATCCTAAGAAATAGATGGCAATAAAAAAAAGTTGCACGACATATGATGCTATAGTAGACAATACCTTGATGTGTGAAGTTCCACTCATGAAAAAATGATATTAAAGTAAAACTAGGAGAAGATGAGTCGAGTGCCATATATCGCAAAGTGTCATAGTATGTGGGCCCTTCTTGAGCATGTAAAAAAGCACCTTTAAAATCTATAATGCTTGGTGTGAACTTGAATTTGTGTGATGTAATTGATAGAAACATCGGCGTATTAGTGTAGATTGATTGTGATATCTCTTAAGTAAAGTATGATAGAACTCTAATCACTAATACACTTTTTAATGTAACCACTTTGAGTTTATTAAAATTCTATAATTAAACATGCCTATAAAGAAGCATTCTTACGATTGATGATCTCTTGGAAAATAGTTGATATGAAGGAATTCATGCTCCTTACCATGTCAAAGCTATTGTGACCAATCCCATTGATTTTAATTGTGGGCAAGATATTAAAAAAACATGCCAAAGTGCAAAATAGTCTTAGTTACTCCTCCGCAAAATTAGACTTACTAAATAGTGATATTAAGGCTAATTTTAGTTCAAAATTATTGTGTCTATAGGCAATCTTACTATAGTAGCTCATGCCTCATCAGCATTAATTATGCATAATTCTTAAGGAATCTACCATAATGTTCACTCCCATTTCTTTGAAGCCGTTAAATTTTTTTTTAAATTAAATTCATGATATTTAATTCCCCAAAATTTATGCATCTGAAGCAAGTCACATGCATGGGAAAAAATTATTAGGAACATCTATAATACACAACAACACAATTTTAATAATGCACTAGGCTATGAAGTTAAATAGATACTAGATTTACGTGCTTGGCTTTACTTTATGCTCTTTCATAGACTACATGCCTATGAAAGAGTCAAAACATGGAGGTATGGAATTTTTAGTGATTATTAATTATAGTTAGCTAAATATAAATTAAACATATAAACGAATCAAATCAAACTGGATGGTTTTGAAATTATGTTTTTGTAGAGGGCTAGAATGATTTTGGGTTTTAAGTTTAGCAATAACTTAGGATTGATTCATTAAGCCAAGTAACCGAGAACTAAGGGTGGGTACAGATTGATTTGTTTGTTTTTTTAATAAAAAGTAGACAACACAATAATTTATGGTTTATTTATCTTAAGCCAAACCATTAAATAATATTTTTGTTTGGATTAAAACAATTTGGTTCAATTCAGTATATCAATTGAATCAAAATTCTAAACTTTAAAAAAAAAAATTGCTCTGACTTTTTTTACATCTGTAGGGATATTATAATATTTAAATTACTTTACAAAATTCAAATTACAAATCATAACAAAATCTTTCATAAATTCATCACATTCACAATCTTCCATAAAATCATTCAATCAGTCACCAATAATGTACACTCACTAACTAATGTATAGAAAACCAAAATTTATAATTCTCCACAAAACTATCCAATCAATCATCTACAAATGATTTTAGCCCCAAAATGAAATCATCTATCAATAAAAGTTATCGACAAATAAAAGTAATTCATTAAATAAATATATTGAATAATTAATACACAATGAGATTTAAGAAAAAGAAAAAAAAAAAAAGAGAAAATGTCTAATTTGATATCTAAACTTTGATGGAAATGTTAATTAGATACCTGAACTTTAAAAAATCCAATTTCATATCAAATTGATCTTTTCATGGCTAAGCAAACGTGAGTAATAATTAGTTTGAATTCTAAGATGTTGTATCCCCCATAAGCTAATAAGCAATCATATATGCAAAATGGAAAATAAATAAATAAGTACATATACAAATATAGACTAATAACTCCAATTTAGTATGTGCAATCAAAGGTGAGTTATAGTAAGTTTAAATTCGGGTGGATATTATAATTGAATTTTGCATATTTTTATGATTAATAATCTAAAAATTAATATTACTGATTTATTATCTAGTATTAATTTATAACCTATAATTAAGTTATTTATAATGTATAGAGTAATTCCATTTAAGTAATTAACTACAGAAATGGACAATGCTTAGTTGGTTAACTATTGGTGAGAAAATGTTTGTTGATCTCCATAACATAATATTTCCCATGAAGCAAAATCAGTTGCTTAAATATATGTCTCCATCCTACAATACCAACAAGAGAAATTAGTGTTGTCAAAAAATGGTATTCGGTGGGATGAAATAGTGATTGTATTATCATCCATTTTGATTGAACTCGTAAAACAAAAGAGCATCAGCTCTAATACCAAATATAGGTCTCGAAATGACAAACCAGAAGGGAGGAGGTCAATTGTTTGTCAAAAATTTTTCAAAAAAATTCAAACAAATTCAAGTTTATGATACTTATTACTTAAGATGTTTTACAATATGAATGTAAGTAATAAGCTGCAAATAAAATTATAGAATTTAAAGTGCAAGTAAATAAAGGAGACAATGATTTATAGAGATTTCTCTTTGTGAGTCTGTCAAAGTAAAGAAAGTTGGTACAAGAATGAGAAAATATGTATTCTCTAGCTTAAGGTCGCAATGAAAAGATGAAACTCGTAGTGTCTGTCAAAGTGTTTATCAGATACTCAAAGGACTTTTTGCGAAGTGCGAATCAAAACTTCTTTTATTATTCTTGTTGTTATCTCATATTCTTATGTTTTGAATCTTGAAATTTGGAGTATATATATGCGCTTCTTTGAATAGCCTCTTTGATAATATCTCCAAAAATTCATAATATTCCATGAAATCTTCCAACATCTTCTTTGTCGTGTGGATAAGATTGATATCCTTATATTTGTGGAATTTGACAAACTTATCAAAATATTCAAACTTTGAACTGCTAGATAAGATTGCTCCTCTTGTGATTATTCAGATAATATTAATATTTTTCTTTGTTCGAAACTTCATTATCTTGATTAGATAAGCTTTGATTTGAAATTCAAAGATCCCTCATTATGCAGATAAGTTGTAACTGATAACCAAAAAGATAGGTAATATCTTTTATACTTATCCTTATCTTTTTCTTCATCTGTTGATGTTTATGTCGAGATAAAATAAATCTTTAATTATCTTGATTCAACAACTTTCCTTTATCTTAGTAAAACGTCTTGATAAAACTTGTAAAAGGTTTCTTTTTGGAACTAATTATAACGCATTTGAAGAAAGCCCCCATGGATTATTATCCTCCTTATGTGGAACGAAATAAGTGCATTACCCAAATACACTTAATAAGTGGAGCTAGAGCTTCAAATAAATCCAACTTGTATTTTGATGGTCGATGAAAACTGTAGGAGCAAACATTCTATGAACCGAGTAACATTCATCCAACTGTCACTTAAGTTTAAGATGAAATAGGAGAGAGAGAGAGAGAGGTATATAAGATATCTTGAGAAAACGAGAGACTCGAAAGACGCATAGTGACGACGAGCTTTGTACATGACAGAAGAAAGGATAGAAACGAAAAAATACAAGTGAGGAACTTAGTTTAAGAGAAATAGGAGGTATTTTGAGAAAATTACCAAAGCTTAAAGGTAAAGGGCTCAAATCTAATTTCAATAGCTACTCGTTCTAGTGTTTCCTGTCTTTTTGAAATCTTTGGTTCTTCGATGAAAATGGGACGGAGAATAAGATGATGGATGGAATGAGATAAGGGAGGTGGTGTTATTGTTTTTTATTTATTTATTTATGTTTTTTGGTAAAAAGATGCTCGCTTGTAATATAGAAAACATACAACAAAATATGAACAGGTGACAGTCGATGACTTCAATTACAAGTAAGAACTTATGTTCACAAAAAATTATTAAACTTATCTCTTCAATAAATGAGATAATAATTAATCTCATATGTTCAAAAGATGAGCTCAACTTATCTAAAATTATAATTGTTTTCATCCAAATGACATTTTATAATTTATCTTAAAATTAATAATGTTAATTTTCTTTTCGCTACAATTTTGTGTTGATAATTTTTAGAAATTAAAATTACATGATTTGTATTTATATATTTTATAATATTTTCTTTATAGGGTTGGTAAACATTTGTTACACCCAAAATGTATACTCCTAATTATGATTTTTTTCCTCCGAGTTCGAATCTTGATCTTAGCGCCAGAAAGTCAAAAGGAATAACAAGCGCCACACGATATTTGCTGAATCCGATCAAACAAAAATTTGTGGAACCTTTTTAGCTGCGCCATTTACAAGCTAGATCTTTTTATCCGTGGATGTAAAGGGAAAGGGACCATTTCTAAGACACTTTCTGATACTTTAGGGAAAAAATTATGAATCTTTGCATTAGAAGAACTTCCCCACGAAATTGCAGAAATAACATGTATAAAAATTGGTCCTATCGAAATAAAAATTTTCTTTAACTTTTCCTTTTTCACTTTTTAATTTTGAAGAATAGGCAGTAATTCCAATCTGAATCCTGCAATTTTGGGCAATGTTTAAAAGTAGCGACCAAAGATGGTGTGATTGGCAGAGCCATATGAATTTGCTTGAATTGAAGTGTGTCTGCAACTTCAATCATAGGTGAGATTCAGCACACCTATGAAAGCTAGAACTGAGCACACAGGAAAAACATAATCTAACCTTAAAATTTTCTTTTTCACATCTTTTCATTTGACTTTTACCTGTAAAATTTCATTGAACCATAGCATGAAAAAGAAAATAATAATAATGGTGGTATAATGTCAATTTCAACAAAAATGTCATATTACTTCTTTCTCGAGTTTCAAAACCGCCATGAAGGCTTCTTGTGGAACATCAACTTTGCCAATTGCCTTCATTCTTTTCTTCCCTTCAGCCTAGTCACACAAACACGCAAGAAGAGTAAGGTATTGTAGAAGATACTAGTTTATTCACTATGCAGTATGGAATAAGGAGGGAATGGAATGTAATAAAAATGATTATTACAATATTCACTTGGTATAAAAAGTAAAACAAATAATTATTGAATTAAAATATAAAATATCAATAATGTCATTTTATTTATTACATAGAAATAATTATATAGGTGATATTTTGAAGACAGTATTTATAACAAAGTTAAAAAATAAACCATTAATGACAATTCATAGGGTGGGAACATGAATTGCTATTCATCATTTTACGTAATAACAATTTATTATGAATTGTCATTCCCCTCAAGTGAACACCCAATAACATATAACATCCAACGATGAGGAAATGAATAATTATTCATCTAAAATGAACAAGCTGTAAAATTCTTTAAATTAGGCATCTAGAGATAGACAATTTATTTATTTATTTATTTTTATGCTTACAAATATGATCTTCAACAAACATTATGATGCACCCAAGTGACAGCACATAGATCCAGGAAAATTAATTGTGTAGTTTATAGGAACCGAAGTAGTGAATACTAAGACAACACTAGATAGGCACTTTTAGACTAGTTGGATTAAAAAGGTACTTTAATCATTTGTTGGCTCGGCAATTAAGTACAATAACCAACATCCTTGTAGGATGGCAAAGCCTCTAGGGAGGAGCAGAAATGAAAGGAACTGCATTATGGAAAATAAGATTTCACAATCAAAAAGAAGCTCGTTAGTCGCCGGTTCAGCTACAAACCACTATGAGTTGTGCCCCATGATCCTTAAGACTTGCTATTACCTGGGGTCTCTCAAATTTAAATTAACAAATGAAGTTAAAGATTAAAAATTTCATACAGTGTTAATTATACTTGTAATATTTTAATTTCTATATCATGGACAATTGGTCATATAAAAAGCTGGGAAACTACTGCCCAACCTTGAAATGAATTGGAGGCACAATCTATACAGTCATTTTAAAATATTGCTAAAACAAACTGAGGATTGAGAATCTATGAATAAGTATTTGTTAGCCCAAAGTAATTTCAAGCAGGTTTCACTTGTACATTAGTGTTGAGAGGTAAAAGAAAAGCATAATTGCTTTGTTGACTTGATCCTAACAACTAATTTTCAAGAAAGCAGCTGTTAAATACCACATAGATACATCAGTGTGATTAACAAGGCTTTCAATTCTAACGCTCCAATTTTCAGAAAGCATGCAAAACTAATAATGTTAGATTGGCTTAATGGCATACCTGCTTCTTCAGTAATTTCTTTTTCCTTGAGATATCACCACCTACATTAATGGCATGTACTCATAAACGCTCGTTGCACGACAAAAAGAGCATAGTCAATTTCAAATATAAATAAACAGGCTCTAGTATTACCATAGCATTTTGCTAAAACATCTTTCCTGATTGGGGATAGGGTTTCACTAGCAATCACTCTTGAGCCTATGCATGCCTGTGGAATTATAAACCATAAACCCTCACATTATATAGAAGTATAAATTAGGAACTAAAATACAGTAGATTGTGTAGGTTTCAAGAAAAATGAGAACTGTTTTATTGATTACTCCGTCCCATGCATGAGCTAGAAAAGCAAAAATACAATTAGGCATCAATACTTGTGTTACCTCCCGAAAGAAAGACAATTAATATAATTAAAGATCAAATTGTCCATTCTTCATTAATTTGAGGTCTTTTCACATATGTTGGAGACAATTGCAACATTTATTAAAATTGAAGCTGTACTTTTCAGCCAGGTCGAAACAAAATGAGCTACTAAACGTTAAAGTAAACATATCATGACTCCATCTGTGATTTATTATGTCTAGTTGCTTTATGATCTCAAAATTGGAGCTCCTAATATGAATCGCCATTCTGTTATTGGTTCCTCCTTTTGGTTATTTCATGAAATGGGTCTATAGTCGATATGTCATCTTAAGTCTCATCTGAACATGAGGGACTCTCAAGAAGTAATGATATTAAAACCCCTCCAATGTGAGACAACTACTACATTTGAAAATTGCTGAGATAATAGCCTTTATTCTGGTTAGTAACTGTTACTTGAAAAGGAATTATAGGGTTTCATTTTGTGTGGAAAGAGAACATTCAAACTTTACTTGTATTGGAACTTTGAACATCTGTCGTGGTATAAGCTCCTTTAATTTTTGCGTCAAAGCCCTTCCCACACCATAAGCCTGGAAAGACATTACAAAAAAATTAATTTGATATCACTATTCTGCAAACTGGTAAGCATAGCTGAACTGTAAGCTTTACATGGGAGGACAGTTAAATGGCATATGCTAATAGCATCACTATACGGCTGCAGTAGTAAAAAGAAAAACCATCAGCTCTAATTATGATCACCATCCTTGGCATGAAGGCATTGCAGATTCCATTTATAATTATAGGCATAAAACTACATCTCAAGCAAACATAATCTTCTTCCATTACTATTACAGAAAGAATAAATCAATTTACTTCCTAAGGGAAAGAAAATAATCTTCACACTAGACACTCCATCTAAATTTCTGAAATAGCATTTTCTTTTCAAATTATTACTATGGAGGATGAGAAAATGTAAAGATGGTGGACAGCATTCTTAGTAAGTAATAGTTTTAGCCCTTTGTAAGATAACTAATATTCAGTTTAATTAGTGAAAATCCAACATCCTTAATTAATAATGTTAAATCAAACAATGATTCAGATATTTCAGTGGAAATTGTTGATCTTACATTGCAAAATAGTATTATTTCCTTAATCAATATCATAAAGCCAATCAATAGTCCCTACTACACGTGATTTACACCAAATGAAATTGGGACTGCATATTATCATGGTCGCTTTCCATAAATAACACAAACGACATTTCACTGTTCTAAAGGAAAAAAGGTGGTAGCTTTGGGGGCAAGTGTTGTTGGGGAAAGAGTAGAGGAGTAAAATTGATTTGTTATTGCATTGGCCATGATTTTCAGTAAGCATTGCAGCTGGAAGAAATCTATTGATTATCAGTATCTGAGTTTTGTGGGTACAGGAGGAAGATTTCAAAAGATGAAAGGCTCTTGTTGCTTTCTTATGCTACGTAACTCTGGTGCATGAGGTATCTGTACTTCTGGTGTGTTACATTTTGAGCACCACTTACACGTGCATTTGAAAGAAAAATTATTTCACTGTATAAAATACTAGAAAAGTAATCACACTGAAGGCATGATCTTCTTAACACACGCACCAAAAAAAAAAAAAAAAAGAAAGGGAAAAAAATGAAATAACTCAATTGTAGCTTTATTCCCTGCCAGTTGTTGAATGCATATTCATTGGCCATACTATTAATACATCATTAATGACTTTCCATCAGCTACAAGCTTCCAATGTATGGAAGAAATTATATTACACAAATCAGTTTAGAGGAAAAAGATCTTCAAGGTATTATAAATCACCTTGTCCTTGTGTACAATAGTTGCCAGTGGTTCTACTCTGTCACCATTGATTTGAATGTCAAGTTTCACCAAATCACTCTCCTTGTACCTGAAAACAAACGGATAGCAAGGATAAACAAGTAGCTGCATAAAGATTAGTATCCAATGTAATGTTTTCACAATAATGAGAAGTGTTGAGATATATATATAAATAAATAAACCATGTTTGTCAAACATTTCTAGTCTTTTTCAATTATTCGTTCATCAAAATCAACATGGTAGAAAGCAGAAATTCAGTTGATGGGCTTTTAAGTCCAATCCTACAAACAAACTATCTGTCAGCTTGAATTTAATTGATCTTTCTATGACATTGGACAAGAAGCAGAAATGAAGATCTGCTCTTGATAAACCATCTACAATTCAGACATCATTGATATCTCATATTTATATAACAGAAACAGCACTCCAAGTCGGTGCTTTCATAGTGTAACCAGATTTAAGTCTATGAAACTGATTTAGCCATGTTGAGTTATAAATATAGAAGTTCATAACAAATCTACGAGTCCAAGTTTTTAGAACATCAGCCATGGAGTCAAACTCAACATGATATTAAAGAGGTCATAAGTTAAAATCACTACTAGTCATTTTAATCCCACTTAATTAAGTCATTTACTTGATGGGCTTCAATCAAAGTCTCGAAAGGAAAGTAAGGTGAAGTTTTAATTAATGAGTATAAAAACCCCACCAGATTTACAAAGCTTAAACTTCTAAGCTAGTGGTCGTTGTGCTAAATGCAACAAGTGACAACAAATGTTAATTTACCCTATAAAAGTGTATTCCATGCTGGCATAGCCTTTACTTCTAGATTTCAGCTGGTCAAAGAAATCACCTACCATCTGCATATTGAAAGAGAAATGGTGTTTAAAGCATTTCAGTATTTCTGGTAGAATATGGAATTTCCATCAAGGATCTTGATAGACAATTGTCTCCAGAAAAGTTAACCTCAGCCAAAGGTAATTCATAAACGATTGATGCCCGGTTCTCAGTGATGTATTTCATTTCTTTAAACTCCCCTCTTCTGTCTTGAGCAAGGTCCATAAGAGGACCAATATAGTCTTTTGGTGTAAGCATCTCAATCTGCAGTAAACATATATGAAATGAAACCCATTTCACAACCATTGTCCATCTTTCACAAACTAACATTTTGGGGCTATTTATGTCTTTCACTAGGTTAAGCCATTTGAAATTCATGACTAAGAAACTGAACCTAGAAGACAAACCTTCACACATGGCTCCTCAATCGACCTTCTTTTACCAGTTTCAGGAAGTAGAGATGGATTTGAGCACTCAACCTACAATACAGTTCCCAAGCCAACCAATGCTGACATTAGCATAACGTTTCTGTTACTAGGGAAGATTCAAGTAGAGGATCAGAAAGAAAGTCAATGATATGGTTTTCTTGATCATTAGCTCATGATTTTATTTGAGCCCCTTTTTCCCTATATGGTCAATTATCTTATAAATATAGTCCAGTGACAATTCTTTGGTAGATGTTTAATAACTCTTAACTGCTAGTAGGCACATTTTTAATAAGGAAAAACTTAGTAATTGTACCGTTGAAAATACTTCTACTTTGTATGTCATCCATATGGATATCAACAGCAGACCATATCAATATATTAACATTGTTTGGCTTGGTTTATAATTATATATAGTGATTTTATTGTCCCCCATTTGAGCATGCTAGCCTTCCTTTTTCTTCATTTTTCTATTCCGCAATTTCACATTCCCAAATTGAATTTACAGGTCTGTGACTAGTTGTTAGTTGTTATAGAATAGAAATTAATATTATAATTAATTATGTGTTAGGTAGGTGGGTAGGGAGAAATACTAGGTAGGTAAAATACTACTCTATATATTCTCATTGTACATAATAATTGTATTCAATTACTTGATATCAATAAACAATATACATTTTACATTTAACATGGCATCAGAGCCTCTTTGAGGAATTTTTCAATGGAAATTTTTTTTTTTTTTTTTACGTAGCACCCTTTGAGATTTTTTTATCGTCTTTTCAACGGAATTTTTTATCAATACAGCCACGCTAAGGAGGAAGAACATCCCCGATTAGCGATCTGGAGCTCACGACGCCAAAAAGAGCGGCGTGACCTACACGCCATCAGAAAGTCCGCGACATTCTTCATCCGCCGCATGAGGGCGCATGCGGTGTCCATATCCCCTCCAATTGCGTCATTTGGCTCGCCTGGGGTTATACAACCTAGGTTTGTGATTTCTTTCCTCTTTACGTTATTGGTGTTAAAATTTGTGTGATCCTTAGGGTTCGGTGGATTTTTTGATTCGGTGGACTATAGGATTTCGTTTGGTTCGATGGATTTTGTTTGGTTCAGTGTTGTTCGGTTTGTTGGATTTTGGTTTGATTTGGTGGTTGTTTGGTTCGTTGAATTTTGTTTGATTCGATGGTTATTTGTACTATTGGATTTTGTTTGGCAAGTTAAGGTTTGACGTGTTTGGTCATCAGTAATTTTGTTATATAGAATCTTTGGTTTGAATTTGGTGTTGAAAGTATGAGTGAAATAAAAGATACAAAATCTGTTGTTATGACTGGTGTGGTTCCAATGATGTCAAAGATAACGAACATAAATCAATGGATCTAATTATATGGATTGGAATAAAACTGTGAGGCTTTATTTGCGAAGTATTGAAAAGGATGATCATTTGACTAGTGATCCACCCACAGATGAGAGTTTAAAGCAAACTTGGTTAAGGGAAGATGCTCGATTATTCTTGCAAATATGTAATTTCATTGATAGTGAGATCATTGGATTAATAAATCATTGTGAGTTTGTCAAAAAACTAATGGAATACCTGGAATTCTTGTATTCTAAGAGAGAATGTTTCCCGTATTTATGAGGTTTGCAAGGCCTTTTATCATGCTGAGAAACATGATAGATCCTTGACAAAGTGCTTTATGGATTTTAAGAAAGTTTATGAGGAACTAATATATTGTTACCCTTCAGTCCTCAGTTCAACAAGCTCAAAAGGAGCAAATGGCTGTAATGAGTTTCTTAGCTAGTCTTCCACCTGAGTTTGAAACTGCCAAATCTCATATTCTCTCTGGCTCTTCGATATCATCCTTGCAGGATACTTTTAGTAGGATTCTTCGTACAGAAAATCCTCAACCTGTTCAGTTGTAGTGCTCTTGTAACGTCATTATGAACAGGAATCTAAGAAGCAACTCAGGAGTAGTGGTAGGAGAATTGATACCGGGAACAAAGTTCTGAACGTGGTGTGTCACTATTGTCATAAACCGGGCATATGAAGCGTGATTGTAGAAAATTGCAATATAAGAATCAGGGATTTCGATCACACATGTTGCCTCTTCAGGTGATGCATCTGAAAAATCCATTATGGTTTCTGCAGACGAATTTGCTAAGTTTTCATAGTATCAAATCATGAAGTCTTCATCTGCTCCTGTTATTCCATCACTAGTCAGGTAAACCAAACACGTGTTTTGTTTCTTCATCCTCGAAATGGTCATTGATTCTGTTACCACAGATCATATGACAGGTAATTCCAATATGTTGTCTACTTTTCAATCTCAAAACCGATACTCTCCAGTTACTTTAGCTAATGGTTCAACATCTCATGTTCTCAATCTGCACTGTAATCCAACACCATAAGTTCAATTGACATCTGTTTTAAACTTGCTTGATTTGTCTTTTAACTTAATTTTGTTAGTAAACCCACATGTTCACTTAACTGTTGCATCTCTTTTTTTCCTGACTATTATCTTTTCCAGGATCTTATAAAAGGAAGATTATTGGTAAAGGACATGAATTCGGGGTCTGTACATTCTAGACACAAAGGTACCAAAGCCTGTCGCTTGCTCTGGAGTTGTAACCCCATTTGAAGCTCATTGTCGCTTGGGTCATACATCTCTTTCTTCGCTGAAGAACTTTGTCCTCAGTTTCATAATTTGAGTCTTTACAGTGTGAGTCTTGTCAATATACGAAACTCATTATCGCATTAGTTTGAGCCTAGAGTCAATAAACGAGCAAATGCTCCTTTTAAGTTAGTTCATTCAACGTATGGGGTCTTTGTCCAGTGATATCTAAAACCGATTTAAATATTTTTCATTTTTAGTGGATGATTACACTCGTATGACCTGATTATATTTCATGAAGAATTACTCGGAGTTGTTCACTTATTTTTGTTCTTTTTGCTCTGAAATTAAGATAATTTCATGCCTCAATCCAAATTTTCGAAGTGATAATGCCAAAGAATACTTATCTGAATCCTTTCAATCTTACATGGTTGAAAATGGTATTATTCATCAGACTTCATGTGCATATACACCATCTCAAAATGGGATTGCTGAGAGATAAAATAGGCATATGCTAGAAACTACTAGGGCTCTATTGTTTCAGATGAATGTTCCCAAACACTTTTGGGTTGATGCAGTATCTACTGCTTGTTTTTTAATTAATCGGATGCCTTCGGTTGTTTTAGGTAGTGAGACTCCTTATCATACACTTTTCGAATAAAACTTTGTTCCCCATTGAACCGAAAATATTTGGTTGTACTTGTTTTATTCAAGATGTGCGTCCTCAAGTTACTAAACTTGATCCTACGTCATTGAAATGTATCTTCCTTAGTATTTCGTGTTCAAAAAGGATACAGATGTTATTCCTAGTCTTGATAAGTACTATGTATCAATTGATGTCACGTTTTTTGAAGATATCCCCTTTTCTCCATCTTCTGGTAATGCAGGTCAGAGGAGAGGATTATGATTTGTTAATTTATACGGTTACATCCACTATTCCACCTTCTGTTTCCACTTCTAAACGTCCTCTTTCATCTATTCTCGCAGACCCCATACTTCTAAGTTAGCTCCTGATGCATGTCTGAACCATTCCTCGTCATCTGATCTAGTCTCTAAGGATGATCTTCCCATTGCTCTAAAGGTAAACCAATGTACTCACCCTATTTCATCTTTTGTGTCCTATGATCATTTGTCACCTTCTTCTTGATCCTTTATAGCATCTATTGACTCTATCTTTATTCCCAAGACCGTTCATGAAGCTCTATCCCATTCAGGATAGCGTAATGCGATGATAGATGAGGTGAATGCTTTAGATAAGAATGATACATGGGATTTGATAACTTTACCTGCAAGAAGGAAGATTATTGGTTGTAAATGGGTTTTCACCACTAAAGTAAATCCTGATGGATCAATTGACCGATTGAAGGCTCATCTAGTTGCTAAAGGATATGCTCAGACTTATGGAATAGATTATTCTGACACTTTTTCTCCTGTTGCTAAATTAACATCTGTCAGATTATGTATTTCCATGGCAGCAGTGCACAACTGGCCTCTGCATCAACTTGATATCAAAAATGTTTTTCTACATGGAGATTTGCAAGAGGAAGTGTATATGGAGCAACCTCCTGGATTTGTTGCTCGGGGGGAGTCAAGCAAGGTTTGTCATCTTCGAAAATCTTTATATGGCTTGAAGCAGAGTCCTCGTGCTTGGTTTGGAAAATTTAGCCAAGCAATTGAGAAATTTGGGATGCAGAAAGCAAATCTGATCATTCGGTTTTCTATAAATGATCTGCAGCTTGTAGTATTGTGTTGGTAGTATATATGGATGACATTGTCATTACTGGTGATGCTACAGGAATTTCAACTCTTAAATCTTTTCTTCACAGTCAATTTCAAACAAAGGATTTAGGAATGTTGAAATATTTTTTGGTGTAGAGGTAATGAGAGTAAGAAAGGAATTTTTCTATCCCAAAGGAAGTATGTACTTGATTTATTGTCTGAAACAGGAAAATTGGGTGCTAGACCTTTTAGTACACCAATGATTCCTAATTTGCAGTTAACAAGAGAAGGTGAGTTATTTGAGAATCCTAAAAGATATAGAAGGTTAGTTGGAAAATTAAATTATCTTACAGTGACTCGACCAGATATTGTATATTCAGTTAGTGTAGTGAGTCAATATATGTCATCTCCAACTGTTGATCATTGGGCTGCTGTAAAGCAAATTTTGTATTATTTGAAGAGAACACCAGGGCGTTGTATTCTGTATTGCAATCATGGTCACACTAATATTGAGTGTTTTTCAAATGCTAATTGAGCAGGATCCAAAGAAGACAGGAGATCTACCTTTAGTTATTGTGTTTTTGTGGGTGGAAATTTGATTTCATGGAAAAGCAATAAGCAAAGTGTTGTGTCTCGATCAAGTGCAGAATCAGAATATAGAGCTATGGCATAATCGGTGTGTGAAGTAATGTGGATATACCAACTCTTGAATGAAATAGGTCTCAACACCTTGCTACCTGTAAGATTAATGGTGTGATAACCAAGCCACTCTTCATATTGCATCAAATCCAGTATTTCATGAGCGTACTAAACACTTTGAGATTGATTGTCATTTGGTTCGTAAGAAAATTCAGCAAGGATTAATTTCTACAGGATTTGTGAAGTCTGGAGAACAATTAGGAAATCTCTTTACAAAAGCTCTAAGTGGAGTTCGAGTCGAATATCTTTGTAACAAGCTGGGCATGATTAATATCTATGCTCCAGCTTGAGGGGAGTTATAGAATAGAAATTAATATTGTAATTAATTAAGTGTTAGGTAGGTGAGTAGGTAGAAAAACTACTCTATATCTAACTGTACATAACAATTATATTCAATTACTTGATATCAATAAACAATATGCATTTTACATTTAACATTAGTTTATAGGAGGCACAATTGATTTAAAAGGAATGCAGCCGCACATGTTATCCATGACCCAGCATACATTATCTTTTATCAATAATGCAAATAATATCAATGTAAACAAATAAATGCAGATTGCAAAAGGATTGTAGCAAATTAACTAAGATGGCATTATTTTTGAAATTACAAGGCTAAAAAGGCCAAAATAAATAAATAAAAAAGAAAGATAATATAGAATAATCCAATTTTTTAAATGCTACAAATAACACTGCAAACAAAATGGGACTTGTATAAAATGAAGAACAAATATGCTATCGGGTACTTACAGTATAATCATACACAGTTTACTCTATAAACAACACTTGGAGCAGTGGTGATAAGACTCAGATTATACTCCCTCTCAAGCCTTTCCTGTGCAGTAAGGGAAGTAAAATAAGACCAAACAAAAGGTTTAACAGCAAATTTGAGAATCCTTGCTGCAAGATTCGAAAACATGGTTGAGAGTTAACAAACCTGAACAATTTCCATATGGAGAAGACCTAGGAATCCACATCTAAAGCCAAATCCCATTGCACTTGATGTCTCAGGTTCAAACTACAGAACTTAAAGTCAGAGAAGGTAACATTACTTTAAAACTCAGCAGTCTCATTCAGGAGTTCCATTGGTAGACATTCAGATAAGCAACAACAACATTGAAAAGCAAAAACCTAGTGTAAGCAAAAGTGTGAGAAATAGACTGATTGCATTAAATACTTGAACCTGTAGATAAATTCGTAAATGATTCATAAATACTTCAAGAATCTGCACTTTCATTGATGCGTAAGGTAAGTAATTATTATTATATTCATGATAATAATAAGGGTTAAGTTCCGTACTACTTGTTTATCTCAGAGAATGCAACCACCATACACTGCATAGTAAGAATAAGCACTACTGCAATTTTAAATACACAAGAAAATAAAAGAGCCTAATTTTGGCACAAAATCAGTAACAAATCCATTTATGGCATCCATGACTCTATCATTTTTAAAAGTCCTGACCTTGTCTCTCAAAGATTGTTTACCATATATGACGATTAAAATGCAATGAAAAATTTTTAGTGATTAATATGCATAAAATTTCAATATTTATATAAGCAAAAACAGAATATTCAATCCCACAATGACTTGTGTAACATCAAATTAGAGATTACCTTATGCAATGTAAAGCACAGAAAAATAGCATGCAACAATAATAAATAGTCAAGTGAGCTATATAGATTGTGTTACTAAGACTCCAATAAAGCAACATGATGCCATTGGAATATCTCTTCCTGTAAACATACCTTTAATGCAGCATCATTGAGTTGTAGTTTCTCCAAAGCATCACGTAACTCATGGAACCTACAATTGTACAAATGCCAGTGCACTATATAAAACGTAGTAGCTGCATCTCTTAAAATGTTCAAATGAAAGACGAAGACTCACTGGTCTGCATCAACTGGAAAAAGGCCACAAAATACCATTGGGGTAGCTTCCTCGTATCCAGGTAATGACTTCTCAGCTTTTCTATCATAATGGGTAAGAGTATCACCAACTCTTGCATCTGCTACTGACCGGATAGAAGCTGCAAGGTAGCCAACCTGAAAATATGCAACATGGATAGGAAATTTTGCATCATAAGACCTGGTTGGACCTTATTAAAACATAAATAAAAAATAAATAAGATTCTCAGGATAACAAATAATATAGGTGGTGGTTTTCCAGTTACCAATATCTTATGGACTTTCTTGCTAAAATTACTCTAGGCAAAAGCATTTATAGCACATCAATAATGTCAAGCTCATGGATAACTGGAGTACTAATTTAAAAATCAAATGGATTGAATTGTTAATAGCACGTACAATACCACAATAGATCTTTAATGCTTTTAATTTAGTTAGGCGTGAATCTAAATTCAATGTGGGACCAAAGCAAGAGGAGCTTCCTTTTAAAAGTCAGTGACCCACTTGATGGGGCTTTCTTTTAAGTCTCAACCCATAAGCAATGGGAGCAAAAATTAGTAAATATTGAACAATATTAGGTTTACTATCATCGTCTAAATACCAGGTGTTCATAGATCGATTATTTTAATACATGATCAATAATGTCTCATTGAGAAAATCCAAAATGAAGTGGCACACATTTATATGTGGGCTGAGTTGCGTAATTAATTACTCCCAAAGAATGTTGAGTATAATGCACAAGCTTCCACAGGATGATGTAAAGAAACTAAAGAAATAAAGAAATAATAAAAATTGTGAAGAATTTTGTCTTGTTATTTTCATTGAGAATTCTTCTCTTTAAATAGATTACAAGAGAAGAGAATAATTTACAAGATTAGAAACAAATCAAACAATCCTAATTAGGGAAACAAAAAAGATTAGGCCTAAATATATACAAATCTTAATAAATACAATTTTGACCTTGACTTTGTGAAACAAAAAAGATTAGGCCTAAATATATACAAATCTTAATAAATACAATTTTGACCTTGACTTAGTCTACAAATCTTAATAAATACGATTCTAATTTTGTCTACACTCCTCCTCAAGCTTGGCTATAGATATTGATGAGACCAAGCTTGCTTTCAAGAAACTCATGAGTCCACTCTGAAAGTCCTTTTGCGAGGAGATTGGCTAATTGATGAGAAGTGGGCATATATTCAATTCTGATAATGTTCTCATCGAGTTTTTCTTTAATAAAATGTCAATCAACCTTCACGTGTTTGGTTCTGTCATGATGAACAGGGTTGTGTGCTATATTAATTGTTGACTTGTTATCACAATAGAGTAACATAGGTTCATCAACACCAATCTTCAGTTAATTTAGCACTCTTCTTATCCAAATAAGTTCACATATTCCATGAGCCATAACTCTGAACTTAGCTTCCGCACTGCTTCTAGCAACCACTGATTGTTTTTTGCTGCGCCAAGTTACCAGATTTCCCCACAAGAATGCGCAATAACCAGATGTTGATTTGCGATCATCAACTGATCCAGCCCAATCTGCATCTGTAAATACCTTCGTCTTCCTATCATTGGTTTTTGCAAAAAACAAGCCTTTTTCCAGGTGTATACTTCAAATATCTTAAGATTCTATACACGGCATTTAGATGACCTTGACATGGAGCTTGCATATATTGACTTACCAAGCTTACTACAAAGGCAATGACTAGCCTTATATGTGAGAGATAGATGAGTTTTCCAACTGGTCTTTGATACTTTCCTTTATCAATAGGTCTTCCTTCCACGGACAGCAGCTTTCCACTCAGGAATAGATAGCACCTCTTCAATGGACCTCGGAAATATAGTACTAGACAAAACTCAAGGTGAAGGCATTGAATGAAGAGGATAAATTTGAGTAAGATATGAATTTAGAAATAGGATGATGAGTGCAAGATCTAACACCTTTCCTGAAAGCTATTGGCATATCTAAATCTGGAATGGGACTTGATTTACCTGGTTCATGGTAAATAACACTCTACCATTGGTTCATCCTCGACTGTGAGTAGGATTCATGATTTCTCCATTTCTTTGATCCTTTTTTCTTCTAGAGTAGACTTTCAACTCTTGCTGTTTAGGCATTGGGTGTTGATTTTCTCCCTGTCTCCAAAACTATTGGTGAAGTTGGATCAGCTATAGGAAGACTTATCTTGGTTGAGTTAGGGATAGAGGCAGCTATACCCAAATTAACATCTAGTAAAGGAAAGTTAAGTGTATCCCAAGAACAACAAGCTTCATCCCATTTCTCCCCCTAAAGTGAAGTTGGAGAAAAATAAGGTGTGTTTTCAACGAACAAGACATCACAAGAGACATAAGTGTTCCTGGTTTTTGGACAATAACATCTGTATCCTTTCTGTGTGGGAGAATAACCAATGAAAACGGTTTTGATTGCCTGAAGATCAAGTTTACTCCTATTATGGTCATGAATATGGACAAATGCTGCCCAACCAAAAAATCTTACTAGAAGTGTGTTTGGATTTAGACACTTTGCGAGTAGGATTTTGAAAGAACAGACAAAGGGGTTTCAAAGTTGATGGGACGACTTGGTAAATGATTGATGAGGTAGGTAGCGTTTAGGATAGCACCCCTCCATAGATATTTTGGAACATTCATGGTAAACATAAGAGCCCGAGCTACTTCTAATAAGTGACGATTCTTTCTTTCTGAAACTCCATTTTGTTGTGAAGTCTCAATACAAGAGCTTTGATGTTGAATCCCATTTTCCAATAAATAATCACCAAGAATGGAATTGATATATTCCTTTCCATTATCAGTTCTTAGAACACGGCTTTGGGTTTGAAATTGTGTTTGAATCATTTTGTGAAAGATTTTAAATACATGACTTGTTTCGGATTTATTATGTAGGAGATATACCCATGTAACACAGGTGTGATCGTCAATAAAGGTGAGAAACCACCTTTTGCCATTGCAAGTGGTGATCTTTGAAGGTCCCCATACATCACTATGGATCAGGGATAATGGTGTGGATGGTATGTAAGACTTGAGAGAGAGAAAAAGGCAAATATGTTTAGCTAATTGACAAATTTCACAATCAAATGAGGCAGAATTTTTATTATTAAATAGTAACGTATACAGATGCTTCAAATATGAAAAACTAGGATGGTCAAGACGATGATGCCATAACATTATTTCACTATTATTAGAAACAGACATAGAAGTACTTCCCGACACAAAAGATCGTTGATTCCTTGATTGATCAAAGTAATAGAGACTGTCATGAATCCTACCACTGCCAATCGCTTCCCCGATGATAGGTCCTAAAATTGACAAGATGATGATAAGAAATTAGCAACACAATGATTGTCACGTGTGATTTTACTGATAGAAATCAGATTGCATTATAGAGCAAGAACATGGAAAACGGACTTAAGAATAAGATTGGGAGTTAGGTTTATGTCACCAATTCCAGCAACTTGTGTTAGAAATCCATCAGCAAGTTTAACAGTGATATATTTTTCACAAGGAACATAAGAGTGAAAGAGATTTGAACCACCTGTCATGTGATCATAGGCCCCGAAATCGATGATCCAAGGGTCTGAATGTTGAGTTTAGAGCTGAGTGGTGTTTACCAGTTTGAGCCAGAGAACATGATCCACTGGTGGAGCTGGTTGAAGTGTTTGTGAGATACTGACAAATGACAATTTCAGAAGTTTGCAAAGCTGGTCAATTTGATCCTTACTAAGTGAGACATCAGATTGTTCTTGATTGATTTGGGGATCATATGCATGTCCTTCGTTCTTCTTCCGAAACTACTAGTTTGCTGCTTCCCATGAATCTCCTAGCACTTGTCTCGAGTATGTCCAGGTCAATTACAGTGATCACACCATGGACGCTTACTTGAGTGATAATCAGGATTTTTCTGTCCATATGAGTAGGGTTTCTTTGTCATCAGTGCAGATCCTTCTGGTACAAAAGGGTTTACCGGTTTATCATTTGGAAGCATCACCTTTCATCGGGCTTCCTCACGTCGAACTTCTGCAAAGGTTTCTTCAGCAGAGGGAAAAGGATCTCAAGCTACTACTCTACCCCGTACCTCATCCAGATTTTGATTAAGGCCAGCAAGGAAATCAAATGCTCTTTCCTTTTCCAGATTACGCCTCTGCTTAACACTACACTCAGTACAAAAAGAGTCTTCTTCGAAAAACGGATCCAGTTCTTGCCAAAGATCTTGAAGATTAGAAAAATACTGGGTAACAGATTTTGAACCTTGTTTCATCTCCTTTAGTTTTGAGCGAATCTCAAAGATTTGAGATGTATTCCCGAGGTCAAGGTACATACGACGACATGTATCCCACATCTCTTTGGCCGTTTTGAACCAGAGATAACGGCGACTGATCTGTAGGTCCATCGAATTGATGAGCCAGGCAACAACGATGGAGTTCTCGGACAGCTATGTTTTGTACGATGGGTCATTTGTTGTGGGGATCGGAATTTCGTGAGTGATGTAACCCAGCTTTCCTCGTCAACAAATTAAGATCTTGACAAATTATGCCCACTGTAGATAGTTTCTTCCATTCAATTTGTGGGAAGTAATGTGGAGAGAAGTATCACTCCTGGAGAATGGAGTGATTGGGACAGCCACAAATTTTTTAGATGTGACTAGATAGATATTCACTAACCAATGTTATCGTCGTTTTTTGCCATGTTATTGTCGTTTTTGCCTTAGGAGATAATTAGTCCTTAGGCTCTGATACCATAAAGAAACTAAAGAATAAAGAAACAATAAAAATCGTGAAGAATTCTGTCTTGTTATTTTCATTGAGAATTCCTCTCTTTAAATAGATTACAAGAGAAGAGAATAATTTACAAGATTAGAAACAAATCAAATAATCCAATTAAGGAAACAAAAAAGGTTAGGCCTAAATATATACAAATCTTAATAAATACAATTTTGACCTTGACTTAGTCTACAAATCTTAATAAATACGATTCTAATTTTGTCTACATGATGATATTCAAAGCATGTTTGGTATTTTTTAGCCTTTACACTTGATATCAAGAATATGGGCAAAGAAGATAAGTCGCTCAATTGCTTAGAAGGACCGAAGCCTTATACCAGGAAAGGGTTACAAAGGTAACATATGCTGAACTTGGTTTAAGCACAGCCAGCAAACTATGCTCACGACAACAAACATGTCATTGAGACACAAGAGTGGAAATTCTAGCAAGCAAGCAAACCCAAGAGTAGGGGAGTCTTGAGTTCTAGCAGTAGCAAAAATAGGGAAGTCAAAAGAAGTCTTATGGCTCTCAACATCTACCAAGAGTGGTGATAAGAAGCCTGCATAAGGTAGCAAATTGTCCATATAAAGCTGCAAGTGTCATAGTTCAAAAGGCTGAGAGTGAAGTGTAACAAGCAGCCCATTATGAGGGCTTTACACATGATAGCTATTGGAAAGAAGCCTGCATTATCCCATTTCTTATGCAATGACCTGCATAAGGTAGCAAAGTGTCCATATAAAGCTGCAAATGTCATAGCTCAGAAGGATGAGAGTGAATGTCAAGATGAAAAGCCTGAGGCAGAGTGTAAAGAGCAGCCCATTATGGGGGTGTTACACATGATAGCTATTGGAAAGACTCCACAGCGCAGAAGAACTAAGGTATGTTAAGCCGTACACTAACAAAAAGAATGATGGCACAATAATTGACTCGGGAGCAACATATAATTTTATAAATGCCCTAAGGCAAAGAGATTAATAGCTTGTTCACTTAAAAGGAATAGTCATTCATTCCCCTACCCCCACCTACCCTCTTACGTTCTACATAAGGCTACTATTAGGGCTGTAATCGAGCCAAGTCAATACGATATAGCGCTGAGCTTAAGCTCGACTCGAAATTTCAAAACTCGAGCTCGACTGAGCTTAAGATTTTAAGCTCGAACTCGACCGACCTTAAGATTTTAAATTCGAGTTCAGCTCGAAATAACACTAAATAAGCTCGTGCTCAACTTGGTTAAGCTCGTTTAGACTCGATTTATTAAAAAAATAGTTTTACTTCTAATTTAAATAATATTAATACCCAGACTTGATTTTGATTCACTTAATATTTATACCCGACTCAAACTCGATAGAGTTCAATTAAGCTTGCGGGCTAAACAAATGAAGTTTGACTCAATAAACTATTCGAGTAGCTCAAGCTCAAACTCAAGCTTGACTTGAATATTCTTGAATCGAATTTGAGTAAACATTGAGCCGAGCTCAAGCAATTCGTAAACTAACTAGGTTTATTTGCACCCCTATCTACTATTATAATGTTCACTTAAAAGGAATGACAATTCATAATGAATTGCTATTACATAAAATAATAATTAGCAATTCGTGTCCTTACACACATAAATTGCCATTCAATAGTTTATTTTCAATTTTTTTCATAAAAACTTCTATCTTGAAAATATCACATGTACAATTATCATTTTTTTATGATAAAAAACAAGGGATGTTATAGATATTATACTTTTACTCCAATAATTACTTATTTTATTTCTTATACCAAATGAACATTATAATAGTTATTACAATCTGTTGCATTCCTATTGAATTGGAACCCTATTCGCCGCTTATTCCATACGACAAAGTAAACAAGCCATAAGCTAGTGTTTATTGAGTTTGCATGAGGCTTGACATTATCTAAACCCAACTTAAATTCTGTCTATAAATCATCTTCAGGCCAAACCTAGTTGTTCAGAATTTATTGTTCACCAGTGTTTCATTTTTATTAACCAATCAGTCACAAGTTACACAGAAAATTAAGCTGTGCATCGGTTTGTTTCACAGAAATCGCCAAAAGATAAAAGAAATGAACTAAAAAGAAAGATACAGGAAATCAAAGAGATAAGAAGTGAGAATCAGCTCAAAACAAAAATATTATATATCGATAGTAGAAGAGCTGGCACATTGAATCAAGACATTTAGATAATCACAGCAACCATTACAAGCAATAGTGAAATTGGTGGTCTTTTTTTTTCATATTTTAAAGTAAAATGGATGGTATAATTACCTCCCCAGCATAAAGTTCTTCAACTTGCATTTGATTTGGAGACAAAACACCAACTTCATCAGCATAATAGTCCTAGAATTTCCCACAAAAACAACACTGGGATTTCAACATGGTATAGCAAAGCAAGTAAATGTCAACTACAACAGCATACCAAGTAGATTAAAATAAATCATGATCTGCCTTAATAGATAATTAAAGTGTAGAAAAAATTCAGGAAGAAGTGACAAGAGAGTATAACCTAAAAGTTAGAAGCATGAGAGAAGTATACCAAGAATTTCACCTTTTCACTTGCCATAAAATAAATTCTGTCTCCCTTTTTTATGGTCCCATCAACAACTCGAAAATAAACAATAACACCTCGATAAGGATCATAATAACTGCCAGTAATTAGAACACAGAAAGAGTTAGAAATCAAGAAAATATCAATATCAGCTTAAATCATATACCAACCTAAACACACAAGTTATCATCCATGGTTGTTGGAAAAGGCTTATAAGGTCCTTGAGCTTTCTTCTTATGCAAGAATTTAACAATAATTTATTTCCCTAAAAAACATGTTCTAGCTGACAGCAGAGATTGATCTATCTATGTACAAGATTTCATTAGGAAAAACTGATGTAATTTTCTCTTTTTCTATGCAGTTATATTTCTTTTTAGAAATCCTTTGACAATTTTAAATCACAAAAACTACCAAGCTGCAACAAGAAAATCTACAGGAATATGCACACTGATACTCAGGTAGAGAAAGTATTATAGTATGAGATGGAACATCATGACAAATAAATAGCAATCACACGTAAAATAAATTTAAAAATAATTAAAGATATTCCTAATAAAGAAGTTCGACTTGTTAAGTAATAATTCTAAAAGCCCCCACCATATTTAGAGGCTTAAGTTTTTAGATCATATGGCTATAGATGTAAAATCAACATGGTATTTGAACATAAAGACTTCCAATTTTAGTATATCATTTCACCTTCATTAATCAAACCATCCACTTGATAGACTTTAGTCAAAATATTAACCCACAAGTTAGAAACAGTGTTAAGTAAAAATTCAAAGCCCACGAAATATCTACAAGTTTAAAATTTTTGATCAAATGGTTATGGAACTAAAATCAATAGTAAGGAAAGTTATTGTAGCAAGTCAAAAGACAAGTGAAGTGAGAAAAGAAGTTCAAATACAGTTGGTGTAGTCTATCCAGCCATTTACATCAATTATTAGTCTCACAAAAGTAGTTACTATTTAGCATGAAAACTTTGATTTACACAAGAAGTAAAATCTATAGTTTTCTACAAAGATATAACTAGTGCAAACGCAAAGTATTATTACAGCACGAATTAATATGAAAATAAGCTTGTAAGACTGTATAAGACGATAAAATGAGGAAATAAAGGAGAAGCTTTTTAAAAGCATCTAAAGTCATTCATATGGAACTTGCAATAAATAAATTGAATGACAACAAATGTCAGCTTCACCAGTATGATATATGGATAGACTAGAAGATGCTTTCTGGAAGACTATCACAAGCACGGGCATACATGAACATTGAGTATAAACAGTAATACCTATCAAATATGAGAGCCCGCAGGGGTTTTCCAGCATTATCACTAGGTGGTGGAATTCGTTCAACAATTGCTTCTAAAATATCAACTACACCAATCCCCTCCTTCAAAATAAGTAGAGCTACATATTAGTTTTTCCAGAGCAAGTAAAAGCTTTAGAACCTTTTGTTTATTATTATTTTTTTTTTAGAAGTGCAATAATGCATATGCTCTATGTCAACAACCTAGTGAAGCAATGAGGTGTGAAGTGCATGTTGAATTGATATATTGGTCAACTCACAAGCCAAGAGGAACTAACCTTTGCTGAGCACAAGATTGCATTAGTGCAATCTAAGCCAACAACCTACACAAAGAGATGTACATAGTTAAAAATTGAATTGAGTCCTTGCTTTCACAAGCACTGTTCGTTCTATTTGCAGTTTCCACTTGAAACTATATTTTCGAATATCATGTCAAGCTATATTTTCTACTGACCAATTAAGCAGTAATGAATATCCTTAACAGACCTCCTCAATCTCTTTCATAACACGGTCAGGCTCTGCTCCGGAAGATCTATCTTGTTCAGAACCTGGATTATGACAAGACTATTGCCGTCAGCAACTTTGTTTTTACAGAGGGAGGTACAAAAGTAATTAAACCTTTATCTAATGTACCGTCCAAAACAAACTCAGAACACTGAAAAAGGAAAAGGTAATAACACAAAAAAGCAATTTTACCAAAAGTCTAGTTGTAATATTGAAAGACACCATTAAGACACTCTATTTGAAGACTTTCTATGATAAACATATAAAGAAAATCATGTGAAGCCTTTATGAAATGATCCTGTCTCTCCATTAATCACTTGTGTAAGCAAAAACTTTACTGTACTTGATTATCCTGGGCCAAATGCAAATTTGGTTTGAATATTTTAGTTCCCCGTCTTAATCTCATCTGCATAGCTCTCTTCCATGGTTAATCCATCAACTCATCATTCCATTAAACATATGTTCTCCCCTCATCACTTTTCTGCTTGTACTTATAGTAAGTACAATGCTTCTCCTCAGTCTACCTAGGCTATTTTTATTTTCCCTATTATCATTACGTATTTCGATTGAAATTCCATTAAACTGACTCTGTTTCCATTTATAATCTCTTCATTATGACATTAGGGTCATGTATTATCTTATAAATACTCCTTGTAGCATTCTAGTTAAAACTAAATACTTTATAGGAAGTACTAACACAAGGCAAATTACTTAATTGTTATCTGAGTGTACAGGCTTTATCTAAAACTCTCTGGTGGTAGGCAATGCTTTCTCTTTCTCTTAGTCTCTTATCCTCTATACTATTTTATTATATATCTTTTGAACACTCAAATAGTTAGGTTTCAAAAAAATCATCATCGCTGATTAATAAAACATCTCAAAAAGAAATGAAATGATTAAATTCATCAAAAAGAAAAGAAGTGGAATAATTTCAATTCAAACAAGGAAAAGGAAGAGAAATGTGCAAGAGAAATGGAGTAGGCAGCACTCACCGGAATAATTTCCAAGTTATTTTCCAAAGCCAAGTAAACATTAGCTAGGGTCTGTGCTTCCACCCCCTTCAAGGATTAGTACAAGTAAAACGGTCAACATATACAAAGGACTAGGAAACAAGGCAAATCCAATTGGTCAAAAGATTTATGTTCTTGTGTAATATCATGAAAAACAACTAAACATAAAAGGTTTTGTAAATACTTTTATAAGGAATTAAAGTTAAATAAAATATTACAATAAATAACCTGAGAAGCATCAACAACAAGGAGAGCACCCTCACATGCAGCAAGAGACCGAGAGACCTGAACGTCACAGAAAGAAAACTTAAGAAAAATCACAGAGAACAAGACGTAATGCTACAGATACCTAAAAAAATTGCAAATAACATAAATAATCCAGTTTTTGGGAGAGAAAGGATGCGAGATTTGGATAACTAGAAAAGACTATAGTTATAATACAAAGAGTTCTAGAAACTACATTGACGTAATCATAGGATGATCCCAAGTTGAAGACCAGAGTCGATCATAATTAAAGATTACTTCTTTTTTGGCCAAACATGCAAATAAGACCCTAACTCTCAACCCATTGTGTGGTGTCTTATGAATTCATTCGTTAGATTCTTTTGGGTATGTACAGAATTCAGGATAGTTTGGACAAAAGAGTGATAGTCCCTATATAAGGTGTAGGAGTAGACCTCAAAGAAAGAACAAAATACAAGAATTTTGATCAATGCACCAACTAAACAAAAGGGTGCATGGATCGATAACTCTCTATATCACAAGTGCTACTCTATCTACATCAGCACAAATTAGGATGTTCCAAAGAACTTGCACCACTTTCAAAAATTGATTTATACTCTCTACTCATCCCTTTCTCTCCAAATAGTAGTAGATCAACACAGAAAATGCCCGCTATTTAGGCCTCACAATGATATGTGACCTTTTCAAAGAGTGGAGAAATTAGTTGCCACTTGGTGCACGTAGGGGGGCCACAGAAGCTGAATGTGTAGATTCGCCCACAAAAACTTAGCAATAATCACACTTACAGAAAAAATGTTTGTGAGTTTCCCCTTCCCTGCTGCACATGTAACAAGTATTTTGTTGAATGAGCCGCCAAGCTATTAATTTATCCATAGTGTAAAGCCTCCCGTATGCATAGTAAGCCACAAATATAGGCATGCCTTGGAATCTGATTCTTGTGCCAATTGGTTTGATACATGTGTCCTCAAACTATCAATTTTGTCCAATTTAAGGGGGAAATTTTCATATTCAAATTGTAACAGAAAACCTAACAGGCACACATCACTGCCATGAGTGAAAACCAAAAAAAAAGTGTAAAAATAAAAATAAATAAAAGATAAAACACATATCCCACCCATTCTATGCAGTTGCCATGTCACCTGAACAAAAGAAGACCTTAGTGCCATCCCTAATATGTAAGTTGTCATGAGTGTACACAACTTCAGGGCTATTTTATATACGAGACCACGATACTTTTAAGCTTTAATCAAGGTTCATTATAAAAAAGTGAGAGCATCTCAACAGTACACGAGGAGTTGCAACAAATGTGTTTATCCCAATAACTAATGCAAAAAACCGATGGTTGCAATGATCAATTCAATGTCCTCAAAGACAATGATTTCCAACGCTATCTCTACCCTTCATCTCATCAATCCCTGCCAAGCCCAGACTTCATCCCTTATTTCCCTTGCTGGGACCAAAGAAATACTCAACCATCCAACATCTAAAACAGAGGCAGAACAACAGAAAACATTCCATTTTCCTCCACCTCCGCCACTCCACAGTAAATACCCTTGTTTAACAAATGATCTTCTATTTGAATCTCACAAATGTTGTAAGACCATGTATCGAGATTAACCTATCCAAGGCCAAGGATAGTCCACAGTTATCACTCTTCCACAGAGGAACCACCTACAGAAAATTGCTTAGAATACCAGGGAACTAAGACTTCTGCATCATAAGAAGATGACACATCTATGTACAATCCAAATCAACTTATCCTTCCCCACTTCCCCCCGACGACAATTAAATAAATGTAGCCACAGAAGTAAAAATCTTTATTAGCCCTGAATTTCAACCATTGATGAAGAACTTAACACTTAATGCACCAAACCCTCACCATTCTACATAACAACACTCCCCATCCACACCCCGAGGGCACAAAGTACACACTCCAGCACTTCGCAATGGTGTTTGCTATCCCATATTAATATATTACTATTCCAATGTTGTCCCAACCAATCAGGAGTTAAAACACTTAAACACATAACATGAAAGTATATTACTAGTTCTACAACGCATGCACTATATTGTGATTGGTAGCATCAGTATTGAGGCAGCATATTGGGGACAGCATATATCTATTACATGCTATTCCATTCTTTGACTCTGGAACTACAATAACACACATCCAAACCTAAACAAAAATAGTACCTCATAAGAGAAATCAACATGTCCAGGAGTATCAATCAAGTTGAGACAATACGGTTGATAATCAAACATATATCTCATCCGAGCAGCTTGAAGCTTAATAGTAATCCCTCTCTCTCTCTCCAAATCCATATTATCAAGGAACTGTTCTTTCATATCCCTCATCTCCACGGTACCAGTCACTTGCAGCAACTTATCAGCCAAAGTAGACTTGCCATGGTCAATGTGGGCAATGATACAGAAGTTTCGAATATTCGAAGTTGGGACTTTTAGAAGACGGTGTTGTCCCACTTTAAGACCCCTTTCCAAGTCTATATCTACGCTAGTCTTCTGGCACACGACTGATGAGGAAGAAGATGTTCTGTTTTGGGGTTTTGGTCTTTTGGACGTGGAGAACAAAGTACAATGTTGGTGGGACTCCGAAGTACGAGGATTCGAAGTAAAAGCACGCAGTTTCAAGTGGGTTTTGGGGGCTCTGGGGAATCCTAGTACATGGCCTGGAGGAGGAGAATAAAGGTTTAGCTGTTTCATAGACATGGTAATTTCCTGCTCCCTCTCTCTCCTCTCTCTCTCTCTCTCTCTCTCTCTCTCTAAATTTTGCCTGCCTCCACTCGAGTTCGAAGGGATAACACACTTCCCAACTGCATTCAGTGAAGAGCATTCAGTGCCAATCAATTTCTGTTTTAGCAGTTTTACGAAATAGCGATTGGAGTTTTTCAGGAAATTGGTGTGGATAAAATACTTTATTAAAATTTTAAAGAAATGGGGAACGGAAAAAATATTAGCGTTATTAAAAAAAATTATAAATTTATCATCGGGATCAAAATAATCTCGATTTTAGATAATTTGACCTCGTCTCTTCAAAAACCGAGATCGTTAGTGTCTGCTACCTCATCTCTTCAAGAAACAAGATCTGCAAGCCTAAGACCCTCACTAGACCTCCTTCTTTCCCATTCTTTCTTCCTTCCGCGATTAGGAAATTCGAAAACCTTAACCCCCAAATCGAAAACCCTAACCCCAATTCTCAAATTGGAGTTGATTGAGCGCAATTAGCTCCATGAATTAGCGATTTTGGATCACCCAACATTGAGGAAGAAGCAATTTGTTGGAGAGGAGTGGCGTCGGCGTGAGAAACAAGGAGAACAATAAATTGTGACAATTTGTGGTATGAGTTCGCAATTTTCGAAATTTTTGTTGAATTATTGGTGCTACATTGTTGAATATTTGTTGTATTGTGGGAATATTGGACGTTGCAATATTCCAAAATTTTGCAAATTTTTTTTTTTGAATTATTGATGTTACATTGGCAAATATTGGTTGTGTGAAATATGCGCATATTGGTTGTTGTACGCAAAGTTCAATTTTTTTTTTTTTGTATGTCTATGTGTTCATATATTAATTATGGAAATTTAATATAATAGATAAGTTTGTTGAAAAATAGAAAAAAATTATGTAATAGAAATCAACATTTAAAATTATAATTTATATAAAGTGATACAAATAAGGTATAATTCATTAGAAATTAATAATTTATAACAAAAATCAACATTTTAAATTATAATTTATTAGAAATTATAATTTTAATTTTATATAAATTAGTGACAGACATCAACGTTTAAAATTTTACGTGAAAGAAGAAATTAACTTTATATAAAGTCATACAAATAAAGTAGATTAGAAATTAGTAATATTAATTTTAAGTTTAAAAATAAAGACATATCATTCACTTCTTTTGCTGATTTTGTTGATACACTATGTCAATATACTATTAGAAGACCGGGTTATATACAGTAGCATTATGAGTTATGTTAAATATTAAGAGAGTTCAATTCATAAGTGTGACATTGCAAATTTTATGCATCCAGGTTATTTTTATGAGATGGCAGGGTCAGTGGGGAAATGCATAAGGCGAAATTTGTACTATACACTCATGGCAATATTATGCAAGGGTAGGATGATTTTGGTTATGATAAGTGGTCGTATCTTTGTCAGTGTTAGTGGGAACTCTACTATGAGGAAATTCTTGACATCATTTGTAATAGATTGAAGGTAAATAGGTGTACACATCGGGTGGATCTATATCATAGAGTAGCTATTGGAGATAGGACGCTACGTTATGATATATGCCAGTATCAGTGATGATGATGATGTGGCACAAGAGATGTTAGTATACACAGAAGGGCTAGTGGCTGTTTATGTGCAAATATTTGAAAATGCATTATCACTAAAGCTGGGCAAAAGGGCTAGGCCGGCCCATTTTGGCCCGCGGGCTAAACGGGCCAAAAAATCTTAGCCTATTTAATAAACGGGCCAGAATTTCTTGACCCTAGCCCGACCCTCTTTGGCCCACGGGTTAAAATGGGCCGGCCCTCTTATTTTCATTTTTTTTTATTTCTAGTTGACGTTTTAACCTTGATCTTAAAATCCTTATTAGTTATTACCATATGCACCATTATAAGTATAAGTAGAATATTTGTTGGTGTTTGCTGCATCTCGGTATTTATCAATGTCAAAAAAATAATTCTGTACTGGTTGATGATTGTGTTTATTTGGTTAAGACTTGGGAATATTTATTCAAAATGAAAAAAAAAAAAATTACCTGTTGTATGTAAATCAATGATAACGTATGGCCATATTGAAAAGGGTATATCGTATATGAATATGAGATTTCTTGAATCTTTACAGACTTAGAGTACGTGATTATGGAATATATACATACATGATACATATCCATATTATATGCGCAGGCTCTTTCAAATACTATTTATCAAATTATTATTTTTTTTTCCTACATACATGATCATAGATTGGGCCTCTTGAGTCTTGCTTCTTCCCATTCGTAATTTTGACCTCTTCTTCGCAGGTTACAAGGAAATGTAATTTAAAGTAAAAATAAAGGAAATTTGTCTTACTGTATCGACAACTAAAAATAAAGGAAAATTGGGTAAATAAAAACATATAGGAAAAGTGTATACTCCAGAGTCTAGACTCCAGTAGTGTTAGTGTCATAGTGTGTTACCGTGAAAACGAAAAAAAGATAACAATTAAAAAATTTGTTTCAATATTTTTTTCCATATTCAATTTGTTAGTTTTATTTTTTTGTTTTGAATTTTTTTCAATATTTTTAAGTTTTAATTTTTATTTTTTTTATTTAGTTAGCGGGCCAGCCCAATCCATCACGGGCCAGCCTTCTTTGGCCCTCTGGTTAAATGGGCTGGGCTTTTTTGGTCCGCTTTTAAACAAGCTAAAAAATGCTAGCCCTAACACGTTTTTTTTAACGGGTAAATGGGCCAGCCCATGGGTCATGACCCGTTTGCACAACTCTAATTATCACAGGCATCTGTAAGGGAAATGCACAATGATAAAAATATTGGGAGTGATGGGTTGGTAGACTCAAACTCCACTCCAGTTTAAACAATAGGCAGCACAAGGGTGGAAATGTGTGCACCAACCTCGATAGGTAGTCATGATACAGATGCCATGTAAGACTCATCGCCAAATGAATCAAGTGACGACTATGATGATGATGGAAATCATAATATCGAAGCTTTTTCCCAACAGTATGCTTTTCCCGGGGTACAACCAAGGAGAAATTATCGGCACCGCTTCATTGCTCCTACTAACATTGATGCAGTGGAAAACTCAGTGCTAGTACCCTCTTTCAATGCTAAAGTTGGTAGTGGTTATGCTGCATATGATGATGAGCAGGAAATAAGTGCTGGAAATTGGAGCTTCGACAATGAATTCAAGGTTGGGATATGATTTGAGACAAAAGATCATCTCATACGGGCAGTTAAAATGTGGCACATAATGAGCCATTACAATTTCAAGGTGGTGGACTCAGACCTAAAACCATGGCAGTCAAATGTACTGATACCCATAACAGAGGTTAAGTGGAGACTCAGAAGTAGTTATAAGAAACATGGTGGGTGGTTTCACATCACTAAGTATGAAAGACCCTACACCTGCTTTGATGAAAACACTGGACAGGATCACTCTCAGTTGGATTCCACCAGCTTGTCCAGAAGCATCATATTGGAGATCCATAATTCTCTAGATGTGAGGGCTAAGGACCTCCAATTGAATATCTTAAAATAGTTCGGGTATCATGTTCATATAAAAAAATTCGTGAGGCAAAGAGAAAAAACTATTGAGCAGGTGTATGGAAGTTTGGAAGATTCATATGTGGAGCTCTGTCGTTTACTTAATGCGATAACAAAGGCAAATCCAAGAACAAAGCTTGAGTGGTGAACCGTTGATTCAGAAACCGCATGACACGTGTTCCTAGACAAGCTTTTTTGGGCATTCGGTCCTTGCATCGAAGCTTTCCAGTACCGCAGGCATGTTTTGTAAATGTGATTGAATTTATTTATGTATGGTTGATATCAACTAATTAAGTTATATCTGTTAATTCATTACAAACCTATGATTACAGTCAATGGCACGTTCTTATATGGCAAGTACAAGCACAAACTGCTTATTACAGTGGCAGTAGATGAGGCAAATCATATAGTCCCATTGGCATATGCTCTTGTCGATGAGGAGAAAGCGGACACATGGAGTTGGTTCATTACAAAGGTGTTGGAACACGTTATCAAAGACCGATCCAACATCTACTTGATATCGGACTGACATGCTGGTATTAAGAGTGCGGTAGAAAGTGAGAATGTTATGTGGCCTAAAGGTTGGCCTTGGCACTACTGTATCCGACATGTTGCCAACAACTTTAATTTGAAGGCCAAAAGTAAGGAATGTAAGGAAATAATACGAAGAGCAGCCTACCAACCCCAGAGTAGAAAGTTCCATGGATACTTCTAAACAGCCCACCTGACAACATGAGAGCCCTGCATAAGATTAACATGCGGGGGCGTTCAAAGTAGAACTGGCAGGCGGAGCATGCTAGGTAGATAGCTGAATGGGATGGTCGGCGCGTGATCATGTTGTTGAGATGCTATATATGCCTACTGATACATCTAATGATTACTTCCAGTGGTACCATGCGATCATTCGATGTTGGATCAGACGCACAGGGGCTATCATACGCTATATGGTAAGGTTACTGACTCAATAAGCTGTGTAAGGAAATGTACTATGTTTTCATTACTTACTGATATACATTTTTTCTATTGCTTGCAGGCAGATTTCATTTATAGAGTCCCACACATGCTTACAGAGATTACTCCTTCCATTGCACGAGATGTCTATCATGTAGTTGATGAGCTCATGGGAGTCAATTGAAACGATCCACCACCACCACTAGCATCTAATGACCCACAGCCTCAAGTAGTTCAAAGACGACGTCCACATAGAGAGAGGCGTAGGCGGGGACGGGATCAGGAGCAAGGTCATGCCAGAGATATACAGATCATGGACGAGCCTGAGCCGCCCACGTACCTTCATTTGATCAGCCTGGCTCTTCCCAGTTCCTTCATCATGATTCATGAAGCTGGCCCATCATCATTATCACATACACATCTATTGGACACCCCCATGCCGAACTCGTCATACACAAAGTTCCATACCTCCTAGCTCCATAGAAGAGGCGACCATCGCCATCACATGATATGGAGGAGGGACTCACACAGGTGAAGCCAGACCCTGTCTAATTTCATCCATACAGTGGTGCTGGTGGAGATGAGGATGGCACAGTTACACAGATTGATCCATCTACACAGCATCCTCATCCGCGTACACCATTCGTCCGGACCTTTATGAGAAAAGGACGAGGAAGGCGGGACAGACACCACCAGTAGTAGATAGTAGATTTTCTCTTTTTTTTATTGTTAGATATAGATTCTTAGTTTTTTATGATTACTGTATTCCTTTTTCTCTTATACATTTGATGAAAACAAACAATCAGTCATTAATTTTATATTATGTTTTCTCTGAGTTTTATATTACATTTGTGATGCAAAATTTGGCAATACATTTGTGGTTAAATGATTTGGGATTGGGACTGCGTTTGGTCGGATTGAGTTTCGGAATATTACTAAAGTTTGGAAGTTGTTTAGCCGCGGTGGAGGATGGCTAATTGCTTATATAGTTGTTTTTATCTGATTTTGACAGATTTTGTTATAAATATAAGAAAAAAAAAATATGTTTTCCAAGGACCAAATAAGGAATGAAACAATTTTGCCTAACCTCGTCTCTTCAAGAGACGAGGTATAAACTGCAAAGGTGACATCGTCTCTCAAAGATACGAGGTCGAGCTGTCTAAAATCGGGATTATTTTGATCCTGATGGCAAATTTGTAATTTTTTTTAAAAAACACTAATATTTTTTCCTTTCCTAGAAAATAATATTAAAGTTTTTTTTTTAATTATAAAATTACCACTTTGATGAAAATAATCTCAGTTTTAGATAATTCGACATTGCCTCTTAAAGAAATAAGATCATTGTGGTTGACCCCGTCTCTTGAAAAGGTAAGACCCTTTATTCATAGTGCCTCGTCTCTAAAGAGACGAGGTTGGTGCAGATGCCTAAAAGATTTTGTCAAGAAAGACGTATCCTGTAATATCTGAATTAACATTTCTCCACTCAACCTTTGTTCCTGGATTTACCTTTGTTATCGCATTAAGTGTATACAGGAGCTTCGTATAGGGATGTTCCCAACTTTTATATACCTACTCAATAGCTTTTCGCTTTGCCTCCCGAATTCTCTTCATATGAACATTACACTCAAACTCTTTTAAGATTGTCAATTAGAGGTCATTCACTCTCTTATCTGGGAAATTATGAATCTCCAATATAATATACTTGGACATGCTAGTAGAATCCAATTGAGAGTGGTCCTGTCCAATAATTTCTTCTAAGCAAGTGTGGGGTCCTTCATATTTAGTGATACGAAACCACCCACCATGTTTCTTATAACTGCTTCTAAGTCTCCACTTACAACCTCTGTTATAGATATTAGTACATTTAATTGCTCGTGACCTTAGGTCGGAGTCCACCATCTTAAAATTGTAATGATTCAATATGTGCCACATTTTAATTATCAATATGAAATGATCTTTAGTCTTAAATCGTATCCCAACCTTAAATTTGTCGCTAAAACTCCAATTTCTAGCACTCATTTCCTACTCATCATCAAATACAGCATAACCACTACCAACATCAGCAGTGAAAAAGGGTATTGGCACTAAGCTCCCTACCGCATCAATGTCTGTAGGAGCTATGAAACAATGCCAATCATTTCTATTAGGTTATACCTCGATGGCAGTATCTTGATGGGGGGAAGCTTCCATGTTATCATTTTATCATCGTTATAATCATCACTGGATTTACTTACCAAGGAGTCTTACACCACATCAGTATCATAACCACATGTCCAGTTAGGTGAACTCATTTCAAAGTTACCCATCCGCACCTGTGTGCTAGCTATTATTTGAATTGGTATGGAGTTTGAATCTACCAACTCTTGGCTACCGATATTTCCATCAATGTCCATTTCCTCTGTAGGTGTTTGTAGGGACTTGTTTTCAAATATCTACACATATACAACCACTGATCCTTCTGTGTACATCAACATCTCATGTGCAGCATCATCATCGATTACTGAAAAAATATCATGACGTAGCGTCCTATCTACAATAGCTATCCTATGATACAGCTCAACCCGATATGTAGACATTTTTACCTTAAGTCTATTGTAAATGATTCCAAGTATTTGCTTATATGTCGAGTTCCTACTAACACTAACCACAGCAACAGGCCATTTATCATAACAGACCCATCATTCCCTCCATAATGTTGCCATGAGCAAACAGTACAAACTTGGCCTTATCCATTCCTCATCTATCATGTTATCTCATAAAACATAGGTTTAATGTATGAAATCTGCATCATGACTTACGAATTGCACTGTCCTATATTCAACATATTTGCTAATGCTACTATATTCACCACAATCTTAGAATAGTATACGATTAAGTGTATGATGTATATTGTATAATAATATATGATTTCATAATTTAGTTCCTAAATTCTAAAATTATGGAGTATTATCATAATTACATCACACATTGCCTACAATGCAACATCAACATCACATACATTAAGCATGGAAATAATATCACCACTCTACAATACAAAGCATCCAACACTACGTACAATAACCATCTAACACACAGTGTGCCTCACCATTTGAAAAATAAAATACAACAACATAAACCAAGCCCAATATTCAACAGTGCAACATCAATGATTGTGAAAAATTAAGAGAAAATATGAAACACTTACTTGTGGAGTTCGACAAAATTTGGGATTTCTCGCACAAATTTCTTTACAATTTCTCGAAATAACAACTTCCACAATACCTGGTGATCGAACCTATTCAAGATAATGCCTAATGTTATGAAAATCGGTTGTGGGATTGATGAAATTAGGGTTTACGAGAAGGAAAACGCTAATATCAATATACTAAATGTCGGGCCATTATCCATTGTTATACTAGGAAAACAAGTTAAGCAGCAGTAGAGTTGTTTCTTTGACATGAGACTATGAATATATCTAGTAACGCAGTTGAACTTGTTATTTTTCCTTTTCATAGATAGCAAGCAAATCTCATAGTTAAAGAAAGGAAAAAAAAAAATGATAGGCAAGCTAGTAACATTTGCTTTTATTTATGCGACAATCCTACAATCTTTGGGGTGGTGATGAATGTTTGAAGGGGGTGGTTGGTAAATGATGTGTGACTACGATTTGTTGATGACTGTTTGGTGCTTAGTTAGGTGGTTTGAGAAGATGAATGGTCTCCGAGATATTTGTAGTCCCAATGGAAAGATCCTTAAAACTGGACTTGTATATACGATAAAGCTAAACCAAGCGGGAAAAAAGGACCAAGAGAATTGGAGGCTTGATTTGTTATGTCAATGGGGCATGCTGAAAGAGTGGGTTTAGGCTTGAAAATGGGTTAAAAATTCTTTTAAAAAACAAATGATAATATAAAATTATTTGTCACAAAACTATAAATAAAAAATAATTAGTTGCCATGTTAGAATAAAAATATAGATAAAAAATCATTAGTGGCCACATCAGTTGACACGTGGCTATTGTAATAGGTGAAAGTATCACGTTAGTTAATCCCATCAACTTTGTTAGCTCAGGTAGTAAAAAACAAATGCAAAAATTTTAATTAGGTAAAAATTTATCAATTCAAAAGTTAAGGTAGTTAATTGCTCATTTGGCCAAAGTTTAGGTACTATTTTTGTCATTTACACTTTAAATTTTAATGATTGTACCCACATCATGGAGATTTGAATAGTTTTAAGGTAGGTGTGTGAAGTTTACACATATCTTGTTATGGGTTACGAGAAATAAAAAGATAAACATAAATCCCATCATATCTTATTGATTTCATTTAGTATTTTGGTTAATATAAAAAATGGTATAGAACTTGGTACCTGAAGTTTGGTTTTAAACAATTTGAAGTAAACTTTCGCAAAAGTTCAATCAAATATCTAAAGTTTAGTTTTAAACAATTTGGTATCTAAAGTAAGTTTTTATATACATTTTTCTTAACTGATTGAGTTTGCTTCAGTAAAAAAAATGTACATGAAAACTTACTTCAAATACCAAAATGATAAAAACTAAACTTCAAGCAGGAAAATGTATACAAAAAACTTGCTTTAGGTGTCGATTCATTTAAACCAAACTTCAATTATTTTATTGTACCTTTTACGGAAATTTATATACCATTTTTTACATTGTCCCTAGTTTTTTATTGCTAATTTTCAAGAAATTCATAGAAAAATATGATAAAAGCATCATTGTGGAAAGGATTTGCATAAAAAAAACTTGGAATAAGTTTCTCAAATAATAAAGTATTTAATGAATGAGATTTATCTTTATCATGATAGAAAATCTTAATCCAAGAGTAGATTTAAGAGTAATTTATCAAAAGGAGCAATTTTAAGAGGAACATCCTCTTCATCATCAAGCAATATTCATCTATCTTCCCACTTACTTTCCTTCTCTTTCGGATTTCTCTCTCTTAAACACAAAACCATCTCCTTCCTATTTTTCTCTCTCTATCTCATTCTCTCTATATTGAGAACCAACTGCATCAACTTCCATTATTACTACCTCCATCACCAAGGGAATGAACAATAGCTCCAATGCTAGCTAGAACCATATCGACATCGACTCTACCACAACCTACATTACTGTCGAACCTCCATTGCTATCTCTATCTCCAACATTAAACTCACACCCACTCACCAATCTACCCTATTGATAACAAAAAAAAAAACAATCGAGTTAATTTAGTCACCATTCCACCAACTTGTCAATACAGCATCATAAACCCATTCGTCGAGACGAATCGAACAACCACGTCAATTAAGCTACATCACTACCGTGTGTTCATACTAACCATCACTGTTATGTTCAAAGAGAGAAGACAAAGATTTGATAATAGGCATAATTTATATTCAATAGCAATAATAGTAGGTAGTATTTGTGTAGTAGTGTGAACAATACACATGAATAGTGAGTGTTGTGCATGTGTTGTAATTGTTGTTTTGTATCAGTTATGTTTATCATGTGTTAAGATGGTTACGTGTTAGTTATTATATTCTAGATATGGATAATTTGCAGTAAGCTAATGTGTCAAAAAGAGAGTAAATATAGGACTAGCAGTTGGTGTAATTGCTCTCTACAAAGCATTATTTATTGGTTAGAAAATGAAGGAAGGAAATAAGTCCTATCTGTAGAAAAAAAATTCAAATTTGTCATTTAAAGAGACATTCTCTCTTAAGAACCCTTAATCATGAGATCATAGGTTTCTCTCTCAATGAGCCTAATCACGAGATCGTTGGATTCTCTCTATAACAAGCCAAAAACTTGTTCATAATCGATCCTATAACAATTTAGTATTAGAGCCAGTCGAAATCAAAGGCTTAAAAAATTTGTTACTCCAATTCGAAGCCATTATGAACATATACAAGGATAATTGCTCTCATGTTAAGGCTCGCCAACAATACATGTTTGATGGAAAGGCGTTTTTGTCACTATGATTGCACTCAACTAGTAGTGGATGACAATGAAGGCAGAAATGTTACATGTGTTACAAGCAATAACATTTATGCAATTAAAAGTACATTTCGCTAGAAGAAAAAGACAAATAATTAAATATTGTTGTCGTAAGGGTGCTATTTTAGTGGTCATTTAAAGCATAACAAAACCATCAATAGCAAGAACATTGCAAGACATCTAGTGAAGCATGCCAACAACAGTTATCAACATCAATTTGAGTAGTCATCGGCCCAAACAATGATGTTTTATCACTGAAAGTGGTCATCTTCATGAAGTGGGATTTATCTTTACACGTGAGACATGCAATTTTGAAAGAGGGATGTAATTTTATGTTCAAAGGGAGAATACAATGTGATAGTAGGCATAATCTATATTCAATGGCAATAATAGCGGGTGTTTGTGCAATAGTATGAATAGTGATGTGAACAGTGCGCATGAACAATGAGTGTTTGTGCATTTATTGTAATTGTTGTTCTGTATAGTCATGTTTGTCGTGTGTTAGGATAGTTACGTGTTAGTTATTATGCTCTAGATAAGGATAATTAGCAGTTAGGCTTATGTCATGCCCCAAACTAGGTCAAGCGTGTCTAGCTGCCAATATAACATTTACGCATTATACGTTAAGGCTAACCTAATCTACATTTTATGATCATTGCTAAACAAATTTTATTATGAATACTTAAACTGATTTTTGAAAACAACTAGAATTCGCAAAGAAAAATAAATTGTCAAAATAATTTCCAAACATGCTACTTCCATGAGCAAACCATCATTTATACATAAGTATCATACCATTAGGTATCTCAAAATAAGAGTATCAAGCATCTCAACATACAAACAGTGGCACACAATTAAGCTCTCATCAAAATATAAGTTTGATAATGAAATTTAATAATTTAGATTAAAGATAATTATCCAGCGATCCTAGTTGCTTCACTCATCGAGTAGCTCCTCAAAATTCATGCCATACCCCATGCAATCATAAGCATCATCATCAATGTCATCAACACCTGAAAAAGAAAAGAATGACCCAATACGACAGCACTACAAGGACATACAGGATGGGCGCATGCCTATTATAAATGCAATGTAACAACCAATAGTTTATATCGCTAAATTAAAGTTTCAGAAAACAACAGTGAAATACTCACACTCCGGCAACATACTAGGAACCTGAGGGTCCTAAGTAGCATCAACTGCTTAGGGGTTGATATAGGCAGCCCAAATATCTATATCCCCTACCTCTTCAAGTAATAGCCTCGTTTAGGGGTCACAACCATTACACATCTCTATCCATATTAGTCAATTGTGATTAAGCAGAGTAATAGAACTTGTATATTAAACTGCTTAATACAACTTTCTCTCCAATATGAATAAACGCTACCTCTATACCGTTCCCCTTATCAGCTATTGATCAAGCCACTAATAAACATCATTTTTCCAATATCAATGATGGGGGTGGCCTAAGTGCCTAACTACCATATTGACACCGCCTAGCAAGGTTGCCGCCCCTCGAATTAGGTCTGAAAAATAGCCACGCATAAGCAACGAGTAATTATTAAGACCATCTTCAAGTGTTAATTCATTTAGGATGTCTCTCATAGTAGGCAACACACAAGTCACTATGTACCCAGTACAAAAACTATATAAACAAACAGATAAATAAACTAGAAGATAATGCATGAGGCGGACTTCTAAAAAATATATGCTCAAGAGATTGACTCATATAAGTATTTAAATCAATAATCAACTCATGTCAAATTCATATTAATTGCTCATTTTTCAAGTAAATATAAATTTAAAACAACATACTCCTCTATTATTCATGGTCTGGCATTCTACAATTATATTATATCTAAGCCATTTATAAGTTAATATGATTATGGAAGTTTTCTAATTAGATTAATACCAAAATATAACTCTTTGGACTCCTATGATTCAAAGTATACCTAGTATAATTGTAAATTCATCTTATTTATTTATACAAGTATCAACATATATATTATTTATTATCTATTTTTCTTCTTTTCTTTTTTTATAATGGATCGATTATGCCCTTGATAAAGGCTGTGATCTTCATCGCTAGCCTTGCCACGCCCGTGATAAAGGCAACAAAAAGATGAGAGATTACATCCTCAATCATTGTCGTTATCTAGGTCGTGCTACGGATTGCAGGCAAGATCATGCCCGTGATCAGAGATTGATCAAAATGTCATAAATATACAGAGGAGATAGCGGTTGCATCATGCACGTTATCACCCTATCACGGGCATCATCATGCCCTTAATGATCTTAATTTTGAAAAAAAAATGCTTATCACGAGATCCATCACACTCGTGTTATCAATACCCTATACTAGTTTTCACGTTTTTCCCTTGTCTATTTTATATTTAGAGTTCCATGTTGAGATTAATTATTTAATTTTAAGCCTAATTTAGTTAATGAATCAATTTTAATAACCTTAAGTCCATTATAATTAATATAGCCAAATTATAATAATTTAGTCAATAACTTATATTCACACAATTTTTAATTATACAATTATGTAATTTAATTAATTAAATTATATTTTATTAAATTTTCATGCAAATTCGATTTAACATATTCCATTTTAGTTCATCACTAGTTCAATTGGTTTAGATTTCATTTTATTCTATCTTATTTATTTATAGTTCTTGTCACTCATCGAGGGTATCCTAATAGTAGTAAACAAGCTACACTTGAATACCATCACTAGATTACCTTCAGAAAATGACATGTTCTCAAACAACAGGATCTTTTAGTTACTTTGATAGAAAATGACAAATACCTGTAAGTCATAAATTAGTAAATAACTATCATCTCAATGCTCGAATATAATATTACAAACCATAATGTATTTCTAAAAGTCTCTTAAATACAAAACTGATAATTTAAATACTAACTAGCTGGACTAAAAACAAAACAAATAACTTATCCCATAATCTTTCATGGAATTTTAGTCTTGAAGTTCTTATTGGAGCTAAACTCTTGGAAGTGACCAGTCATGGCCTAAGTGTAAACCTGAAAGGACTGTTAGAGTGTGAGCGAAACTATAGGCTCACTGAATGACCAGAACTTATCAATACCAAACAAGTTTATTAACAATCATATGAAATGTATCATTCAAACATATGCAAATACAAGCCTGGATAACCTGAAATCCAAAGCAGGATGAAAATTTACGCCCTCTCATTAGGGTTGAAGGAACATAATACTATGGCCTACCTACCCAAGAGAGACTAAACATACAGGAAAACAAATACTCACTTTAATTATCACTTTAAATTTATCATGTCTTTTAACACTAATTTCCTGCTTTAGCTTTAGAAACTCACTAAGTATTAGTCATTTCAAGCAATACTATAAGCGGCGTCCTTCATTTACCATTTAGTTCATATGGTATCAACAAAAAAAGTAATCTTGCGAATAACTAATAGTTTCCTTGCCTAGATAAACCAAACATTACCAGAGATCTGAAACACTAACACATAGTAGGCTGCTACTTACTCAAATGCTAATTATGCAAATCATGCAATGCATGCTCATTTCATTTATGGTACTAGTGGTTTTAATCAGGTTTAAGGTGATCAATCATCTCACAGACAAGTAGCGTACTATATAAGCAATATGATCATACCGAATTTATTATTACTATTATTAGAGTCACTTAGCAATCAACAATTCACACAACAAACAATCCCCATAACCTATACAGCAAATTCAGGTTATTATCTTTCATTAAAGACAGCTATACTACAAGCACACAAATGTAATAAGACTGAGTTACTCACTGTCATACTGGCTAGTCGTAATAGTAAGTAGAAAATTCTTATAGTTTCAAAATCACCTATTAAGATAAAAATACTAATAAAAACATATATTATAGAAACTAAACTCCTATGAGTGTAAGTGTCTATATTGTATTTGATTTCTTTTATTACAAATATTAGTCCTTTAATGGTCCTATGATAATAAATTTTTATTTAATATTTATTTTTATTTTGCTTTTCTTGATCTTGTTTGATATTTATATATTCTTATTGGGTAGTTGTATAATTTATATTTAGTGGATTGATATGTTTATCATTACCATTATCTTTATTTTTATACTATTCTTTAGTTAAACTATTATAGTAATGAATATGTATTTAGTCGCTATTTACTATTATTTAGTTTCGTCATGTTTCTCTTAATCTATTTCATATAATTATCTTGTCATATTTAGGAATCACATTATTCAAAATTTAAGCTTATTTAAATTTCCATTCCCATGTATTTATCCATATACAATAAGTAATTTGCAATTATTACAAATTTATTCTTATTTTTATAATAATAATAATAATAATAATAATAATAATAATAAGTTATATTACTAAATTTAATTTTCACAATACCATTAACAAGAATAATAGTAGTCTTAATGACGATGACGACGATGACAATAACAACAACAACATTAATAATAATAAGAGTAGTAATATCATTAATAGTAATACTCATAATAATATTATTGATTATAATGATAATAACAATCATTAGTGATAATAATAACAATAATAATTGATATTAATATAATAATAATTTTAATAATAATGCCAATAATAATAATATCATTAGTGATAACAATAATAGTAGTAGTAGTAGTAATAATAATAATAATAATAATAATGGTGATAACACTAACAATAACGACGACGAAAATAATAATAATATAATGGTAATATTCAAATTAATTAAAACAGATTTTGTAATTTAATTTTAATTTTATTTTTTTTATTTAGGGCCGAGAGGAACACGACTTAGTACATAATCGTGTACTAGCCGTGTTCTTCTAGAAACACAGTGCCCTTTAGAAATTAAAGTCGAGAGGTATATGGGGAGTTCACCACCCTGTGTTTATCCTGTGCTCATCTGCGGATCCGACATTTCACACACGTTGATCCATTTTCTAATGATTTTCCATGTCCAACTTATATTTAATTCATTCCTAAGTGTTTATATATGATATATTATATATATGTATACATATATCATCTTATAACACATCCACATGTCAATGATCCTTGTTTTGTGATAAAAAAGAGTATAACTAGGGTTTTGCATAACTTACCTTGTTTTAGATGATTTGAACTTCATTTTTTTAGTTGATCTTCGACCTAGGATCAATAAATATTCGTTTAAGTTAATGTTTTAACTTTTTACTACCTAAAATCGAAATTACTTACCTTGTTCTTCCTTTCCCAAGCTTGTTGTTAAGCTTTAATGGAGTTGTTTTAGGTTTTGAGTTGTTTGATTTGTTTTAATGGCTTGGTTGGGATGAATTTGATGTTGTCGTTGTTGTTCTATGTGTGTTAATGGCTTTGTGTATATGTTAATGAATTTCTTTGTAGAGTGGCTTATGAAGGGAAGTGTAGACATATATAGGCAAAGAGAGTTTGTTATTTTTTCGGCCAAAGATGATGAATTTCCTCCGAGAAATCAAGCTCCTTTTTTGTGTAATCTTCATGCATTAATTGCTTGACTTAGTTGGATTGTTTTGATTGGTTTTAGAGTTGTTTTTATTGACTTTATTGGCCTCATTTGACTCTTACTTGTTTCAAAATTCGGTTAACATATTTCAAGGAAATTTTATCCATCAATTTGGTGCAATTTGCACCGTAATGTATACATATTTTAATATAATAATAGTTAGTTAATAATTATCCAAATTTTAGGGTAGTTTATTAAGTTAAACAATGACAATTATTGAAGAGTTTTATCTCCAAAAATTTATATAGAGTTCTACAAATTTTCTAAATTGTTATTGAGTTCAATTTTAGGTTTAAGATTTACGCGATTAATTATTTTTAGGTTTTATTTCACCCGATTAGGGTTTTCTAAGCTTAATAGATCAATTTTCGTTTTAGGCTCTAATAGCTTAGAAATACTCCAATTAAAACAATGGTGTGATCCAAATATTTATTTGGAGTCTAGATTATTAATTATAGATATATTTATGTTTTTATTGTGTATTTATAACCTTAACGGTTTATCTATGTTATAGTTTTCTACCTATAAGCATAATTGGTTATTTACTCTCTATCGCACTTAATATATTAACCAAGTCATTCTTATATCTTAAGTTTTCGATACCCACTATGAAATTTTATTAGTATTATTTAATACTATATAGGAAACTTTATTTTAGGGTTTAAAACTATATATAGGCTCATTGCTACTCGTAGTTCGATTCTAAAGTCTTTGTTGAGTTTAATATTAACCACCTATTTCTATATTTATATTTCTATCTATTTTTACTGGTATGAAAAATTATGGGTTTACAGTACTACCCTTTTTTATGTTCTATACAAGCAACTTATACACAGTCTGTGTATGAGTTCAAATAATCATTTATGCCTAAACCTTTTGTTTAAGCCCAATTTTACTATTTAAGTCTAAAATTATGTTTATATAACGTATCAAGTATCTCAACTAATTCATTGGAACAATTGGTTAAGCTATATTATAGTGTAGTTTTCATTATCCAAATTTAAATCACTAGAACTTTCTCGTTTTAAATATGTTTTTCACGAATTTATAATCTTTTTCATACAATTTATTGCATAATTTTTAATGATGGTGTTGTTTCGGGCATGGGATGCTTGCATCAATACAGATTATTCATTCTGTACAGCACCCATGTGGCCATGTTTTTAGAAATTTCTAGATTTTTAATTTTGTAGCTAGATTTAAAATTAATTTAAAGATAGTAAATTCATTTAAAAAATTACTAAAACTTCTAATTTACACCTAGAAACATTAAGCTATCATTTTTATAAATTTCATTCAAAAATAAATTCATTTGGTATTTTAATTAAATTTAATAACTCAAACTATCCAAATTGCATATTTATGCATATAAATTGATTTCCCAGTATATCTAAATCATCAATAACATGTTTATTCTATGTTTTATTATCTAGTATACATTTAGATTTATATTTTACAACTTGAATCATGAATCATAACTCAAATCATTATCAATAACACAAACTTTCCAAAAATTCCAACATATCAATATAAACATACATACTTATATATTTCAACAGAATTTATATTTAATATTATATATATATATATATATTGTAGAAGGTCATTTCAATAATTGGGCTTTTGGCCTAATTTAATGCCACGGGCCAGTCTTCTAGGTTAGTAACAAGGCTTAGAAAGCTAAGTTTAGTAAGGGATGTCGTAGAGAGATTTGACTTTGTAGGCTTAGAACAGGAATCGTCAGATCGATTCATTCCACTTTAGGCCTAATTTGATTTTCTTATACACAAAAAGTAAACTCCAAAAATTTTATTGGAATAATTTAGGCTTCGTTTAACTAAATTAAGGCTTATGTGGATTAAAATAAGCCTTCGTCCTTTTTTATATTGAAAATGGGCTTCTTTTATATGATAATAGCCATTAAGCCCATTTTTATAAGAAAAGAAGGCTTTAATCTCAGCCTTCAGATCTTTAGAAACAAATTAAAGGCTAACATTAGCTTCCAACATCTATAAATATGAGGCTGCTCTTCTCATATGAGGAGATTTTGGTTGTGCATTACTAAGATCAGGAGCAACGTGGACACTCTGCTGAAACATCTTTAAGAAATATCAAAGCACCGATTCTAGGAAGAATGAGTCAAGAAAGGCCAAATCTATCTGATTTGATGACATCTTATTCGTGTCATCAATTCGGAACTTCTCTGAGGTCGACCGTCGCGCCTATTATAAGTGATTGGCCAGTTGCATTAATCCTACTATACATATATTTGTTTGATAATTTCAATCAACAAAACACATCAATTCAACATATAACATACATATATTTATAATAATAATAATTAATAATAATAATAATAATAATAATTGCAACAAATCAATAACTATTATTATATATGTGTTTATACATGGTTATTTCGGTTTTTATATACATGCATATACATATATTAATCAATCTTAACTCTAAGTTTACTTTTAGTAATTTACATGAATATAAATGCTATTAACATAATAAAATAATTTATTCTAATTACTTACTTGAATTAGCAAAATCTATCAAATAATCTTTTCTCTACTACTATGCTTTGATGATGCTTCTAATGCTAATCCCTAATATAATCCTTGATTTTGCCTTCAAATAGCACCTAAGAATTAATTGAAAAATAGATTAGATTTTTAGGAAAGAAATTGAGTAATTAGATGATAGAGAAATCATGAATTTCGTTACCTATTGGGTATTAGATTTGAAGAGGGATTATTGATGAACTTGTGAGGATTTTTGGTGTGTTTTAGAGATGTTTTTTAGAGGATTTTGGAGAAGAAGGGGCTGCTGAAAATGAGAAGAGAAGAATTAGGGTTTTGTAAGAGTAGTATTTATATTATGTAAGCTTTGTAATTATCTCTAAGGTTAAGGGCAATTTAGTCTTTTTACTTAAATAGTACTTTCGTAGAAATCTGTAGATTTAGAAGATATCTTTTTTTGTTTACATTATGTAGAATTATCTAGGTTTTAGGGGCATTTTGTTATTTTCACAAGTGTAGAATTTTTTTAGAATTGACTAAGGTCATTTTGGTCTTTTCACATATCGAAATCCTCTAGAGCATGATAGTGCATGATAGCTAATGTAGTCTTATGGACTTGTGGGCTTTGATTCATGGACCTATGTGCTTCGACTTTCAATTGTTGACTTCTTGAATATGGGCTTGAACTTAAGTTAATGGGCTTGGCCTTTTAGATGATGGATTAAGCTTTTAGGCTATGGGCTTAGGCATTTAGATTATGGACTTGAAGAATTGGAAAAGAATAAAAGAAATGAGAAATGAAGTTTTCGCTAAATTGAATTAGAAATTTTGATTAGAGAAGAATTAATATTTCACTTAAATTTAGGAATTTAAGGGCTTATGGATTGATATTTAAAGGCAAGTATTTGGATTTAAATTATCTAAGGAGTTGGAATTTATGCTAAAATGTCTAAATCAGATATTTAGGAATTTAGGCAATTAAACTTAATGAACAGAGTTCAATTGATAATTGAAAAGGATTGACCAATTTGAATTTGCTAAAATAGATAATTGAAGTAGTTTAATACGTTGAAATGGGTATTTATGGCATAGTTGACAAGGGCTAGGGATAGTTTAGTAATTAGGTTTGATTAGTAGAAACAATTTAGATGGACTAATAAGTGGAGGCAATTTAGTCACTTGGTCTAGATAAGAACGAAGGGTAGTTTAGGGATTAAAGAAGAGAAATTAAATTTGTACAAGTAACTTTGAAAGTGACATATGGAAAGAAGTTCAACTTTTACATGTAACCTTTAAAAATGGCATATGAGGAGGAGGAATTCAATTTTCATAAGAAATCTTGAAAATGACATATGAAAAAGGGAACTGCAAATTGTACAAAAAATCTTGAAAATGAGACATGGGGATGAGGAATTCAAATTATATAAGAAATCTTGAAAATGACTTGGATTAAACAAGATTTCTTGGTGATTTTTGCTAGATTCTTCTAAGAGATAACAATTATCAATTCACTTCTTCAATAAGAAAAGTTTGATTAAATTCAATTATTGTGAATTAGGAATTTAAGTAATTCAACTTGAGAAATTTGTTTCAAGTCGATAATTGAATGGAATTGAGTAGCTTCTTGTGTTGGAAATAGAAAATTGAAGCAATTTGATAGGCTAAAATGGGTATTTGCGATATTGAAATCTCTACGTTCATTTAAATCCATTTACTAATCCAATTATGTTAAATTTTCTAATTATATTCTATAATTTACGAAATTCAATACTACTTAGTTATCATATTTCTAATTTAAAATTGGTAAAATTCGATGTATTTCATAAATTTTAGGGTATTTCAGCTTATGTGTTAGAAAGAGAGTAAATATAGGACTAGTAGTTGATGTAGAGTTCAATACATGTTTAGGGTTCATGTGAAAAATATTATCAGCATACAACTCTGATGAAATTAATTACCAATATACAATAGTAAAATCACGTTTAAAACACAGGATATAATAATTTACATTTAAATCGCGGGAATAAAACATGATATAAAGTTTATATACCGTTGTTATATCGCGATTCAATCGAGATATAGGACTTAATCACATATCGTGATTGCTAATTGCAATATGAATGTTTTTATTTGCGTGTAAATCAAGTTTTGTAAACGCGATATTCATGTGAATATTACGACTACAATACGCGATATATAGTACACCATATAATGTTTGTATATCCTGATTTATACATGCGATTTAGCAGCTGTTTGTTGGTAATTTTTTATTTTGACCTTAAAGAAGTAATTAATTTCAATTAGAGTTATAAACATAAAATAATTTCAGTTGATGTAACTACTCTTGTACCAAATATTATTTATTAGTAAAAAAATGAAGGAGGAAAAAAAATTATTTTGCAGAAAAAAATTTAGATTTGTCATTTAAAGAGATCCAAGTTCTCTCTCAACAAGCCCCAACTACAAGATTAGAAGATTAGAAGGCTCTGTTATCGTCGGATTTTTTTTATAATGAATCTTAAAACTTATTCATAATAGATGTTGTAGCAACCGCCACTCATAGACACATAAACCAAACTCTGTCGTCTGCTCGTCGCTACTGCTCTTAGGCGAATCGTTTCCCTGTGTTGCCGATCTATCGAGGAGGAAGAAGAATAACACACGTGGCCCGATCTAAACCCACGTTTGCCTCCGAGGTCCTGATTCACCAACCACTTTAAGAACCGTGTGCTCGTTGTGGCCAATTCTGTTGATTTTTGGTGGGTTTTTATTCTCTTACTTTGATCCTTTGCTTGGTTTATTTCACGCAGTTATGGAGATTGAAAGCCAGTAAATGAAAAAAAAATGTATTTATCACATTACAGACACATGGTGGTCTGTTTTCGCTGGTATTGGATTGTTTGCTCAGCTTTGTTATTATCTTTACTTTTATATATTAATTTATGTAATTGGACAAGTCGATGATTATGTTATTTCGTATCTTACATCGAATTATTTTATTTTAGTAACTACAATAATGTGGCTCCCCGTGCTTCGTGAATTCAATTACAATTTACGAATGTGACATTTTTTCCATAGTAGTATTGGATTTGCATACAAACCATCTTGTCACGTAGGTCGGTTTTTGTAAATAATAATCATTAATTAGAGTTTTTCAAAATTAGAGCTTTGCATTAGATTTTTAAAAACCTGGACCTATAAATTAGACATCTTAGGATTTTCATTAATAAAGTTTAATTGGGTAAAAACGTAATCCTTGCAAATTTTTTTGGATTAAAATCTATCCAACACATTAAAGATTTATAAAGAAAAAATAAACTATGATGGTTTGATTTTGGCCTAACCAATATGTATGTACCTGCTAAGAAATCATAAAAAATATAAAAAATCATTTTCCTATGTTTCCATTTTTTACATATTATTTACACAGCTGTAAATATTTATGTATTAGGGGTGAGCAGATAATCCTATCGTATAGAGTGTTCACTCATATCCTACTCAAATGCGTACGGTTCATGTGGGTATTAAGGGCCACAGGGTAGGATATAGATATTAATTTTTTGGAACATGCTCTCACATGGTAGGATGTGAGTATGAGGTCTTTAAACCTTGTACCCACCTTCGAACCTATACTATACTGTACAAGATACAGGTTTCAGAGTATCATATATCCATCCTATTATATATTATATAATAATATTGATATATAATAAATAATGATATTCCATATTTTATTTTGCAACCACTTATATTTAAGATTATTATTTGTATACTATATTTCAAAAGTTTTTATTATAGAATGATTTGTACTATTCTATTTCATAATGATTTGTTATTTTTATTTTAAAAAGAATCGTGGTTGTATATACGTACTTGAATTCCTAAATTATATAAAAATATTGTTTATATTATAATACTAATTAATATATAGAAGTAGTTCTAAAGTTGTTAATTTTGGAATTTTATGCAAGTTTTATAATTTTGTTTAATATCACATGAATAGATTCCACAAGTATTTGTTGTTGGATTCAACTTTCACACATAAATAGATTCTATATATTATAGCACTTGTAATATTAACAAATTACATTTTAAATTTCTTCCTGCATGTTGTTTATATTGAATGTGTAAAAAGAAGATAGTATTACATATTATATGAAAACATATTAAAAACTATATACTTGATGTTTTAAAAAGAAAGAAAAATATAGATATTTTGTTAAAAAAAAAAAGATTCCATAGGGTATTCTATACCTTGTAGATTTTACAGGGTATAGGGTATAAGGTGGGTACAAAGAGCCACATGATAAGTTCTAGGTATGAAATTCAATACCCTATACCTTACAGGATAAGGTATGGTAATATTTCTTGCCCTACCCACCCTGTACCTGTTCACCCATGTTACGTATTGTAGATGCGTTTAATATTTTATTTTATTTTTTTATAGTTTTCTTACTACCTTTGTCTATTTTTTATGCTTTTACAGGAACTTGGTTACTTTTGACTAATTTTATACATTTTAGGTTTACAGGACATTAGTGGATCTCATATAATTTCTTTTTTTTTTTTTACTATTTTTTAAATTATTATAATTATTGTGTATATACATTTATATATTTAATTAAGGCCCGTTAATTTTAAAAACCCACAAATGATAACCTTAGCCTAGATCTTTTGGTTAAATATTTTTCTAAAATTTAATTTTTAGAAAAGTCTGTTGACTAGTAGCTAAATTAGGGTTGATCCGCTCAACAAACCCTAATTTTACTTCTTCTTTTTTCCAACTTCGGTCAGTGGTATCTCCGAGTTATGTTTGAATGATTTTTCAAAAAAGGATTTTTAAAAGTTTTTGTTAATTGTATAAAGTATCCATGTTAAATAGATTAGGCTTCGTGTTCATCCAATTAAAGAAAAGGAAAATTTTCATACTCAACACAAATTAAGCTTCTCAAGAGCATTAGTAATAATTGTAGGATCTACTGTACGAACTAGTGCCTTATAGACAAGAGATGACTATCTTTGCATCGGTTTCTATGAAGACTGAATTAATTCTAAATTAAACCTATGCTACTCACTATCTCCTAGCTACATACCACAAACTTTCTTAACACAATTCTCTTTATTTTCACTAGTCAAATAGGGAAAATTTTGTGAGGGTTAAGGGGTAGACAAAGATAATTTGGGCTTAAACAAGGGTTGAGTTAGATTGCTTTGGGTATTTAGTGATATCTTGTAAAGGTGAAGAGTGAGATTTTGGTTTATGGTTTGTAATAGAGGGGATCACAGAAGCTGGAATAGGAGAGATTGAAGGAGAGGGGTTAAAAGAGATAGACTCAGAAGGCTTAGAGATTGGTTCAAGGAGTGAAGAAGAAGAAAAAGGTTTAGGATTAGGTTCACACCCTTGATGACTAGACAACCCCATAGATTCTACAATCTTTATCTTCTCTCCTTTAAAACTACCCTTCTTACCATCCACACTTCTAACCTTCCATTTCTTCGCTATTGGTGCCCTTAGATTAGGACCTAAACCCTATCCTCACTTTTTTGGAATTGACAGGCCTTGCTAAGATGTCTTGATTTTCCACAATTAAAGCATTAGTCATTAAGTCTTTCATATTTTAAAAGCACCCCGTATCTCCATCCCATTCCGCCATCCACCCATAACCTATATTACAAAGGCTTATTTATAGGTGTCTTCACTCAAACACTGAGGAAAGCATGTCGCTTATCCATGTTAGAAGACATAGATTGAATCTCCATAACCTTACCAATTTTGCTACCACTTAGTTGAGCACTTTTGACAGCCATATGGTTAAGTTGTAGCATGTGGATTTGCACCCATATTGTTAACAAATCCAGAGGGATGTCACTTATTGTTCAGTGACCAATCCAGTCTTCAATTACCAAATAGTGACCCATAATAGATCGAGGACTTTCATTCAAAAAATTTTCCAAATTAAATCTGTCTTTAAAACTAGATAAGTGCATGTTGTTTTGAGGATGGTTGATCGCAGCAACTCCATACCCCTTCCAGGTATTTTTTAGCACATTGATGATTGCAGTTTTGTTTAACAATTTGTTTGTAATTATATTTGCTACTATTAAAACTTTCGTACCCTTCACTATTACAGGATCTCCAGATCCAATAGTATCATCAAGAGTAACATCATCTAGATTTGGTTTAAGGAGAACTTTAGCTCCAGAGGATGATGTCATATCTGCACTTAAACAAGGAAAATTGGATAATAAATATCATAGCGACTAAGATACAATAGCTCTAAAGAATGGGATACACAACAAAGAGAATGGAAGATTTGATGAGAAAAAAGACAAAACAGATAAAGCTAGAAAGGAAAGAAAGAAAACAAAAGTATTATTTGATTGATCTCACCTATGAAATTACAATAAACCAAGTTTTTTTCTAAAGATTTAAAAAAAAATTTAGGAGAACAAAGGTTGAAAACGATAGAAGGAATATACAAAACAAAAAGGAATAAATACGAAAGAGCCTTTTATAAGGGTATGTAATAATTGGCTTTATTTTAGCCTGCATGTTTTATTGTTGTGAAAGTGAGAGCTTCCATTTTACTATGTAGCTTGCTCTGTGATATGATGAATGCTAGATTGTAGGAAAAAGTTAATAACTCAAAATAAATTAAAGGGTGAATGAGACATTTGATATTTAAATTTTGTTAATTTATGTAATTAACTAGTTCAAATATAAAAGTGTTGAAAATTTTGTAGGTAATAAATTGACACTTTTAAACTTCATGCAGTTGACTAAACAAATTAGTAAAATTTAAGTATCAAATGTGACATTTACAGTAAATTAAATTATTAGCAATTAGTCGGAAAAAAAATGAGTTGTATTAAACACCAAATTGACTAGAAGAATAACATAGATCGGGAAACTAGATTTGAAACCTACCTTATAACACCTTGTGCCCTATACTTTGTAAAATTCACAAGGATACCCTGTAGAGCTTGAAATTTTTTTTTTTTTTTAATTTCAAGTTGTAATATGTAAAATTACCTTATTTAGATATCCGTTATAAATAACATATTAAAATAAATTTAAAAGATAATTTTTTAATATAACAAGTTTTATAATAAGCAGAACTTGTTTATGTGTTAAACTTGAAATTTGTAATAAATACTTGTGGAACTTGATCACATGATTTTAACAAAATTGTAAAACATTTATCAAATTCTAAAATCAAAAACTTTGAAAGCACATATGTATTAATTAGTCTTAGAAGATTAATAACACTTCTATATAACTTAGAAGTTCCAATACATACCATACAAATTCTTCCAAAATAAAAATTATAAGTACATAGCATAAACATCCTTAACACATTTCTCCTTATTTTCACTAGTGAAATAGGGAAAATTTTGTGGTGGTAAAGGGGTGGACAAAGATGGTTTGGGCTTAAACAAGGGTTAAGTTGGATTGGTTTGGGTATTTAGTGATATCTTGTAAAGGAGAAAGTGAGATTTGGGTTTATGGCGGATAGTAGAGGGGATCACAGAAGTTGGAATTGGAGAGATTGAAGGAGAAGTGTTAGAAGAGATAGGCTTAAAAGGTTTAGACATCAGTTTAGGGACTAAAGAAGAAGAAAAGGGATTGGGATTATGTTCATACCTCGGATGACTAGACAACCCCAAAGACTCCACAATCTTTATCTTCTCTCCTTTAAAACTACCTTTCCTACCATCTACACTCATAGCCTCCCATTTCTTTGCTATTAGCGACATTAGATTTGGACCCATACCCCTATCCTCACTTTTTTGGGATTCACAAACCTTGCTAAGTCGTTTCGATCTTCCATAATTAAAACACCAGTCAATGAGTCTTTCATATTTTAGAAACACCCTGGATCTCCTTCCCATTCCGCCATTCATCCATAACCCAGCTTACAAAGGCCTATTGATAGGTTTCTTTACTCGGACCGTTAGGAAAGCATGTTACTCACCCATGCTAGAAGACAAGGGATGAATTTCTATAACCTCACCAATTTTTCTACCACTTAGTTGACCACTTCTGACAGTCATATGGTTAAGTTATGGCCTATAGATCTATACTCATATTCTTAACAAATCCAAGGGGATGCTACTTATTGTCAAGTGACCAATCCACTCTTCAATTACCAAACAGTGACTTGCAACAGACTAAAAACTTGCATTCAAAACTTTTTCCAAATTAGATCTGTCTTTAAAACTTGATAAGTACAGGTTGTTCTGAGAATGGGTAATTGTAGCAATACCATACCCCTCCCAAGTATTTTTTAGCACATTGATGACTACAGTTATTTTAACAATTCATCTGCAATTGTCTTTGCTACTACTAAAACTTCCAAACCCTTCACTACTACAGGATTTCCAGACCCAATAGTATCATCAAGAGTAATATCATCTAGATTTGGTCTAAGGGGAATCCATCTCCAGAGGATGATGCCATATCTGCACTTAAGACAAAGAAAGTTAGATAATAGATATCACAGAGATTGAGATACAACAACACTGAAGAATGAGACATATAATAGATAGACTGGAAGATTTGATGAGAAAAAAGACGAAACAGATAAAGTTAGAAAGGAAAGAAAGAAAACAAAAGAATGATTTGATCGATCTTTCCTATGAAATTACAATAAACCAAGTTTTTTTAAAGATTTTTTTTATTTTTTTTCTTTCAAAATATAAGGAGAAAAAAATGGAAAACGATAGAAGGGATTGTACAAAATAGCGAGGAATAAACACATAAGAGCTTAGAATTTGTGATCAAAAGTAATCAAACAAAAAATTGATGCAAGAATATTATGAAAGCATGCTCACAACAGCTAGGAAAGATAAAAGTAAAGTATCTGTAACTAACATCTATGTGGTGTGAAGACTCCCCAAATGAGAGAAAATTCTCTCTTTAAAAAAAATATATATATATATATATATATATATACAGAGAGAGAGTGTGTGTTATGGCAAATAAAACATTGGAATTATTCTAGTGCTTCCAAATAAAAGGCTAAAACTTTACTCCATTTTACAAGATGAGCTATAACTTTGCTTACAATTAATGAGGAAGAGGGAAATATTTTTTTCTACTCCATTTGTTTATTTTTTCCTTTTATTTTTTGCCAACAATACTAATAGAAGGAAATTTTAACTTTTTATTTGGGGCATTTCAATGTCTTATTTGCCATATCATGGTAGTTAGTTTTGTATAAGATTAGTTTAAAAAATAAATTAAGACACTAATTTGAACCGAATCCAACACATTGCTCCATGATCTCTCCTTATCAGATCTAAACAAATTACAATAGTAGTCTTGAAAGGTCCTCATTATGGTTTCTTCATTCTCTATCCATCTACCATCTTCTCCTTTCAAACGTAGTATTTTGTTCCTTTGTTTGTGTATGATAGTGGACTGATGAAAAAATTTTGTATTCCGATTTCCATCCTTTAACCAGCTAACTCTTGATCTTTGTCTCCAATATAGTTCCCCTTTTCCTACATTTGACTAATCTGATACAATAAGGATTGCTCTAATGCACTGTCCATATTTAGACCCTTCTTCTGATTCTCCATCAGCTCCTTTTATAGTCTACAAATCTCACTCATATTGTTGGGGAATGCTACCTTGCAGCATTGTTTTAACTTCAATCTACACTTCTTCAGCTTGAAACCCATGGGATAATGGTGGTTACTTGGGCTTGGAACCTCCCATGCCTCTTTGATCACTTCCCCACACTCGCTTGAGGTAGTCGACATATGTTCAAATTTCAACTTCCTCTTGCTCTTTCCATTTGAGAAGTGCATGTCTATAGCTAGGGCTAAGTGGTCAAAACCAATAAGCTCATTGTGGATAACCAGTGTATTGGGATACTTCTCAAGCCACTCTTGAGAACCCACAGCCCTGTTAATTCTCTCAAGCACCAGCCAGCCTTACGTTCTTCTATTTGGCCAGGTGAACCACTGGCCTTGATAGCCCAGATCATTTAAATTGGCATTGAGCACCATTGAGTTAGATTGATTTATCAACTTTTGGCAGTTGGTATTTCCTCCTACCTTTTTCATTGCTAAATAGAATGTCATTAAAATCTCCAACACATAGCCAAGGTGAGGAAGAAAAGGAAAAGCTGGATTCCTCAACTTGTCTACATAAAATTTGGCACTTGTGCGGGTTTGGATCTGCATATATCCATGAGATGTTGGCGAAAAGAAAACCATCAGTTAAGGAAACCAATAAGCTGATGTGATTTTTATCATAATGATGCAATTTAATCTGGACGTTATTCGTCCACCACAAAGCTAAACCACCCGATAAGCCACCTGGGGGTGCATAGAATTCATTACTGAATTTCAAGCTCTTTCTCACACCAGACAACTCCTTGAATCATTCTTTGTTTCCATAAGGAACACAATACTTGGACTAAAATAAGATTAAAAAATATAAATATTTTATAGTATTTAATTATCACATTCTTAATTTAGGTTGGTAAAATTTAGGATATTTCATTAATTTCAAAATATTTCAGCTTATGTGTCAAATAGAGTAAATGTAGTAGAAAACTAAGGGATGAAATAAATTCTATTTTGCAGGAAAAAAAAAAATTTGTCATCTAAAAAAATTCAGATTCTCTCTCAATAAGCCTTAATCACGAGATCGTAGGATTCTCTCATCGTCGGATTCTGTTTATAACAAACCTCAAAACTTATTCATAATCAATCTTGTAACAACCGCCACTTATAGGCGCAAAAACTGAACTCTGTCGTCGCTGCTGCTCTTAGGCGAATCATTTCCCTGTGTTGTCGATCCATCAAGGAGGAAGAAAGCCAACCCGCGTGGCCCGATCTAAACCCACGTTTGCCCCAGAGGTCCTGATTCGCCAACCACTTTAAGAACCGTGTGCACGTTGTGGCCAAGTCCATTGGTTTTTGTCGGTTTTTATTTTTTACTTTGATCCTTTGTTTGGTTTATTCCACGCAGTTATGGAGATCGAAAGCCACTAAGTGAAAAAAAAAAATGTATTTATCACATTACAGATACATGGTGGTCTGTTTTTGCTAGTATGGGATTGTTTACACAGCTTAGTTATTATCTTCACTTTTATATATTAATTTATGTAATTGGACAAGTCGATAATTATATTATTTCGTACCTAACATCGAATCATATTATTTTAGTAGCCACAATAGTGTGGCTATCCGTGCTTCGTGAATTCAATTACAATTTACAAATGTGACGTTTCTTTCATTGTAGTATTAGATTTGCATACAAACCATCTTGTCGCATAGATTGGTTTCTATAAATAATAATAATTAATTAGAGTTTTTCAAAATTAGAGCTTTGGATTAGATTTTTAAAAACTTGGACCTATAAATTACACATCTTGGGATTTTCATTGATAAAGTTTAATTGGGTAAAAACATAATCCGGGTAATTTTTTAGTATTAAAATCTATCCAATACACTAATAATTTATAAAGAAAAATGAACTATGATGGGTTGATTTTGGCCTAGCTTACATAGGTACTTGTAGAGCACTCGTGAAAAAATATAAAAAATCATTTTCCTATTTTTGCATATTATTTAGACAGCTGTAAATATTTACGTATTTTATATATCTTTAATATTTTTTCTATAGTATTTTTTACTAACTTTGTTTTTTTTTTTTTATGCTTTTAGAGGAACTTGGTTACTTTTGACTAATTTTATATATTTTGGGTTTTCAGGACACTAGTGGTTCTCCGGTAATTTCTTTTTTTTTTTTAAACTATTTTTTAAATTATTATCATTGTTGTAAATATACATTTATATATTTAATTAAGGCCCATTAAGTTTTAAAAACTCATAAGTGGTAACCTTTTTAGGTGTAATAAGATAGCATGAGCCTAGATCTTTTGATTAAATATTTTTCTAAAAATTGATTTTTAGAAAAGTCTATGGACCAGTAGCTAAATTAAGGTTGATTTGCTCAATGAACCCTAATTTTACTTTTATTCCAACTTCGGTTAGTGGTGCCTCCAAGCTATGTTTTAATGATTTTTCAAAAAAGGATTTTTAAAAGTTTTTGTTCATTGTATCGAGTGTCCGTGTTAAATAGATTAGACTTGATGTGGATAGGAAAATTTCAGGCTCAACACAAATCAAGCTTCTCAAAAGCAGTAGTAATGATTGTAGGATCCATTTTATGAACCAGTGTCTTATAGACAAGGGATGACTATCTTTGCATCAGTATCTATGAAGGCTGAATTAATTCCAATTTAAACCCATGCTACTCACTATCTCCTAGCTACATACCACAAACTTTCTTAACACAATTCTCCTTATTTTCACTAGTCAAATAGAGAAAACCTTGAGAGGATAAAAGGGTGGACAAAGATGATTTTGGCTTAAACAAGGGTTAAGGTGGATTGCTTTAGGTATTTAGTGATATGTTGTAAAGGTGAAGAGTGAGATTTGGGTTTATGGTTTGTAATAGAGGGGATCACAGAAGCTGGAATAGGAGAGATTGAAGGGGAGGGGTTAAAAGAGATAGACTCAAAAGGCTTAGAGATTGGTTCAAGGAGTGAAAAAGAAGAAAAAGGTTTAGGAGTAGGTTCACATCCTTGATGACTAGACAACCCCATAGATTCCACAATGTTTATCTTCTCTCCTTTAAAGCTACCCTTCTTACCATCCACACTTCTAAACTTCCATTTCTTCGCTATTGGTGCCCTTAAATTAGGACCTAAACCCCATCCTCGCTTTTTTGGAATTGACAGGCCTTGCTAAGATGTCCTGATCTTCCACAATCAAAGCACTAGTCATTGAGTCTTTTATATTTTAGAAACATCCTGTATCTCCTTCCCATTCCGCCATTCATCCATAACTCATATTGCAAAGGCCTATCTATAGGTATCTTTACTCGGACACTTAGGAAAGCATGCCGCTCACCCATGTTAGAAGACATGGGTAGAATCTCCATAACCTTGCCAATTTTGCTACCACTCAGTTAAGCACTTTTAACAGTCATATAATTATATTGTAGCACATTGATTTATACCCATATTGTTAACAAATCTAGAGGGATGTCACCTATTGTTTGGTGACTAATCCACTCTTTAATTACCAAATAGTGGCACATGATAAATGAAGGACTTTCATTCAAAATTTTTCTAAATTAAATATGTCTTTAAAACTTGATAAGTACATGTTGTTTTGAGAATGGATGATTGCTACAACTCCATACCCCTTCCTAGTATTTTTTAGCACATTGATGACTACAATTTTGTTTAACAATTTGTCTACGATTATCTTTGCTACTGCTAAATTTCTAAACCCTTCGCTATTACAGGATCTCCTAACCTAATAGTATCATCAAAAGTAATATCATCTAGATTTGGTTTAAGGGGAACTTTAGCTCTAGAGGATGATGCCATATCGGTACTTAAACAAGGAAAATTAGATAACAAATATCACAGAGACTAAGATACAATAGCACTAAAGAATGAGATACACAACGAAGAAAATGGAAGATTTGATGAGAAGAAAGACAATATAAATAAAGCTAGAAAGGAAAGAAAGAAAACAAAAGAATGATTTGATTGATCTTACCTATGAAATTAGAATGAACCAAGTTTTTTCTAAAGATTTTTTTTTTTCAAAATATAAGGAGAACAAAGGTTGAAAACGATAGAAAGGAATATACAAAACAAAGAGGAATATATACAGAAGAGCCTTTTATAATCGTATATAATAATTGTCTTTGTTTTGGCCATCAAGTTTTATTGTTGTGAAAGTGAGAGCTTCCATTTTACTGTGTAGCTTGCTATGTGATATGATGAATGCGAGATTGTAGGAACAAGTCAATAACTCAAAATAAATTAAAGGGTGAATAAGACATTTGATATTTAATTTTTTCAATTTATGTAATTAACTAGTTGAAGTATAAAAATGTCAAAAATTTTATAGGTAGTAAATTGTCACTTTTGAATTCGACACTTTTAAACTTCATGTAGTTGACTAAATAAATTAGTAAAATTCAAGTATCAAATGTGGTATTTACAGTAAATTAAATTATTAGCAATTACTCAAAAAATACGAGTTATATTATACACTAAATTGACTAGAAGAATAACATAGATTAGGAGACTAAATTTGGAACCTACCCTATAACACCTTGTACCCTATCTTTGTAAAATTCACAAGGTCTATCTTGTGGAGCTTGAATTTTTTTTTTCAATTTCAAGTTGTAATACGTAAAATTACCTTATTTTTATATTTGTTATAAATAACATATTAAAATAAATTTAAAGATAATTTTTTAATATAACAAGTTTTATAATAAACAAAAATTGTTTATGTGTTAAAGTTAAGATTTGTAAAAAATACTTATGGAACTTGATCACACGATTTTAACAAAATTATAAAATATCTATCATATTCTAAAATCAAGAACTCTAAAAGCACATATGTATTAATTAGTTTTAGAAGATTAATAACACTTCTATATAGCTTAGAAGATCAAATACATGTCATCGAAATTCTTCCAAAATAAAAATTATAAGTACGCATCATAAACTTCCTCAACACATTTCTCCTTATTTTCACTAGTCAAATAGGGAAAATTTTGTGATGGTAAAGGGGTGGACAAAGACGGTTTTGGCTTAAACAAGGGTTGAGTTGGATTGCTTTGGGTATTTAGTGATATCTTGTAAAGGTGAAAAGTGAGATTTGGGTTTATGGTTCGTAGTAGAGGGGATCACAGAAGCTGGAATAGGAGAGATTAAAGGAGAAGGGTTAGAAGAGATAGGTCAGAACGTTTAGACATTGGTTCAGGGACTAAAGAAGAAGAAAAGGGTTTGGAGTTATGTTCATACCCCAGATGACTAAACAGCCCCAAAGATTCCACAATCTTTATCTTCTCTCTTTTAAAACTACCATTCTCACTATCTGACTCCTAACCTCCCCTTTCTTCGCTATTAGCGACCTTAGATTTGTACCTAGACCCTCATCCTCACTATTTTGGAATTCACAAGCCTTGGTAAGATGTCTTAATCTTCCACAATTAAAATACCAGTCATTGCATCTTTCATATTTTGGATACACCCCAAATTTCCTTCCCATTCCACCATTCACCCATAACCTATATTACAAAGGCTTATTGATAGGTGTCTTTACTCGCACTGTTAGGAAAGCATGCCGCTCACCCATGCTAGAAGACAATGGTTGAATTTCCATAACCTCACCAATTTTTCTACCACTTAGTTGACCACTTTTGATAGTCATATGGTTAAGTTATAGCCTGTGGATCTATACCCATATTTTTAACAAATCCAAGGGGACGCTACTTATTGTCAAGTGACCAATCTACTCTTCAATTACCAAATAGTGAGTCATAATAGGTCATGGACTTCCATTCAAAATTTTGTCCGAACTAGATTTGTCTTTAAAACTTGATAAGTACAGATTGTTTTGAGAATGGACAATTGTAGCAATACGATAGCCCTTCTAAGTATGCTTTTACACATTGATGACTGCAGTTTTGTTTAACAATTTGTCTGCAATTATCTTTGCTACTGCTAAAACTTCTAAACCCTTTACTGCTATAAGATCTCTAGACCCAATAGTATCATTAATAGTAATATCATCTAGATTTAGTCTAAAGGGAACCCTATCTCTAGAGGATGACACCATATCTACACTTAAAGAAATTAGATAATAGATATTATAGAGATTGAGATACAACAGCACTGAAGAATAAGACACACAATGGACAGAATGGAAGATTTGATGAGAAGAAAGACGAAACAAATAAAGTTAGAAAGGAAAGAAAGAAAACAAAAGAATGATTTGATCGATCTTGCCCATGAAACTACAATAAACCAAGCTTCTTTAAAAGATTTTTTTATTTTTTTTCTTTCAAAATATAAGGAGAATAAAGGTTGAAAACGATAGAAGTGATTGTACAAAATAGAGAGGAATAAACACATAAGACTTATAATTTGTGATCAAAAGTAATCAAAGGGAAAAATTGATGCAAGAATATTATGAAAGCATGCTCACAACAATTAGGAAAGATAAAAGTAAAAAATCTGTAACTAACACCCAAGTGGTGTAAAGACTCTCCAAATGAGAAAAATTCTCTCTCTAAAATATATATGTGTGTGTATATATATATATGGGAGAGAAAGAGAGAGTGGTATGGCAAATAAAACACTGGAATTATTCTATTGCTTCAAAATAAAAGCTGAAATTTTACTCCATTTTGCAAGATAAGCTATGACTTTGCTTATAATTAATGAGCAAGAGGGAAATATTTTTTTTCTACTGCATTTTTGTTTATTTTTTCCTTTTATTTTTTTGCAACAATACTAATAGAAGCAAATTTTAACCTTCTATTTAGGGCATTTCAATGTTTTATTGCCATATCGATGGTGGTTAGTTATGTATAAAATTAATTTAAAAAATAAACCGAGACAATAATTTGAACAAATTTTATAATTACAAGCACTAAATTGTAAATTTTAGAACATTAGATACTAATTTATCTAAATTTAAAAGTTTAGGCATTTATAAAGTTTTTCTTCAAAATAAGGTGTATTATTGAATGGTTTAAGTAACCTAATGATTACACGACTATGATATATATTTTAATGTTTTTGCAAATTCATAACTTGTGACTTCTTTATGAATAAACAAATATCATATGTTAATTTAATATAACAATATTGTTAAAAATGTTTTATTAATAATTGAATATGTGGAATCCAATATTGTAATCGAAGTTGGTTACCATAAGGTACCAATTAGTCTAATTCAATAATAACCCTGAATTGCAAAAGATTTTGGAGGGAGTTTAAGCATTATTTTGAAACCTTATAGGGCTTCAAATTGAGGTTCAAAAGTTTTAAGTATGACCTAATGAGAAAAATTGATCTAAAAAATAATATGATAAAATTTTAAAAAAGTAAAAGTAATTTTATTTTTCTATACTTTATCACTAGTGACTACTCATACACTATTGTCTGTTTGTTTCTCTCACTTATGTTTACCTTGCTTCATCCTTCCATCACACAATCATATCCATAGTCACAGTAACACCTCTGATCTTGATATTTGCCTCACTCTTCTTCTCAATTATTATGTTAACCCTGAATTGTTATTCCTAGGAAGGCATTTATTATACATAGACATATATAAACAATATCTATCGTAGTAGATGGAAATCAATATACCTAGAAGAGTATGTAAATTACAAATATAATTGTAAATGTCATACTATATGTGATAATATGTTTGACTATTTCTTAAGATAAAGAGAGTGTTAGATAGGTTTTGGTTGGGAAGGGGGGTGTTGAGGGGTGAGACATGTTTACAGAATTCCAATTTAGCACTAGCCATAAGTATAGTGAAAAAAAAAACTATAGAATTTTTGTTGGATTTTGGTAAAACCTATAAGATACTAGATGAGGCAAGTTTGGGTTTTATATGATTTATACCAATGGCATCCCTAAAATTTAGCTTTATGCTGTTACATGTATACTATGTAGGTATCACACTGCATGTAACCCATAAAAATGATGTGAAGATAGCATGTGAAGAACAATCTAGAGAGGACTGGAGTAATTAGGAGAAAAAAAAAAAAACAAGTAGTTTAGTTGTTCTAATGTATGGATGATAGGTAAGAGAGCTGTGAAATCTTAATTTTACTATTCTTGAATTTAGTTGACTCATTCTTCCTCAAAGTCTTGTTTGATTTTTAAGAGCAAAGATCTTATGACCTTATGTTTTTTTAGCCTCCCCCTCTCTGTCTCTCTATATAAAAGTATATATGTATGTTAAATGAGGCGGCATTATTAAGTATTTTAGGATCTCTATTGCATTCATTAAATTGCCATAATGATCAATGGATGAGGTGAAATATCTCATTTGGTGCCATGAGTATAAGATTAGTAACCATTTTTATTAGATGTATTGAGTATGCGAGAGAGGGGCTGTGAATGCAATGACCAATTCAACCCTAATTCTAAGCCAACTAAACCAAAAACATCTTAAATCATTCCAATTGCAAACCAAACTCCTTAGGTATTGTTTCTAAACAAAAAATATAGTAAGCTTAACCCTATATTACAACTTAATCGATCTAACCCTATACATGCTATCAAACCAATTTGAGAAATAATTTAAGGGTTACAAACACCAACCAAAACTTGTTTTATCTCATACCCCAAGCTAAAGATACGATAGAAGAGAGCATTACCCAACTTCCGAAATAACTCATAACACTAAAAAAGAACCAAAGAAAAGCGGGGATTACGAAGAAAATATTTTTCTCCAGTGTTTGGTACTAATAGAACTAACTTCTAAATGTAAAGTAAAATGCCAACATCAGCACAAAGCACCAAAGAAATGTAGTAGAAAGAAAAACATGCAATCCTTCTCAAGCATTTAACATACTTGATTCCATCTTCCACACATTTTCAATATATTTTATTAAAGAGTTCTTCTATCTCTTGGCCAAGTTCCATTACTAAATTATTGAACTTTATCATAGACATATTATGAATCCTTGGCTTAGCACTAGAAATTGTTTGCCAAATCAAAATACGTCTCTTAGACATTTTCCCAAACCACTTTAGTAGTTTCACGAAAGGAAAAAAAGGTTTTATCATTTTATGTTATATGGAATTAGTCAGCCATGCCATCATAATAGAGTTTTTACCCTTGTCAAGTCAAGACAGGTCAATTTCCAAGATTAGGTTGGATCCGACGACCATCACAAGATCCTAATTCAACGGTTGAACCATGAATCGAGATAAGAGTATATTAGTATAATTTTACATAGGTCCATAATATAATACTAATGACACTTACGGAAAAAAAAGACTAATATAGTTATCATTTTTTAGAAAATATCATTCTATTAATTTTGATGTTTTTCTATTTTACTAACCAAACAAACTACTAGTATTTGTAAGAAATTAGCTAGTGAACCCAAAACATGCAGGATCAAAATGGAGAACTTTCCACCAAAGCTATAATGGTGGAATTAGACCCAGGATTAAATATGAGATATTATAAAAATCTCGCACGTTTTTGGCTCTAACTATCCTCATGTTATCGTATTAAAACCAACTTTTTCAATTTTTTTTTTTAAGAATACGTACCTGATAAATAACTCATATAATCTTTATTGCACTTGTATGTTTAACATTGAGATTTCATAAACAAGAAGGGTATGGCAATAAATACACATCATGTTTATTCAATAAGGGCATTACGTTAAGGGTAAGTTGACAATTAAAGCTTAGTGGAAATCGTTTTGGAGCATTTCCAATAACATCCTATGGTTAGAGATGCATAAAAAGCAGGAAAACGTATCCCTGCTCTTTATTAACAAAACCCAAATACGTCGCGATTGAAATTAATCAAATGTTGTGAAGTTAAAAAATAAAGAATGCTCTCTAGTAAAGCCATTTAAAAAATCTCGTTTATAGCATGAACTTGGAAATTGTCTATTTAAACTTTTTAAAATCTCTTCCTAGCCGAAAACAAGGGAAAAAAAACAATCTTAAGAAATAGTAGAACTTATACTAAGGCCATGTTTGTTTGATCTTTTCTGATTGTATTATCATTTTATTTTTATCGTTTCCAAATTGATGTTTGTCAAGAAACATACACAAATAAAAAACAAACCTCTTATTCATAAGCAGATTAGATGTAAATGCATATAAGATACAGATGAAAAAAAGACAATTCAAACATATTATAAGTTGCGGTTGGATAGTACTAAGATTTTGTTTTTCCTTTTTATATAGATGGTTCAAGATAAACCCTAGTAAAAGAAAAGAGCTGGTGTGGTTTAGATCAATGATAGAAAATACTACTTTTTTATTTTTCAAAATATTTGAATTGTGTCGTTTTAATTAATTGTGCAATTCCTCTTACTAATTCACTGTTAGTAATTACTTAAGTATACTGAAGTAGAACGAATTACACATTCGCAACTATAGTTGCCATGGATATAAGTTGGGATTGCTCCATTCATATTTTAATAAACGAATATTTAAGATTTAACATTATTTTTACTTGTAATTTAATGAAAATTTATACTTCTTATCGGTCATAGTAAAAATATGAAATATATTTTATTTTGTATCGATCCTGGTTCGACCTAATTTAACCTACTAAATTTCCTTGTCAATTTCCAAGATTGGGACTATGAGTTGTGGCCTGACAATATTGATTTATCACAAAGTCCTAATTTAATAATTGAGCCATGAATTGAGATAATAGTATATTTTTAGATATATTCATAATATAATAGTAATGGCACTCATGCGTAACAAAAAAACTAATATAGTTATTACTTTTTAAAAAAATAAAATTCTATTTTATCTTATTCTATTTCACTACTTAACTAAACAAACTATTTATGTTTATAAGGAATTAGCTAGTGAACCCCAAAATACACAGGATCAAGGGACTCTCTTTTCATCGATAATGAAACAAACTAAAAATTTTAATGGAGATCTTTACATAAAAGTTATAATATTAGACCTAGGATTAAATATGAGATATCATAAAAATCTTGCACGTTTTGGCTCTAACTATCCTCATGTTATCATCTTAAAAGCAACTTTTTAAAAATATTTTTTTAGCACACGTACCTGATAAAATAGCTCATATAATATTTATTTTATAAATAATAAATACACACAATGTTTATTTAATAATAGGACATTACTTTAAGGGTGAATCGACAATTAAAGCTATGTGGAATCCGCCAAAAACATCCTAACGTTGGAGATACGTTAAAAGCAGGCAACCGTAAACCTTCCCTCGGCAATTGAATTAAACTTATTCCAACTGTTCCATGTTGATGGTATCCCTACTCTTTATTAATATATTTATTATGAAAGCTTATATTATATTAAATTAAGTATGTATATGTGTATATTTAATTGGAACGCATTTGAAATACAAAATCATGCGAATGGACTTATAATCTAATGGTATTTTTTCTGACATCTTAAGTGAGAGGTATCAGATTCGATTTCTTCCATCCGTTGTAATGACAAAAGAAAAAAAGGATAATTATATATGATGATTGTCTGCCATTCCTATTAAAAAAAAAAAAAGAAGAAAATGTAAAGCTAGAAAAATTTGGATGGATTTAAATTTTCTTGATTCACATATAAAGTCTATCCCCAAAAAAAAAAGAAAAAGAAAAAAAGAGACATTATTGTGATGTTATTTTAGATATTCTCTATTTTCTTTTCTTAATTTTCCTTCCTTTATAAATTAATGATTGAGAATGTTTAAATTTTATAAATAATTTATGATATCAACATGAGGTCATCTTAATTTTATTAGTAGAGTAAATTAAAAAAAAATTAAAGAACAAGATAAAGAATTCTATATCCTACATATATTTTAATAATTTTAACTATTAATTATATAGTATAGCCATTAAAACTAGCAATGGCTGGATAGAAGAAGCAAAAAGACTTCTAATGGATATTGTATACCATGTGGGATATACACATGGCAGCATCAAATAACATTCTGGAAGTGATCTCGGTGTACAAGCTGAGGGTAGGTCTAACAAGTGATTACCAGAAGCCCACGTTGCATTGTCCCTCTTTTTGGAAAGTTTGCTCTTTTGGGCATCCCCTTCACAAATCCTATGAATCGTAAAAAATTAATTGGATAGAAATACCCCTCTCATAAATGACGCCGAAAGCATAACCCCCTTCTCTTGCATAAAAAAACACCAAGGTTCTAACGTTACTTCATCCCAACATATTGCATAGAAGAAAACAAAGACAAAGTGCATTATCATATAGAAACAAGATCACGCATCGATGGGGGAGGTGGAGAGAGTTCAAGCCATAGCTTCCATAGCCAAGGAGAGCATACCGGCCGAGTTCATACGTCCCGAGCACGAACAGCCCGCATTGAGCACATATCACGGGGAGGTTCCGGATATTCCTTGCATCGACATGAGCTTGCCCGTGAGTGAGAAGGTGGTGGAGGCGATGGCGAAAGCGAGCAGCGAATGGGGGATATTCCAGGTGGTGAACCATGGAATCCCAAATGAAATCATTTCTAAGTTGCAAAGGGTGGGGGAGAAGTTCTTTGAGCTACCCCACGAAGAAAAAGAGGTTTATGCAAAGCCTCCTGGGTCAGATTCTGTGGAAGGTTATGGTACTAAGCTCCAGAAAGACCTTAATGGAAAGAAATCTTGGGTTGATCACCTTTTTCATAAGATATGGCCTCCTTCTTCTATTAATTATCGGTTCTGGCCCAAAAATCCACCTTCTTACAGGTCCTCCTTCCATTGTTCTTTCAGTTCTATCTTCTAAGCTTTCTTTAACGACAGTATTATGACCTTTTTATTGCACAAGGTTTGTCTTATTGACTAAAATATCTTTACCCCATCACGTGAATCGTAAAAAGTCATTGGAATGTCAACATCCGACATTTACATTTTGAAACGTCATGGATGTGAGGAGTTTTTTGAACCATACGAGTTTATTTGCTAATGAAGATTTTTAAAGTAAATAGAATATACAAAACCTTATAGGTAAAATAATAAAATTTATAGAATGAGAGGTATTAAAATACCGATGCAGCATCTCATACAGTTCTTTATGGATGTAAATGCTTTATACTACTTACTAACAATTCAACAAAGTCAGTTTCTTAAGGATTTTTTTTTACTAATATTTTTAAAAAAGTTTTCCATTTCATTTATATCAAAAACTAAATAAAACTAACTAAAGGAAAGAAAGATGTTTGAGGGGCGTGGCGTGGGCTCACTTTTAATATGGGCTTGGCTTAGGTTTTTGTTTGTATAATTAATATGATAGTATTTTGTTACGGAAACCAGATGAGATAAAAATGACTAGACAACATAATATAAAAAGTAATTGATAGTACAATTTCTTATATCATGTTTAGTATGCACGATACTGTATATGACAAAATTTTTATTCATTTAGTATTTTTATACCATAAATTATAAGAGACAAATATTTTAAGTTTTATCCAGTTCTATGAAGAGAGTTTTGTTTAGTCTAAGATTAATTTTGTAAACCAAGCATAGTACAATGACCTTTGTTGAGTCTCGTATTATGAAAAATTGTGCAAGCAAACGTTACCATGAGTCAACCATTCATGTTATTTACTTATGTTCCATCGTTTTATAATTTTAGGGAGGCGAATGAGGAATATGCAAGCTACATGAGAGGAGTTGTAGAGAAGCTTTTTGAATATTTGTCTCTAGGGTTGGGACTCCATGAGAATGCATTGAAGGAAGCTATTGGAGGAGAAATCTTCAGTACAACCTGAAGATCAACTATTACCCTCCATGTCCACGTCCTGACCTAACACTTGGTGTGGCTGCTCACACTGATTTGTCTGCTCTTACTATTTTAGTACCTAATGATGTTCCAGGACTCCAGGTTCTCAAAGATGATTGTTGGATTGATGTTGCATATATCTCTAACGCTTTGATCATCCACATTGGTGACCAACTTGAGGTTCTTTTCATTTATTGATTTACTCATCTCTCTTTCAATACCTTTTTTTCTTAACTATTTGAAGAATTTGCTTCCCTCTTTTCTCTCTTTATAGTCTCTATCTATGTTGATATATATTGGGATGTAAATATATATATATTATATATGAAGCATTATCCTATGAAATATGCACTTAGCACTTTTGAGTTTTAGATTTCCCTTCTTCCTAATCCCTCCAATAATTAACGTTGTCTTAGATATTATAAATTTTGTTTTTTCAGATCTTGAGCAATGGAAAATACAGGAGTGTGCTGCATAGGACTACCGTGAATAAAGAGAAGACAAGGATGTCATGGCCTGTTTTCTTAGAAGCCACCACCAGAATTGGAGGTTGGGCCTTTGCCCCATTTGGTGGATGACCAAAATCCCCCGAAATTTAGCAAGAAGACTTTTAAGGAGTATATGTACCGGAAACTTAACAAGCTACCTCAATAGATTTAGCTACCTCGTTGTTGAAATTTGATGTTAAGCATCCTAAGCTCATACGTGTTTATGCTACCTAATTATGCTATTGAATGTGGTTTGGTTATGTAATAAATAATGCACTGGCATTTTGTAGATTAATGACGTTAGCTAGTAAGTTAGCCTAAACTATTAGCTTATTCACTCTTTTATTTATTTACTGTTTAGATCCTTGTGCACATTGCAATGGATATTACACAGTACTTATTATGTATGCATGGATCTAAATATTAATAAAATTTTTAATATATATAAATATATATAGCATGTCTAAAACATTGGTGGTATTAATAGTTGTTTTGAATTTTTTTTTTATTATGTGCGTCAGATTTTATTGCAGCTTGTTGGTGGGTCCCTCCTACATAAGGGCTCACGTCACATAGTGTCATTAATTTAAAAGAAAAAAAGGGAAAATTTTAGTTGGTTGAAACCGACTTGGACAAAAACCTTTTGGGCAGGGATATTTTGCCTATAAATAGGCACGATGAGTGGTCATATAACCATATTAAAATTTAGTATGTGTGTGTTAGAGAAAGCATCAATTTTGTTTTGAAGGAACAATTGTTTAGATAGGGATACATTCTTACACGAGTGATAAAATAGTGAGATTTATTTTAGGTATTTATCAAATACTTAAGAGATATTACTTTGGGTATATCTCAATTATTTGTATAATGTCTCTAGAATATTTTTCTAGAAAAAGTCTCTTGTAAACTTGCTATCTATTAAGTGGAAAAATTTTATGAAACTGATCTTATGGATGTAGCCTAAACAAAGGGTGAAATAGAATAAATTTTTTGAGCCATTTTTATTTATTTTACTTGCTTTGGTTATATTTTATTTATTTGTAATCTACTTCGTATTTGCCTTGCTATTTTCGCTGTGCTTGATGTAACTGTTGGTCCCAAATGAGTAACCAAGAAGGAGGATGAATTTGTTACTAACAAATTTTAAACTTTTTTTAACCAAAAAATTCTTCATAATCCCAATTAGTTAAACAATGTTATATGGCTTATGAAATCACTTACAAACACAAGTTAAAACAATAATAAGTGCATGAATATAAAAAGAAGGGTAGGCTAAGAGAAGATTGCGCAAGTATCTATAGAGGTTCCACCTTATGTGTCAATCCTCTTTTCCAACTCCAAGTTGGGGACTTAGTATTTCACACTAATATATTCCACTATATCTTATCAAAATTAAGATTACAAATAGTGTTCTCAATTTACTTTAACCAAACTTCATGTTAACCCTTAGCTATCTCTAATCTCAAAGCCTATTTATAACCTAAGTCTCACAAATTATTAAAAAAAAAAGCGATGAATAAAAGACAATAAAATCCTCTTCAATTTTTAGCTCAAATGTAAAACTAAAATGAAAATAGCAGAAGTAGCACAAACAATCTAGAGTTATGATCGCAACATCACCGTGTGTTTTAGAGCTTTCATCGTGTCTTCAAATTTTGAACTCCACAAATATATATCTTCATGCTTTCCAATAGCTAAATGAAGATATAAGAGATACATGCTGACCATTTGAAGATAAGGTTGTTTCTTGATATTATGCGCTTGATTTAGATCATACCCTTTGTGTTTATCTCTAAATAAAAATGTTGTTTGTTCTTTTCCTTGCTGTTGATGAATTTATAGATGATATTTACAAAAAGCTATTGAAGAAATCTTATAAAAATTGTACCTAATATGCTTTACTTTGAAATATCTTCATATCCTTATAAAACAGGAGTATTTCTTGCTTCCTTTTATCTTCTAAAAATTTGAACTTCATCTTCTGTTGAATCACCATCTTGAGACTTTAAAAATATGCAACTTCAGTATATAAAACGTGCTTGAAAAACAATGGAATAAAATTACACTTATCTAAAATAAAATTCATCTTGCTATCATGAACTTATTGAATCTTCAAAGGGCTTTTATTTAATGTAAAGTCAAGTCCCTTGGATATATTAACTAACTTTGTGGAACATTTTGAATGTATTACCTATATACATTCAACTTTGGAGCTAGGCCTTCAACTTGATGAAAACTTTAAAAATAAAACTAACCTGCAATATTCTATTCGTATTTGATGTGCAATAGGTCTGTCCTCTAAGTCAGTCTCTGAGTATTATAGACTTCTTGATAATTTTCCAAATAGTCACTAAGTCACCCTTTAAATCTATACTTTCTTTAAAAAACTTCATCTAGAATATTTTAATCTTCTAATATTTCCAAAACTCGTATTGAACTTTTGCTCAAATGGTTGCACATCCAATATCATTGTTAGTAATCTTTGATCTTTTTATTATCATCAAAACTAATAATGTGAGAACTTAACAATAACAACCGATACCAAAGTTTTACTTGAGTGCATAAATATACTTATCGTATGTTATATGGTGGCTACTAAATAGTAGATCATTCACATAAGAAAATAAGTTAGATTATTATTCATTCATTTAAAGGAAAAAAAATCATGGAAGCAAGGACAAGAAAAATGGCTAATTTAAATGGCATAAATTATCACGTATAGAGAAGTAAGATGAAAGATCTCCTATTCATTACGAAGATGTATTTGGTAGTGTTTGGTACCTCTAAACCCAACGACAAGACAAACGAGAAATAGTTGCCAAGGACAATATGTATAATCACATTCGTAATAAGACTCATACATAAACATTATGGAACAAGCTAGAGGGCTGTATACTTCTAAAACTGGCAACAACAAATTATTTTACTTGAAAAAGCTGCTTTAGATGAAGAATCATGAAGGTACATTGATGGCATATCATTTAGATGATTTTTAAGGGATCATGGAGCAACTATCAAGATTGGTATAAATTTTGATAACGAGGTACTGTCCCTTTTGATTCTAGCCTCCTTACCAAAGTCTTGGGAGACTTTAAAGATTGCACTCACAAATTCTCCACTAAACATCATAGTAAATATGGAATTTATCAAAACTAAAGTCTTGTATGTAGAGATGAGACAAAGGACACAAGGGTCCTCTTTATAACAAGAAGAAGTCCTTGTTGTAGAAGCTAAGGGGAGGATTTAATCTAATGGTCCAAATATGCTAATGTTCAATGCCATCATTATAAGAAAAATGGGCATATAAAGAAATTCTGCCAAAAGTTCAAGCAAGATCAAAAGAAGAATAAAGGTTAAGAACAGAAGAAAGATGATAGTAGTGATGATGAATAAACAAATGTTGTCATGGAGTTCAACCTTGTCTATGATGATAATGATGATATGGTTAATCTTGCAACCCATGAGACAAGTTGAGCAATTGATAGTGGCGTTACCATTCATAATACATCTCAAAAAGGATTTTTCCCATCTTACATGCAAGACAATTTAAGTGTTGTGAAAATGGGAAATGAGAAATTTTTAAAAAAGTAAAAGAGATGCTTGTTTAGAGACAAAGAATGGTACACGATTGGTCTTGAAGGATGTCAATTACATTCCTGATATGCACCTAAATTTGATTTTAGCAAGCAAGTTGAATGATGAAGCTTTCTATAATACCTTCTATAATGGTAAATAGAAGCTCACCAAGGGTTTGTTGGTAGCAGTTAACAAGAAGAAGCACTCCAAGCCACGCTTTGTGCGAGCAAAACTCTCCCATATGTTGTGAACACAGTAGATAATGATAGTATAATTGAGTTATGCTACAAATGATTCAGTTATATGAGCAAGAAAAGTATGACTCATTTAGTTAAAAAGAATGTGCTACCTAGATTGGATCAATTTCATTTGAAGAAGCGTGCCGGTTGCCTAGTAGGAAAACAAAACGAAGTTAATTTAAAAAATTCCCCTCCTACAAGAATGGAGAATGTATCGGGTTTAATACGCTCGGACTTGGGTAGACCAATGTCAAAGTCACTTGGTGGAGCTTAATACTATGTGAATTTCATTGATGATCATTCTGATAGGGGACAAGTGTTCTTACCGAAGTCTAACCATCATGTATTAGATAATTTTAAGCAATTCTTTCTCTAGTTGAGAGACAAACCAGCAATAAGCTAGAATGCATCTAAATAGACGATGACAAAGTACAGACTATACTATTTGATGCTTACTGCAAAGAGCATGGTATTCGATATCAGAGAACACCTCTAAAGATACTCCAGTTAAATGGCTTGGATGAAAGGATGAATAAGACTTTGATGGAGAGTCAGATGTTTACTCTCACATGCATAGTTATCAAAGGCGTTTTAGGGTGAGGCCATATGGTAGTTGTTAATTTATGAACCTTCCAATGTATGTCCTTCTACAGTTTGATACTCCTAAAAGAGTATAGTCAAGAAAAGATGTCTCCTCTGATCATCTGTGGGTGTTTGATTGAAGAGCCTTGATTATATGCCAAAGGATAAGATCAAAACTTGATGTCAAGACATTACAATGTGTGTTCATTAGTTGTGGTCAAGATCATCTGGGTTATAAAATTTATGATCTGGTTTAAAAGAGGCACGTAAAAAGTTGTGATGCAGTATTGTTGAAGATGAGACCATTGAGGATATAGAAAGGCTCAAAAGAATGCTTCTTGATCCAACAATAGTACAATAGACTTGGAGATAATTCCTCCAGCAATGGTGCTAAGAGAAGTTAGAGATGAAGCATAAAATGACCAACCAGAGACAGGTTTTTAGATGCTCTTACTGAATTTCCATCAAATTATTCTAATGATGATGTTGTTCATGGTCAACCACTAGATTCAGTAGGTTCTCTAGAACTAAAGAGATCTACTGGTGTTTGATAACCCTCTACTAGATACCCTGTAGATTAGTATGTGTTACTGACTAGAGAAGGGAAACCATGAAGCTTTGAAGAAGTAATGGATGATGAGCATAAAAGGAAGTGGATGAAGCCATGCAATACGAAATGAGATCCTTGCATAACAATGAAACTTTTGAGTAAGTAAAGCTATCAAAACGTAAGAGAGCTTTGAAAAATAAGTGGGTGTTCAAAATAAGGCATGGAGAACATAGTTCCCAGCCATGATTCAAAGCTAGGTTAATTGTCAAGGGATTTAACCAAAGAAAAGGGATCGACTTTGATGAGATATTTTCACCATGGTGAAAATGAAATCCATTCAAACAATACTAAGGCTAGTAGCAAATCTCAACTCAAAGATAGAGAGGATGGGTGTAAAATCTATCTTCCTTCATAGTGATTTAAAGGAAGAGATATACATGGAGCAGCCAGGAGGTTTCATAGTAAAAGGAAATGAAGACTATGGTTGTAAATTAAAGAAAAGCTTGTACAACTAGAAACAGGTACCAAAACAGTGGTACAAGAAATTTGTTTTATTTATGGGGAAGCAATGATACATGAAGACTACTTCATGTAACTATGTATTTGTACATAAATTATCTGATGATGATTTTATAATTAGGTAAATTACGTCAAAAGATATCAACGTTTAAGGATAACTTTACTTAAGATATTAATATTTTGAGTGGTTAAAAAAAAGTATCAATGTTTAAGGAATGAGTTCATTTAAGGTATCAATATTTTGAGTAGTTAAAAAGATATATCAAGTTTGGCAAAGTGAGTCGAGTAATTTATTAATGATTGACAATTAATGAAAACTTAAGAGATTTAATTTAAAACTAATCAAAACATTGATATCTTAAATGAACCTTCCAAAACATTAAAATTTCATTTGAGACACTTTGTGAAATATTTATACTCTTTTTTTAACTACTTAAAATGTTGATACCTTAAATGAACTTATCCCGATTGTTAATGTCTTCTAGTGTAATTTTCCCTTTTATGGTTTTATTACTCTGTGTAGATGACGTGTTGATTGCTAGAATCAATAGCTTAAAGAAGTAGTTAAGCAAGTCTTTTGCTATTAAAGACTTAAAGCCAACTTAGGAAATCATTGGCATGAATATAACTAGAGACAGAGGCACTAAGAAATTATGGTTGTTATGGGAGAAGTACATTGAAAAGGTACTTCAAAGGTTTAATATGGACAAAGCTAATGTGATTAGTTGTCCTATTGCTGATCATTTTAGATTGAGCTTCAAGCAGTGCCTTTCTATAGAGAAGAGAAAGAAGAGGTGGATAGGGTTTCATATGCTTTAGTAGTTGGGAGTACAATATATGTCATCAAAGGTTGTCAAACTCATAATTCTATGTAGAATTATTAAAGGACCTATAGCATTAAAATGTAGAAATATAAGTTGTTGTAACTTAAGCAAAATATATTTTGAAAAACTATAGATATGCTTACAGAAATCATCAAAAACTTGAAATTCATATTGGATGAAAAAAAAAATAAAGAAATTAAATCCTCATTTTCATAATAACTCTTAATCCATATTATAACATACATAAAATAAAAAGAGCGTATAGAATCAAAATTAAGTTCTTTTCTATTATTTTATTTGAAAGATGTTTTCTTGTAAAATTTATAGATATAACACGACTTAAATGAATTCTATAAATATAGATTAGGGGAGTTAGGGAAGGGACGAAAACATATAGAAAGAGTATATAAAAACAAAATTGAAATGTGATAAGAAAGATATATCATCTTGATAGTTGATGAGCTAGTAAAAATATGGTTGTATTTTTTTATATTTTAGCTTATTTGACTAAAATTGGTAAAAACAATAAACTTAGTTAAAAATGTAAGATTATATTGATTTTACTTGTAAACTCGGTTAAAATTGTAAGATTTCACAAAAAAAGAAAAGAAAATGATTCTATGCACAAATCAACTCAGAAGGACATCTTAAAATCATAAAATTGTATGGGTAAAATTGCGACTTTGACAACTATGCGCCATCATATGTACATGACCAAATATTGTTCACTTAGTTAAAGTAGTGAGTCAGTTCTTTTCAAATCTTAGTACTAAACATTAAGATGTAGTGAAATGGATCTTTAGATACCTTTGAGGAACCTTCAAAATATGTCCATGTTTTAGAGATGGAAAACCTGTTTTAGTTGACTATATAGATGCAGATATGGATCATGATGTTAACTTAAGAAAGTCTACATTAGGACACTTGATTTTGTTTGCAGGGTTATATGTGTTGTAGCAATCAAGATTACAAAAATGTTTTGCACTCTCAACAACAACGGTAGAGTTCACTACAACAACAAAAGCTTGTAAAGAGTTGTTGTGGATAAAAAAAAATCTTAAACGAATTTGGTTTCTACCAGGAAGATTATGGTCGGTTTTTTGATAGTTGATGTTTTATTTATCTTGGAAAGAATTCCCCCTTTTATTCTAGATCAAAACAGATTGATGCGAAATGCCACTATTGTAAAGACATATTGCAGAAGAAGCTAGTATAACTTGTAAAGATCCATACTAGTGAAAGTGAATCAGACATGTTGACCAAGATTCTTCTAAAGGACAAGTTTAAATACCGTCAATCAGCAGCAAGATTGGTGAAGCTTAGGAAAATCCTTTGTGGGTCCCTCCTACATGAGGGCCTACATCACATCATGTCATTATTTTTTTTTTTTAAAAAAGGAAAACTTAGTCCAGAGAAAAAATTTAGTTGGTTAAAAGTGTAGAAACCTAGTAACACCTAAGGAATGAGGATTATGCACTAATTTTGATTTTTTCAAGGGATAATGGTTAAACAACAATAATAAAGAGAGAGACGAAGAAGATTACACCGAGACTTAACATGGAGTTCGACTCACCACTTAATCTTTACGGTTCACAAATAATGTTCACTCAAGAAAAAACTTCACATTTCATTCACAACCACAAGTATAATGCTCCACTTGAGCTACAAACACCACAATTACAATTACTTATGTTGTGCTTTTAGAATAACTTCTCAAACACTATAAGCATAACTCAAGATTCCACTAAATCACTCACAAAAATTGACAAGTGCTTTACAATAGATAACAAGATAATAAACCTATAGCACCATTAAACTCTCTTTATCAAAATAATGCATATTTCAAGAAAATTACTTTGAGAGTGTTTATAGGATTTTGTATGCAATTAATAAGCTCAGCTTTTTTTTTTTTTTTTCCGCTCAAGCACTTTTATATATAGCCTCTTCAAGTCTTTTAGCCATGACACAAATTTCACTAAATTTTGGCCTTATAATAAATGCTCCAACGGCTAGTTTCCAGATGCTAGTGTCTAGACATCTCCAGCCCTAGCATCCAGATGTCATGCTATCATTTAGACAATAGTCCTTGGCATCCATATGCCAGCTTCAATACTGTTTTGTAATTTTGGCATATCTCTCTTATCTGGACTTTGATTGAGGTGATTAAAAATGCTACAAAAAGCTCAAAGAGAGCTCTATAACTTTTATGTTTTGAGCTGTAAGATATTCTAAAGAAAACAAGGCGTAAAACATGTTTATATCAATTTGCAACAATAAGCACAAACAAAAACACATTATATATTGCATATAAAGGCCCCATAAATCACAAACACACTTTGCTTATTAATTGTAACTTTACTATGCCATTTTGAGTAATCACTATATTATTTTGAGCAATTTGTGCAATACATTTCCTTGTCAAAATTTGACTTGAACTCTCTAGTTCAATAATCTTCCCATTTTTGATGAGGAAAATCATTACACCATTAACTCCCCTCTTAAGTCAACACTTACCCTTAATTAAGCATTAAGGTTTTAAGTAAATTTTGCAAATAAGTTAAAAAAGTTGATGCTTAACTAAATGAAAATAAAAGTTACACCTAATTTTCAAAACAACCTCATATTCATTCCCAAACACATTAATTTTGTACTAACATTTCACCCCCTATGGACTTGTCAAAAAGGCAATTACAAACCATGCCATTGAAAAAGAAGGATTAATGTTTCAAATGGTACTTGAACTTTAACAAAATATGTAACTAAGTACCTAAACTTTTAAAATTGATTAATTTAGTATCCAGATTTGAAATTGATTAATTGAGTACCTAAAAAAACTTTTCATGTACACCTATGAACCTTCGTCAAGTTCTTTTACATAGTAGATTGATCAGTTTTAAAGTTTTTTGTGCACTAAATTGATCGATTTCAAAGTTCAGTTATTAAATTAATTAATTTCAAAGTCCAGGTATCTGATTGCATTTTTTACTGAAGTTCATATATTATTTGTGACATTGTCCTAAAAAAGAAATATTTACAAGAAACTATCATGAGAGACTTTTCAAAAGATGTACAAATTAGTTCACAAACATATCTATACATTTTTACTCATTCAAACAAATTTAACTTACAACTTTAAGCATGGTAAAACATTATTTGTGCAATAAATCCATGAAAAACCAAGTTCATGCATTTCAAGGCCAAATTTTAGCATAAATTTGCTCAAAACATGCACTAAACCACTATAATATCAAAGATTTTCATATTTAGACATATCAACACATTTTCAACACAATCACCAATGGCACAAAGCATGGAATTCAAGCAAGTAAGGATTTTACCTTGAAAAAGCCCTTGAAGCCCCTTTGATACCTATAAAAACTAAATCATTTTTTTGGTACTCACTTTTGCATGGGTCCTTTAGGTTTAGTTAAAGCAACAATTTCTCTTCTAGCCACCCACACAAATTTCCTTTTGTGATTTAAATGCATCTCTTTCCTTATTGCATAATTGTGTGTAATATGAACAACTTTCAATAATAGTTGCAAGTTGCATGAGTTGCTTTCACGAACTGAGTTTTTTGAGGCTTGCGATTATTGTTTCCATTATAGCCAATTCCGTGTTTGTTAAAATCATGTGTTTATTTTCCGAGGAGAGTGTTCACTATCTTCTTTCCGTTGGTGAATTTGGTTATGATTGCATTTGCCTCACATAAGTTAACTCGTAACTTTTCATTCTCAATTCAAAGTCTATCTAGCTTTTTCATGCAATCACTATAACAAGCATCAATTTTTTTTATCACCTTTTAAGGTTTTATTATCAATTTCAAGCAAATCTAGCTTAGTTTTTTAACTTTTCATTGGATTTTCTCAGGCCATTATTCCTACCTTTTAACTTACTATTTTCTAATTTTAAATATTCAATTTCTTCATGCAATTTCTTATTTTCAACTCGAAGCTCATCATGTTCATTCCTAAATATATCCAACTCATCTCCTACTTTCTTTATCAAGGATTTAAGCATGTTATTCTTCTTTTTCATTTTAGTTAATTCATTACATGCTTTATCATACATTTCACAAAGCTCATCATATGGAGCTTAAGAAGAAGTGGAACATATCTCATCATTTGGGGCCATCAAGCATAATTCTTCATCCGAGTCAGGTGAGTCAACATCGCTCCATGTGGCAACCAATGCCTTCTTCTTCTCCATCGGCCAATAATCGGTTAGATTGAAGGTTAGTTTTGATCAAACTAATTGGTCGACAGTGTTATCTCTTGTTTCGACCGAATTAGATGTAATTGAATTAAAACCCTAATTAACCTCTAGATCAGGATATTACTTGTAGAGGTAGGAGATATGGATATTCGGGCTATCTATATCAACCCTCTAAGCAGTTGCTATCACTCAAGACCCTTAGGTTCCTAGTGTGTTATCGGAGTACGAGTGCTCTACTATTGTTTTGCTACACTTTAATTTAAAGATATAAACTATTGACTATAGTATTACATTTAAAATAAGCATGTGTGCCTATCTCGTATGTGTTTGTGTTGCTGTCATACTAGGTTTTGGTTCATTCCTTTACTTTTCAGGTGTTGATGATGGTAGTTATGACTACTTAAGGTATGGCATGAATCTCGAGAAGATACTCGATGAGTAGAGCGACTAGGATCATTTGCCTTATTTTGTCTTATCTAAGATTTGATCACAAACTTATATTATAATGAGGGACTATCTATGAGCCCATGGTTGTATTTTGAAATACTAAACACTGTACGTTTTGAAATACCTGATGTTATGGTACTTATTTATAAATGATGATCTACTTACAGAAGTAGCTTGTTTTGGAAATAATTTTGAGATATGTATTTTCTCCACTGTAATTCTAGTTGTTTTCAAAATCTAAAAATTATTTATCAACGATCACGATAAACTGTATATTAAGTTAGCCTTAATGCATAACACGTAAGTGTTAAGCGTGGCAATTGGATACACCTTAACCATAATTCATGGCAACACTTTATATTTAAGCCTCTGTGATTTTGTTGACTTTTGTGTCTTTTCTTCACCAAATGATCATTAAGTGTTCAATTTAGCTATAATTACCTTAAAATCAACATATAATCATATTAAGTACCACTTCTTGGGATTATTGATCAATATAAGTGCAAAATGAGTTCAAATAACCCATGAATGAATAGAGTAAATTGCCCCTACTAGCGCTCCTTGTTGTTTTGCTCGACACTATGAGTGGCTACTGTTGTGCATCGGCCAGCTAGTTGACTTTAGAACTTGTAACAGTAGCAACCTGGAATTATTACATGTGATGGCTTGGTTTTACTATTTAAAAAATTTAGAGTTGTCATGTTTGATGATACTGCAACAAAACATAATGGTTGTATACAATTCTTCATTTTGATATAGGTAAAACATATTCTATCAAATCAATTTCTCCAGCCTTTAAAAAAGGAATCCCTACTAAGTAGTTCTGAATTTAGTTTAATACAACATGTTTCCTTCAATTTCTCCTTAACATGACCAATACTCACATTATTTTTCTCAGTTAATCATACAGAAACTCACACATTCATTCATATAATTTCGATATGGAAAAATCTAATCATTTTCAATTCATTTAGCTCTTAGTTTGATCCTTTTTCTTAATATTATATACAATTGAACCAAAGATGAACATTTCACAATTTTTCAGCAAATATAGCATTAAAAGCTCAATGGAACACTAATGTTTATATGAATTAAGCGGAGACAGATGTGTGATTTTACACATTTATCATTAACTCTCTTGCCACCTTGGATGCCCAGAAGAAAATTTACCTAATTAGGCTCCTTAATCACCATGAAAGGAGCGGATTCGTCACTTTCCTAAAAAGGGTACACGCCTACAAAACAAATCCCTGAATGATTAGCTGGAATCTACTTAAAATCGTTTTGGGGGTGCCTTCCTAAATTAACTAAAGAAACTTTCCTATATGCTATATAAGGAAGATTCACCTTCCTAATCAAGAAAAAGGTGCTGCACTATACAAGCAAAGTTAGACTGGCCAAGATCTAAGTTTACTCTCTCCACTCTTACTTTCACTATCTTACTATTATGCACCCTTATCCACTTACTAACTTAAGCATTAGAGTGTCTATGTTGGACAAACCTTAGTATCCATTAATCCGTTTCTATCTTGTTGGCCCAGAGATTACCAGCCTCATAGGTCTCACTAGCTTGGAATGGGGTGAACCATAGTTCCAAAGGATTCACAACATATAAGCCAAAAAATTTACTCGGAACAACTCAATCTCTTAAACACACGAGCATGAGAAGAGATCGAATCAAGTAAATTTAATTGTTCTTGATCTATTTTTCGTTGAAACATTGTTTTAATCTTATGTGAGGATTCTTTTGGAGGGATTGAGCATTGCTTTCAATCTTATCAATATATAGAGTAATCTCAAAAGAGGAGGGAAGCCTCTTATTTATAAATGTTAGACGATAATACTAACCATTAGATGACAATTAGATGGATAGTTATGATCAAATATTATTGTGATTGTAGAATCACTTCAAACGATCCAATAGCTTGTAAAACAAACTATCTTTAACACAATTAAGTTTAAGGCAAATTTTAGTCCACGTAAGCCCTATGAAAGTCACACAAAGCCTACCTAAGCCTCACAAAAAATGTTTTAATGCTTGACACAAGAAAATCATGTAAGATCGAGAGTTGAGAATACTAGTCCGAACAATATCTATTTCAAGTTACCAACTTAAATCTCCTTGAGACATACTTGATTGAACCCAGTCTCTTAGACCTTAAAATTAGTTCAAAACACCGGTTTATGATATTAAATTAAATGGAGAGCCCAATTACTAAAATAATCCTTTATAATTTTAAAGTTACATAACAAATCAAATTAGATAAAAGTTAGCATCGACAAGCTTAACAAAATTTTATGAAACCAAATAGAGTGAATGTCACGCCCTAAGGGGTGATAGCCCATCATACACAATATTAAAGCTTAGGAATGACTACCTTAGTCACGTAAGGGATTCCATATTATGTGCAAGGTGTACATCACAAGTAAGGGAATATATCAGAGTAACGCAATTTATATTGATAACAATTAAAACAACAAGGTAAGAGAAATACTTATCATTAAACATAAATAAGGTTAATTACAATTCTTAGGGGTATACTGATGTGATAAGAGGGGGTCGGAAATTCTTCGCTTCACAAATCTAGGGTTCTTCGTATTTTTAGGATTTTCTAAATATATAAACTCTGAAAAATCTAAAGGATATGGATGAAATCGTGAATCAAAATATGAATCACAAAGACAAACTGGTTCGCAATAGAATTGCAATTCGATATGACTCATGAGTTACAAAACAAATTAATGTGTCAAAGGAATCAAAGATTCAATCAACAGAAAATGAATAAATGAAATTTCAACACCTCTCAATATTCATAAATAATTGCAAAGATTTGCAATCACAAGTTCTTATCACAAGAACTCATAAAATACTCTCACCAAGGAGGAACTCTCACAAAGAAAACATCATATATGTTCTATTTGTAAAACTAAACAAAAGTCCTATATATAATAATAACTAAGGAAACTTAAAAGACTTAAAAGACTTAGAAATAAATACAATAAATGACCCTATTAATATTAATAACGAAAGGAATATAAAAAGACAAAATTAAAACATCCATGAATTACATATAAGTTAGCAGCTTATATCTTAAACGCTGGCGGCTTATATATTTTACACGAGCGGTATAAGCTTCAGTTTAAAAATTTCGCAATCCGGGATGCTTTAACGTCGGTGGAAGGCTGGTAGTGTACCTCGATATATCGGCGGCGTAGGGCTTCAAGGCAAGCGGCTTAAGGCCAGCGTAGGTCTCCTGCAGCCTTTTATCGGCTTCTTCCTTCCTTGTTGAATTCACAAGCTTCGTTACTCCATTATTTAATCGAGTTTTCCCAGATGCATTTGATGCTTGATCCTTCCTTAGAGTCAAATTGGCTTGGTCTTGATGTGTTCGCATCATTCTCCTCTTCTTAGGAAATATTCGACCTCGAATCTTTTGTTCTTCCTGGAACTTTTGAGGCACTTTCTTTTGGCTTGGAAGACCTGCAAGGAAACATAAACAAACTCCTTTGACTTTTAGCCAAAGCGTGTTCAAATCTCTCCTGCAAAGTTTCAGCTAAAGTCATTGCAAGCAATAAGAATGTCTGTCCATCTTTCTGTATCCGATAAGTGTTCTGATATCTATTAAAAATAACTCGCCTATCAAATTGCCATGCCCTACCTAGTAATATTAGAGCACAATCCATAGGAGCCACATCACAAGTGATAGTGTTAGAATAATCTCCCATAACAATGGATACTTGTGCCTGTTTATGTATACATATAACATTCGGGGAATTCAACCATCGAAGGCCATAGGGTTTTCGATGTGGGATCACCTACAAACTCATTTTCTTAACAAACTCCTGAGAAACCACATTAGCATAGCTTCCTCCATCAACAACTAATTTACCTACTTTCCCCTACACCATACAACGAGCCTGAAACAAATTTTCTCGGTGGCATGAATTATCTTGGACCTATGAATGAGAAGGAATAGCAGTAACAATAGATTTGTCTTCCTCCACTTGCACCATAGGAGTGTTAACAACTTTTTCTTCTTCCTCCCTCTCAATGGAATCTTTTACCTTCACTTCTTTGACAGACTCAATCTCTTGTTCCACCATCCCTACAACAACATCACCTTCCGACTTTGTTTCTACCTGTGGAATCTCAACTATCTTTTCTTTAGGAATATAAAAATAAGAAATTGGCTTCTTTGGCTCAACCCTAACCACTTTTACCATTGATTCCTCAATTTGTTCAATATCCTTTCACCAATCTTCTCCATCCATTCATAAAAATTTTCTTTAGCTGTTTCAACTCTCATTTTACAGCTTGTAGATCATGTTGTTTATAAGATTTTTCACAAACAATTTTCTTATTTTTACTTTCAACATGTCTGGATTTTTCATGCAATTATGATCTACCATTATAAAAATTCCTGTCATGATATTGATAAATCTCCTCTTCATGTGGATTTTTTGAACGATAATCAAAGTGCAACATATTTTCTAGTAGAATCAATAAATCCATTGCTCAATTCAATTAATCCATAAAAATTCCTAGTTCTCCACAACAAACCCTAATTTTTTTTTTTAAAATACTCCACACTTACAATTCAACAACAATAACAAAAATCCACAACTACAACTCAACCCCCAAATTTAAAAAATCACAAATCAAATTGATACGATGACTTACTGAATTTGAAGCACGCCGAACCAAGAGCTTTGATACCAAATGATGCGATAAGAGGGGGTCAAAAATTCTTCGCTTCGTGGATCTAGGGCTGTTCGTATTTTTAGGGTTTTCTAAATACATAAAATCTGAAAAATCTAAAGGATATAGATGAAATCGTGAATCGAAATACGAATCACAAAGACAAATTGGTTCGCAATAGAATTGCAATTCGATATGACTCACGAATTACAAAACAGATTACTGTGTCAAAAAAATCAAAGATTTAATCAATAGAAAATGAATAAAGGACATTTCAACATCTCTCAATACTTATAAACAATTGCAAAGATTTGCAATTACAAGTTCTTATCACAAGAACTCACAAAATACTTTCACCAATGAGGAACTCTCATAGAGAAAACATCATATATGTTCTATCTGTAAAACTAAACAAAAGTCCTATATATAATAATAACTAAGGAAACTTAAAAGACCTAAAAACAAATACAATAAATGACCCTATTAATATTAATAACGAAAGGAATACAAAAAGGACAATTAAAACATTCATGAATTACATATCAGCTGGCAGCTTATATCTCGAATGCTGGCGGCTTATATATTCAAAACGGGCGGTATAAGCTTCGGCTTTAAAATTTTGCAATCTGGGATGCTTCTTCTTCCTTGTTGAATCCACAAGCTTCATTTCTCCATTATTCAATCGAGTTTTCCCACATGCATTTGATGCTCGATCCTTCCTTGGAGTCAAATTGGCTTGGTCTTGATGCGTTGCATCATATACCCTCGCTATTGTCTTCAAATCTACATGAACACATTTCCTAGTAGTCTCTAAAATATTAATATATCATATATAACTCATAAAGAAATTATAAAAAAGTAAATCCATCTTATGTTCCCACTTCTTCCATAAGCGCTTAAGAATTCACCAATGAATTCCTTAATGTCCCGAGCTTCTAATGGAGCCTCAAGCATACCTGTGTCAATAGAAATCTATGGAGGTGTAAGCCTATAACGAGCTTAGTGAGATATTCCCTTTATTTGTGCCATTGCATATGCTATGCAATAACCACATGATACAAACAATTATATATAGGTATATGGAAACCATATGCAGAACGGATTTATGCCCTCTGTATCGATGGTTAGGGAAATGGTAGTTGAAGGTCGACGTGATCTTCTATTGCTAATTCTCGAGTGCACTATGCTTACAACAATTAATCGATACAACTCGTCCTTGGAATGTATCCCCAGTACGCTTTAGTTTATTAAGAATGAGCATGGTTATGGGCCTCTTGCCCTCGGGCCCTTCCGATTCTTCGCGTAGGAGTAGCATCCTTCGACATATGACTTGACAAATGCAGTGCGTGTCCATTTAATTTATATCAAAGCCAAATATAACCATGTATACTTAAAGGTGATCAAGCAAACATCATATACACATGAACAATGTATATATTAACGATATACTTAAACAATCATTTGTTGATTTCGATATGCTTAACATCCATTGTCATACATACATAAAAGCATATACATATAAACCCACAACCCCATTCATATTCATTTTATCTTGTACTTGTAAATCTAGTGTAATTATCTATAAGTATAAGCAAGGTAGCAAAATCATGAGGGAAAATTCACTCATCTACATTGCAATATGCTTAATCGTAACAATCCTCAGGAAGGGGAGTCCCATATTCCTCATCACCTAGACAAAAGAAATATTTGGAATAAGTATTCCATAGAATTTCTACTTAAATTTTATAATTTTATCTTGTTATTTTCGTCAAATTTCAGATGAAGAAAAATTCTAACTTAAAATGCCCATAACTTGCTCATTTTAACTTAGAATTTCGCAGATTAGTAGTCGTTTTCTATCTACTTGAAAAGATCTATCTATTTGTAAGGTTATTTTTAACATTTAAAGCCATTTAATTTTCAAAATGGGTTAGTACAAATCTAAACCAAAAGTTTCAGCACTTAATTTGTAATTTTTCTCAAGTTTTTCTTTACTTAGATAATTTGTGACAAACACATAAATATTTCTATCTTTGAAAATCATTTAGTATTGATAATAACTCATATTATATGCATGATCCTAGTGATGTTGTTTCAAAATAGAACTTTATTACAGTCTTTTGCAGAAAGTAGTAACGTGGAGTTTGATGAAAAATCATGTTCTTGACTTGTGATAAAATTTGCTATTCGTAATATGTGACTTATCAACAAAATAAAAATTCATAGTTCAATATATCTTGAAATCTCAAAGGTTTTATATTTTAAAATAATTTTATTTAATAATTTACTGTACAAGACATGGTTTTACTTATTAGTGGCATAAAACTCCAAGTGTATTTCCTTTTAAAAATTTTCTTAACTTTGATTCTTAAACAAAGTTCTAATTCTTAGATTTTGTAAATATGAAACTTAATTAAATAAAATTATGATTTTATATTTATTTTGAGTTCTTGAATATTTTATTTTCATATTAAACTTCTTTTAACTAATTATTTTCCAACACATTAATCTTTATGTGGTTATGAAGAAAATCATTCCAAGTTCTATTATCTCTAAAATGTTTTAAGTTTTAGTATATGAGAAAAATTAGGTGAATGGCTTCTTCTAAATTTTTATTCTCATAATGGTCTTTCTAATTAGCACATGGACCTTTAGGGGTTGTTGGAAGAAAACTAAAATTTTTAGTTGTTACAAGTGGGTGTCTAATTATTATAACTATTATTTACATTTCCTCAACTTCATAAAAATAAAATGGATTTACTTAAAACTTGGTTCCTTAAGTTGTATATCGATTTTATTATTGTAAAAAGTCATTTTGATAATTGGATTGGCCCAATTTAATGCCACGGGCCGATCTTCTAGGCTAGTGATAGAGCTTAGAAGACCGAGTCTAATAAGGGATGCCATAGGAAGATTTGGCTTGGTAGGCTTAGAACGAGATTGTCAAACCAATTTATTTTGTTTCAGCCTTATTTAGATATCTAGTACGCGAAAAGTAGACTCTAAAAATATCTTCCTAGGTTAATTTGAGCTTTATTTGGCTAAAATAATGCATGTTTAGAATAAAATAAGCCTATTTCTATTTTATATAGAAGATAGACTATTTTAATGAGAAAATAGGCTCCTTTTTGTTATAAAAGCCCTCTTCTATTCTAGACCCATATCCAAGGCCCTTGCCTACATACATAAAAAGAAGGAATGACCGTCGCATTTATGGAATAGATCCAACAGTTGCAAGCAATACTTCATCTCAACCATCTATTCAGAAGTCATCTAACAGCTACTACTAGCCTCCAACATCCATTTGGGAGAATTCTGCACATTGCTAAGTTTGAAAGTAACGCGAAAACTCTGCTTAAACATATCCAAAAGGATCAAGACATCCACTTCACGAAGAGCAAGCCAAGAACGATTGAATCTATCTTATTTGATCTTTTATCACACTCGCGTACTTGAGAAATCGAGTTTGCTTGTTCCTTCTCTTACGCTTCTCTCTGCGACATCCTACACATGTTATCAGTTCAAGACTTCTCTCAGGTCGACTGCCACATTTGGAAAAATTATGGAAATCTTAGATTAATTTCAAGGTTTAGAAATGGACAAATTCCATAAAAAAACCATACAATTATATACACTAATCCAAAGTTCATCATATTCAATGGGAAACAGGGTAGTGCTAAGGAGCACCTTCTCAAGTTCATTGAGACTCTTGAAGTCTATGGACTTGATGATGACCTGAAGGTTAAGGAATTTTCTAAGTCCTTTACGAAAAAGGAGCACAACTTAAGGAACTTTAAATTAATTCAAGGCTTAGAAATGGATAAATTCCATAAAGAAATAAGAAAAGCATAATAGAGAAAATTATGGAAGTCTTAGATTAATTTCAAGCTTCTCAAGACTTAGGGATTGACAAGTCTCATAAGAAAATAAGAATAGCAAGAAAATAACTTGAGAGTCTTAGGCTTCATCAAGGCTCCTCAAGACTTAGATTATGAAAAGTCCTCTTTGTTTTGACTTGATTAAGAACAAGTCTAAGATTAGAAGTGACTAGTCTTATATATTAGCAAGAAATAAATAAAAATATGAAATAAAAGCATGAAATAATAATGAGTTAGATTAGTGAGCATTAGGCTCTAAATAAATATATATACTTATACGTAGAAACATACAAGAAGTCATGTTAGAAGCATAAATATATCATAAACATAACAAGAATCATAAATGGACTTGGTATTAAACAAGACACGAACAAGATGTTTTTATGATTTCTTCTTTAGCATGAGCTCATGGGTTTTTTTTAGAAATCATAACACACATTTTGCTTATGTTATGTTAACATGTATGGAAGGGATGGTTTTTAAGTGTATTACCTAAAATAGATGAAGGGTAGAAGTTGGATGAATGAATTGGGTGGGGTTGCGTGTATGTGTGACGTCTTTTGAGATAGAAGAGAGGGAGTGTTAAGTTTTGATTTTGCAAGTGAAAGAAAGAAAGTTGTGGAAGGAATTGAGAGAGGAAAAGTTTGAGAGGAAATTTAGAGAGAGAAGTTGAGAAATGATTTTAGTAGAGTTTTGTTATGGTAGAAGAAAAATGTGTAAGAAGTGAAGAAGGGAATGTGCATTTATAGATAATTGTGGAGAGAATTTAGAGGAATAAAAATAAATAAAAAAGAAAATAAAATGAGAGGGAGGAGAGAGAGGAGTGGCCGACCATTGTAGGAAGAGAGAGAGGGAGATGATAAAAAATTAATTTTGGTAAAGAAAAGTAAGTAAAGTATAAGAAATTATGTATAAAATAATATTAGAAAAGAAAGTGTAAGAAATAGGCATATAGGTTGTAAGAATAGGTAGTAAGAAAAAACAGAGATAAATGAATAATAATAAATAGTAGTGAATAGTAGACTAGACAAATAAAATACCAGTAACGCTGAAAATACACATAAAAGGCTATATTTGATATTTTCAGAAGCTGAAAAATTCTATAATTGATGTTTTACGATTTTTTTTTATCTAATTACGAGTCTAGATATGTTGTCGAAATATTTTTATCGTTTTGTGTGCTAGGACCTCGATTTCGAAACTTATCCCACTCGGTTCGAAACGAGTAAATTTTTTACGAATATGATATTTTTAGGTTGTATCACATTATTTCAGTCTATAATCTAAAGTTATCTCATTTTTATTGTTTTAGTGTTTCAAGCATAGGATTGCCGGATCTAAATCCTCTACATTCTAATGTTGACCTAAGTTAGTGTTTAGGATTAGGGTTCTGGTTTCGATTCATGTTTTAAGTTTTACTCGTAAGATTATAACATGTAGAGGTTTATGACTGTATTATATTTTTGGTTCAAAAATCAAGTTTTACTTTATTTTTATTATTTATTTAATATTTTATAGATCTCGAAATTGTTTAATCAAGTTTAGACTTATGTGTTGTCTCGGGTTGACTTTCGGTATTAATTTTAGATTCTGACTCTAAGATTCACAGAAGATTCTAGAGTTTTGTAATTTTGACATTACTTGTTATCTGGTAAGGTAATCTCGGTTTGCATGTTAAGAAGCGGTTTTATTTAATTAGTCAAATTTTGACTAAAAAAATATTTCGTATTATACTATTTGGACATGTTGTTTCGTTTTACGTGTTAGAGATAAGATAAATGAATTATTTAGTGTACGGATTTGAATCGAACGATTATTAGATTTTTCATTTTGTTTTTGAAGGTTCTCTTTTGTTTTTAAGGTTATGAAATTCATATTTGATCTTTTTTAGAGTTTCTATAGTTCGATTTTTAACTTGGGTCGATTTTAGAGTTTTGATCTCGATTTTTAATTTTAGAATTATTTTCTAAAAGTTATGAAAAATTCAGAAATTTACGGTGAATCCTGCTTGCTTATAAGCTTCTTAAATAATTTAACTCAAGGAGAAATTTGATGAAGTTCAAAAAGCACTTAAACCCTCAACCACTTCTTCTAGTAAAAGAGAAATGGAAACCTAAACCCTTCTCTTGGGTTAACAAAAACCTCCTTGCACACCCACCCCACGGTCAAAGATCAAAAACACTTTAGAAAGACAAGATATGGCCAGTCAAGGGTCCTGAGCCCACAACACGCACACGATGTTGTTCCAACTTAAAAACAGTATCTAATCTACAGAATACTTTAAAATTAAATTCACTTGCTTAGCTTTAAGGTGAGGACAAGACAGCACATTACACTAACCGATCATTCCCTCTCTCTCTTCTGTTCTTTGTCTCATTTTGAACTCCAACTCTCTTCTTCTCGTGCCTTTCTATTTCTTCTCCGCCTTATACTGGTCTTATACGACTCGTAATCAGGGTTTTTTTTAATCATAATTCAACAGTTGGGGGTTTTTCTAGGGTTAGGGTTTTTGCGTGGTTGAATTTGAGAATAGAGAGTGGGGGAGAGAGAGAGAGCGAAAGAGATGCAGCAGCCACCACCGCATATGCTTCCTGTTATGCCTTCGTTTCCACCTACTAACATCACTACCGAACAGATTCAAAAGGTGTTTTTTTTTCTTTTTTTTTTTCCACTAGCTCTGTTTCGCGTTTTGTAAGATTATGTATTCTTTATTCATATTCAGGGAGTAAATACTGTTGAAGATGCTGCGTATTCTATAGATAGAGATAGGGAGCAAGAAAAAATCATTGCTTTACTTCTACTTTAGGTCGAAAAAAGATTGAAATATATGGATTGGATAAAATTGATGTTGTTGGATTAGGAATTGACGATACTAGGGCGATTCTTGTTTGTCTTGAAAGTTGAAAAGCAGGGAATATAGACATCAGTTGTTATTGTGATGGGATAGATGTTGATGGTCCTGTCGGCTTGAAATTAAGGTCCTTGTGTAAGAGGGTCAGGGACAAGTCAACTTTCCCAGTCTGGCATAAGGAGTAATAATAAAATTTATCTTTATATAAATTGTGAGGAGATGCTGCAAATACTTAACGGGATACGGAAATAAATTGGTCTTTAAAGTTGGATATGAGATTGGTGATGGTGGATGTTTCATGAGAGGAGATGATTGTTTGGCATAGCTTGAAAACCTGGGTCTCCTGGACAGTTTGCTGGAGAGATGATTCATTTTGAAGGATCACCGACACAATCATCATGTCTTAAATTAGTAAATACAAGGAAAAGTTGCTTCTTTTGGAGATGTTGTTTTGTGTAGGTGGGCTTTGATTGAGCACGGGATCAAAAGAGAACTAAAGCTGGGTATTGCGCTCCACAGAATCCAAACTCCTTAAATGTTAACATTTTTCTTTATACATGTGGTTGGGTACATGGTTTCCTGGAATGAAGCGTGAGACAGTATTTATAACGGGCTGTATCTCTGTGTTCTAAATACATGTGTTCTCTGAATTTTTTAACTTTGTACTTCTATTGGGAGTGCATACCTAAAACAAGCTGACCATTTTCTTCAAAACTTATATTCGTCACCTGCCTTGTATCTCCAATTCATCACTTTCAGTGATCCAAAATGAAATCGTCCTGCATTGTGGTCATGCAAATAAAGCAATAAGGAACATAGTCTTAGAAGGGGTGAACGAATTTGGTAGAGTTTGGTGTAAATTAGTTACAAAATTTTGTTTACTTCAGCTATTAATGGTTATGCTCTAAAGAACCCTATTTGTCATTGGGAATTTAATTTTTGGTAGGAGACTTATCCTGCTTGCTTCTTTGTCTAATTATGAGATATTGTGTTTTCATAAGAAAGGAACATCTTCTATAGACTACTAAAATTAATTTTTAGCAGAAATGGACATGTATCAAGTTTATGGATCAACGTAGGGCTTTGTCTGTCTTATGGATAAATCTGGTCATAATTGGAAGAACAGCAAGTAAAATATTAAGTTCTCATAAGACTCCATTTATTTGTGCTCCAGAACCAGTCTAAATGGTTTTAAATCATTGAAGGTTCCAGATTTGGTATATGTCTGGTTTATTATTTTATACATAACAGTTGTTTACAAAGTGTGGATGCGTAGAACATTAATAGGACGTCATACTTTAGTCAGATGTTGGAGTGGACTATATGTTTAACAAAAAAGAGATCTGATTAGAATCTGTTTGGCTATTTGATATTTGTTTGAATATCTACCTTTAAGAAGAGTAGGCAGGATTTTCCAGGGTAGTGATGGGCCCGGGAATAGTGAATTGCTGGTAAATGCTGGTTGGTGGCTTTTCATTATTTAATAGGTTAGATATACTGACAGCATCTAGCCAGCTTATATGCTTGCTAAAAGATAAACTCTTGACACAAATATCGCATGTTTGGTAGAGTACCTGTTCTTCAATTTAAGCATCTTCCTGTACATCAGTTGGTCGGTATTGTTACCTTGAATTTCCTTTAAGCTTGTTTTACCTTAATATAGATGGTTCTTAATTAATCAATAACCATGTTAGGAAATTTTAGAATTTATCAACTAGTACTAAGCCTTTAGTTTGGAGAAGATTTAATCTTTCCCCCAGGTTTTATTTATTTATTTAATTATGTCTCCTCACCCCAAAACCAAAAACACCCACAAACATATGTTTCTGATGTGCTGTATGGTAGGGGCAAAAAACCTTATTTTTTGACGGCTAGTGCACCCTCCCCCCAAAACCAAAAACATCCACAAACATATGTTTCTGATGTGCTGTATGGTAGGGGGAAAAACCTTATTTTTCAACAGCTTGTGCACTATTACAAGATGAATTGAACATAAAAAGTCTTGAAAAATGCTCATTATCCCTGCCCTCAAAATTATGAACATCAAATGTTGCATCTTTTCATACTCATCTTCAATGTATATTGTGGACCATATTTGTTGTTTACATAGCTTAGTTGCACCTTTAGTGTATTTCTTTACTCTTTGTTCTACAAGACAGATTATTCTCAGCTGCCTAATGAAGGTAAAATTGTATGATTCAGTATCTTGATGAAAACAAAAAGTTGATCCTAGCAATATTGGACAATCAGAATCTTGGAAAGCTAGCTGAATGCGCACAGTAAGCCTCTCTCTCTCTCTCTTCTCTTCCCAACACACCCTTCCTGCAATTTCGTTTTCTTTCTATTGTAATTTTTTCTGCGTTTTTCCGGATGGTTTATGGCAACATGGAGATTTGATATGTATCTTTTGGATGAACACGAATATATTGTCATTGTTGCTCAGGTGATATATGAGCGTCCTACTCTGTGCTTACTTGTTTTCCTGTGCTATCTTTGTGGAACCAATCATAAAATGCAACTTATTACACCACATGCTTGTGAATTATGGCTGTCTATGCATAGTTTGTAATATAGATCAGAGAATAACTAATTTCGACATAGTAGCACTCTGCATCAGATGTAGTTAATAGGTATGAGCATGTGTCTGCACTTTTGAGATATGCATGCTTTGACATTGCTTATAAAATAGCCCTGATAAGGTTAGGTTTTCAGGTACCAAGCTCAGCTGCAAAAGAATTTGATGTATTTAGCTGCCATAGCTGATGCGCAACCACCAACACCGGCAATGCCTCCACAGGTATGTAAAAACTGTTCTAGTAGTTTGGTAATTGTTTCTCTTTCCCATCTTTCCTCACTTGTCTATCAATTCCCAACAGATGGCTGCACATCCTGCAATGCAGCAAGGAGGGTATTTCATGCAACATCCTCAGGCTGCTGCAATGGCTCAACAGCCTGGGCTTTTTGCTCCAAAAATGCCATTGCAATTCAACAGTCCACATCAATTGCAGGACCAGCAGCAGCAGCTACATCAGCAACATCAACAAGCAATCCAAGGGCAAATGGGTCTGCGGCCAACTGGGCCAAACAATGGGCTCCATCCATCACTTCATGCTGAAACCAATATGGGTGGTGGCAGCGGCAGTGGAGGGCCCCCTCAAACCTCAGGTGATGTACGTGGAGGAAGCAAACAAGAGCCTCCTGAAACAGGGGCAACAGCTGCAGATGCCCAGGGGAACTCAGCAGTGGGGCATGCTAGTGGTGATGGGTCAGAGGAGGCAAAATGATTGCTTCTTCTGGAGATCGCAGCCCATCTTTTTGTGGTTGCTGACAGTAGGCCTTTTTAGATTTAAACGGGGTCAGTTTGAGATGGGGGGAAAACTTTTTTATTTATTTGTAGGTTTGATTTTCCTAGTAGGTTGTTGCATTGTGTTGGAAGGGTGTTGTTTTGCAACAATGTTGTCAATGAAAAGATGTAGGGAAGCTTGTATCGTATTGTATCCTTATTGCTGTTTGTCACTAGGAGAATGACTAAAAGGTGCAGCGGTGGGTTTCATAGTTTGATTATATATGGTCCTAGTCAGAAACTTTTGCTGATGCATGTGACTAGCCCAAAAGAATGAGCCTACTTTGTGCTTTTTTTTTTCCCTGGCATTGTTGTGAAAGTTGATACAATTACTTATAATATAGGAAACTGAAGAACGGGATCCTCACGAGCCTTCCCTATCGGGGGTTCTTTCACGAGTTGTAGATATTAGGGCTGTGTGTATTTTCCCTGTATTTTGTACGTATCTTTATTTACTCATAACTATTCTGTGTTATATATACATATACATATACATACATATATATATGTAGTGATGCATCGACATATTGGTCCCTAAAAAGTTGAATAATCTTATAGCAAAGTTTATATATTTAGCTTCTCGTCGCTTACGAATATGTATTGTTAGCTTTAAATTATGAAACTGCATTAAAAATGTTATAATGCTAATGATGACTTATGTATAATTACCAAAATTAACTTGTTTAGTCTAATAAAAGGAATTTTTTAGGGGCCAAATAATTTGATGCATTGAATTTGGTGGTTTACTTAATGCAGCCAAACTCAGAAACTCTCGTTGTACCCTTAAAAATTGTGTGTATATATACGATACGGGAAAAATGTTAAAAAGTGTGTTTGGACACATTAGTTGATAAGCCACCTGACGGAATTCTTCTATTTTTGTAAAGTGTGATCAGTATAGGGTAGAGTGAAAACTTTCTAGTTTAGATCCTTACCAAGTATATACTCATGTTTATATATGCATGTATTTGCTACATGGTGTAGACCGTGTTAACTTTTACTAAAATATATCTGTAAGTATAGATCATGCCAAATTAATTAAAATGTTGTAACATCGTCAAATTTTTACAAAAAGCATGCATTTGCTAGATATGATTTAGGGGTAAAAAAAAAAAAAAAAAACACATCATGAAAAATTGTAAGGTATACATGCAATTTTTCAACTATAAATTGATAATAAGTTTGATTTCGACTATATACCAATCCTTTAAAAAAAAAAAAAAAAAAACCATTTGCCATTTGATCTTTGTAGTACTTAATTGATTAACCTTCTTATTAATACGGAGTGGTATGGATACCAATCTTTTAATAAAATTAACGTAATTTTGATTCCCTCCTCCTTTAATGAGATGGTAATTAACCAAAACAATATATTATCATTCCTGTTTGAAAGGGGTGGAGGAGGATGGACTCTAGCATTCCAAGTTACACGGCACTTGCAATCCTCATAAAGAATAAACGAGGGAGTTAAATCCCTTGTGAATATATAAGCAAAAGGGTGGTATTAATTACTTAAGAAAAAAAAAAAATCTTGTTAATCAAAATGGAGAAGAACTCCTCCCAATAGAGAAAACATTAGAATCAATCATTTAAGCAATAAAAAATTATTAACACCTTGACTAAGGCCAAAACACATGTATTTTTTCAGAGATTTCTTAAGCTCTGAAGGTTGTTTCCAGATGCCGAGACTTCAACTGTGCCCACCTTTCAAGTATTTAGATTACATATAATAAAATGAGCCCCACCACCCCCACCCCCACCCCACCCCCCACCCCACCCAAATTGTTAACTAAGCCCTCCTTTATTTTGAGGAAAAGTATTTGATAGTTAAAAACGTTTTTTTCATGAAAAATTTTCCTCAAAAAGTAATATATTTTTTAAATATTTGATTACTTTTATGAAAATGGTTTTCCTTTATTTGTATAATTTGAAGGTAATTCATATATTTTAAATATAAAAAATAATATATATAGTATAATAAGAAATAAATCTACTTCAAGTAAAAATATTTAAAAAGTTAATAATAAATGTTTTTGATCTAAATAATTGGTGGATGAATTGTGAATCGATGACAAAATGACTTACCCTTTTATGTTCTGTAAGTTGTTTTTCTAAAAAATCAACTATAAATGAGTTTATATTTTTAAAGAGAAGGTAAAAAGTTTTCCATTAATTATCCTATTTTTCATAAACAAACATGAAAAAAAATGAAAAATCATTTTTCTTAAAAATATTTTTATTAAAACAAAAGGGACTAAATCATGGGCTTAATCGGTTTGAATATATTCTTAAAAAACCTAATACCTTATTTCTTTGGGTCGGGATGGCAAAACACTTTTAAGAGTAATATGAGTAGCCAAGATGTATTTGAGGAGATTCTTGAAAATTTAGGGTATAACATATGCTTACCAATCTTATAAAAAAAACTACCTAAATACAAATTATATAATTTTAATTACCAAAATACCAACACATAATCACATCTATGATATGCTGTTTTGGTTTTAACAAAGAAATCATATTTTTTATATGTGATTTTGAAATTTTCATACATTGCAAAATCCCATGTTAAACATGTGATTTACGATAAATGCAAAGTTTTATTATTTTTACAAAAAATTATAAAAATCGCATGTAAAACATGTAATATTCATAGAAAAAATAAAATCACATGTCTTATACATGTCATTTTGCATTGGCATTTAGGAATTTCTATATAATTGGTGATTGTTTAACCTACAAAAAGTGCAATTTGGGGTTGGCTTCGAGATAGATTTTACCTGATTATCTTATTCATACTTTTTTTATTTGCTGATAATCTTGTCTATACTCTTGCTCGGCAAAACTTGGGTCAAGTTGCTTTTAGAGACTTCTAAGGAAGTCGTGACTGGGTAAACTGGTAAAAAAGTAACTTATAATACCTACAACTTTCTTATTGACCTACCACTTTTCGATGTTGTAGATCATGTAATAAAGTTGTAGACGTGGTAGGTCTTGTTATTTTCGAAAATTGATAAGTCATGTAATAAAGTTGTAGGTGCGGTAGGTCATGTTATTTTTGAAAGTGGTAGGTAAAGTAATAAAGTAGTAGGTATTGTAGGTCATGTTATTTTCAAAAAGTGGTAGGCCAAGTAATAAAGTTATAGGTGTGGTAAGTTATGTCATGTATCAAAAGTTGTAGGTTAGTAGTAAAGTCATAGGTGTTGTAGGTCTTGTTATTTTCAAAAAGTTGTAGGTCAAGTAATAAAGTTATAGGCATGGTAGGTCATGTTATGCTTCAAAAGTTGTAAGTCAGTACAAAGTTGTAGGCGTTGTTATTTACAAAAAGTTGTTGGTCAAGTAATAAAGTAGTAAGTGTGGTAGGTCATGTTATTTTAGAAAAGTTGTAGGTTAAGTAATAAAGTTGTGGGTTAAGTATCATTTGGTATCAGAGCAAAAGTTGTAGGTTTAATATACCTTAAGGTTTTTCCGTATCATTAGGTTTAATATACAAAAAGTTGTTGGTCAAGTAATAAAGTAGTAAGTGTGGTAGGTCATGTTTTTTTTTTTTTTTTTTTTTATACCCTAGATCTAAAGATCACAACTTTTCATAAAAGAACCCTAACAACAGACCAATCAAATCAAATCTTTGTTTTTTTTTTTTTTTTATCTAATCCTAATAAGATAAATCTAACAAATCAAAAGACATAACCGAGAGATATGAACGATTAAAGTGTTACCTCTAATCGAACTGGGATATGGATTTACTTGATTCAAGAAGCCGAAGCTCTGATACCAAATGATGCGATCTATAGAACCCTAGGTATATTAAACCTAGAACCCTATAATCGTAAGGGAATCAAATCTCCAAAGGACCGTCTTGAACAAGCAATCATTCACCGGAACTAGACCCCAATCGAACCTGTCAATTGAAACCTAAGTTATCAAAGAAGAATTCCCTCAACCGTTTAGATTGAAGAAAATCAAAGAGAGTTCTTTTGCAAAGAACCAAAGAGAGTGTTTTCCCTCAAAGAAGATTAATTTCAATTCAATATTGTCAAAGTCTGATTTCTATTTCATACTAGCCTTAATATATAGGCTATTACAAGGCAGTTACGTAACTGAAAAATCATAATTGTGGCAGTTACGTAACTGAAGAAAAAAACATAATTACGGCAGTTACGTAACCGATAACGTAACTGAAAAAAACCTAAAACAGTTACAATATTTGAAATATACTATTTTAACTTTAAACATTTAAACTATAAAAAAATATCCCTAAAAATCCTTTAATCTCTTGTATCCCAAACTTTGACTTGTGATTTAAGGATCATAACTCCGTCAACAAGCTTCTTTTCCTTTAACTGGATTATTGATCTTGAACTTGATGGGCTCAATTGATGATGCTATCTGGATCACATCATTCCCTCCTTCTTCAAAAAGATTCGTCCTCGAATCTTCATTCCTGGACTCTTCTAAATGGCATGGATGGAATTTAGATTGATGTTTAATTCCATTTGGAAGTTTCAGATAAAACCCATCTTTGGTTTCCTTGCAGTTGTGAAGCAATTTTACTGGGAAAAGAACAATTAAGGTCATTAGTTGAAAAACAATTTTCACTCTTAATCTCTCTTTTTTTTATCTCTTTCACTTTTTGCATTTTCATCAATCAGATTTATTTGCTTTTCGCTCTTCTCAGTGCTCACTAGTGTGTTGTTATCATTTTTTTTCAAAGTCTCACTCCTTTCTTCACTCTCAATCTTTTCTAAAGCAATCTTTTCTTTTTCTCTTTGTTTTGTTCTCTCATTTTCTCTTAATTTTTCACTCTCCCTGTGTTTTGCAAAAGATTGCCTAAGTTTCATCAAATCCTCATACACTTGCAAGGAATTGAGAAATGTTAAGTTCACACGTCTTTGGTTTAGAACAAGATATAGCGATTCTTGATTTCATCAAACTTGGCCTTCCTATCCAAATGCCATGGCTGCCCCAAAAGAATATGACATGTTTCCATTGGTACCACATCACACAATACTTCATCTTGATACTTTCCAATGGAAAAAGACAATAGAACCTGCTTAGTCACCTGAATTTCTTCATACTCTTTTGTCAATTGTAATTTATATGGTGTTTGAAGATCCAAAGTTTGTGGACTCAATTTCTCCACTAACAAAGTACTAATATAATTTTTACAACACCCACTATCAATCCTCAAACTGCATACCACGCCACTCAATCATTCACATGGCATCGAGTATAAAATTCAGAATCAAATGAGAATTCATCAATCCTCAACAGATTTGCATTCACTCTCATTATGGCTTCTTTTTTTTTTTATCACTAATTTCTCTCTTTTTTTTCTCTAAATCCAAATCGAACCCTAAAAATCAAAGCTTTTTTTTTTTTTTTATACCCTAGATCTAAAGATCACAACTTTTCATAAAAGAACCCTAACAACAGACCAATCAAATCAAATCTTTGTTTTTTTTTTTTTTTATCTAATCCTAATAAGATAAATCTAACAAATCAAAAGACATAACCGAGAGATATGAACGATTAAAGTGTTACCTCTAATCGAACTGGGATATGGATTTACTTGATTCAAGAAGCCGAAGCTCTGATACCAAATGATGCGATCTATAGAACCCTAGGTATATTAAACCTAGAACCCTATAATCGTAAGGGAATCAAATCTCCAAAGGACCGTCTTGAACAAGCAATCATTCACCGGAACTAGACCCCAATCGAACCTGTCAATTGAAACCTAAGTTATCAAAGAAGAATTCCCTCAACCGTTTAGATTGAAGAAAATCAAAGAGAGTTCTTTTGCAAAGAACCAAAGAGAGTGTTTTCCCTCAAAGAAGATTAATTTCAATTCAATATTGTCAAAGTCTGATTTCTATATTTCATACTAGCCTTAATATATAGGCTATTACAAGGCAGTTACGTAACTGAAAAATCATAATTGTGGCAGTTACGTAACTGAAGAAAAAACATAATTACGGCAGTTACGTAACCGATAACGTAACTGAAAAAAACCTAAAACAGTTACAATATTTGAAATATACTATTTTAACTTTAAACATTTAAACTATAAAAAAAATATCCCTAAAAATCCTTTAATCTCTTGTATCCCAAACTTTGACTTGTGATTTAAGGATCATAACTCCCGTCAACAAGTCTTCTTTTCCTTTAACTGGATTATTGATCTTGAACTTGATGGGCTCAATTGATGATGCTATCTGGATCACATCATTCCCTCCTTCTTCAAAAGATTCGACCTCGAATCTTCATTCCTGGACTCTTCTAAATGGCATGGATGGAATTTAGATTGATGTTTAATTCCATTTGGAAGTTTCAGATAAAACCCATCTTTGGTTTCCTTGCAGTTGTGAAGCAATTTTACTGGGAAAAGAACAATTAAGGTCATTAGTTGAAAAACAATTTTCACTCTTAATCTCTCTTTTTTTTATCTCTTTCACTTTTTGCATTTTCATCAATCAGATTTATTTGCTTTTCGCTCTTCTCAGTGCTCACTAGTGTGTTGTTATCATTTTTTTTCAAAGTCTCACTCCTTTCTTCACTCTCAATCTTTTCTAAAGCAATCTTTTCTTTTTCTCTTTGTTTTGTTCTCTCATTTTCTCTTAATTTTTCACTCTCCCTGTGTTTTGCAAAAGATTGCCTAAGTTTCATCAAATCCTCATACACTTGCAAGGAATTGAGAAATGTTAAGTTCACACGTCTTTGGTTTAGAACAAGAGTATAGCGATTCTTGATTTCATCAAACTTGGCCTTCCTATCCAAATGCCATGGCTGCCCCAAAAGAATATGACATGTTTCCATTGGTACCACATCACACAATACTTCATCTTGATACTTTCCAATGGAAAAAGACAATAGAACCTGCTTAGTCACCTGAATTTCTTCATACTCTTTTGTCAATTGTAATTTATATGGTGTTTGAAGATCCAAAGTTTGTGGACTCAATTTCTCCACTAACAAAGTACTAATATAATTTTTACAACACCCACTATCAATCCTCAAACTGCATACCACGCCACTCACATCATTCACATGGCATCGAGTATAAAATTCAGAATCAAATGAGAATTCATCAATCCTCAACAGATTTGCATTCACTCTCATTATGGCTTCTTTTTTTTTTATCACTAATTTCTCTCTCTCTTTTTTTCTCTAAATCCAAATCGAACCTTAAAATCAAAGCTTTTTTTTTTTTTTTTTTTTTATACCCTAGATCTAAAGATCACAACTTTTCGTAAAAGAACCTTAACAACAGACTAATCAAAATCAAATCTTTGTTTTTTTTTTATCTAATCCTAATAAGATAAATCTAACAAATCAAAAGACATAACCGAGAGATATGAACGATTAAAGTGTTACCTCTAATCGAACTGGGATATGGATTTACTTGATTCAAGAAGCCGAAGCTCTGATACCAAATGATGCGATCTATAGAACCCTAGGTATATTAAACCTAGAACCCTATAATCGTAAGGGAATCAAATCTCCAAAGGACCGTCTTGAACAAGCAATCATTCACCAGAACTAGACCCCAATCGAACCTGTCAATTGAAACCTAAGTTATCAAAGAAGAATTCCCTCAACCGTTTAGATTGAAGAAAATCAAAGAGAGTTCTTTTGCAAAGAACCAAAGAGAGTGTTTTCCCTCAAAGAAGATTAATTTCAATTCAATATTGTCAAAGTCTGATTTCTATATTTCATACTAGCCTTAATATATAGGCTATTACAAGGCAGTTACGTAACTGAAAAATCATAATTGTGGCAGTTACGTAACTGAAGAAAAAAAACATAATTACGGCAGTTACGTAACCGATAACGTAACTGAAAAAAACCTAAAACAGTTACAATATTTGAAATATACTATTTTAACTTTAAACATTTAAACTATAAAAAAAATATCCCTAAAAATCCTTTAATCTCTTGTATCCCAAACTTTGACTTGTGATTTAAGGATCATAACTCCCGTCAACAAGCCTTCTTTTCCTTTAACTGGATTATTGATCTTGAACTTGATGGGCTCAATTGATGATGCTATCTGGATCACATCATTCCCTCCTTCTTCAAAAAGATTCGACCTCGAATCTTCATTCCTGGACTCTTCTAAATGGCATGGATGGAATTTAGATTGATGTTTAATTCCATTTGGAAGTTTCAGATAAAACCCATCTTTGGTTTCCTTGCAGTTGTGAAGCAATTTTACTGGGAAAAGAACAATTAAGGTCATTAGTTGAAAAACAATTTTCACTCTTAATCTCTCTTTTTTTTATCTCTTTCACTTTTTGCATTTTCATCAATCAGATTTATTTGCTTTTCGCTCTTCTCAGTGCTCACTAGTGTGTTGTTATCATTTTTTTTCAAAGTCTCACTCCTTTCTTCACTCTCAATCTTTTCTAAAGCAATCTTTTCTTTTTCTCTTTGTTTTGTTCTCTCATTTTCTCTTAATTTTTCACTCTCCCTATGTTTTGCAAAAGATTGCCTAAGTTTCATCAAATCCTCATACACTTGCAAGGAATTGAGAAATGTTAAGTTCACACGTCTTTGGTTTAGAACAAGAGTATAGCGATTCTTGATTTCATCAAACTTGGCCTTCCTATCCAAATGCCATGGCTGCCCCAAAAGAATATGACATGTTTCCATTGGTACCACATCACACAATACTTCATCTTGATACTTTCCAATGGAAAAAGACAATTGAACCTGCTTAGTCACCTGAATTTCTTCATACTCTTTTGTCAATTGTAATTTATATGGTGTTTGAAGATCCAAAGTTTGTGGACTCAATTTCTCCACTAACAAAGTACTAATATAATTTTTACAACACCCACTATCAATCCTCAAACTGCATACCACGCCACTCACATCATTCACATGGCATCGAGTATAAAATTCAGAATCAAATGAGAATTCATCAATCCTCAACAGATTTGCATTCACTCTCATTATGGCTTCTTTTTTTTTATCACTAATTTCTCTCTTTTTTTTTTCTCTAAATCCAAATCGAACCTTAAAAATCAAAGCTTTTTTTTTTTTTTATACCCTAGATCTAAAGATCACAACTTTTCATAAAAGAACCCTAACAACAGACCAATCAAAATCAAATCTTTGTTTTTTTTTTTTTTTTATCTAATCCTAATAAGATAAATCTAACAAATCAAAAGACATAACCGAGAGATATGAACGATTAAAGTGTTACCTCTAATCGAACTGGGATATGGATTTACTTGATTCAAGAAGCCGAAGCTCTGATACCAAATGATAAGAACCCAAGGGGGTTAACAATTTTTCACAATCTTTTTGGGTTTTCAAATTTTAAAGGAAAACATAAATAAATTATATGGATGATATTATTAGTCGATAGGTGCCACGACTAACAAAAATCAAACTGGTGGTTGAAATAGTATATTTCAAATATTGTAACTGTTTTAGGTTTTTTTTTCAGTTACATTATCGATTACATAACTGCCGTAATTATGTTTTTTTTCTTCAGTTACGTAACTGCCACAATTATGATTTTTCAGTTACGTAACTGCCTTGTAATAGCCTATATATTAAGGCTAGTATGAAATATAGAAATAAGACTTTGACAATATTGAATTGAAATTAATCTTCTTTGAGGGAAAACTCTCTCTTTGGTTCTTTGCAAAAGAACTCTCTTTGATTTCTTCAATCTAAACGGTTGAGGGAATTCTTCTTTGATAACTTAGGTTTCAATTGACAGGTTCGATTGGGGTCTAGTTCCGGTGAATGATTGCTTGTTCAAGATGGTCCTTTGGGGATTTGATTCCCTTACGATTATAGGGTTCTAGGTTTAATATACCTAGGGTTCTATAGATCTTATCATCATAGGTATGGTATGTCATGTTATTTCTAAAAGTTGTAGGTCAGTAACAAAGTTATAGGTGTTGTAGATCTTGTTATTTTCAAAAGTTGTAGGTTAAGTAATAAAGTGGTAGGTGTGATATGTCATGTAATTTTTGGAAAGTTGTAGGTCAGTAACAAAGTTGTAGGTATTGTAAGTCGCGTTATTTCCCAAAGTTATAGGTCAAGTAATAAAGTCGTAGATATGGTATGTAAAGCTCCAGATTTACTCCTATATTTAAAATAGGCAAACCCAGTTTTCCAACCACATATAATCTGCAGTATTATATGTAAGGTTGTAATCCATGATCAATTTATAAGAATAAACTTTATTACTAATAGTATATAATACAATCATATATATATATACATACATACATACATACATTACAAATAAGGCTCGAAAACAAGCCATTTACAAAATATATCAAAAGATAACAAAAATCCTATTAACTAATACATAAGTTTTCAAAGCATATATGTACATGTAACTATTCTATTACATGAGGGTACCATCAACGTCAAGGTCATCTCTACTCCTTCTAATCATCTAAGAACTCCTCAAAATCCGATCTAAATCCCATACTCGTATAGAATTCATCATCCATACCTTAAAAGGATAAAATATGAGCCAGAGGCCCAGTACACAAGTAACAAAAACAAATGCGTAATGGCTCACACAATCTTAAACTATAATGCAATGTGACAATCATTCATTTATTAGATAATCTTTAATTAATCAAATATCACTGGAGTATTCAAACTCCGAACAATAAGGATATTTGGGGGTCCTGAGTAACGATCACAACGCTCAAGGGGTTGATATAAGCAGCTCGGATACTTATATCTCCTAAATGATATATCCATAAAAGAGAAAATAACTTCATCTAGGGTTAACAGCTGTTACACAACTTCATTTATCTTAGTCCATAACATCACTTAGTCCAACGGTTCCCATAAACATTTGAACTAAATCATGTTATTTCATTCTAAGCTTAAGCAAACGTTACACCGATACCATTTTCCCCATCAGTTACCCATCATACCACTTAGGAAAGTCTTATCAAAAGACAGGGGTGGCCTAAGCGCCTAATCTACCGTGCCCCCAATCTGAACAAGGTGCTACTCCCCGAACCGGATACCGATCTGCCATCTAGGCCAGATATGAATTTAAATAGCGTAAGAGACATCCAATTCAAATAAAGGTTTAAGTTTTTCTATATTAAAATTTATTAAAGATATGCCTATCCTAAGCAAAGAACAAACACGTTACTGCGTACCTGTACTAGCTCGAGAATCAATGAGAATAAACGAAAGGGGATCACTCACTGTAAAAAGAAGTAATTACAAACTCACACTTAGTTCTAGTATATATATTCATCAAATCTCAAGTATAATCATCCAAAGAAATTCAAATAAATCATTACAACATCATCACATAGCATTTAGATATCATATATTATCATACAATACTCAACAAATACTTAAATGATCATTTATCAAGCTTAGGAGAATTTTTAACAACCAATTATAAGTTTTAAACTTTGTTTGAAAAGTGTATCAGTTGAAAAGAACTAAAATTTAAGCATTTTTACTCTTAAAATTTGTGAAAACTTAAAACACAAAAGTTGTAGATCTCTTTTTAAGTTTTCCAACACAACTTGAATCACCTCAAACGGAGGTCAGATGAAAAAGTTATGGTTGAATTACAAACAGGCTGCGAAATAGGAGAAGTCTACACGACCGAGTGCATGGTCGTGCTTGAGGCCGTGCTGGGTATGAAAGAGTGACCTGAGACGAATTTTCAAGGATTTTAAGGCCTGCATAGCCACGTGCAAGCCCGTGCAATAGGTTGTGCACACTGGAACGAGAAAATGACGAAATCCTTTATTCTTTAAATGCATTTTACACTTCTCAAAGTTCTTTAAACTCATTCCAAGGTTTCCCAAAACTTGTTATATGATCAATATAACATTCAAACAACATAAACTTCAACTTTAAACATCAAACACTCCACCATCCACATCATTCGCTTTAATCTCCACCCTCCAATCAATACAATTTTCAACAAGCTCAACTTCACTTAACCCTTACTACACCACTCATACATCATTCCATTTTCATTCTCACACTTTAACTACTAAATATGCATATATTATAATTCATTTGGTAGACCAAACCTTCATCAACACATCACCAACACATATAGACATATCAAATTCACATTTAACAAACTCTATACTATGAAACTTGCATCAAATGTAACTCAAACTTACCTCAAATCTTTGGGCTTGGTTTTCAAGGCTTTAGAATGATCTTTTGGTGGCCAACATGCAAGAATTTGGATGTGGATCTTGGTCTTGAAGTTGGGGTGGCTTTGGGAGAGAAAATAATGGGTTTTGTGCTTGTTTGGGAGGTTGTTTTGAGGGTGGTCTGATTTTGGACGAAAATGGGGTATTTTTGGCTTAATGTTTATCCAAAGATTGACTTTTAAGGCAGCCCACAAAAGTCATAAAGTAGCTTTTAATTAGAGTTAATTAATGTTATTAATTTAAGTAAAATAAAAGTATTTATTTAGCTTTTGGTTTCCTAAAAAAAAATCTGCTACGCTATATTTAAAATATACATATATATCTAATATTACTCATTTCATATACAACATCAATATGTAAATTAATATTAAGTATTTATTATACTAATGCAAACATAATTATTCTACACTACTCAAATATATATATGTTATTTATTTATTTTAATAAGCAACTATAATCACTTATATATATAATATGATATTGAGAATAAAAGCATGGCTATTACATGGTAGGTCATATTATGTTTCGAAAGTTGTAGGTCAGTAACAAAATCATAGATGTTGTAGGTCTTGTAATGTTCCAAAAGTTATAGGTGTTGTGGGTCTTGTAAAGTTCCAAGAATTATAAGTTAATAACAAACTTGTAGGTGTTGTAGGTCTTGTAATGTTCCAAAAGTCGTAGGTTAAGAAATAAAGTGGTAGGTGTGGTAGATCTAAAAAGGACTTCCCTAGAAGTCTCCGTATGATGACAAACGCAAATAACTCCTTACTCTTGCCGAAGGTGGCTATGTCTCATATCCATGTACCGTACTAACTGCCCACAACGTGGTAGCATTTTAAAAACTAGACATGCTATACTTACTCTAGAAGAGGTGAATGTTGTTGAGTTATTTTAAACTCTACTAACTTTTAAGTTCAGTTTAACTTAAATTTAATTAGTAAATAAATATATCTTGAGATTAAGTAAAACTTAATTATTTAAATAAGTTTGATTTTGACACAATTTAGAATTAGGTTCAGTGTGGGTGGCCGAAACAGTCACCGGTAGTTCTAGAACCGAAACCGAACCGATTGGCAAGTTCTAGAACCGACTATGGAATCGCCGGTTTCACGGTTCCTAAGGGGTTGTTTTGCCTAGAACAATCGCGTAGGAACCATTAGAACCACATTGAAAAATAAAAGAAAAAAATAATATTAAATATATAATTATTAATATTTAAATTATTTCATATAAATAGTAAAATTTATTACTTATTCACAATATTTAATATGTTATTATCAATAACACAAATAAACATAACTTAAAATCATATATAATTGGTTTAAATAAAATTCTCCAAAAAAAAATTCATTTTCTTAATAGTGTGAGACTATTTTTTGCATTGTAATTTTCTTTTTATCTTTTAGAGTATTTTACAATATCATAATAATAACTATAATTGATATTGAATGTGTTTATATACGTATAAATGTGTATTCTAAATAAATTTTTTATAATTTTGATTAAATAATTTAATACATTTAGATCCAATAATTATTTCAACTTTAAAATTTATTTTATTAAAAATTACAATTTATTTTTTATATTTTTAAAAGATGATGCGGTTCCTCAATTTCAAGACCTAGAACAGATGATTTCGGTTAGGTTCAGTTCGGTTCAGTTCCAGAACCGTGACGATGTCAAGTGTGGGTAGATTCATAAACGTGCTAGTTAGCAGGCTTATGACTTATATTATATATATGATATATTATATTTTGTTGGAATCTCTCATAATATTTTGATGATAACAAAAAGGAGTAAAAGTCTTTTTAACAAATAAATAAAGTATAGCAATCAAAACCAAAACCAAAATATTTCATGATTGAACTAATCATCAGATTTTTTAGAAATTGTTTCAGAAGGTAGTTCAGAGTCATTTTCAGAAGGTATTTCAGATTCATTTTCAGAAGGAAGATCAGAAACTAAATCTGTTCCAGAACAGAAGATGCACAGAATGTTGCGAATTTATTTATACCTTATCATCTGAAGGCCTGACTCCACGAAATGAATATATTTGGGTAGTATATTCATTTTGTTCCACTAAAGTTGGATAAAATATCCAAGGGGATTTATTTCATCAATTTTATTATAAGTTACGTCTATTTAATTTTCTTGAGGAAGAAGATCGTCAGATTTTTATGTTTCACGTGGTCAGCAAATTCCTAAAGATAAGGGATATTTTACCAAGTTCATGTTGGTTCAAATTTTCGAAACGAAGATCTTTTAAAGCTTATCTTCAAGGATAAAGGATATCACTATTTTTATGGGATAGTTTGTTGAAGTATTTATCCAAATTGTTATGGATAAACATATCAAGATATATGAGACATTATCAGATGACAGCATCAACGAAATTTGGATAAAGCTAAGAAGATTATTCGGGATTGATCATACACGTAACAGACACTTCAAAGGAGGGAATTTGCCAAGTCAAATATTTTCAATTTGAGAAGAATTCGAATTGTTTTGAACGACTTCTTTGCTAGCCGTTGAGATAAAACAAATATATAGAGGAAGCACAACAACAAGGAAGATATGATGAGAAGAACGAATCTTGCTCTAACTCTCTGTTGAAAGAAAAAGTCTTCGAGTGCATTTCTCTCAAAAGTCCTTGCGTTACAAAGTGTTCACAATATTTTTGTTCGAAAGATAGGATATTTATTGTATTTCCTTGATTGAGTATCATTCAATTTTTTTTGAGTGAGGTTGAGTGTTGCAAGTTATCTGTTAGACCAATTGTGTTATAGGATAACCGTGAGAATTGGGACAGAGTGTATTGTAGCCAAGAGGATTGGCAAGACAAGCTTGTAACTTTTGATTTTGGATATAGTGGAACAAACCGGTGTGGAATACCGGGTCCCCAACGTGGAGTTGGAAGAGAGGACTGACGCTCGAGGCGGAACCTCTATAAATCGATTTGCATTTTTCTCTACCCTACTCTTTTTATTTTCGTGCAATTTATATTGAAGTATTTGATAAACTGTCACGTTTCAGAACCTGTTTCAGAGAGTACTTCAGAGAGTTGTCTGTATTCCGCATAAAATTAAATTTGATCTGTTTTGAATTAAAATAGATATACAAGTGTGATTATCAGCTGTGATTAGTTTCTAAACAGCAAGTTTAATTAATTCTAAGTTTAATAAAGTAATCAAAAGGAAGTGAATTGAAAATTTCGAAAAGAATTTATTTTTGTGAAAAAGCAATTCACCCCCCCTCTTGCTTACATTATTGGGACCAACAATTGGTATCAGAGCTTGCCTCAATTATTATTGAGTGATCCAAGTATCATGGCTGAAACAAATATTGCAGTGAATAGAGCACCTTATTTTAATGGTTCTAATTATCCTTATTGGAAAATGCGCATGGAGACTTACATCAAGGCTAATGATTTTGACTCATGGCAGGTGATTTCAGTTGGAGACTATCAAGTGAACGTGACTGCTGAAGCACAATTAACTCAAGATCAGAAGAGAGCAATAGAGAAGAACAACAAGGCTAAGAACCTTCTTCTAACTACTATCTCACCATCTGAATTCTATTTAATTTCATCTTGCATTACTGCTAAGCAAGTATGGGATACACTTAGTGAGACCTATGAAGGAACGAGAACAATTAAAGATACTAAAATCAATGCTCTCTTGCAAAGATATGAATTGTTCAAATTCAAACCTGAAGAGAAAATTAAAGATGCTTTTGATAGATTTGTTTCTATAACTAACGAGCTAGCTTCTCTTGGAAAGAAGATAGAGGAAGCTGATCTTGTCAGGAAAATACTAAGGATCTTACCTATAGCTTGGGATGCAAAGAAAACGGCCATTGAAGAAGCAAATGATCTCAGCGCTTTAACCTTAAGTCAACTCAAGGAGAAACTGATGGCGTATCAATCTCACATAGATGCTACTGAAGAAGCAGAAGGAAGCAAGAAAGCCATTGCTTTTAAAGCAAAGGAAGTTCATGCGGATGCATCAGATTCAGAGACCAGTAGCAATGATAGTGATGACATCAACTTGTTGGCTAAAAGAATTGGCAAAATTCTGAGAAGAAAGCAAGGTAAGAAATTTACTAAAAAATTCGAAACTAAGAGATATGATGCAGGTAAATTCTTCAAGGACAAAGACAAGAAAAAGGAGATGAAAGAAGAGAAGAAACAAGAAATTATTTGTTATGAATGCAAGAAGCCTGGTCACATTAAATACGAGTGTCCATCACTGATTAAGAAAATTGAGAAGTTCAAAAAGAGAAACAAAGCCTTGATGGCGACGTGGAGTGACCTTGACGAATCAGAGACAGATTCAGAGGATAACTCAGAGGATGAAAAGGATGATTCAAACATATGCTTAATGGCACAATCTGAGGTAAATTCAGAACTTGATTATGTTTCTGATGAGGATGTAATGATTGAAATGCAAAACTTATTGAAATCATTGAAAAAGGCACATGTTAAAATAAATAAACTTGATTCTGAAGTTAAATCTCTCAAAAATGAAAAGGAAGTTGTTATTCAAACAAATAGGTTACTTATGGATGAAAACGACATATTGAAACATGATAATGAAAAATTACATGTGAAAGTGAATAAATTCATGAGAGAGAATAGTATACTAAAAGAAGAGACTAAAGAACTTAACAGAAGAATAGGAGACTTATCTCAATCACTAAAGAATACGTTCAGTAAGTTCAATGAGAGTGACAAAAAGTTAAATATGTTGATTTCCTCTCAAAGAACTGATAAAATAAAATATGGCTTAGGATTTGAACAAGGTAGCAGTAGTAAGAATGTTCAAAAAACTGTATTTGTTAAAGGAAAAGAATCCTTATTTAAGGAAACATCTACAGTTAACAACACTGTAACAAAGAAAAAATCTGACAGTCCAGTCAGAGGGTATTTCAAGGGTATATCAGAAGGTACCCAGATCAGAACAGAAACTTTACAAGAAGAGGGCAAGTGAAGGAACAGGTAAGAGGATATTCTAGAAAATATCCACATCAGTTCCAGAACAGGAACAATAGATATGGGAATAGTTATTCTTATGCTTGTTATTTTTGTAATAAAATTGGCCATATTGAGAAGTTTTGTTTCTACAAGAAAAACAAGCTCATGAAACAACAAGTTGATAACTTTGAAAAGAAGAGCTTGAATTTCAAAGGACCCAAACTTGTTTGGGTTCCTAAGAAGGTTTAACCCTTTGTTGATACATGTAGGAACAAGAAGCAAAGCTTAAAGGAAAATGGTATCTCGACAGTGGGTGTTCGGGACATATGACTGGAGATGCTTCTTTGTTCACAAGTATTAATTGGAAAGAAAGAGGATATGTTAAGTTTGGTGACAATAGTAAAGGTAAAATAGTGGCAACAGGTACTATTGGTCTATCTCCTCATACAATTGAAAATGTTTCTCTTGTTGTTGGATTAAAACATAATTTATTAAGTATAAGTCAATTATGTGACAAGGGTTACAAAATGATTTTCGAACATGATAAATGTTATGCTTATGACAAGAATGGAACAAAACTATTTGAAGGATATAGAAACAAGAATGTTTATTTAGTCAAACCTTCAAATGTAACTTTCGAAAAATGTTTCTTTGCTATGTCTGAAAATATAAAAATATGGCATAGAAGACTTGGTCATGTTAATTTCAATCAACTCGAAAAACTATCCAAGAAGAAAATTATTTTTGGCTTACCAAGAATAAATATAAAACAAGACATTAAATGTGAAACATGTATGAAAAATAAAATGGTTTCGTCACCTCATAAAAGCAAGAATGTAATCTCTACTAAAAGACCATTGGAATTGTTGCATTTAGATTTATTTGGTCCAACAAGAACTTTAAGTCTTGGTGGATGTCGTTTTGGTCTTGTAATTGTTGATGATTATTCTAGATATACATGGGTGTTTTTCTTAAAACAGAAGAGTAACACATTTGAAGTATTTGAAAGATTTGCTAAGCAAATTCAAAATGAAAAAGGAATGTCCATAATAAGTTTAAGAACCGATCATGGAAGAGAGTTTGACAATGCTTTATTCATAAATTTTTGCGATGAAAATGGTATAGCTCATAATTTTTCCGCTCCTTATACTCCTCAACAAAACGGGGTTGTAGAAAGGAAGAATAGAACTCTTCAAGAAATGACAAGAACTTTGTTAAATGAAAACAAAGTAGCTGAGTTTTTATGGGCAGAGGCTGTATCAACAGCATGTTACATAATAAATAGAGTGTATCTAAGACCATTAACTTCAAAAACATCATATGAGTTGTTTAAAGGAAGAAAACCTACTGTATCTTATTTTCATGCTTTTGGATCTAAGTGTTATGTGTTGAAAAACAATCTAAATATGGGAAAATTTGATGAAAGATCCGAAGAATGTTTATTTGTAGGATATTCCTTGAACAGTAGAGCTTATCGTGTTTTTAACTTAAAAACAAGAATAATCGAAGAAACTATAAATGTAAAATTTATTGAGAAAATTGAGGATGATGATTTTGATGATGAAGAGAGTGAAGAATTAGTTAAAAAGGAGGATATTAGTTCTCAAGCAAAAGATGAGCAGAATTCTGAAACATCAGAAGAAGTTGCTCCTCAAAATGATACAGAAACTGAGTCAGAAGAAAACTCAGAAACTCCTTCAGAAGCTATTTCAGAAGGTATTTCAGAAAGTAGCAGAAACTGGAGGTATGTATCTGCACATCCATCTGAGCAAATTATTGGTGATTTAAATACAGGAGTAAGAACTAGAAGTAGTTTACAAGAATTTGAAAGTCATTTTGCTTTAATATCAGAAATTGAACCTAGTAATATTGATGAAGCATTAAATGATAATAATTGGATTGAAGCAATGCAAGAAGAACTCAATCAATTCCAAAGAAATCAAGTATGGAATTTAGTACCGTGTCCTAAGGATAAATCAATAATAGGCACCAAATGGGTATTTAAAAACAAACTTGATGAAAATGGAAAAATAGTCAGAAACAAAGCTAGACTTGTAGCTAAAGGATATTCACAAGAAGAAGGAATAGATTATGATGAAACATATGCACCTGTAGCTAGGCTTGAAGCAATTAGATTATTACTTGCTTTTGCATGTTACAAAGATTTTAAATTATTCCAAATGGATGTTAAAAGTGCTTTTTTAAATGGTTATATTAAAGAGGAAGTTTATGTACATCAACCACCTGGATTTGAAGATCCATCAAAAGAAGATTATGTATTTAAGCTAAGAAAAGCGTTATATGGTCTTAAACAAGCTCCTAGAGCTTGGTATGAAAGATTAAGTGAATTTTTGATCTCAAATGGTTTTTCAAGAGGAAAAGTGGATACAACTTTGTTCTTAAAACATTTTGAACAAGATATTCTGATTGTTCAAATTTATGTTGATGATATCATTTTTGGATCAACTAATGAGAAATATTGCAAAGAATTCTCTAGTATGATGCAGGCTGAATTTGAGATGTCCATGATGGGAGAGCTAAATTTCTTTCTTGGTTTGCAAATTAAGCAAACAAAAGATGGAATTTTTATCCATCAAGAGAAATATACAAAACAAATAGTGAAGAAGTTTGGTTTTGAGAATTGTAAAGGAGCTGCAACTCCAATGAGCACAACTACAAGGTTAGATCTTGATTCTAAAGGGAAAAAGGTAAATGAAAAGTTATATAGAAGCTTAATTGGTTCTTTATTATATCTTACAGCTTCTAGACCTGATATATTGTTTGCTGTATGCTTATGTGCTAGATTTCAAAGTGCACCTACTGAATTACATTTAAAAACAGTTAAAAGAATCTTTAAGTACATTTCTTGTACATCTAAGATAGGCATTTGGTTTCCAAAGAATAAAAATTTTGAATTACTAGGATATTCAGATGCAGATTATGCAGGATGTAAAGTAGATAGAAAAAGTACTTCAGGTACATGTCAATTTTTAGGAGATAAATTAATATCTTGGTCTTCAAAGAAACAAAATTCTGTAGCTCTTTCAACAGCTGAGGCAGAATATATTTCAATTGGAAATTGCTGTGCTCAAATCTTATGGATAAAACAACAATTGAATGATTATGGAATTAATTGCAAAAATGTACCAATAAAATGTGATAATACTAGTGCAATTAATTTAACCAAAAATCCAGTTCAACATTCAAGAACAAAACATATTGAAATAAGACATCATTTCATAAGGGATCATGTAAATATTGGCAATATTAGTATTAATTTTGTCCCTACAGAAAGACAATTAGCTGACATTTTTACAAAACCCCTTGAAAAATCTCGATTTGAATTTATTCGTAATGAAATAGGAATATGTAATCCTTTGTAATTTCTGATATTTATTTTGCATTAATTGCTCGATCAGAAATTTCATTAGATTCATTTTCTTATACTCAAGTAGTCTCAATTTACGAGATTCTTTATGTTGGAAACATAAATTCGTGTTAAGAGGATTACACGATTAAAGAGGATGAATAAAAGATATTTTGTTTTCTGTTGGAAATCTAAACAGAATTAATAACTGATCTTGTGCATCGTGCAATTTTTAACCATCGATTTTTTCTCTCTCCTTCCATTTCAAAATTTATTTTCTCTCTCAATCTGCAAAATCCTCTCGTGTGTTGTTCAAACCCTCACGTTTTTCCTTCAACATATGGCTCCAAGAAAATCTTCCGAATTCAATCCAAGGGTTTCAAATCTAAACCATCTAAAACCCCCGTTGAAATCTCTGTGGATTCTGACTCTCAACACAGTTCGAAATCATCTAAGGGTGTTCATGTTGAAACAACACCAAAGGCAACCGCGATAAGGTCTAAAGCATCTCAAGATCCTTCTTTGGCAAAGGATACTGAAAAAGAAGTGACTGAGGAAAAGAGTTCATCTGAGGAACTCGCTTCTGAATCCACTAAGGAAAAGGAAGTTGATAACGAAAGTGGTTCAGAATCGGATGCTGAATCAGAAGCTGATTCAGACGCAAAATCAGAGAGTGCGAAAGCAAGCTCTGAATCTACCTCACCCTCTCCGTCTTTTCAGAAAAAGAAAGCTGACCCTAAGAAGGTATCAAAAAGGGGAAATAAACAGAAGGAGGAAACCCTAAAACCTGTCAGGTTGGTTAAATCCAAAATCCACCCTTGTTCTTTTATCGATTTCCAATTCTTTGAAAAGAAAGGATTTTATGCTGGTTTTTGGCTAGACAGAATAGGAGCTAAAGGGTTGTGTGATTTACGCATTGATATAATTGGAGAATTAGTTGAAGAATTTTACAAGAATCTGAAATTTGAAAATGAGACTTTGTTGATCTCGAAAGTTGGAGGAAAAAGGATCGTGGTCAATAGAAAGATGCTGATTGATTGTTTAGGTCTGTTAGATCATGGGGATGATCACGAGCTGATAACCTTAGGTAGAAATGAATCTATGCAACTCTTGAATGATGGCATTGGAAAGTTTCATGCCAAAGATATTTTCATTTCTGAATTCGAGTTGTTGATAAGGTTGCTGCACAAGATTGTTATCGAGTGCATATTACCAAAGAAAGGAAGTCCTACTTCCATTTCTAAAGAGGAGGCAATCATTGTTCTGGGGATGAAGTTGCAAAAACAACTAGACTTGCCTAGGATTATCTTACGGCACATGTGGAGAAATAAAAAGCACATGATTTATGGAAACATAATCATGAAAATTTTGCAAAAACATCATGTGAAGATGCCTAAGCATGTTCGTAGTCCTCAAATAATGAAGAAGATTGGTGATAAAGTGATTAAGCACATGAGTATTTCGATAAAGGAGAAATTTTGGTACAGCATTGATGGAGCTTTCTATGTTCATCCGAAGAATCGCAAGAGAGAATTGACTCTCAAAAGAATCTTGGACGAAATAGAAAAAGAGGATCCACATGGTGTTGAAAATCAAAGAAGAGGAAATCTGATAAGGATGCCAAAGGAAAAGGGAAGGCTCCTGTTGCAGCAAAGAAGAGAAAAAGGGATTATGAGTTGGGGACTGGGAAGAAGTTTGAGATCAAAGAAGGGCAGACTGTTGAATCAGATTCTGATTCAGAGACTGAATCAGAGGGTATTCCCTTGAAGCCACCAGGAGAGACGTCCCAACCTATCTCTCTCCAACAGATTGACAATCTCATTTCTTCTCGAATGGAAGCATTCTTGAAGAAATTTGATTTGTCCTCTGTTCAAAAATCTCCTTTAGTCCTCCCCGATCCTCAAGTGGAAACCACTCCATCTGAGCCAATTTCTGATCCTGTCTTTCCTACAACAACACCTGGTTCATCATCTCCACCTGCGGCTGACATTCCTAAAGATCCAACATCTCCATCAGCTGCTGGAATCCCTCATGTTGCTGATCCTGACTCCATTCCACCTACAGAGGATGTAGAGCAACCAGCAGAACATGTTCCTGAACCAACTCCACCAGTTGCTGATCCAATGGAACAAGTTCCTGCTACTGCTGAGGAAACCCCTGTTGCAGCTAAAGACATTCCTGTTGACCCTACTCCTGAACAACAAGCTGCGGTTTCTCTCCTATCCATCCCTCAACAATCCCCTGCTGAACAACAAACTGATTTTCACAATCTCCAACTCCAACTCCTGCTAAATTCTCTGGCAGGAAGAAATCTCTGGCAAGGAAGAAACATCTAGAAAGAAATAGAGTCCTTTTTTTTTAACAGACAATTTCTCTTAGCGAATTTTCTATATTTTGTTTTCGGTTTGTAATGAAAATATTTTCTCTTTTGGATATTTTTGTGATATTTTCTGTTATGCTGAAATCTCTATATTTCCTTGACTTGAATGAATTTTATATGCATAAATTCAGGGGAGTTACTTTTTTATTCTGATAACAAAAAGGGGGAGAAGATATATGATGAAAAACAAATCTTAAGATATCAATATAGTTTGTGCAATATGCTTATGATATGAGATTTGATTATATTTGTGAGTTAGTGATTGATCCGTATGTATGAGTTTTGGTTAAATCTGATATGTTTTTGATATATGATATTATATTTGTTTTTAATCATAAGGTTTTGTTATCTTCAAAAAGGGGGAGAATGTTGGAATCTCTCATAATATTTTGATGATAACAAAAAGGAGTAAAAGTCTTTTTAACAAATAAATAAAGTATAGCAATCAAAACCAAAACCAAAAAAAATATTTCATGATTGAACTAATCATCAGATTTTTTAGAAATTGTTTCAGAAGGTAGTTCAGAGTCATTTTCAGAAGGTATTTCAGATTCATTTTCAGAAGGAAGATCAGAAACTAAATCTGTTCCAGAACAGAAGATGCACAGAATGTTGCGAATTTATTTATACCTTATCATCTGAAGGCCTGACTCCACGAAATGAATATATTTGGGTAGTATATTCATTTTGTTCCACTAAAGTTGGATAAAATATCCAAGGGGATTTATTTCATCAATTTTATTATAAGTTACGTCTATTTAATTTTCTTGAGGAAGAAGATCGTCAGATTTTTATGTTTCACGTGGTCAGCAAATTCCTAAAGATAAGGGATATATTTTACCAAGTTCATGTTGGTTCAAATTTTCGAAACGAAGATCTTTTAAAGCTTATCTTCAAGGATAAAGGATATCACTATTTTTATGGGATAGTTTGTTGAAGTATTTATCCAAATTGTTATGGATAAACATATCAAGATATATGAGACATTATCAGATGACAGCATCAACGAAATTTGGATAAAGCTAAGAAGATTATTCGGGATTGATCATACACGTAACAGACACTTCAAAGGAGGGAATTTGCCAAGTCAAATATTTTCAATTTGAGAAGAATTCGAATTGTTTTGAACGACTTCTTTGCTAGCCGTTGAGATAAAACAATATATAGAGGAAGCACAACAACAAGGAAGATATGATGAGAAGAACGAATCTTGCTCTAACTCTCTGTTGAAAGAAAAAGTCTTCGAGTGCATTTCTCTCAAAAGTCCTTGCGTTACAAAGTGTTCACAATATTTTTGTTCGAAAGATAGGATATTTATTGTATTTCCTTGATTGAGTATCATTCAATTTTTTTTGAGTGAGGTTGAGTGTTGCAAGTTATCTGTTAGACCAATTGTGTGTTATAGGATAACCGTGAGAATTGGGACAGAGTGTATTGTAGCCAAGAGGATTGGCAAGACAAGCTTGTAACTTTTGATTTTGGATATAGTGGAACAAACCGGTGTGGAATACCGGGTCCCCAACGTGGAGTTGGAAGAGAGGACTGACGCTCGAGGCGGAACCTCTATAAATCGATTTGCATTTTTCTCTACCCTACTCTTTTTATTTTCGTGCAATTTATATTGAAGTATTTGATAAACTGTCACGTTTCAGAACCTGTTTCAGAGAGTACTTCAGAGAGTTGTCTGTATTCCGCATAAAATTAAATTTGATCTGTTTTGAATTAAAATAGATATACAAGTGTGATTATCAGCTGTGATTAGTTTCTAAACAGCAAGTTTAATTAATTCTAAGTTTAATAAAGTAATCAAAAGGAAGTGAATTGAAAATTTCGAAAAGAATTTATTTTTGTGAAAAAGCAATTCACCCCCCCTCTTGCTTACATTATTGGGACCAACATATTTAAATAAAAATAAATAAATATATATGAATATATATTTCGTGACTCTCATTTATTATTTTTAGATTTAATTAAAATTAATATATAGAAAAACTTAAATAAAAATTTCCATTCTTATTTATCTATTTATTCATGTATTTGATTATTTTGTATATTTATCATACAAGATTTAATTTATCTCATATATCTTATATTCTAAGGTGCATTCATGTCATGCCATATTGCTCATGAGCTATTCAAGATCCACTTGTTCTAAGTCTGACATAATTTAAGTTAAACCTGTAAACTAGTTGAGTTAAAACTCAAAATAAAATTTATTTATCTAAACAAACTAAGTTCAATCAAGTTTCAATCTGTAAACCAATAAAGTTGAATTTTGAAATAAAGCTCATTTATTTTCGTGAGTCAAGCTTCAACCTAAATTTTAGACTTGATAAAACATTTAACTCCTTTACAATAATTAACCAACTTATTATATATATACTTTTCTTTTTAATACCAACCACCATATTTGATTAGTTGAAGTTGGTGGATTTTCAAATAAAGATGAAATGAAAAAATTTTTGGGTATTATAGACCATGCATATATATATATTTTAGATATTTTATATTAAAAATTTATTAATTTTATATTATATCATTGTTTGGAATGGATGTAGGATGGTTAGATTACTTTTTTTTTTATTAAAAAATAAAATATACCGTATTTTTTTAATTTATATATTATGATAAATAATTTTTTTTCCAAGATTAGGGTGGAGGTGGTGGAGGTGGAGGTGGAGGTGGAGGTGGAGGTGGAGGGGCTCCTGCTTCGTTGCCGATGATTGCATTACAATGGATTTTTCTACTTTGGTACTCTAAAAGCATGTGTGAAAATGCAATTAATATTGGTATTTTTTAAAAATTTATAAAAATATTATTAAGATTAAAATAATTTCAATTTTAGGTAAGTTAAATTTATCCCTCCAAAAGATAAGTTGCCCAAGTCATAAGTTTTTTTTTTTTTACCATTACAATGGAAAGAGATTCAAATCTGATACCTCTTACTTGAGAGACCAAAAAAATGATACTAGTGTATAATGAGTTTAATGTTGTAAAATTTTATTCTTTCTTTTTAAGAGATGTGTTTAGTGTATCTAATAGACGAGTTTGACTATTTACTATTTAAATTTTTTAAGAAATGAGTTTAAGTTGCTTATTTTTAAAATTATATTAAATCAGCATATATGTTTAAATTTTTTAGGAAAGTTTATTGTTTTTTCCCTTAATCCAAAAGCAGGCTGCACAAGAAAAAGTGATAGAAAGAAAGGAAAAGAAAATACATGGGAAAAGAAGAATAATGAGGCAAGGATAATTGATAGGTGTGGAGATAGATAAAGTTGGAGAAAAGAATAAACCTGAGATAGCCTTGCTGGGTTAATCTAGTTCTCATACGTCCCCGTCCACCACTTCTGCTTCCACATTTATGGCGTAGCAACTACCAGCCAATCAACCAACCACTGTTTTCACTAAACCAGGATCATCCTCAATAACCATTTTCTCATTAACTAAAACTTCCCTCCTTCCTTCCTTCCTGTTTTGTCAGCATAATTGATATTAACACTAGCCATTGGGTAAGTGATAATTTGTTAGGATTTGGTTTTCGGGTGGGGATCGGAAGCCATGAATTTAAATTGTCAAGTCATGAACTGCTCTCCTTCTTCATCTTCATCCTCCCTGTCTCATAATCCCAATTTCAACCTCAGTTTCTTCCCACTGTACGTAAACTGAACTTACTGCTTCTTTTTTACTTGGAATCACATGGAGTCAGCATTGTTTGCGTAGTTTCACTCTTTAGTTCATGTTTTCTGAAACTTTATTTGGTGGAATTGGAATTTTGCATTACATGGCACTTGCATTACTTGAATTAAGTTGTACTGTTTTGTCCAAAGATTCCAATTCCGCGGGATAATTTGGGGAAGTAGAGGGAAATGGATAACAATGCTAAAAGTCGTAAACTTGAGTTCGGTCAAGTGGTAATTGCTATAAGCTAGCAAAACAACATGTTTATGGAAGTTCCGAAAAAGTAGGATTTAAGGGATTCATTGTCATTGGATTGTCAAGGTCTTGTAGCTAAGTGGCACGGACACTGTTCTCTTTAAGGGATGGACGAGTTTTGATTCTTCTATCCCCAGTAGTTGTAATACATAGTAGGTGCACTGGACTACTTTGTAGATTCTTAAAACTTATATGGTGCAATTATCTATATATCTATTTATATTATCTCTGATTGATAGATTCATGTGTATTAGGAGGATCCGACCTCAGGCACAGTGCAACCAGAGAGTAAATCGATGTTTGAGCTCGGGTATAGGCATAAATGTGGAATCTATTCATAACTTAAAGAATTCAAGTGTAGTTGGTAAATATGGTGGTGGGTGCCTCGAATCCCAGTATTTAGTATCTAGACCTCACAAGTGCTTGTCCCCCTTGGGAGCCCTTGTCACTTCACAAACACAATCTATTCCTTCCACACCCATCGTAGCCGATGAAAAGATTGGAGTTTTGCTGCTGAATCTTGGAGGTCCAGAGACTCTTGATGACGTCCAGCCTTTCCTTTTTAATCTTTTTGCTGATCCGGTACTCTCCTCTCTACCTGTCTCACAACTTCGTGCACACGCACATGCCTGAATGTTCTCTTATATGGTTTGTGGGTCTGCCGATGTCATTTTAGTCATCTGACTTTATGCTATTGGGCAGGATATCATTCGGTTGCCAAGGTTGTTTCGGTTTCTTCAAAAGCCTTTGGCTCAATTTATTTCTGCTGTTAGAGCACCTAAGAGTAAAGAAGGCTATGCATCCATAGGCGGTGGTTCCCCTCTTCGTCAAATAACTGATGCACAGGCATGATTTCTGGTTTTTACATATGTTCATTGGATGGTTCTATTCAGTGATGTTTATAAAATGTCATGTGACTTGGGCTATATATAATAATGCATTGTGCATATAATTTTAGGATTTAATATTTTGTGTCAGTAGAAGGCCAGTCTCCGATTCTATTTTCTTGAAGGAATTTCACTTCTATTTACTTTTAGACTTTTTAATGAGACGTGAGCAACGACACCTCTTTTTATTTACAGCACCATCAGGGACATGTACTAAAATTTATGGTGGTAAAGTTTCTGAGTAACAGAGGTTAAGGAGTTTCTCTTATGTTTCATTATGTTTTATACCTGTTTCTTGCTTTGAATGCCGGCTTAGATTTTCTTTGTAAAATTTGATAATATAACTTTAATTAGCGTCCTTTTCTTTTATTTAATATTTTTCTGTCTTTTTGATGGTGTCATGCTGAGAGAGTTCATGAGATCTTTATGTTCGGCCACCACTTTGGATAATATCATGGGCATAAAGTGGTTGATTTGTAGGTGTTTACGGAGCAAGCATATGAGGAAAGGTTTTCTCATAACTTGTGGGCTTACATTGTATCACTGGTTTCCTTTTCCAGGCCGAAGAGTTGAGAAAGTCCCTTTGGGATAAGAATGTTCCTGCTAAAGTGTATGTTGGCATGCGATACTGGCACCCATTTACTGAAGAAGCCATTGAGCAGGTGCATTGTCTTGTATACTATCATTTCCAGTGAAAACCAGATAAGAAAACAGTAATATAGTATAATCTGAAAAGCTCATTTCAATAATTCTTTTACTATGGTCCTCTAGGGCAAGCTTGTTTCTTTTCTATCCATTGTGTTATAATCTCAAGATTGATATTATTTTTTACATTGGTTTTCCCTTACATATTGGCAGTAGCTGTTTTCTCTTCCACAACTTTAGTCTGGTTTTTCATGTCTTCAAAATGATATTCAGCTTAGATATTCCATGTGCAGTAGTACCCTTTTGTGGTTGGATTGTGACTGCAATATGAGGATTCAAGAATTTTATATAATTGAGGCACTCTTTTCTAACATGATGTAAATAAAATCAATCATTAATGTGAAGCTTTGTAACTTCAGTATTTCTCACAGACGTATAACACTGTTATATATATGCTGTTCATTGTGTAAAAGGCTGGTGCGTAGGATGTCTCCATTGGTCTGATTGATTGAGTACTTCAATGCTTGTGCAATGGACTTAGTTTGGTGAAATAGATTGATGTCTTATTTTTAGATAAATTGTTGATTCTAAATTGTGCCTTTTTTCTTTCTTTTTTCTATTTTGGGTGATCTTAGTCATACCTTTTTTCGGCTCATTTTCTCAGATTAAAAAAGATGGGATCACAAAGTTAGTTGTGCTTCCACTGTATCCACAATTTTCTATATCAACAAGTGGCTCAAGCCTTCGACTCCTCGAAAGTATATTCAGGTGTGATGAATATACATCTTGACTGTTGAAGATCAGCCAATGTCAATTTACCTGACAAGTGACTTTATTACCCTCAGGGAAGATGAATATTTAGTCAACATGCAGCACACTGTCATACCTTCCTGGTATCAGCGGGATGGTTATATAAAGGCCATGGCAAATTTGATTGAGAAGGAGTTAAAGACATTTGATAATCCTGAAAAGGTATTGCTCATTTTTCTTTGTTCACTTTTTTGTTGACTTTTAATGTGCCTGTGAAGGTATCGGTCTGTTTGATTTATGCTTTTCAATTTATAGAGAGAAATATTATATATAGGATCTTTCTGTAACATATTATGTGTGTGTGTATGTGTATTTTAATGGAGAAGTAATTTTGTAGTCTATACAGTGATTTTTTTTAGGTTTCTTAGGCTTTCATTTTATTCAGCTGTTGGCACTTTCATGTATCTGAAGGCACTACTGGTGTCCCCGGTTTATGTTTCCGAATGAATATGAAAGTGGAAAACATTCAGAAATGTACAAGTGATAAAAGTGATGAACTTCAGCTGCCAGAAAATTTTCCTTCTTACATTGCTGATGGGGTAATGTGGTTGTAATTACACAATATATCTGCTATGAGCACACCCTACAAGACCCAGCCACTAGAATACTAGATAAATCTAGATTTTCCTTCATAAGCAGCTCAAGAGGTGACCTTGGTGGATTCGATCCTGGGGATGTAATTGTCTCCTTTTGGTTCATCAGCTCTCTCTCTTTCTCCCTCTCTATCTATCTCTCTCTGTGTGTGCGATGAATCTTTCTTATAACGTGACCATATTGTAATTCTTTGTGGAATAGGTTGTGATATTTTTCAGTGCTCATGGGGTGCCACTTGCATACGTGGAAGAGGCTGGTGATCCATACAAGGCAGAGATGGAGGAATGTGTGGATCTGATCATGGAGGAGTTAGAAAAGAGGAGAATAACCAATTCTTACACTCTGGCCTACCAGGTACTTTTCTTTTTGTGTTGCTTTGGTAATTATTAGCAAATCTTATATGTTGTAATGGATACACTTTGATTTTAATATGTTGATTACGTGTGAGAAACCATGGTTTTATAAGATATCTATTTTGACTGTTCTAGAATTATAATGGCATTCAATTAGATTAAACTAATAATCTTTTGGTAAAGTTAGATTAAACAATTATTTGTCAAGTATTGCAAGGATTAGACGTTTGTATTGCTGAATTATGATCAAAAGAGAGAAGAATACTGAATGTAGAAAGTGAGCATATGTCTGACAGCTCTGTAGGCTAATTTCGTGGAATTTAACTTGTTCAGAATCATCTTTTTGGAAGCAGTGTACATAAGTTGAAGGGTTAGGTCTTCAAGCATACTTATAGAAGTTCTCCGATGTAAGTAAAATACTTTGTTTCCATTTTTCTGGAATTAAATGGAGAAGTTATTAGCACCAGCTGTTGCCTTCTTGGTCCAGTCTGACAACATGGGATATGGCAGAGTTGTAGGTCTCTAGACATGTTATCTAATATATTTTTTTAGTCAATTATCTTTCCTGTAACCTGGAGCTTGGGACTAAACTCCTGATGAAGGTCTATTTTGTAGGATGCAAAATTGGAAGGTTAGTGTGTTGTAGTGCTTAACGATGCAACAAGCAATAGCTTACATCTGAAGAGAAGTATCACTTCCCCACCACAAGGGTCTTCTTGCTTATTGGCCGGATACTTTATTTATGTTGTGTCTTAGGATCCAGGATAACTATGGAGAGTTAGATTTTCTTGCATAATTGATTTTGGTATATGTTGGTGAAATTTTGGAGAGAAATTTTCTGCATGTTATTGTACATGTAAAAGCATGAACATATATAGGAGAAGATACAAGAGTCAAATCTCACAAGAAAAAGAAACTAACTTAATTAGGGAGATTGACCAAATCCCACAAGAATAGGAGACCAACTTAATTAGGGGAGATTGACCAAACCAACAAAAAAGGAAAAATATAATCTACAAAAAAAGAAAAAAAAAATAATTACAATAATTTCATTATTCCAATAATCCCTAATTTCTATCACTTTCCTCAAGCTAGTGCATATATGTTGATCATGCGTAGTATGCTCTTTAATCCTTCGAAGGTTGGCTTTAGAAGACTTTTGGTCAAAATGTCAGCTGCTTGATGCTTTGTTGGCTAGTAAGTCATGCAAACACTTCCATTATCTATCTTCTCCTTGATAAAGTGACAATCAACCTCCACATGCTTTGTACGATTATGATGGATGGGATTACGCGCTATACTCACTGCTGCCTTGTTCACACAATATATCTTTATTGGAGTGTCAACACGTACCCATAGTTCTTTCAACAGACGCCTCAACCAGATCCCCTCGCATAGACGCCGGGCAACTGCATGAAATTCTGCCTCTACGTTACTCTGAGCTACCATGGATTATTTTTTGTTTCTTCATATCACAAGATTTCCCCACACATAAGTACAATATCCACTAGTTGAACCTCTATCATTGACTTAGCTAGCCCAGTCTGCGTCTGTAAATACTTTAATAAATTTATTATTTCCTTCTTAAAGTACAATCCATTACCTGGGGTCCTCTTTAAATACCTCAAGACTTTGTATACTGTCTCTAGATGTCTCTCCTTATGACAATGCATAAACCGACTTATGATGCCGACAATGAATGCAGTATCTGGTTGCGTATGAGAGAGGTAAATCGGTTTACTAACTAACATCTGATATCTCTCCTTATCAACCTCGCGGCCATCATCCATAGTCCGTTAGTCCCCAACTTCTGATTAAGTTCCATAGGTGTCTCTGCTGATCTGCATCCCATCATACCTGTTTCTTCCAGTAAGTTTAGTATGTACTTCCTTTGTGAAATGGAAATTTCAGTACTGTTCCTTGCCATTTCTATACTTAGGAGGTAGAAGTGTTCATAGATCTTTTAACTCAAATGTCAAACTGAGATAAGTGTTCAGTTTATTGATTTCATCTTGATCATCCCCTGTTATTATGATATCGTCAACATATATAATGTGAATTGTAATCTTACCAATATCCGAATATTTGAAAAAACAGTGTGGTCGGCTTGTCCCTGATTATACCTCTTAATGGTTACTGCCTTTGTAAATCGATTGAACTAGGCCCTGGGTGACTACTTTAGTCATAGAGAGACTTTTTCAATCTAAACACCTTACCTTTCTGTTCTTCAAACCTAGGAGGCATATCCATGTAGACTTCTTCACTTAGGTCGCCATTTAGGAATGCATTCTTTACATCTAATTGCATTTGGAGCCAATCTAAATTTACAACTAAGGAGATCAAAACTCTTATAGTATTGAGCTTTGCAATTGAGTGAACGTTTCTTGATAATCTAAGCCATAGGTTTGAGAGTAGCCCTTAGCAATAAGTCTTGCCTTGTGTTTGTTGATACTGCCATCCGCATTGTACTTAGTAGTAAAAATCCATTTGGACCCAATTGTGTTTTTCCTTTTGGAAGATATGTGAGCTCCCGGGTTTTATTATTTTCAAAAGCCTTCATTTCGTCAAATACTGCATGTTTCCATTCTGAAGATTGAAGAGCTTCTTGTATGTCTCTTGGAGGCTTAGTCTGATTCATATTGATGACAAAGGCTCGGTATGAAGGAGACAACCTTTCATATGACACAAACCTAGAAATTGGATTGAGTACATGATCTAGGTCCTTTGTGAAGAGCAATAAGAAGGTTATCCTCTCTTGGAGAGTCTAAGATGGATGTAGATTCAGTTGGCAGGTTTGACTTGGAACAATTGTCAATTTTAGGTTCTTGGCAACCTTGGATATTAGATTTATCTACTCTAGAAGAATTCTGCCTTCTTGAATAAACAAGTAGCTCAGAAGCATAATGTGATTTTGGTTCATGTGTTTTAGGGTCATCTTTATGAGACCTCTCATCAATAGGAATATTAGGTACATTAGGAAAAGGATTTAGATTGATTGGAATGGTAAGAACAGCAGGGTTGACATTGGATGATTTTTGTTCTGGTTCACTTTCTACAAGACAATTTAATGACTCATCTTTACCTAAACTCTCTCCTCAAAGATGATTTTTGGGAAAATAAGGCACTAATTCAAAAAAGGTGATATCTTTAGACACAAGAATTCGTCTAAGAGTAGAAGAGAAACATTTGTAGCTCTTTTGAGTAGGTGAGTAACCAACAAAGACGCATTTGTGTGCACGGATCAAGTTTTGATTGGCCTTGGTGATGAACATGAACAAAGACTTTGCACCCGAAGAGTTTCAAAGGAAGAGATGGGATAGAAAACATAGGAAAAGGAGTTTTTAGGACTGATAGAGGTGTTCGAAAGTTGAGGACCTTTTAAGGCATTCGGTTGATCAAGAAACAAGCAGTCAGTATTGCTTCACCCTAGAGATATTTAGGAACACTCGTGGTAAAAATAAGAGCTCGAGCTACCTCTAATAAATGTCGGTTTTTTCTTTCAGAGACACCAATTGAGGGGTATCTGGATATGAACTTTGGTGAATTATACTGTGATTGACTAGGTATTGTCCTAAGGTAGAATTGAACTATTCTTGGCCATTATCAATTCTAAAAGTGTGTGTGGTAGCTTGGATCTGATTTTTAACCATGAAATAAAAGTTTGGATTCCAGTTTGTGATGCTTCAGATTTATCTTGTAGGAGATATACCCAGCACACACTAGTGTGATGATCTATAAAAGTAATGAACCACCATGATCCTGTTTTGTTTTTTACACGGCAAACCCCCTAAATATCACTATGTATTAATGAGAATGGTCTAGATTCTACATATATTTTTAGGAGCATATGGAATCCGAGTATGTTTTGACAATTGGCATCTAACATTTAAAGGAACTGACATTTTTATTGTGAAATAGACTAGGAAACAAGCATTTTAAATGCAAGAAATTTGGATGTCCTAGTCTAAGATGCCACATCATGATTGCATCATTATTTGAAACAGGAAGAGCAGTGCTATGACATGCTTGTTTATTCTCGAATGCATGATTCTTATACATATATATTATATATATATATATGTATAGTCCATCCTTAATTTTAGCATTTCCAATCATCTTCTTCAACTCTTGTTCCTAAATAAGGCAACCAGTAGAGGAAAATTTAGCAAGGCAATGATTATCGTTAGTTAATTTACTAATTGACAACAAATTACATGACAAATTTTGAACATGTAGCACATATATTGGGGTAAGATGATTTGTAAGATGTATTGACCCAAATTGACAATAGGGGAGAGAGATCCATTAGCTATTCTTACTTAGACTGATTATGGCAAGGAGTATATGAGTAAAATAGGGAAGAGTTACCTATCATATAGTCTAGTGCCCCAGAATAAAAAAATCCAGGGATAAGAGGTATTAGAATCATATTTGACACTGAGGGCATTACCTTAGATAGCTAGAGTGCTAGCTGGAGTAGGTGCTTTGTTGAGAAGTTGATAAAGAGTCTTTTGCTATGTTTTAGTCAAGCGAACATTCAACATATCATCCATGGTAGATGGTGTTTATTGGACTAGTGTAGCAGTGGTGGTGCAAGCCTTGCCTTCCTTCTTGTTTCTATTCTTCCATCCTAGAGGATAGCCATGAAGTTGGAAGTAGTTGTTTTGGGTATGCCCTACTTTGTTGCAGTGGTTGCGCTAAGGGCAATTACTAAATTTGTTCTGTCTAGTGTCGCTTTGTTCGATTTTTGGGGTTAAATTGCCCTTTTGTGAATAGGGCAGTGGTCTCAATAGGATGTTCTCCATTGCTAGTGACTGGTTTAGGTTCTTTGAGTTCTCCCAACATTCCTCGATGTTGATTCTCCTCACGTCTAACCTCAGCAAAAGCTTCTCCAATTGCGGGTAATGGCCTCTTGCCTAGAATTCATCCACGAACCTTGTCTTGATCTCGATTCAAGCTAGCCAGAAAATCACTCTTTCCTTCTCTAGATGAGTCTTGAATTTCATATGATCCTCTCTCTTCCTAGTTGACTTCATAGAACATGTCTAGTTCTTGCCATAATATCTTCAAGGAATTATAATAACCAATCACATTGAAGGAGCCTTGATGGATATCCTTGAGTTTAAACTTGATCTTGAACACTTGTGAGGCATTTTCTAGATATGAGTAGTTTTCTTTGACAGCATCCGATATGGCTTTGGCAGTTTTGAATAACAGGTAGGTTCAGCTGATGTTGGTCTCCATGGAATTTATCGGCCATACCATCACGATGGAGTTGTTCAACTCCCATGCGACATACGTTGAATAAGTTGGATTGGATCGTTGAATATTACCAGTGATATATCCCAATTTACCGTGGCCTCGAATGACCATGAGAACCAATTGGACCACTGCAAGAAATTCTTGCCATCGAGTTTATGATTTGTGATTACTAGAGGGGAATTATCTCTATAATTTGTAAGAAGAGGATTTTGAGGGATAGAAACTTTGACTTAGAGATTTCTGCTATGGTTGCAAAAATAAAAAAATAAAAAATAAATCAGAAGTTTCAAGCAAGCCTAATACCATGAAATTTTGAAGAGAATTTTTCTATATGTTATTTTACACAGATAAGTATGTACATATATAGGAGAAGATACAAGAGTCAAATCTCACAAGAAAAGGAAATTAACTTAACTAGTGAGATTAACCAAATCCCACAATAAAAAGAAACTAACTTAATTAGGGAGATTGACCAAACCAACAAAAATGGAAAAAAATAATCTACAAAAAAGGAAAGAAAAAAAAATTACAGTAATTTCATTATTCCTGATTTCTAATAATTGGTGTAGGAAGCTTCCCTAGATTGGAAAAAAGACCTTGAAGCTAGCTGATGATTTCTCATGTGTTATGCATTCATTATTATTGTTGTGACCTATGGTTTACTGGTAAATCCTATCTCAGAGTAGAGTTGGCCCTGTGGAATGGTTGAAGCCATATACGGACGATACAATCATTGATCTTGGGCGGAAAGGAGTAAAGAGTCTTTTGGCTGTCCCAATTAGGTAAGCAATGCCTTTGCCAATTTCCTGCATATAAATACTCCATATATTTCTGGTGTAACCCTCTGATACATCTATTTTGAATCCTCAGTTTTGTAAGTGAACACATTGAAACTCTTGAAGAAATCGATGTAGAATACAAAGAGTTGGCTCTTAAATCTGGCATAGAAAAATGGGGACGTGTCCCTGCTTTAGGGTGTGAACCAACCTTCATTTCAGACTTGGCTGATGCTGTGATTGAGAGTCTTCCATATGTTGGTGCCATGGCAGTTTCAAATCTTGAAGCTCGGCAGGTACTGCTTGCTTCAATGTATCTTGTCAAACAATCTTTTTCTTAAACAAAAATCTTCCAGTTTCTTAATCTATATCATGCAGTGGGGACTCATGCTTATACTTCGAAGGGATGAACTCGTTATGATATTTCAGAAGAAACTGCTTTGGAGATTTAGTTATGGTTTATTCTATGATGGAAAAAAGTAAAAATTTATCACATAATATTAAATTTGCTACACCGTAGACATATGTTGGGTATGGACACAAGGAAACATAGAAAAGATTGGGGCAAAAGCCAAAAGAAACTTCATTCATGCTCTATGTATGCCTGTCATGCAGAGGGTCATTGGCCAAAGTTTCTTGCTATAAAAGATATTCCTAACATGATCGTAAGCATGGATTCTTTGCTCTTTTGATTGTAGTGGCTACTTGATATTTCCAAAGTGGCTTTACAGCCAATGAAAGACTAGAAGTGCTTCTAAAACTTTGGCTGATGTTGAAATTTGAAAGCTAATGGATGAAAAGTTTCTGATGAGCAACATATATTCTATCACATATTCAGAATCTTGTGTAATTTATTGTGTTTGATTGATATTATTTGGTTACTTGCAGTCTCTTGTTCCGCTTGGTAGCGTTGAAGAGCTACTGGCAGTATACGATTCACAACGCAGAGAGCTGCCACCTCCTGTAACGGTTTGGGAATGGGGTTGGACAAAAAGTGCAGAAACTTGGAATGGAAGAGCAGCCATGCTGGCAGTGCTTGTATTATTGGTTTTAGAAGTTACTACCGGCGAGGGGTTTTTGCATCAGTGGGGAGTATTGCCATTGTTTCACTGAGTGAAGACCGTCCATGTTCTCTCATCATGCTGTCCGCAGTGACGTCAACTGTAAATTTCTATCTCCCAGATTTGAATACTGTGCATACAAATAGATCTTCTTCATGATATGCTGGTTGAATTTGGGCTGTAGGCCCTTCAAATGCCTTCCACAAAAGATGTGATATATTATCAATCATGCAGATTTTGTTGTGTGTGTGATGTAGAATTCTGTCCTTACAGAGCACTTCTTAGCAAAATATTCTGGCGAAAGTTATGACATTGTTGCAGAAATGTTTTGGTTGACCTTTTGAGTAGTGTGATGGAGATGTTTGGGATCTGTAATGAACTCAAATAACAAAATGAATGAACTGGGGTGGTTGTAGAATCTTTTTGTTGTATGCCTTTTCTCAATGTATGGGCTAGATTAATTCATTAAGGTCAAGGACTTTGACTTGACTTAGTTTTATCCGTGAATAAGTTACTCAACAATCTGCTGATTTGTCTCAGCCAGAATGATCTATATATTTTAAGAAATAGCAAGAGAGTTTTGCCCACTTAAAAAAAAAAGAAGAAGAAGAAATGGCAGGAGAGTCATAGAGCCTACCGCTTAATCTTATATGTCTACGAGTCTTTTGACTAACTTACTAGCTTGTAGATGTTAATACCAGCAAACTCTGGCAGCCAGGAAGATAATAACTGCACCAAGCTTGAGAATGTATCTGCGGAAACATTGCAGTGCCTCAGTTGTCAAAGGTCTTGCTGATTATGATCAACTCTGGCTGGGTACAGAAGGTTGAAATATGGTTTGCATGCATTGTAGTATATAGCTCTCAAATGTCGTGAAATTTTGTGGTATCAAAGCCTAATGACTTTGACCATTCAGAATGTATCTGCAATTATTTATTAATTTTTAAATTTTATTTTTAATGGGTAGTTTTGTTTCTTCTATGCATTTGTATGGGTAAATGAGGGTCACAAGAGTCAACGATGAAGGTAACTTCTAAGATTGAATAAACGAGAATTCATATAAAAGTTGATTTAAAGCCTCAAATACAATTGCTTTTTCCTTTCTTTTTCCCCCCACATAAACAGAAGTAAAGCTTCATCTGGGTGCCATTGATTTATAGAGAACCAGCTTAAGGACTTAGGGGAGTCCCCGTGCTCCTAGGGCGATTGGCTTACCATAAAACTGCTCAACTGATCTGGAACTCCCTGCTGGCATGAACTTCTTTGACCCTTTTGTCATACTCATCCTCCTCTTCTTCTTCCACCCATTCCTCAAGATCTTCATTTTCATCATCATCGTCCGCTTCCCACCCAAAGCTTTTGAAGAAGGCTTGGTTGTTGCAGGTGGCTTTCTTGCTTCTTCTACGATTTTCATGATCTCTTCCACTGTTTGTGAGGAATAGCTTTGGTGATCTCTCTGATAATATACAGCTTGAGCTGCTTCTGTCAGCTCCCTTGGTAAGTTCTTCAGAAACCAGGGGTGGCTTTTTATCTCTTTGATAGTGATTCTCTGTGATTGGCATACCAAAGGTGTTATACGTGGCGTGTGCACACACAAATACAACCCTAGATTAATTTTAGGGTTTGTTTGAATGGTTGGATTTTTATTTGTATCATATTTTTATTTGATTTGCATTTATAATTTATATGTATCATATTTGTATCATATCTATATTGTATCTATTAGGTCTTTTTATAAGTAAAATTGTCAGTTTTTCATCGATATTGTTTCTTAATGAATATTTTGAAGCGGCAAAAATATGATGCTAAAATAATCAGAATATGATGAAACAGACTTAAAAATGAAGATTATAATAGCTAATCTATTTGTCAAGATGATCAAAGCAAAATTGGGAATAAAAGATTCAGGTTTGCCTAACCATGCCAACCACTTATTGTGATCTTTGGTCAGTTGCACTAGTGCGCAACATAGCAGCACATTAATGTATCTCCTTAAAAACCAGAGAGCACATGGTTACAATTAGTCTATCAGAGTTTCAATTCAAGTTATATGTCAGGGTTGTTTTCATGCTAATTTTACTGATGCTAGGAGCCTAGGACCCTCGAATCTCCTGTACTTGATGCGACATGTGGCTGTTAAATCAATTTGGTTGATGCATTTGGAATAATGGCTGAGAAGAATCAGGAATTTCATCAAATTTACTTACTCTTGCCGGATTAGCCACGAAAATACGAGACAGTAGATGTTTGCAGTCTTGTGATATGTGGACATAGTCAGGAATTTTGTATTGAACAGCCATGATTTTCTGTTAAAGACATGGGGGAGAGATGAGAAGCCTGCATAGTCAAATTTTTCATAAAGAGTGAAGAAAAGAATTTTTACCTGAATTGTTTTCCTGAAATTCTTGGGGTCTTGTGGGTCTTCAAAAGGGTATGCTCCTACTAGCATAACGTATAAAGTCACGCCACACGACCACACATCTGCCAACTGCAGACAAATTCAACCAAGTTAAGGTTTTTGTTTTTGTTTTTTAAATATAATTTGATTTTTCCAACTGGCTGCAGAAAAGATGAGGATTCAATTATATTGCGCTATGATTTTTAGATAACTATACTTTCAATTACATGGTCGAAGTGTCTTGTGGGAAGATGGTTTCAGAAAAATAGTTACCTTGCCATCGTACTCTCGACGAGAGGACTTCGGGAGCAATATATGCTGGAGTTCCAACAGTAGATTTGGGTCTGGAATGCAGCAGAGACGACTGCATAATCATTTAGCAAATGAAATTCAGTGTATTGATACAACTTGCCAAATAATAAGGTACTGATGATTTTTATACTCTTAAACTTTAATCAAACCTTGGAGTAACCAAAATCGCATATTTTCAACCGCGGTGCAGGACTCCCATCTAATAGAGTATTTTCCAGCTTTAGATCTCGATGACATATTTGCTGCATTGCAATTAGGAATTTGTTCATCAGCAAATCAATTCAACGGGTGTTATACGAATTAGAATGAAGCCTTCTTAATGTGAACATACCATTGAATGACAATAATTGACCCCAGATATGAGTTGCTGAAAGAAGTACCTAGCCTGGATCAAGTTCAAAAGTTTAGTTATTATGTTGGATTTAGAATCCAAAGAAAGACAGAGTGAGACAAAGAACCTCATCTTCACTGAATCTGCCAGCACTACAGATACGCTCGAAAAGCTCTCCACCGGCTGCATACTCCATAACAATGGCTAAATGCGTGGGAGTCAACACCACCTGATTAGAAAAGCAACTTTCACCCATTCAAACAATGCCCAAAGAGCTGAAATCTATAAAGTAAATACTTAAAATCAATATCGAATTCCTGAAACTATAGATAGAACTAGAAGGGAGAAAGTGGCTGATGTATATCTTGCCTCCTTAAACCTGATGATGTTGGGGTGTCGAAGCGATCTGTGGTTGATGATCTCCCTTGCCACATTTTCATCAATCTGCAGTTTCAGATTCAGTTTCAGTTTGATAGCTAAGATACACAAGCAAAGAACCACGAACAACAAAATGAATAACAGATTCCTATTGATTAATATGAAGACCTTGTGGCCGCGCTCAATATACTTCATGGCAACGGATTCTTTGGTTTCCTTATGGCACATCAGCCTGGCCACTCCAAAGTTGCCTGTTCCCAAATTTTTCACCACTTCGTACCTGTCCATTATTCCTTGTCACTATCTCTTTCAAAACCACTCTTCTTATGATGTTCTCTTGGATGATCTTTTAGAACAAAAACTGAAAGCACCCAAGAACAAGGACTAGATTCTCCTCATTCAAAGCTAAGGAAACTAATGAGTTGCTTGTTTTAAAGCACAAGCCACCTCCATTCTGTTCTTTTCATGCAAACAAGGTATATATATGAATATGACTTGGGAGAAAATTTAGGAAGTGAGAGCGAGGAGGAAACATAGCACGTGGAGGGAGGCATCTGAATAATAATATATACTGGTTTTTCAATCATCACCGCCCTTTCTCTTCTATTGGTCAACCCTCTTCGAGTGTGTGTCGTTCTTTTCGTAATAGTTAATACTATAAACATTTGGAGGTTTTTGATGGCCGTTTCATGTGTGCATGTAGGATTTCGTACAAACTAACAAAATGGTGGGATCTCCAAAGACGCCGTTGTGTAAGGACAAGGTTATTCCCATGTCATCACGTGCTTCATCCTTTAACTTTCACTCTCAGCTCCAGGCTCTCTCGACCCCGAAGAAATACGTATAAACTAAAAAGGGCATGTGTAGTTATATTTAGACATGGCCCGGCAGATCGGTCTGATCCGTGATCCAAATCACTGGGTCCAGTCTGAAATTAGATGATCCAGAACCATCCTGCCACTATGGCGAGGTAGGTAGGATCCAGGGACCTATCAAGTCATGGTGTGGGTCCATCTTGGGTTGAACCATTCTCAAAAAAAAAAAAAATCTACATTTTCCACAAATTACATTAATTGTAATACTTATTTTCGATAAAAAAAATTCAACAATTATGATACAAAATTAAAAAAAACTTCTAAAAGAATCAAGTACACTCTTCATGGTTCATATTGCATAGTACTACGGTTAGCGCGTTGTTTGGTGGTTGGGGGGTGACATTATACCTTATCTCACGTACATACATGTAATTAGGGATGCAATCAGGTCTGATTTCAGACGAATCATATGAACCCAAACCTGAACCCGCTACATTATAGGACATACCGAATCCAACCCTATAACCTTATAGAGTTTTCTTCTATATCCAAACCCACCCTATAAGATTTACTCTAAAACCCACCATCATCTAGTTACCCGTCCACTATCAACTCAATTACTACCCGACTACCCACTCGACTATTAACCTGAACTCGCCTGCTTAATGGTGTTTTTTTCAATAGATTTAGTAGACTTAAGCCAATAAAATAATAGTCTAATAATATAACAGTTTACCTTCTTTTTTCCAACTTGTTTTTAAATTTAACCTATTAGTATGTTTACATTTAGTAAATATATTTACATTATAATTTTTTTTAATAGTACTAATGGGTCGGATATTAATTGGGTTTTAGTGGTATCTAAACCCGACCTTAATACCCTATAAGGTTTTTTACCTATGTCCAAACCCGACCCTATTACCCTATAGGGGTTTTATTGGATTAGACGGGTTGGAAACCCATTAATGGTTGATTCAGTTGCATCCTAACATGTAATTAGGGGAAAAAAAAAACATTGCAAAATACAATTTATTTGACATTTTGTGGTCACCCTGGAGGTACCTATGTCTCTGAATTATGGAATTCGACCTTCGTAGTTCGTGTAATTTTTTAAATTTTTTATAAAATATTTAATGTATTCATTAATTTTAATTGTCAAGATGCAGTATCAACTTTAAGTGATTAGTAATTTTACAGCAATTTTAGAAAAATGTTTTTGGTCCACATAATTTTGAAAAATTCTATATTTACCTATTAATTTCGAAAAACACTATTTTTTATTTTCTGATTTTTGAAAATAGTTTGTTCTAGCATACATACTATATTTGCATTTAAGCAAAATTGTAAGAACTACTCACCTTGGGTTATGTCGGAAGTGCTTACCACAGTGCTTTCTCTCGATGAGTTGTACTCACTGAAGTACTATCTTCTTGATTGGTCACCATGATGATCTCCTGAATCTTCCGGCAATGTATCAATTTGCTTGTAATACTCCTCAAGGAGTCCACCAAGCCCTTTGAATGTGCGACGTGGGTCAATAATCATGCAATAGTATATATCATTAGGATGTGATGATAGTACGAAAGCCACTTACGTATCATGTTCTGCACACTTAATTGTAGCAATCCATCGTATTGAAACTTAGCTAAAGCACCTGCAATATTAAGTGCTTCTAGTAAAAACAGGTGAACAGTCAAGGAATATACCAAGAAATGTCTTTGTACAATCATAAAAAACCTTTCAACATGGAAAGCAAATTAGAACATATAACTTAATCGTTAGGATGCAAGGGCATGTTAGGCATGTATGCAAAAGCAAATTGGTATAATAATTCCTTATATTTGATCGTACTCATAAAAAGTTGGTAAGTTGAGTTCCATCTCTACACCACATCTTTTGGAATTTTCTAAGTCTCACTCCTTGCTGGAGACGGAAATTTCTCCATGTTATATTTACTTATGGATGATCAGTTATGTAATTAACGCTCAATTTAATAGGTGAATATCTTAACTTTAGTGAGTCCATTCCGCTTTTTACTCACAAGTTAAGAATGTGACATGCATACCGAATATGGAAAAAAGTACCATCCAGTGTGGGCTGGCAAGGGTTTTGAAGGTCACACCCACTTGTAGTATTTGCAATTGCATTATCGAAGCCAATAGAAAATATTTTCTTCATAAAGAAATAGTTTGAAAGAACCTGGCTTATTGTAGAATATATGTTTTGTTTAGTGTATGTGCCATTCATTTTTCTTAATGTAATAAGACGTTTATTAAGTATCCGATTATCATCTATCTAATGACAATTGATACCTATATATGAATTTTTGCTCCACCCATTAGTACAAATGTCCAAACAAATATAAACACATATATTTAGGTTGCTGAAAATACCTCTCAGTTCCATCTTATCATCCCTATAAAGCTATATGATGTGTCAATGCATCACTGTTTGACCATATGGGCGTGCTTATGGAATAAGTGTGTCTTCCACTAAATGTCTCAGGTCTACATGTTAACCAGACCCCATATTAAGATGCATGCCTCCAATCATTTTTGCAAGAGCATCCTTATACTTTTCGATGCTAAATTGAAATAACCTTACATTCTTTTTGCAGCAACTGCTATTCCCGACCATTTTTGCTGGCCCGATTCAATGCCAAACTCGCTGCGGTGTTTATTTCGTAGGTGTTTGGTGAAGCTACCATATTCCTCACCAGTGTTTCACGTGTAACTTGCCGTACAATAGTTGCAGTAGTCTCATATTTTACCATCGGGACAATCAACTTTCCTAAAATGCATTGTAAAGATAGATGATTTAAGTGGACATGGTAGCTTACCTAAACTTGGTTGAGGGATTGGTGTATCTGGCTCCTTGCCACCAACCTCTGCATTCGCTGCTCCCCCTATTAAATTCTCCATATCATTCGGTTCCTGTGTCTCATCACTAATGGGATGATATATTGAAGTTATTTTCCCAAAGCCAGGCGGGACAACAGGATATCTCTCTTTTGTACTTCATTTGTACTATGATTATCATTAAAGTTGAAGAAGTTAAGATCTTCATTTGTGACATGGTGTCGCCATTTGAAATCCAATGTTAAGGTTGAGGTCGGGGCCTTCCCTTTGTCTTTAATTTTTCTTGAGAAGCTATGTTGAAAGAATGATGTCCCATTGTGCAATGCGAACAAAGAAAAAAAACAAGTATGGAATTGTAATAAAAAATATGAAACATAGACGACAATGAACTTTTCACAAATATTTGAAACAAATGGCATAAGAAATACAATAAGAAGAGACACTTAAAAATATTAAACATAGGATGTAGTGAATTTTATGCTTGTTTTCATGATTGTTAGTGCGAAAGTTTTTTTTCTCGCGTTTGCATATATGCAAAAAATTTATGAAGTTACATTTGTATTTATACAGGCTTCTTTCATCCACCTTGTCCATGCACAGAAGAATAAATTTCAAATTTTGAAAATTTCAGCATCCACGAGTCTTGCTGCATTACTCCTGTCCATTTCCTACGTTTTGTACCTCGGTTTTGAAAATAAACTCTAGCATTCACATGTCAATACATACCAACATGAACTCTATATTAGATGTAGCATTGTAAGCTTGCAGGTACGTTACCATTATTTTGCTTTCACTGTTTTCCATTTGTCTTTGGCCAATGTGATGTCTACACCAATACCATCTTTGAAGCCCTATTCATTGTTGACCAAAAGTTAAGATTCTCTTCCAAGGTTGAATGGCTATTGTTTGTTTGTTTGTTTTTTCTTTTAAATTGAAGTGGAACTAGGGGACTTGTAAGATTTTGTAGGTCCACGGAGCCGAACTGGGAAGGATCTGCCAACTAGGCGGGTCGAAGACCTTGCAAGTGCCCGAACTGGTAGGGTAGGTCCAATGAAGGACCCACCATAGCTGGTTTCGGCCAGGTCTCGATTCGAACCCGACCAGAGAGTATGTCTAGTTGTATTTATATGTTCTAACTACATAGAAAGTGTATCTTGAAATATCCATAGATGGTTATGCCATTATCACAGCCTAGTATACAGGTAATAGGTAAATGTCATATTTAGTATCTAAACTTTACTTGTAGTTAACTAGTTAGATTTTAAGTATCAATTTACTATTTATGAACTTTTTGAATTTGTTTATGGTACCCAAATGAGATAGTTGATTACAAAAATAAGTAAATTCATGTAGCTAATTATAAAATTTAATAAAATTTAGATAATTAAATGCAAGAGTGAATAAAGCTTATACAGTAAATTGATATTTTTTAAACTTCAAATTGTTAATTACAAAAATTTGAAGTGTAAATATTAAATGTAATATTCACCTATTAGTAAAAAATAACTGGTTCGATTTTGTTGATTTTTCCATTGGTGGACATATCTTTGGATCATGATTTGTAGGACCCGTAGATTTAAAACCCGTATATGATGAACCTTTCATCATTACTGTTACCTTTTATATAGGTAGTTATTGGCCTCGATCTTCGTATGGTGATTGAAAATATAGTCTCGCCCCTCAGCCGTTGGATCAAACATTTAACATGGACCATCGGATGATGTTGCTTTATTTATCCTAATGTCGTATTACCTCCTACCATAGTATTTTAAGTGGAGCACCAAGTTTAGACTTGATGTTGTATTGTATTTTTGCCATAATATGGTATTATCATCCAATTGTGATATTTATATGAAGTATCAATCTTTGTTTTCATGTGATATTTTGGTCTTAAAGTGGTATTATCATCTTAATATATTATTTATATAAAGTACCACTTTCTATCATAATATGATATTTTTATCTTAATAGGATATTATCATCCTGCTATGGTCCTTTGCATATTATAATGGGAAGCCATATTAATAATTCTCTACCCTAAATATACCATTGAAAGATAGAAATAAAGATATCCTAGAGAACCTTAGAAATAAAGATATCTTAGAGATTCTTATTAAAAGTAGCCTATGGGTTTTATATTAGTTGTCTCACATATAGACATGGGTATAGTTCTAGAATCACCGGTTTCGGATCTTGAAATTGAGGAACTGGAACCAAAATCGGAATCGTCTCACATGGTTACAGTCCAATTCCATGAAACCGTCGGTACTGGAACCACAAAACTGTCTTTTTTTTTTCAAATAAAAATTAAAAAATAAATGAATTTTAGTTTTTAATATTCTAAACTCAAAATAATTATTGAATCTAAAATTGTTAAAATAATTGAAACAAAAAATTTTAAAAATTCTTTAGAATGCATATTTATTTATATATAAACACATCTAATATCAATTTTAGTTAGTAATATGAGATTGTAAAATACTTTAGAGAATAAAAAAAGTTACAATGCAAAAAATAGTCTCATATTATTAAAGGAATGATTTTTGCTTTTAGGAGAAGTTTATTTAAACTAATTATATATGATTTTTAAGTTATATTTATTTGTGTTGTTGATAATAACATATTAAATATAGTAAATAAGTAATAAATTTTATTATTTATATAAAATAATTTAAATATTAACAATTATATATATTTAATATTATTTTTTCTTCTTTTTTTTTTTTTCAATGGAACCAGGTAAAATCGCTTGTTCTACCTATTATAGGCCAAAGAACTAGGGATGTAACCGGGACGGGTTCGGGACTGGTTTTTGAAACCCGAACTCGATTCGAGTCCTTAATGGGTGTCCCAGAACCCGAGAAAAACTCTATCGGGTTTTTTTTGTCATTCCTAAAACCCGATCCGTTAGGATTTAAGGAACCCATAACCCGACCCGATTACAAGATTTTTAATTTTTTTCTTTAAAAAGAAAAGCAAAAGAAATAATTTTGTTTTAAGTTATTAATGATACAAATACTTATATCGAAAGAATGAATTTTAGATAATAATATCATATAAAATGATGTAAACACTTCATTTCCACTTACTTTCACATACATATAATATAAATGGGATTCTTGATTTAATAACTTAATATTTTTAATATTTTGAATTTATGTCGGGTTAGGTTTTCCCAACAGGTTACATAATAAACCCAAAACCCGACCCGATAACTTATCGGTTTTTTTTTTTTAAATCCCAAAACCAGCCCCAAAACCCTATAGGGTTTTTAGCGGGTTGGGCGGTCGGGTACTCTATAACGACCCACCCCGCTTGCATCTCTACAAAGAACAGCTTAGGAACCATGAAATCAACAGTTCAGTAGCAAGTTTTAGAATCGGCTAACTAGTCCGATTTTTGTTCTACAACTAACCAACTAGTCTGATTTTGATTCTAAAATCATTTGTGATAGTTCCGGTTCAGCTACTCACATGATTTAAATGTCTTGTTCATAACTAGTAAAATATGTTCGTACAAGGAAATTGGTAATAGTATAGTCATTTTAGCTATAGGACCAACTGACTACATCCTTTTTGTAGTATTTAAAGGCCAGTTTTCGGAAACATATTATGATAGATTAAACTCTTTTTGAGCTAAAAAGTTATGCTTTATCAAAATCAGTATAATTTTCAGACGATCCAACCAACCAAATTTCCTTCGAATTCTCCCATGATCGGATGTCACTCCTAAAACCATAAATCTTAACTGTGAGCTCCAATTGCATTGGTTCCGGTAGCATTCTCCTTCGCTTGGGAAAATGAGTCTGAGAAATTTTATGCATGAGTGTGAAAATATTTACACATCAGAGAACAAATGCTTAAAATTAAATTCAAATAGAATATGAAACTTTCTTTTGGATTAAATAAAGGTGAATGTTATTAAAATGGTGTAAACAAAGCACATACATTATTTAAATGGTGCAAATTACATATAAAAAGACAATTATGAAAATCACATGCTATACTAGAAGTATATTTTGTGTATTTAACATATTATGTTACTAAGAATTAAAGGTATTACATAAACAGTAATGTCACTTTTCTAATTTTACACTGCTTTGCATAACATGTTAATCTTAATTTGAAAAAAGCTTTTATTCCCTAAACCATTGAAAGCTTCTTGAAGTCGATATCTCAAATGTTTGTATTTTAGTATGTGATTTTCTTAGTTAAAATCACATTTTAGACTTGATTGAAGTTGTGTTTTCTATATATTGGCTTAGAATATGTCCTCCCACTAACCTTTAAACTGGCGTCATAAACCTTAATAATCTGTTCATGGTATGGAAGATGATAATATCGAATCTTTATTCCTGTCATCCTGCCCCATGTCTTCATGGGAACTGTATGATCAAATCCATATCCACCAAGAACAAATCTCACCTATCAGCTGTCCCTTCCTTCCACCACCTTACCTGTCCTTTTCTGTAACATCAACATAGTTAATTTCAATCCATCTAATATCGTGTATGGGACTTCAAACCAATTTGCAACCTATTGGACCACTTTTATCTGGATTGCTTGATATGAGAATTAAAGAAACAATCCTTTTATAGATTGTTTAACTAATAAAGAGTGTTGTTTAGTTTTGTTGGGTCACTCTAACCTATACAGTTTCTTTTTTTTTTCTTTTATCCGTTTATATTAGTTTTGAATAATTTATATAATGTAGGACTCGTAAAACTTTTTCAAAAAATTGTTATGGAACTTTACCTAATAAAACTCACAAATAAAGTCAAGAATTCCTCAGTATGAAGAGTTGCTTAAGATGTGGAATGACATCTGAAGTAACTTCCTAAGTAATTTTTGGATGAAAATAGTTTTAATCTCTATTTCTATTATATTCAAGACATCTATACACCCTTCCAATCTAGCCATTTGTGGAGATTCCTTTTCAAAAGAAACAAGTTTTTTTATTATAATAGGAAAATAGTTATCATAGAATAAAGTTTTATCATATCTCTCTCTACTTAATCCCTTTGGATTGAAATTTAAATCTCCACTGAGGCATGTTTGTTGATAAATATGCATCGATGTTATTTTTGCATTATATGATTCACTAAATATTCAGCAAGATGTATATAGAAAATAAAAGGGATTTAAAGAAGAGCAAGTATGAATTCAGTATTAATTAGATTTTCTAGCAAATACTATTTAATCACCAAAAAAGTGTATAATTATAAATGTAATTTCAATTTAGATCATATAGATGAAAAGTAATCGAGGAATGGCATTATATTAGTATCGAATCAAGCAATAGTTTTGAGTGTTGAATGTGTGAAGAGTGGATAATATAAACCAAGCTCCAAAATCACTATCAATGAGTTTGTTAAGATTAGGTACAACATCAACACATAATGGGTAATAGATGCAAAGAAGATTATTTATTGCTTGATCTTTCTGCAAATTCAACTTTGAGGTAAAGTTACCTACGAATGTCCTTCATTTGTGAAGTTTTAATAAAACAACGCATCCCACAAAATCAGTGCATTTAAAGCTCACTAGCAACATCGATGTAACTCCGATGTAGGTTTTTTTTTTTCTTCCTCACCTTTTTCCTTCTTTTTAACCTTTCAGCCTCAATGAGTTTTCATGAAGTTTATTTCTTAAAAATAATATTTTATAGCTCAATTATTGGTTTTGTAAATAAAAAAAAAGATAAAAAAAAATGAAAGTATCAAATCCTATATATATATATTATATATATAGAAATCAGGATAGTGGTAGAATAGAGCCTAGAGGTTCTCCAATATGCATTTTTATAGGGTCATTATCATATTTGGTACTTGAATTTGACATATTTTTACAATTAACTACTTGAAGTTTAAAAATATCAACTTATACCTAAACTCTTTTTATTTTTACAATTAGCTACCTGAACTTTGTCAAATTCTATAATTAATCACCTAAACTTTATTCAATTTTGCAATTGACTACTTCACAAGGGTACCACAAATGAAAACGAAAAATTTGTAGGTAATTAATTAATATTTTTAAATTTTTGGAAGTTAATTATTTAAATAAACAAAATTTGGATACCAAATATGACATATACCATTTATATATGTGTATGTATATATATAAGCTCTCAAAGCATGTTTGAAAATTATATATCTTATGGTGCATATACCACGAACCAGCCTAAATTCTTAAGTTTCCTTAACGGCGAAAGTGAAACGACAAGTTGAATTATGGATATGACAAAGAGACAAAGTCCCTATATTGGTTTTTGACAAATTGTAAGAAGTTGATTGCATATCAGATTGGTGGAATAACATATGTTTGTTTCATCTTTTTTTGGTCTTTTTGACATCTTATTTTTATTTTTAAATAGATTTTTTTAAGAAATAGATAAAGATAAAAAGACAGATATTTTTACTCATAAATAGATCAAGCAAATAAGATACAGATAAAGGAAAATCAAGAAATCCAAACTGACCCAATATGGTGGAATTGCAACTCTTAAACAATAAATTAGAAAAATAGTAGCTCTTTTTTCTTTTTTAGCTGTGCTCAAAATCATATTAATAATACTTAGACTTATTTTTAAAAATTAAACTTTGAACTAAATTATAGCTTGATTGTTGAGTTGTCTCGATGTAGTTTATAGAAACACAAATATATTTATGTGAAAAAAATGAAGAAATATATAACTCAAAGAGAATACATAAGCTATAAATTTTGTATAACATATATCATATGTACATGTATATTGTAGATGCATAAATTCAATTACAAATGCTCTAAGCGTAATTTTTATTTAGATTTAACTCTTTGAGCTAAGGTGATAGAGCTAAGAGAGTTAGACCTAGTTGATTGGGATGGTCATGGGAGAATTGGTATATAAGGAAGCCCATTTCTATATCCATTATGAGAGAGACTTATCTTAGCCCTTGGTCATTTATCTCATCTAACGGATGACATCGATAGCTAGATTCCCTATAAATACCATTAGTCACCACCTCATTTGGAGGAAAAAATCTAGGACAAATATCATTTTGCTGCCATATTTTCGTTTTAGTGAGTCAATCGCTTGTCTTAACTAAGAACAGGCGTTGATTTATCATACTTAGTAAGGTTAATACATTTTAGCTCCCTTACTTGTGACACATGGGTTAAAAGCCTATTGAGATTGCCCACTCCTTCTCCCTATACACTTCTCTCTTGATTATCCCTGTACTTGTTGTTTTCTTAGGTAATGTGTAGCGGTAATCATGCGACACATGCGCGAACATTGTAATCGAATCCCTTCCCACACATTTATCATATTTTATATATTATTAAACATATGTACTAGATATTTAAAATATATATATGTATATGTATGTAACATATCTATACCTATATAACATTTATAGGTCATAAAACATGTGATATATGATAAAATTATTTTGTTGCATAAATTAAATATGTTCTATTGCATGTGTTCACAATATGATATATAGATTATATATAAAATATTATACGAATTTATATATTATATTTTATATTGATATATAATATAAATGATGTGTATTATATATTATAGATAATATGAATATATAACATATTAAATACGAACAAAATATAAATTATATATAACACATATTATGTTGATATGTATATAATTACCATAACTTATATGTTATATAAAACATGTAACCTATATATTAAATGAATTATATGCATAATTTATCTATTTTAATGTTATATATATAATATATGTTTATAAATATACATATGTAAGTCATTTGTTACTAAGATTAAGGAAATCGGTCTGAATGTTGTTTCCTTCTAATGTAATTTGTTTTTAGGTATTTGTAAAATCAACTTTGTGTTTGATGATGTTTTGGTTTATATATTTAGTCTCTTATTCGTTTTAGTGGTTCTTGTATTAAGGTTTTAGTATCATTTTCTGTTGAGTTTTGAATTTGATGATGATTTAGTTTCTTAATTTTTCTTTTGTATTATAGATTTTGAGCATGCTATATTTGTTAGTTGTAATAATAGGATGAAATATTTATTGCTTAAAAATATAGGACCTATATTTTTTTGTTACAGTCAATTATTATTTACTAATATTATACCTATCTAACAACACATTAAGTCCCATTTTATAATCTCTTCTTTTTAATTATATATGTGTAATATATCATACATAATTTGTTAACTATGTCTATTTAGTATAATAACTATTTTAATATGTTAACTATCTAGGATAATACGAAATTTTAATTCTAGCAAAATCTATATATTTTTATATATTTTATCAATTAATAAACAAGTCCATATAAGTCACATGTTAAAGTTTATCAGACACGAACTCATTTAGATACATATATAAGATACGATATGGTAACTCGAATTGCCTCACTGGCTAAGTATACTTAAAATTATGTGTGATTAAATTTATATAGCACCAAAAATAAAGTCTCTCTTGTTTTGATTTTGAGAGTATTTTGCAGTACCATGGTATTGATACTACAATTGAAAGTGGATGTACTTGTGTATAAATAAATACACACCATAAGAGATTCTTATAAAAAAAGAAATACTAAAGGCTATAATACTTTTAGGCCTAATTTTTATTTTTATTTTACAATTTATATTATTCAAAATTAAATATTATTTTATTTTGTTTTATTTTGTCCAAAAAATAATGATTGGATGGTTCATGAGTCCAAACCCAGTCCACAAAGCGCTAGGTAGACATAGGCATGATTCGGTTCTGACCCGGGAACCGAACCGGTACCGTTACCGTCACCGGTGGTTCTAGAACTGGAATCTGATTGGTTTTCCGATTCCAGAAACTGCTATGGAACCATCGGTTTCACTGTTCCTAGGCGGTTCTTTGGTCGGTTCCACCCAGTTCACTTGAAAAAAATAAAAAAATAATATTAAATATATAATTATTAATATTTAAATTTTTCATATAAATAGTAAAATTTATTACTTATTCACATTATTTAATATGTTATTATCAACAGTAGAAATAAAAATAGCTTAAAATCATATGTAATTAATTTAAATAAACTTCTTCTAAAAGCAAAATTCATTTTCTTAATAATGTAAGACTATTTTTTGTATTTTAATTTCCTTTTTATCTTCTAAAGTATTTTACAATATCATAATACTAGCATTAATTGATATTGAACGAGTTTGTATACATATAAATGTGCATTCTAAATAAATTTTTAAAAATTTTGGTTAAATAATTTAGTGCTTTTAGATCCAATAATTATTTTGACTTTAAAATTTATTTTATTAAAAATTAAAAATTGTTTTCTATTTTTCTTTTTTTTTTTAAAAAGACGGTGCCGCTGTTCCAAAACCAGAATCGAAAACCGCCAGTTTTATGGAACTAGATCGGAACTATGGGAGACGGTTCTGGTTCTGATTCCTGAATTTCAAGACTTGAAAACCGACAACTCCAGTTCCGATTTGGTTTGGTTTAGAACCATAATGATGTCTAGCTCCAGGTTTAAGACTCGACACTGGCCTGTTACCTCATAGGTTTGATTTCGGGTTTAATAATTTAAGACTCATAAGTTGGCAGCTCCATGCTAGATTAAACTTGTGTCCAACTCTATGATGGCATACATCTACATAAATTATCTATTTCTATATATACATATATATATATATAATATATTTTACCAAAATCATAGGTAGTTTTCATGACCTCCCACTTACTGGTGGTTGACCATCCTCCAGATAAAGGATTGACTATAAAATAATGTTTTTCTTTCATTTATTCATCCCAATTTTTTCTCTTATAATTATTTTTTCATATCTACAATTTTTATAATTTATTAATAAAAAATTCTAAAAATATACTTAAAGATTTAAGTTTTCTCTTTTTCATTTTAGGACCTACTCATTTAATTTTCTTCATTTAAAAATTTAAGTTTTTGCAAATAAGTTAAAGTGGAATCCCTGTCTCTGTTCATTACAAATACTATCGATGGTCGGGTCTTCAATGAAAAAGAAGGAAAAAAAAAAAAAAAAAAGATTAAAGCTCCTGAAGCCAGAAAAATAAATTACGAAACTTTGGTCTTTCATTGTTATTTTTTACTTCTTTTTTTCATTCCAAGACCTTTTTTCTTTTCAATTTCATTTTAAAACCTAATTTTAACGTCACTTGTAGCATAGTTAATGAAGCTCCCATTTTAACTCATTTTTTAGAAACTTAGGTCTTAAAATGTAAAATTTGAAAATATAGGTCTTGAAAAAAAAATTAGGTCTTTTTAGTGCTTTATTATTATTATTATTATAGTAATCGCAACTTATGTAGCTGGCTCATAAAACTTTTATATTTATTAAAAATCCCTAAAGTTCTTTTTTTTTTTTCTTTCGGTAGGGAAATTTTCCAAAGTTCAATAAAAATAAAAAGTAATTATTTTCAATAAGCACAACTTCCTTTGAAATTGTAACTATTTATAATTTCGTAAAATTTCATAATTTCATTCAAGAAAATGTAAAATATCTTTAATTTGTAAAAGAAGTTTCAATGTTTGTAAATTATAGTAAATATTTTCAAATACTGAAGATATTCTTACATTTAATTTTTCTTCCCATAAAACACTCCAAAATCTGTAACTTTTCTTGAGTTCGTAACATACCTTAAACTTTTGTATTACCTCTCATATTTCTTAAATCTATTTGGAAGTTTGTAAAATGTCATGGATTAGTAGAAATTCAACATAGTTTGTAAATGGAATTAATAGTCTATGATTTTACTTTGTGATTTGCAAATAAAGGTGAGCAGACAATCTTATTGAACAAAGGAATAAGTGAGTATCCTAGACTTATAGGGCATCCACAGGCATTCTCTTTTGCACTTTAAGTTTCTTTTATCTTTTCCCCTTTTCTTCTACTAATCCATGGATTGCATATGTTTATATGTGTATATATTGTTGATAGATACCTTAGTAAGCTCAATATTGACTTAATAGGTTGGCGAGCCTATGAAAAGCCTCATTAAGTACTTCGATCAAAAAGCTCCATGAGGACCTTAGCCTTCATACAAGGCTCATGAGGACCTCAATCCTATGAGAACCTTGACTCTATTATGACACTTTATGAGGGCATCAATCTTTTAGGGACCTCAGTCGCTCAACTTTCCCATCATGACTCCATACTCCACGAACTACTACATCACTTCTTCTTCCTATCTCCATGGGGAACAATTACAAGCCCAACTACTTCCAACTTGAGTAATGACCAACTCAAATGCAAGGTTATCTATCGCCATGTGGTCTCACGCTTGCGAGAAACAATATTCTATGGGCTCCTAATTGTGATATGACCAAAAGTTATGAATAAACCCTTATATGGGTACCTCGTCAAACTCAATTGAACCCATTTGTACACTTTTTTCCTCTTTGGAACCCACATTTAACTTAAGTATCAAAGTGGTCATACTAGATAATCCTTTGACACATTACTAACCGTGCATTATACTTGCAGGTCTATGAGTACACCCCCGCTCTCTCTCTCTATTGGTGGTTTAACACCTATAACATACATATATCATCACACAAATTTAAAATAACAAAGATAGAAAAAAATTACTATTTTGATATCATAAGGTTTATTGCAAGTTTCATTGGTGTTTTGTAGAGGTGGGCATTATGAAATTCAGTCTGGTTTGTCCATCAAATCGAATCATAGACTACGGTTTGTAGTTTTTTCTAAAAAAAAGTAAGGAAAAAAAAAAAACGGTTTAATACAGTTCGATTTGTACGTCAAACCATTTTTATTCTTAAAATAAAAAATTCTTTTGAGAGGCTTCAATTACATATTTATTATCACTAATGCGAATACAAATAATAATATTTGAAATTAATTATTTACCTAAATAAAATGTAAAACTTATAGCAAGACAAGATTTCATCTATCATAAAACTATAGTTGTATACCAATCACATTCTCTTAAATTATCCTGAACTACAATAATATATTGGATATTATATAATTAAAATATATTATCTCAATATGATAAACTATTGTACTTCTAATCAATACATTATTAATTACAAAAACAAATAAGTAACTAGGTAACAAAAGTAAACTAATCAATAAGACAAAGAAAAAAAAAATTTAAAACACCAAAGATGAAAACCTAAAAATTATTTTATTTATAGACACAATGTAACAATTAAAATATGATATGACTAATGTAATTTTATTCTTATGAATGATATATGTCTAAATAAAAAATATACATTTTTTTTATATAATTTTTACAAACTTTAAATTGTATATATATAAAATCAGTAATTTAGTATAGATATATAATATACATATGAAGATATATCTATATATTAAGTTATATATGATCTATATTTTATAACACACATACAGACATGTATATCATATTTCATATGACAAATTGAACTATAACATATATATATAGCATATAAATTATGTATTTATAACCTATAAATCTTTTATATGTATTAATAAGTATATACATACACATATACATCATAATGAGAAAATTATACTAAAAGGTTTCAATTTTGATGGTAAGTTTATTTTGGATCTCTACGTTTCAAGTGTTTTAAAAGATATCTCAATGTTTGAAGGTAAGTTCATTTTATGTCTCAACGTTTGAAAAAGTGATTCAATTCAAGTCTCCATGGACAAGTGTCACACAAGAGAAAGGTCTTGTAAGTTTAGATATTTAATTGTATATTTTGATAAAATTTAAATACCATTTGTAATATTAGGCCATTTGAATACTTTGTATATCATTAGAAATACTATTTTTTTTTTTTGGTCCTCAATTAGAAATACTAATAGAATTAGGGAATTAGCGGTACAATATTATAAACATAATGGATTTTATTTATGATTTGTATAAATTATAAAGGATTTAATCAAATTTTAACACGAACAAAATATATATATATATAAATAATTCAATCAAAAATATTGAGGATTTGATTTCAAAGCTGAAGAAAAATAGTTATGGTGTTTACTAATGGAGGTAGCAACTCTCCTAGTATCAATAATGGCGGGAGTGTGAATTTCAACATCATAAGACCACCATAAAAGAATTGTGGAGAATTTGCTGGTGCATAACGAAAAGGAAAATGTTATCTATGCTATTATTAATCGACACATTTTATTCGGGTTAAAAAATTATATAATAAAATAAGATAATTTGTGGCAAAAAAGAATGAAAAGATAATTATTTTTTATAACTCCTTTTTCTTTCTATTTTTCTTTTAAACTCTGTAACAAAAACTGTTTCCATTTTTTTTTTTAACATATAATGAGGATGTATCGTCCGCTAGTAAAATTTAGAAATAAAAAGAAAGCTAGGGCAAGTGAGACAACAAGGAGATGCACAGAAATTGCTGTGAAAAAAACAAGTAAATAAAGGAAAACGTCTTGGATTGATTCGACAAAAAAAAAAAAAAAAAAAAAGAAAAATGGAAAATTCAACTTCCTCTGGGTTTGATTGCTCTTCAACAAGTTGGTTAATAACGAACCATTTAACCAATCAATCATGTATATGTGCAGTGCAGGAATAATGGTTTTGATAAAATATATAATTAGGTACTTAAACTTTAAAATTAATCAATTTAATATCTAAATTTAAAAATTAACCAATTTAAAATTGATCAATTTAATATAAAAAAAAAGTTGATGAAGATGCTATTAATATACATGAAAAGTTTTTTTAAGTATTAAATTAATCAATTTTAAAATTGAATTACTAAATTGATTAATTTTAAAATTCAACTAACTAATTCATATTTTATCAAAGTTTAGATTCTATTTATAAAATTTACCCTCTACAATAATTTTACCCATTTCTGATTTGAAGTAACTTATTGATATTATTGATGCCAAAGGCCAAAAACCATCTATTTGATTCACGTCACGTGATATAACCTTTTTGATAATATATATTCTATTTGTACAGTGGGAGCATTATTTTGATATGTTTCCAGCAGCCCAATTCTTATTAATATCTACATAGATATCGCTATCCCATTAGCTTTCATATCTCATGGGCGTATACTATGACAACACTAACTTCTTAGATGCATTAAAAACTCACTTTTCGAAGAGTGTTCAATTTTAAATATTTTATTACAAAATATCTATCTTATTCAAGTATAAGGAGCCTATTCTTTATTATAACATTATATCCAAATATAATCAAATCATTTCGTTAATTATAATGAAATCATTATATTGATCTATAGACATTTAAAAAGCCATCCTTTCAACACAAGCATTGTCTGCATGTGTGTCTTTTATTGGAATAAATACAAATAATCCTCTTAAATTTTAAAGTAATATAAATACTTAAAGTTTCAAATATTACAAATAACCTCTTTTAATTCTAATAAATTGGCAAATAACCTATGAAAAGTAAAAATAATCCTTACAAGCATAGTACTTGGTGCGAAAAAGTACCTTTTAAACTTATGAAAGTATGCCTTACGACGAGTGAAACATATATGTATAAACTCTAGCAATAAAAATTACCTAAATACAATTGATATAATTTTAATTTTCAACTTACTAATGTAAATCGCATGTAAAATGAGCTTATTATTTTTTTTTTACAAATTAATCGCATGATTAATATGTAATTCGGCAAAAGTTTCATGGTGCTAAATCGTATTTTGGAAAAGTGATTTCAATATATTTATATGCAAATTACATGTAAAAAGTCTGATTCATATTTGTACATGAGTCGCATGTAATAGATATGATTAATGTTTCATACACGAAGTGCATTGACATGTGTGACTAATGTTTAGTACACAAGTCGCACGTAGTATGTATAATTAATGTTTCTTACACAAGTCGCATATAGTATATGTGATTCATGTGTGTACATGAGTTGCATGTATTAAATGCGACTTATATGTAAAAACATAAATTGTATATACTATAATGTGATTTTGTGTCAATATTTTAATCATTATTTTCGTATGATTTGTATTTATGTAATTTTTATTTGAATAAATTAGTAATTATACGATTTTCTCATTTTAAGTCTCTCGTGAACTTTGATTTTAATGCATTTTTATTTCAATTGAAAAATCAATTGTTTTTCCTAATTCAATTTATCAAAACTCAAAAATGATTTACAATATTAAAAGCTTAATAATATATATCCATATTTAGTCCCAGGAGTTACATGCAATTTCTATTTTTTATTATCAAAACTAAAGAAATGCAGAATTTCAAACTATTTCATTTTTCCATAAAATAGAACCCCGAGAACCGTGTGCCCTCAGACTTGTTATACCCAGGCAAGGTAATGTCGGTTGGGTTTGGATTTTGGAATCCTCATGGACAGCTTGACTAGTCGGTTGACCGAATAAAGGGACAGTTGGACTCCTCGGTGCGGGCCATGATGGACATAAAACCACATCGAAACTGCCGATTCTTTGAACGGTTCAGGGCACCAAAATGGACCGTGTGGCATGGTCGGCAACGTACGGGTGGTCAGGTGCCCCTTTCACGTGCATGTGAGTGAAGTGACGACTGCACACATCTTAGTGAACGTGTCCTTCTTCATGTGGTGGAACTTTGGGCATCCATATCTTGCATTTACAGCGTGCACAGCAATCAAAATGTGGTGTTAGGAGCATGGCTATTATTATAAGGTGATGAAAATTGGGTTCAGCTTGCAGCCACTTTAGAAGCAAAAAAGTAGATTTAACAATGAAACTGTAAGCAAGTCAAGTTTGCTAGTAAATGATGAAACGACAAATTTGATTTGACTATGATTGACTTAATCTTGAAATTGAACAATTAATTTAAATTTTTAAAATACTTGATTTAGTCAATTTTTTTAATAAAAAACATAAGTTAATTAATCATTAAACAGTCTATACATAATATAGATATATCCCATAACATGATAGCAAACATAAAACATCTTGATGGTTATGTTTGCTTTCGATCTTATGAAGAAAATTTACAATTCAAAAGAATTCATTCATGAAAAGGCATAGATGAAAATTGTATGCTCAAATTTTTATTCTTTTATTCTACTATAATGTGAGAAATACAATGACAATCTTTTAACATATGGATAAAGTCTTCATTAGGAGAATCATAACGAGGGCATGATGCATTTAGAGCAAGCCCTCTACAATGTAAATTTTAAGCATATGACAGTCCATTAGAGGATATCTGCTATTGAAACACTTTGATTTTTGGTGGAAAATAAGAAGACCAAAGCCATTTCTAATTTTGTTGGGGTGGATTTATTATAGGTTACAATTTATCATATAAACTTGATGCGCTAGTATCAATCGTACCAAATTATAAAATTTATAAACCCAAGTTAAATCCTACGATTGAGCTAGGCAAGTATATCTATCTAAAGTTATATGAGATTAAAACGGGTGTCGTCCAAAAGGATCTAAAGAGCAAGTATAAGTATTACCTATTCTCTACTATCTAGCATAGATCTTGATATGAGATTAATGATTTAGATTAACAATTAATGTATTTCAGCAAACCCTAGAGTTAAATATGAGTGCTTTCTTTAAAAGTATTCAATCACAAAATATATCCTTAATCTTGATCCACCCTAAACCTTAGTTTTCTTATGATATTGTTCATGCTTTGCATTGCAAGAATCTCTTAAATAAATCAATTACTCCCTCGAGTTAATCAATTCCTAATCATATATGAGATAGTGAATACCTTTCTCTCACTAACGCCAAATAAGATTGCATTAAAGATCATGATTTCCTAACAAAGATTAAATTTTTATGCAGAAAATCAAAGTTTCCCTACCTCTAGGTGAAACATGTAATCTCTCTATTCATGAAAATCTATTCTATTAGATGAAACCTCTTTCTATCTAACAAGAATCATACATGTAATCAATTTTGTGCATAAATTAATTACAAGACAATTAAAGCCATGAATAGATACAAAGGCATAAACTTTTCATTAATAAAAAATCAATTCAAATCATATGGGGGTTTAGGGCTTTACAAGACTTAGGGTATAGAGATTTACTCCTCTATAGAGTTTACGATATAAACAAAAGATATAGAGAAGTAATCAATAAACATGATTAAACGATAAAACCCTTTAATTTTTGTGATCTTCAATAATGTCCTTGCACTTCTTCTCTTAAAGCTCTTAATTTTACTCTTCTAGGGTTTTTAGAATGTCTAAGAATAATAATATATCCCTAAAATACGAAATAAAGCAATTATTTATAGTTTTGGAAATAGGGGTGGTCTGCATAACCTTCGGCACGGCTATGCTTAGGGTTATGCAGACTGGAATTCCTTCTTTTTCTTCTTTGATTGCATTTTTTTTCTTTATTACGACTCTCTGCACAGCTTGTGCAATAGTTGAGGCATACTTTAAGATATATTCTAGTCACTTTTTGCCCTCTAAAACTAGTGTTTCCATGGCCATGCTGAAGGATGTGCACATGTGAAAATCACCATTTTCTATGCTTTACTAAATTTCACCTCATTTTTGCTCATATCATCCTTAAATCTTTGAAAGGTCTTCTTTAAAATCTGAAATCAAATATTAAGCACTTAAGTATCCTTTCCTTAGTAAATTTACATAAAATCCATATGAAATCATATTCAATGAGTACTAGAAATAAGAGTCTTTTGACGTTTATCAATACTTCTCAAAGTAGCTGTAATCGTATTTTTCCTATCAATAACGTAGCAATCTTGATGATCTTCTAAGATAGCAATTGGCCCTATCTTATCCAATAAAACATCAAATAGTTCAAACCCCATTTTATTATTATCTTATTTGGCTTCATCTATCGAATAGTTTTTAACCATTAATTGCATGGAATATTGTGAAATTGGTCCCTAAATTAATGATTTGATTGATCCCTTATGAATCCATTGATCATACCAAAAAATAAACTTACGACCATTTCTCAAGCAACCAAATCCATTTTCCTTGACCTACTTTTTATCCCTCATTAATTCTTTACATAAAGGAGACCTCGTGCAAGGATTAACTTGATAGTTCTCTTTCTATAAGCACCTATATTTAGCTTTACATAATTTCACGCATGAAACTTTACCCACTTTCCATTTAACCCAATGCTCTTGTTGACAAGCATTATTTCTTATGGTAAAGACTATTAAGCCCTAAACCACCAGTTACTTTTGATTGAGGAAGCTTTTCCCAAGCAATCTAATGAATTTTTCTCTTATCATCGTTTCATCTCCAGATGGAATTTCTAATAAAACACTGCGTATGAGCCACTGTTTTTTATGGCAAAGAAGACACCTGCATCTAATAAGTATGAATAGATTTTACAACCAATTTATCTAAAACTATTCAACCAACTATACTCAAGTGTCTTCCCTTCCAACCATTTAATTTTGACTGAAATTTTTCTATTAGAAAGTGTAATTGATTAGCCTTTAATTTTTTTCCCATTTCCCACAGATAACCTAAATACTTATCAATTACATTTACTTGTTTACCACATCACCAATAATATGACCTTCTTCCTCAGGTACATTTTTTTAAAACAAAATGGTTGATTTTTCATAATTTATTTCCAAGCTAGGGATTCTTGGAAATTTTCAACTATGTTCATTATCACATGAGAATGATGACAATCTACTTATGCCAATAATATGATATCAACAGCAACCATCATATGTAATACAACATAATCTTGTTTATAAATCCAAAAGGCTTCCAAATACCATCTTGAACTTCATGCTCAATTGCTCTACTAAGAAACTTAAGACCGAAAATAAAAAGATAAAGTGAAATAGGATCCCTTTATCTTAACCCTCTGGAAGGAATAAATTGATATGTAGCTTAACCATTAATTAATATTTCCATCAAGGTAGTAGATAAGCAATTAAACGCTAACTTTGCCCACCAATTAGGAAAATTTAAACTGAGTAGCCCCAATATATGAAGCCCTATTCAATTTTATCATAAGCTTTTTCTAAATTAAGTTTTATTAATATCCATTTATGTGGACTATTTAACTTCCAAAAAGAATATAGTATCTCATTCAAAGGAATGATATTATTCGAAGCTTTACGGCGTAGAATAAAACTTGCTTGAGCAAGGTGAATTAAATTATCCAACAGAGGCATTAACCTATCCACTAGAATCTTGCTATCCACTTTATAGATTGTAGTACAAAGACTAATTAGCCTGAATTGTTTGATTGTTTTAGAGCCTTGTATCTTTGGTACCAGAATAAGTTGTGTTTGATTTATTTCCAAAGAGAGAAGATAGATTTTAAATATATCAAAAGGAGGCCATGGTTATGATCACAACTAGGGGCCCAAGGAAAATATGCTGGTTGTGACTTTCCTTCAATTTATTAGCTTAGGCTTATACTTTATGCAGAGCCTTAGAGGCCACAAGTCCATCATCTTCATCAGCTGGACTTGCGCTTCTCTAAAGTCTCAAAAGCCTCATGTCTTCATTGTGTTGCTTAGTCTTCCTCATTAAGCATTCTTCTTCCTTTTGTCTTAGACTCTTGAGTCATAGAACTTCATCATTAATTGCATGGCTGATAAGTGTCCAAAGACCCAAATTATTGCTACTATATGGAGCATATTGTATATGCTATTTGTTTAAATATTGAGGAAAAGGATCTTTATCGAGTTAATCTTTGGTTTCAGGGACAATCATCAAACAATCGAGCTTCTCAAAGAATTATCAAAGAAAGAAGCCAAGTTTTGAAGATCTTTGGAGCTTTTGCGAAGTTGCCACCCATATACTAGTGACATTCATACCATTAGTGTACTTTTGGAGGAGCGCTTTTTAAAGAAATTTTGAAGATTTAGCCAAGAATTAAGGGTACACGACCTCTCATACACTAGTTGTGTACATCAGGTCGTGTACATGGGTCAACAGAGGAAAAAGAAGCTACTTTAATGAGTACACTACCCCGATGTACACGGGTCGTGTAGGGGTCGTGTAGGCATTAATGTATATATATACATGCCTTTTTGCGAAATTCATTCATTCAATTCTTAGGTCATTTGATACCAGAACCTTAGGGACGCCTTTGGAGAGCTCTTGGAGGGGAAAAATCGTGCTTCCACTTGAAGATTCTCAACTACACATCTACAAGGGTTTTATCTTGATGATTTCTCCTTTTCTTCTTCCATTATGCTTAATATTTGTGTTGTTATCTTTTCTATGGAAGAGTAGTTGTGTAACCCTAGGTTTTGAGAAACCCTAGCTTTCATGTAAAGACTTGTTGATCAATTGAATGTAAATTGATTTTGAGTTTGCTTCATGATATATAATGTTGTTTGTGATAATTTTAGGTCAAAGTTGTTACAAACTCGATTCTTGTTAATATGAAAGAAGATTTCGATTAATGAGTATGATCTCTCATGAGCAAAGAGGTTAAGTAATCCACCTAGAAATAGGGTTTTTCTAACCTTCTATCGATTAGGGTTCATAAGCTTTAAGCGATTCTAAATTGACCTTTGTGACGGAAGAAATTCCCACTTTTGCAATTTAGGGTTAGGGTTTAATTAACTTGAAAAGAGTAATTAATCTATTTAAGTAACCCGATAGTTCAAAATCAAAGTTCATTTAAGTGAATCCACTTTTAGAGATGAAGGAGGTTAGGGTTGATCAAAACCAAGGGTTTCGTTGTGAATTGTTTATCTTAATTGTGCATATCTTGAGTTAGGGTTCTTGGGTTTATCTTATTTAGAAGTAGTGATTAGCTTTAGTATAAAATTCGCTCTTGACTTGGCTAGATAATAGTAAAAGGGTAATTACTACTAGCTGCACATTGATTCCTAGGACGATATCCGAGTTAAATTCTACACTACACGATAGGTGCACTGCCTTGTGTAGATCTAGAATTTACAAGATTATAAATTTTAAAACTTAAAAGATTCTACACATCAAGTTTTTGGCGCCGTTGCCGGGGAATCAAAGCAATATTAGGAAAGCCTTAGTAGCTATTACTTTAGTCTTTTCTTTTCTTTTGTTCTTCTTTTTCTTTTCCTTCTTTCTTTCTTCTTTTCTTTTCTCTCCTTCTCTGTTTTATTTTTATTTTTCTCTCTTTTTCTTAAGGAATTAATTGTGGGATCCTGATCTTGTGTGTTTCCTTTGCAGTGTATGACCAGGAGTTCTTCCTCATCTACAACTCCATTAGATCCTGAGATCGAGAGGACACTCACAAGACTCAGAAGGAATACAAGTGCCAGCACTTCCGGACAAGCAGATATTGAGAGAGGAACACTGGATTTGGGGAGAGAAGAGCATTTGGGTTTGGAAGACTTAGACGAGAACAGCATTAATCCAGATCTAACAAGAGGAACAGAAGGAGAAAATCAACTAGAAATCAACATGGCGGACCCTAATGCGCTAAGAACAAATATGGATTATGCAAGACCTTCTCTTCAAGGCACTGCTCCAACAATTGTGAAACCCCCAATTGGGGCAAACAATTTTGAGATCAAGGGGACCATGCTTCAACTTCTACAACAATATTGTCAGTTTGATGGACTACCCGATGAAGATCCCCACTCTCACATCCAAACATTTTTGAGATATGTGAGACTTGCAAGATGAATGGAGTGGATGATGATGCCATTCGTACTAGACTATTCCCTTTCTCTTTGAGAGGGAAAGCAAAAATTTGGCTTACATCATTGGGACCAGGAGCACTTACCACATGGGAGGAAACAGTGAAGCAGTTTTTGGACAACTACTTTCCACCTTGCAAAACTGCTAAGCTCCGGAATGATATCTCATCCTTTGGTCAAAATGATTCCGAGACTCTATTTGATGCTTGGCAACGATGGAAAGAGCTTCTTAGAAAGTGTCCTCATCACCAAATTCCACCATGGTTGCAAGTTCAAACATTTTATAATGGGTTGAATCAAATCACTCGTCAGCTTATTGATGCATCTGCCGGTGGTACTCTGAATTCAAAGACCCCAGAAGAATCCCTCAAATTGTTTGAGGAAATGGCTAGAAACAATTATCAATGGGGAAACAACCGGGGGAAGCAAAGAGCTACTGGGGTGTATGAGGTAGATATGCTTACCTCTTTGGTCGCTAAGATGGATGCCCTTGGTACTCAAGTTATGAGCATCAAGAATCAACAACAATCACCACAATCACAGTTTTGCCATGAAGGGATGTTTGATGGTGGATTTCATCTAGAGCAACCTGAGCAAGTGGACTACTGGGGAATCAAAATAGGCAGCAAAATAATCCGTTCAGCAGTACCTATAACCCAGGATGGAGGAATCACCCTAATTTCTCCTGGAGCAACCAAAATGCTCAAAGGCCAAATTTTCCACCGGGATTTCAAAGGCCACATATGCTTCCATACCAGCAGTTGCCGCATCATCATCATCATCAAATCCACAACCCCAGCCCGAGAAGAAATCCAACTTGGAGGAAGTACTTAGCCAATTCATACAAAGCTCAGATGCAAGGCACAGGAATCAAGAAGCCTCAATTCACAACTTGGAAAAACAAATTGGCCAGCTAGCCAAGATGTTTTCAGAAAGGCAAGTAGGCTCTCTCCCGAGCAATACTGAGAACAATCCTAAGGAGCAAGCTAAGGCTATTAGCTTACGAAGCGGCAAAGAGTTGCCAAGTAGAAGTGGAGAGACACCTACAGTAGTGCTGAGAAGGCATGTGAGAAGGTCAAGTACTGAGAAGGAGGTCTCCTCACCAATGGAGAAACAACCCTCACTTGTAAAGGGGTACACACCAAGGATACCATATCCTACCCGGTTGAACCAAAGCAAGGACAAGGAGCAGTTTGGGAAATTCTTAGATCTATTCAAGCAACTCCACATCAACATTCCATTTGTGGAAGCCCTCTCTCAAATGCCAAAATATGCTAAGTTCCTCAAGGAACTCCTTTCAAACAAGAGGAAGTTAGAAGATGTGTTAACTGTGGAGATAGGAGCAAATTGCTCCTCAATCATTCAGAACAAGCTGCCTCCTAAACTGAAGGATCCCGGAAGCTTCATCATACCATGTAGGGTAGGAGAGCTATGTGTGGAGAAAGCTCTAGCAGACTTGGGGGCGAGCATTAACTTGATGCCCTACTCATTTTTTCAAAAATTGGGATTGGCGGACCCCACACCAACTCGCATGAGTCTTCAACTAGCGGACCGTTCGGTGAAAATCCCTAGAGGGGTCATTGAGGATGTGCTAGTAAAGGTTGGCAATTTTATCTACCCCGTGGACTTTGTTGTGCTTGATATTGATGATGAAGGGGATGTTCCATTAATTTTGGGTCGGCCTTTCTTAGCAACCGCGAGAGCTGTTATTGATGTGGAGGAGGGGAAGCTAACTCTCAGAGTAGGAGATGAGGAGCTTGTGGTTACTGTGGCTGCAGCATTGAAGAAGCCTATGAGATCGGATGATTCATGCTATTATATTGATATTATTGATTCTTCAGTGGCTGAACATGCAGAAGAGATACTTTCACGGGACAAGGTTGAATTGAGCTTGGTTTCCGACAAGGGGAAGGAATTAATAGATCTTGAAGTGGAGGAGATTGTGAGGGAGTTGGATTTGCTGAAGAATTCTTGCCCATGAAGGGGTTTGAGGAGCTTGAGCTTGATAGTGAGAGGCGGTTGAGATCATCGATCGAGGAGCCACCTACACTCGAATTGAAACAACTTCCGGAACACCTTGAATATGCATTCTTGGAGGAAAATTCCAAACTTCCTGTGATCATTGCTTCGGCACTTTCAAGGAGTATAAGCAGCAGTTGTTGAAAGTTCTCAAAGCACATAAACGTGCCATCGCCTGGAAGATAGAGGACATAAAGGGTATCAATCCGTCTTTTTGCATGCATAAGATTTTGTTGGAAGAAGGATTTAAGTCAGTCATTCAACCTCAAAGACGACTAAATCCAAATATGAAGGAAGTAGTGAAGAAAGAAGTCATCAAACTTCTGGATGCCGGCTTGATATACCCGATTTCTGATAGTACTTGGGTGAGCCCAACCCAAGTAGTGCCTAAAAAGGGGGGAATGACTGTGGTCCCTAATGAAAGAAATGAACTTGTTCCCATGAGGACAGTTACTGGTTGGCGTGTGTGCATTGACTATAGAAAATTGAATGAAGCCACCAGGAAGGATCATTTTCCCTTGCCCTTCATTGATCAGATGCTAGAGAGGCTTGCAGGGCACATGTATTACTGTTATCTGGATGGCATGTCGGGGTATTTTCAAATTCCTATTGCCCCAGAAGACCAAGAGAAGACTACATTTACATGTCCTTATGGCACTTACGCTTACAGACGAATGCCCTTCGGACTTTGTAATGCACCCGCCACATTTCAACGATGCATGTTGAGTGTTTTTGAAGATCTGGTTGAAGACATCATGGAGGTGTTCATGGATGATTTCTCAGTTTTTGGAGATTCGTTTGAACAGTGTTTAGCTAATCTGGAGAAAGTCTTGGTCCGATGTGAGGAAACCAATCTAGTGCTAAATTGGGAAAAGTGCCACTTTATGTGCACAGAAGGCATAGTACTTGGGCACAAAATTTCGCAGGAGGGATTGAAGTGGATAAGGCCAAGGTAGAGATCATTGCAAGATTGCCACCTCCAACATCTGTAAAAGCTATTCGCAGTTTTTTGGGACATGCGGGGTTCTATAGAAGGTTCATCAAGGACTTCTCCAAAATCGCCCGGCCTCTCACTAGGCTTTTGGAGAAGGATGTGGTGTTTGAGTTCGATCAAGATTGTTTAGAAGCCTTTAGATTGCTGAAGGAGAAATTGACTCAAGCTCCCATCATGATTGCTCCTAATTGGGATCTTCCATTCGAGCTCATGTGTGATGCGAGTGACTTCGCAGTTGGGGCGGTTCTTGGCCAAAGACATGATAAGCACTTTAGGCCCATTCACTATGCCAGTAGAACTTTGAACCGTGCACAAGAGAACTATACCACTACTGAAAAGGAGTTATTGGCGGTGGTCTTCGCCTTTGATAAGTTTCGACCTTACCTCGTATTGTCGAAGGTTATTGTGTATACTGATCATTCGGCCCTCAAGTTTTTATTATCCAAGACTGATGCAAAACCAAGACTGATTCGATGGATATTGCTCTTACAAGAGTTCGATCTGGAAATTCATGATAAGAGAGGTTCAGAAAACTTGGCGGCCGATCATTTATCAAGGCTAGAAGATCCACACCGAGGTGAATTGGGAGAGGATGACATAAATGACCGATTTCCTGAAGAAAGGTTGTATGCAGTTTATCAACTTTTGAGTTTGACGATCACGGAGCCACCTTGGTTTGCTGATATAGCAAACTATCTTGTTGCACGAGTTCTCCCTAGTGAATTGAATTATCATGCAAGAAAAAGTTCTTCTCAGATCTCAAGCACTATTATTGGGAAGACCCATTTCTATTCGGGTTTGTGCGGATCAGATAATTCGTCGTTGTGTGTCTCATGCTGAAGGGTGGAAAATTCTAGGGATTGTCATTCGGGCCCTGTTGGTGGCCACTATGGTGCAAATCGTACTGCCCACAAGGTTTTGGAGGCCGGTTTTTATTGGCCATCTATATTTAGAGATGCGCACCATTAGTTCTCTTTGTGATCGATGCCAAAGAGTGGGAACTACATCAAGAAGAGATGAAATGCCACAAAACTACATTCTAGGATGTGAAGTTTTCGACTTGTGGGGCATAGATTTTGTTGGTCCACTCCACCATCCTACGGGAACAAGTATATACTTGTAGCAGTGGATTATGTCTCGAAATGGGTGGAAGCTCAGGCTTTACCCACCAACGACGCAAGAGTGGTATGCAAGTTCTTGAGGAAGTTATTTGCCCGGTTTGGAACCCCTAGAGCTATCATTAGTGATAGGGGGACACATTTTTGTAATGCCCAAATGGATAGGATCTTGAAGAGATATGGGGTGACACATCGCATAGCAACTGCTTATCACCCACAGACTAGCGGGCAAGTAGAAGTGACCAACAGGGAGCTGAAGAGAATTCTTGAGAAGACAGTGAGCCACCACAGGAAGGATTGGGCCGATAAGCTTGATGATGCCCTTTGGGCATATCGGACTGCATACAAAACACCACTTGGGACCACCCCATATAGATTGGTGTATGGGAAAGCATGCCACTTGCCAGTTGAAGTCGAGCATCGAGCCTATTGGGCAATCAAGCAAGTGAACTTCGATTTGGGTGCATCTGGGTCACAAAGGAAGTTTCAACTTAATGAGCTGGACGAGTGGAGGCTATTGGCCTATGAGAATATGAGACTTTATAAGGAGAAGACCAAGAGATTTCATGATGCACATATCCGTCACCCGAAGAAGTTCCAAGTAGGGGACCAAGTTCTCTTATTCAATGCCAGGTTGAAGCTTTTCCCTGGCAAGCTGAAGTCCAGGTGGTCGGGTCCCTATTTGATCAAACAAATATTCCCACATGGAGCTGTGGAGTTAGAGCACCCGGAACACGGTACTTTCAAGGTGAATGGCCAAAGAGTGAAGCTTTACATGGGTAATACCCCGGAATTTGAAGGCCGAGAGGAGTTTCGACTCCAACCACCAGCTCACTAACTTTGTTTAGTTCCTTTGTAAATAGCTTTTTCTCTTTTCTCTTTTTCTTTTGTTTTGTTTCTTTTGGATTTACTTATTTCTGCAGTTTTTGGGGCATCTCCATGAAGGAATAGTGTTTTTGAGTTAAGTGTGGGGAAGAAGCTTCCCAATTGAATCAAAGGACACAAACACTTTTCAAGTGTTGCAAGTAAGTCATCCTCCTCAAGTTCTTTCATGAAAATCACTTTTCGAAAAATTTTTCCGAGCACAAAAATTTTTTCCAGTATACACTACCCCTACATGACTCATGTATGTGTATGGTAGTGTATCAATTTTTCCAACAATCTGTGGAGTCACAAGCTGTTCTACACGACTTGTGTATGGGCAGTGCATGTTGTGTGTAAAAATTTTAACAATCTGTGGAGTCACTAGTGGTACTACACGACCCGTGTAGGGGTCGTGTATGTACATTTCCTAATCTGTGGAGTCACGAGTCCCCCTACACGGGTCGTGTAGGGGCCGTGTACAAGAATTCCACAAGCTGTGGACTCACTAGGGACTACACGACCCGTGTAGGGGTCGTGTATGTCCATTTTGCAATCTGTGGAGTCACGAGTCCCCCTACACGGGTCGTGTAGGGGTCGTGTACTCATTAAAACTCCTCCAATATAATAGCTACACACTCGTGCACCGCCCATTCCCTCCTCCATCACGCGTGTAGTCCTCCATTTCCTCTCGTTCACGAACACATCCCCTCTCCCCCACGCACTTTCATCTCATCTCCATCTCATCCAAGTGCCAAACCACTCCAAGAAAGGTATGATTTCTCTTCCTTCCCTCTATTCCTTACATGTTCTTCCACGAAAATAAGCTAATGTAAAGGTGTAGTTGGGTTTTTCTTGTACCTAGAAATGGAGTTTGGATGGTTGTTAGGATCTATTCTTGATGTATATAGTATATTCACATGCTTGGTGTAGTGATTTAACTCTAAAGTTCCTTAAATCTTACATGCATTGAGTAGATTCCAACTAATCTAGGGTTTATGTGAACTTTTCAAGTGTTGTAAAATTAGGGCTTTTGCAAGTTCATGAAATTCATTACTTCTTAAGCGTGTTGGGCTGTTTATTTGATTAAAATCCTTGATGAAATTTGTCAATTGCAAAATTAGGGTTCTTGTGCAAAAATTGGGGCTTTTGAAGGAATTGAAGGATTTTTGAAATCTAATGCACAATAATGGGAAGAATGGTGATTAAGATGATTAAGATGAGTTTTTGTGCACAAGAATTGAATTTTTCAAAATTTGGGTAGTACACTACCCCTACACGACTCGTGTACACTTACTAGTGTATGTACAGATTATGTGAAACTTGTACCTTTCATGTCAATTGTACTCCAAAGCTTTGGTACTTGTATTCTATGAGTGTAGGGTCTGTTAGTGCTTTATTATGTCAATTTTAGATCGAGTTTACCCACTTTTTCTCAACTATTGTGTGGTCTTATGTTGCAGGGATGGCAAGACCAAAACAACCAATTAGGAGACCCGGTCCGTCCCGACGCACATCAAAAGCTCAGTCTACCCAATCCCCACCTACACCAACAAAGAGACAAAAAGTATCACAACCACAACCACGAGCAAGGCCTGCTACCCTACTCTCTGAAACTCCTTGGGCTAAGACAAAACTGGGGCGGTTTGAGCACAAATCCTTTGGAGCTCACAGATTCTTAGATTGGAGTATGCTGGCGATTATGGGAAGCGGGAGGTGATTAAGGAGATGTTATCCATTGGGCCATGGAGGAAGCTGTTTGCCATACACACTGCTGCCTACAGGGACATCACTATGGAGGTGTTGGCACTTTGAAACTTACAGAAAAGCGCGGGCGGTCAATAGTGGATGATGTTCTCACTTTCCAAGCCTTTAAGGTGGTACATACGATTACTTTGGCTGACTTTTGTACTTACATGGGCCTGTACACCAAGGAGGAAGTTGAGACAGATGAATTTCGCGCACTTCCATTGGACTACCAAGAGGAGTAGAACCTCAAGAATTCTGGCAAGAGTTGTGTCAAACAAGATGAAATATGAGCCATCAAGATCAAAAGCCTCTTGCATTGTGGATGACAATCTGAAGATCATTCACCACATCCTTGCTCATACCATTGGAGCAAGGAAAAGTAGCAACGGTGTGGTGAATAACTTTGAACTGGGGCATCTTACAGCATCGCCAACAAGCATAAGATTAATGTTGGTGTTGAATTGGCCCACTTTATCATTCGCCAAGCCACTGATCCCCGCACTAAGGGAATCTTTTGTGGAGGCTACATCACCCAGTTGTTGCATGGAATGAAAGTTTGGGAAGAACCCTCCAATGAAGCAATCAAGGTGGAGGTCAAGCAAGTAATGGATGGCCCTTTTCGACACTGGGGACTTTGTAGGGTCAGGGAAAGGCTAGTTCCTCCCAAACAGTATTCTACACCACCTAGAGCTCCTTTGAGCTCTCCAGCTTCAGGATCATCCACCCTCATTTCATCTCGGATAAGGAATGGAAATCCTTCAGGAAGGAATTTCAAGAAGAAAAGAAAAAGAATAGGGAGGAGCGGAAGAAAAACAAAAAGTTTAGAGGCAGTTTGGAATTTTCTCCAAACAATGGCTGGCTGCCTCTCAAAACCCCCTGAAAACCTTCCGAGCTACGAGTCCTCACCCGGTGGGACCACTTCTGAAGAGAATGAACCACCCCCAGTGGTTGACAAGAAAGGCAAAGCTCCATTAGTTCTATCATCTAGCTCAGACAAGGAAGTGGCTGATTCGGGTTCTGAAGAGGAAATCGAAGTGGAAACTGAAGCTGGTGATGATGATGAGGAGGAGGCGACAACTGAGGCGGATGATGATGATGAGGAGGCCACATCTGATGCTGGAGATGAGGATAGCAAGGATGGAGAGACGACAGCAAGAATGATGATGATGAGGATGAGGAGTCGGAGGATGAAGATGAGGATAAATGATTTACCTCTCTTTTGTTACATGTTGTTTATATTTATGTTTCTGTTTTAAGACTTGTGGCTGTTTGTAGCCTTTTTGGGAGCCCCCTTTGTGGGAAGACTCTTGTTGCTTATTCTTATATTCCTGATGGATGTTTAGAATAGGATAACCTGTATAGCTGTTGTTTGTTCATTTGGTTCTTTTAGGTCTTTGTTCGCAAGCTCTGGTGCAGCAACTTTTGTCCTTGAATCCATTGCTGTATTGGGGAAGTTCTCAATTCCCTTATTATTCTTAATTCTTTACCTTTTTTCCCCTTTATTTGATTGTTTTAATAGACACTGAGGACATTGTCTAAATTAAGTGTGGGGAAGGGGGTAATTTTGAAGGGAATATTCGGGTCTTGAATGATATTGGCCTCTATGCATTTAGTTAAACATATCATTTGGTATATCATTGTGTGCTAAAATTGAACTTATTCAAAAGTCCCCCACTTTTATGTTTGCTTTTGTGCTTTAAAAGTTTGATTTTAGTTGATAAATCTTGAAAATATGCTCAAAATATATATATATATATATTTAATTTAGCATTCAATTCAAGAAAAGAAAAAGCGACTTACACATTGCCACTCACTTATCTTGTGGCTAGCATACTTAGTCGAAATTATAAGATGAAATCTAGGTGAGTTGATCTTACTTACTATTTAACAATGGAATCTTGAGTCTAGGAGTAGATGAAGTCCTTAGTTAAAAGTTAAATGGTTATGCTTCTAAGCCTGTTAATTAGTATATTTTCTCTTTCAAAAAGCTTTGAAAGCCTTCTAACCTCTTAAGAAAGAGACAAATGAAATTTTTCTCTTAGTGATCCTTTTGCAATATCTCTTTGAAAATTTTTCAATCAATTGTTGTGCTAAATGAAAAGCTTAGTTAGTATGGGCGGGCTTTGGTCCCTCAGAAGAGCGAAGTCTGACCCCGCTACTAATTAAGCAAGCTTCTTATACACAATTGAATATAAAAAAAAAAAAAAAATAAAATAAAATTGAGTCGAAAAGATGTGGGCAAAAACCCACCTAGAGGAAATTGAAAAGATGGAGGCTAAAACCTACCCCCTCTAAAGACTATAAAAATTATTTTTGAAGAGATTTTGACCAATTAGAAAAAATCTAGGGGATTAAAAGATGTCATATGCTTTCTTCCTAGGATTATTGTGCTTGGAGGAGTGATTGAAAGGCTTATATTCTAGTTAATTGGTGGTGAAGTGTAACTAAGTCCTTTTGCTATGCTTGAATTTGTTTTTACTTTGTGACTTAGGAATCTACTGTTAAGTGGTGAGGGTAAAGTTTAACTTACCTGGATTAGCCTTAAAATCTTGATTCTAGTATGCTAATTACATTTATGTGATGGGTTAGAGTGGTAGGTATGAAGTGAGTCGCTAGTATCTCAAGGAATTAATGAATGCTATATGGATCTTAATTTTGTGAAAAGAAACTTTTTGAGTATAATTGATGATAGATTCTTTTTGTCCTAAGTTGTTTGCTTGAGGACAAGCAAATGTTTAAGTGTGGGGAAGTTTGATAAGTGTCCAAAGACCCAAATTATTGCTACTATATGGAGCATATTGTATATGCTATTTGTTTAAATATTGAGGAAAAGGATCTTTATTGAGTTAATCTTTGGTTTCAGGGACAATCATCAAACAATCGAGCTTCTCAAGGATTATCAAAGAAAGAAGCCAAGTTTTGAAGATCTTTGGAGCTTTTGCGAAGTTGCCACCCATACACTAGTGACATTCATACCATTAGTGTACTTTTGGAGGAGCGCTTTTTGAAGAAATTTTGAAGATTTAGCCAAGAATTAAGGGTACACGACCTCTCATACACTAGTTGTGTACATCAGGTCGTGTACATGGTCAACAGAGGAAAAAGAAGCTACTTTAATGAGTACACTACCCCGATGTACACGGGTCGTGTAGGGGTCGTGTAGGCATTAATGTATATATATACATGCCTTTTTGCGAAATTCATTCATTCAATTCTTAGGTCATTTGATACCAGAACCCTAGGGACGCCTTTGGAGAGCTCTTGAAGGGGAAAAATCGTGCTTCCACTTGAAGATTCTCAACTACACATCTACAAGGGTTTTATCTTGATGATTTCTCCTTTTTCTTCTTCCATTATGCTTAATATTTGTGTTGTTATCTTTTCTATGGAAGAGTAGTTGTGTAACCCTAGGTTTTGAGAAACCCTAGCCTTCATGTAAAGACTTGTTGATCATTGAATGTAAATTGATTTTGAGTTTGCTTCATGATATATAATGTTGTTTGTGATAATTTTAGGTCAAAGTTGTTACAAACTCGATTCTTGTTAATATGAAAGAAGATTTCGATTAATGAGTATGATCTCTCATGAGCAAAGAGGTTAAGTAATCCACCTAGAAATAGGGTTTTTCTAACCTTCTATCGATTAGGGTTCATAAGCTTTAAGCGATTCTAAATTGACCTTTGTGACGGAAGAAATTCCCACTTTTGCAATTTAGGGTTAGGGTTTAATTAACTTGAAAAGAGTAATTAATCTATTTAAGTAACCCGATAGTTCAAAATCAAAGTTCATTCAAGTGAATCCACTTTTAGAGATGAAGGAGGTTAGGGTTGATCAAAACCAATGGCTTAGTAGTTGCTACCACTCTGGATTTCTTCTTCGTTACATCAACTTAGATCCTCCATCATAGGTCGTCGCCGTCATGGGCATGAAGCCATATTGTTAGCGGGACAAGAGTTTCTCCCCTCCAAAAGTACCCCCCTGGTGCTCAACTATCTCCACTATTATTTTTTGTTGTTATTTTGGATAGAGAGCCAACCTTCTCTCTCCCTAATTTCCCACGTTCATTCCAAACCTAACAATTTCATAAGGATTATCCTCTTGGCTTTGCTACAATTCTCCATATGTTTGGAGGGCTCAGCTATTTAATTCTAATTAGTTTCAAATGGTTATGGTCTCATCAGGACAACGACATCAGCTTTTGACTTAGTTTGCTCATAAGTGGCCAGACTCGCCTTTAGAGTTAACCCACTTCCCGAACAAACCATCCTATTGATGCCACTCACAATGTTATACATCCAAGTTGAACACTCTTACGAAGCCCTTAACTCTCAAACCACGACATTCTTCCCCACTTAAATTCATTATGCCCTCATTATGAGACAACTTTGCCACCACCTACTCCTTCAAGATCACCAACCTTTCTTTACCCGTTGTCAACCCCATCCAAGATTATCCAGCCAAGACTTTAGGCTTCGAAAGGCATCCCTTTACCTTTACCTAATATTTAATCCTTTGAGATTGCCACTTTTTGAGTTGCCCAATTGAAGGGATTGCCCACTGAAGTACTTTTTCATAATTTTTGTTAGACTCTTGTTTCAAACCATAACTCGTGTCACAACTGCCCCTTTGGCAATGATGCCCAAGTTGGACACTCCTACTAAGCCCTCGACTCTCAAATTGTGATATATATGAGTTATGATACCATTATTGAAATTTTAGATCATTTATGTTGTGAGGTATTGAGCCTTGATACCACTTACTGAAAGTATGTGTGCTTTAAACTTATAATGAAGAAGTGATGTGGGCCTTAGAGTTATGCAAGGGATTTGATGTGAAATTGGAATATATTAGTTTATGGTAGCTTCTTGACTAAAATATCTAAAATCTAGAGCAATCTGCATAGGATCACAAATGAGCCAGGTCAAGTTTTTGAAGATTCGGGCTCAACTTGTTTAAAAATTACCAAGTTTGAATTCAAGCCAAGCTTTTTATTGAACCTAAAATATAAGTTTAAGATATGCTCGTTTAGTTAAACGTGGTTTATTTTAAACTTGAGCTTGACTCGTTTACGATTTCAGCTCGAGCTGATCCGAGCTATTTATCGAGCTTAATGAGCTTTTATTGAGTCTGAAATTAAAACTTGACCTTAGCTAGCTTAAATAGCCCAATTTTTTATATTTTTAAACCTAAAAATAATATATAGGAGTTATTAAATATATATACATATATATTAAGTATAAATTAGTTTTGTTGTTTTAATTATATATTAATATAACATGCATATAGAATTTACAAATCTGCTAATGAGCCCATTAATGAGCTTTGTCACAACCTATCAACGATTCTAAAATGAGCTTGATCACTAACTGGCACACGAGTTTCAATCAAAATTTGAGTTTGGTTTATTTAGATTAATGAGTTTCAGGCTCGAACTCAGCTCATTTGTTAATTGAGCTTAGGCAGGATCGAAGTTGAAGCAAGTAAAACGAGAGTAGCTTACAAGCAATTTGACTTGTTAGTAGCCTTAAGTCTAAATCTACTATATTAGATCTTATATTTTTGTCCATTTGTTTGTGCCAACCATCCAATAGAGGACCATCACAGTTTCCATATTTATAAAAACCAGTCGCAGGGGGGAGAAAAAAAAAAAGAAGAAAGGAAAGAAAGGAGAGCAGCTTTTGCTCTGTATTCTTTACGCTCAAGAAGGAGAGGATATATTTTCATTGAGAGGCGAGTGTTGCTACGCCGTTCGCCAGTTGCGTGTCTTAACCGGCGACCCGCCGCATAGCGAAATAAAAGGAGTGGGAATAAATTCGCCCGCTACTACACCGCAATGTCCGCCGCAGAATGAATCAAATAGTAGTTACCGGCGAATTGGTCCAGTTACCCCGCCGTTAACGGCGAAATATTTGGCTGTGCGTGCATGCCGTTCCATATTCCAATTCGAATTCCAATTCAAATACAGGGTTTGTCGTGATGTACATGGGGCTTCGTAATTAATTATTTCAGTCCCATCGACCTGTCACTGTCAGAGAGTAGGACAAACGTTTATTTGAGATTAAAAATTTTTTTTTGAGAGGAGTTACAAATTATTATTAAACTTTTATCTGCCGACTTGTTTTTGAATTTTTGAAATGTAGTTTTAAATCTTTTAAAATTTAAAAAATTGATATAGTTAATAATAAGCAATATTCTCTTTTATTAAAATAAAACAGAAAGAATTGTAAAATTATGGATTTACTTATGATCTATCAAACTATACATTTAAAATATTAATTAATTTTAATAGTATGAAATATTAAATCTAACTTAGGGGTTTAAAAAGTTCAATTGCAAAGTTAGGAAGGTGAATTTACCTCTATGCAATAGGTGGGAAATAAATTAATAATTTTGCTAAAAATTATTTTTCAAAAGTTTATTAGGTATCAGTGTTATATACTTATACACTGTGGTTATTATAAATACCAATGAACTTTTGCTAGTTATAATAAAGAAAATAATAATTATAAAAACTAATAACAAAAATGATGTTCATATGATATTTTTGGTAACGTTTTTGAATTCAACAGATATTAGATCGGTATAAATATTATATTAATAAAAAAATTATTAATTTTATTTATAATATTCTATATTATTTAAAGTCCAACAACCCAAACTGATTCATTTTTCTTGAGATGATGCATGCATGCTTGCTCTGTGGGTTCTGCACCTGGACCCGATGGCACGTGAATACGCTTCTCTTCTTGCATCCACACTTGCATAGACGTGCAGAATCTGACACGACACTTGGAAACCACAAAATCATCGGGAGCTACACGATTCAACCATGAAGCCCTTGCCGACCCTAAACGACAAGCTGCAACGGTAAAAAGAATCCGCAAGTGACTCCGCGACACGTCAACCCCGTCCTTCTTTATATAGCAGAACAATGAGCATCCATAAAATCCACATAGCATGCTTCAACTAGCAATAACATAAGAGAAAGAGAGTAGAGAGGAATGGAGAGGAGATACTTCGGGCTTTTTCTCTTGGTGCTCCTTGTTTTGGCTTCTCGTGAGTAAATTTTTGTTTGTTGACAGAGATACACATGTTTAGATATTTTTTATAACCATCATGTGACATTGTATCGTTTCTTAATAATTTTAAATCATCAATTGCACGTTGCTAAAGAAAATGTTAGTTAAATGGCAATAAGCATTGTGTGGGTAGTTTTTAATAAAAATTTTAAGACTTTGGGTATGGTTTGAAGACAGCTTGCATTTCGCATGCATGGTTAAATGAAAGAGATCTGATTATTATATGTGTGCTTGTGTGTGTGTGATAATGATGATGCAGAGGAGGAAGGGTTGATGAGAGGAGCAGAAGCAAGAGTCTGTGAATCGCAAAGCCATAACTTCCATGGGGCATGCATGAGCAACCACAACTGTGCAATGGTTTGCCGGAACGAGGGCTTCTCTGGTGGCCGATGCAGAGGTTTCCGTCGCCGTTGCTTCTGTACTAGGCTTTGTTAGTGAGTTTGGGTGTGGCTGTGACTGGAATAATAATAATAATAAGAATGTCCTCCTTTCACACATGCCTAGATATGCATATGTGTGTGTATGGGGTGATGATGGAGTTGCACAACTCTTGTTGTTCTCATTATTATGGGTCAGTATTTCATGTGGAGTAGGTGGAGGTTCAGATCTCCAATAGTAGATTTCCAATTTCCATGTCCTCTGGCTCTATGTTGAGTTAATTAAGAAATGGGAAATAAAAAATTTCATGAGTCCTTTTGTCTTCTAAGGTGTGGGATTTTCTAAGTATCACTTAGTTTTATTTTACTTTGTTTTTCTTTTTATTACAATGGGAGAGGGTTTGAACTTTGAAGGATCAGTGGTGTAAAAAAAAAAAAAAAAAAAGAGCTTTTGAAGGATCGGTGTAAGTCATGCCATTAGGTGCAATTTAAGACTAACTGAGAAGATATGATATGTTTAACTTAGGAACTATTCGTACTAAATTAAAGGTATTTGAAAAATTCTACGAAATTTCAAATCCATAATAGAAGTTTCTTAGGTTAGGTCGCTTATTTACTGGCAAATATGAAAATAAATGACAAACGAAAGAAGGTTCTATAAACTAAAATGGCTTTGGATGCGGGTCAATGGTCAAATATAGACTTAAGATGGAACTCCACGGACTTTTTTGTGAAATGCTTTCTCAATGATTATTTAATTTCCCATCAAACTACCATATATATTTTATGTGAAAGGGTTGTCCGGTTTGATCTTTGATTCCCGGAATTATTTTAAGTGTAAAATTCAAACATGTCAAAGCAAATACACCCTAATTAGATGTAAAGTTGTTCTGTTTAATTGTACTGAAACCTTGTTTCTCCTTTTAAAAATAAATTTATTTGTCGTAAAACTCTGAAACATTTGATGGAAGGGTTAGTAACTTTATTGTTACAATAGTTGAAGGGAATGGAAGATAGTCTTAAGTTTGTAGCAAAGGATGGATCTGGCAATATATTAACCAATAACGACATGATCCCCTTCTTTAAGATCTCCTGTACTCCTACGAGCGTCGCTCTTGTATCCACATATTAGTACGTATCCACTTTGTCTTTGCACGCTCATACCTGGTCATCTGCTTTTTTGAGTCTAGTCCAGCATGTGTTTTGACTATCAAACACATGCCCCTTGTGTAGCTGGAACATAGAACCAGTGATGGAGTGCTCGCTCATGGACTGGGTCTGATCCACAACTCGGCCCAAACTGCCATTGGTGAGTTAACTTGGCCCGATAGCCACTAGTGGGAGCCAACTTGTTGATTCAGCAGGTTAGCCTGAATCGGCTCATTAAAAAAATTTGAAAAAAGTAAAAAAAAAAAAGAATAAATGTATATAAATAAACCTTTCAACTATTTTATTGTGTATAGTGCAATGCAAGTAATTAATATTTTAAAAATGGATGAGACTCTATTTATATAAACTTTTAACCAAAGAATTTATTTGCTTTTTAATAATATGTGACTCATTTTTATTTTTTATTTATTTTTATATCTCGAGTGTGTTCAAAGTCTTGCTTTACAAGTAGACTTGGATATGCTTGTGTGTTAGTAAATCCACATCTTCAACTATTCTTTTAATAAATGGGATAAAGACTATTGTTCTTAGGCTCAATTTTATTTTAAGATAAAAAAAAATCTAAGTTATTTTTAAATTTTATATAAATGTATCTTTGTTTTACTTTTTTATTTTTAATTTATCATTTAAGAGAATAATTAATGATATTATTTTTAAATTACTTTATATAAGAAGAATTATTGATTGGTTCAATGGGCAAGAACTGATAAGCCGCCATCTTCAACTATTCTTCTAATAAATGAGATAAAGACTATTACTCTTAGACTCAATTTTATTTTAAGATAAAAAAAGGTCTAAGTTATTTTTAAATTTTATATAAATGTATCTTTGTTTTACTTTTTTATTTTTAATTTATCATTTAAAAGATTATTTAATGATATTATTTTAAAATTATTTTGTATAAGAAGAATTATTGATTGGTTCAATAGGCAAGAACTGATAGGTGTCCCATGACCGGCCTAACCCACCATAGTTTGAGTAGAATTTGAGCCACATGTGTCTAGTTTGAGTAGAATTTGAGCCACATCTATCGATGTCTAGTTCTATGGTTGTCAAAATTGTAATTTTACTATTCATTCGATTATATAAAACCGATAGAATCGTATAAAATTATTAAAATTATAAACGCATAGAATCGTACACCTAAATTTATATTTTTACCTAAAATCTGTATCTAGATAATTTTGCATCCATTATAATTAAGAAAAAAAATATAAAATATAAAATCATAAACTCATAAAATCGTATGTTTAACGTGGAATTTTCATAATAATACAAAAGGAAAATTGAACAAAATAAAAGGATGAAAATCTGTTGCCTTTGCTGTCCCATTTTTGCTACTACTAATAAGCATTTATCACATGTTATGAAGTAATAATTATTACTTACTTTATTTTAGAGATTCTTTTACTCTTCTAATTTATTTAACATATGAATCAAGGACATGAATACGACATTATCTTATGATAGTAAAGTCCATATAGAAAGAATGAAAGAAATTGAATGGCTTTTGTGCTATAATAAAAGTATATTTAGATCACCTGGGAAAGGAGGTTCTCTTAAAAAAAAAAGATTGTATATCTGAAAGCATGTTCCTAGTAGCTACTATGAAATCTACACTCTAAAAAGGCTAAATTAGGCACCAAATAGCACCTCCTCTTCCACAATCACCATCCAAGTAAATTCCTCGGGAGACCAGTTGAATGACTTTAATAGTAAATCTATTTCTTTGAAAATTTTGGTTTTATTGCCAAATCTTGAACCAGTAATTTTAATTGTGGAATTTCATTGAACATCCTTATCTTTATTATTCTCATCAAAAGTTTCTTTTAGAATTGGTACATTATGCCTAAACATCATCAAAAGTTTCTTTTTGGATCGGTGCACTCTACCTCCATATCTTTGTCTATAGGAATTAGCTTTACCGAGGCATCCGAATCTTTATGCGTTATCACAAGCCTCAATCATATTAAATCCTTAACTTTACTAGAGACATGGTGAATCCCAAAATGTTGCAAGCATGAGTAGAATTATGTGCTCGTGTCAATATTTCCAAGCGAAGACCCCTTAACTTCGTCCCCCAATAGTTTTATTATTTTCCCAAGTAGATGATACTTGGGTCAAAGAAATTCCTCTACGATTATTAAAGGAAAAATATGTATGCACCGATTCCGCATACTTACAAAAATGCTATATTGTACATCATATGAAAAAAAAAAAAAAAAAAAGAACCTACAATTATGCATGAGCCTCTGGTTTCAAGAAGAAAACATGTTAATGAAGGTAATGAGGAAATATGTAGTATAGGAAATACAATAGGTTAAGTGATAAGTGTGTATTTTTACACGCTTACCCTAATAGAAATCCTACATTTTGCATGTAATTTATTTTAAAGATCCGACATATATTTTATCAAATAATCACATGTCAAGTCTCCAACCACATATAATACTAGATGATATTATACGTAAGGTTGTCTGAAAAAGAAAAAGGTTTATTTTCATTGCTTAATCAACCTGTCAAAGTATCAAATTTTACAAAAACTACTCAATCAAGAGTAGGTAACTTAAACTATACATATGATAATATTAACATATATGATACTTCAAATTTTACAAACCAAACTTGAAATCTCGACTATGCAAGGAAGTAAACTTAAATGCTTTAGGTTTATAAAACATAAGCTTTTAAGTAAGCTTTAATCTATATAGTTACATTCCAAAAACAAAAGTCTTTCTTCTTCCTTCCCAAGAAAGCAACATTGTGAAGTCAGGGAGTCCTAGTTGTCCCACTCATCGAGAAAAGCCTCCCAATCTGTAGCATAGCCCATTTCATCATAATATTCATCATCACCTGTGAAGGAAAAAGTGAGCCGGTAGCACAATACATAGCAACACAAACAAATACCAGATGATACATAATCCCAACTAATGCAATGCATGAAACAAAAGAATTATTTATCTTTATTTAAATAGAACATTTCAACACTGGAGTATTCAAACTCCGATTTCAATTCTTAGAAATCTGGAGGTCTTGAGTAACAGCAGTTGCTAAGGGGATTGATATAAGCAGCCTGAATATTTATATCTCCTACATAAGTTTACAATTAAAAACCTCATCTACTCAACTTTATTTAACTTAATCCATAATATCACATAATTCAACTGGTCCCATATACATGAACTAAATCATATCATTTTCTTTTAAGAATAAGCAAATGTTACATCGATACCACTTTTCCTATTGATTACACGCTAAGCCACTTAAGAAAGTCATTGCATCATAACCGGGGTTGCCGAAGTGTCTAATCTACCATGTCAACCTCATTAACAGGGTTCCTAGACTGGATTCAAATGGCACACGCACAAACAATTTAAACTAATTTCAAGCCAATCTTTAATTAGAGTTGATTTAATAATAAAAATGTCCTCCTTTCACACGTACCTAGATATGTGTGTGTTGGTATGGGGTGATGATGAAGTTGCACAACTCTTGTTGTTCTCATTATTATTGGTCAGTATTTCATGTGAAGTAGGTGGAGGTTCAGATCTCCAATAGTAGATTTCCATGTCCTCTATGTTGAGTTAATTAAGAAATGGGAAATAAAAAATTTCATGAGTCCTTTTGTCTTCTCATGTGTCGGATTTTCTAAGTATCACTTAGTTTTATTTTATTTTGTTTTTCTTTTATTACAATGGGAGGGGTTTGAACTTTGAAGGATCGGTGTAAGTCATGCCATTAGGTGCAATTGAAGACTGACTGAGAAGATATGATATATTTAACTTAGGAACTATTCGTACTAAATTAAAGGTCTTTGAAAAATTTTAGGTAATGTCAAATCCTTAATCGAAGTTTCTTAGGTTAGGTCGCTTATTTACTGGCAAATATAAAAATGGATAACAAACGGAAGAAGGTTCTATAAAATAAAATGGCTTTGGACCTCATTGGACTGATGAGGTCAAGGGTCAAATATAGACCTAAGATGGAACTCCACGGACATTTTTGTGAAATACTTTCTCAATGATTATTTGATTTCCCATCAAACTACCACATATATTTTATGTGAAAGGGTTGTCCGGTTTGATCTTTGATTCCCGGAATCATTTTAATTGCAAAATCCAAACATGTCAAAGCAAATACACCCTGATTAGATGTAAAGTTGTCCTGTTTAATTGTACTGAAACCTTGTTACTGCTTTTAAGAATAAATTTATTTGTCGTAAAACTCTGAAACATTTGATGGAAGGGTTAGTAACTTTATTGTTACAATAGTTGAAGGAAATGGAAGATATTCTTTAGTTGGTGCTAAAGGATGGATCTGGCAATATATTAACCAATAACGACATGATCCCCTTTATTTAATATCACCTGTTCTCCAATGAACATTGCTCTTGTATTCACATATTAGTACGTGTAGACTTTGTCTTTGCACGCTCATACCTGGTCATGTTCTGCTTTTGAGTCTTGGGCTTCTGCCCTTCAAGTCCAAAACGTGTTTTGACTATCAAACACTGTCTTTTGACGCTCATACCTGGTCATGTTCTGCTTTTGAGTCTTGGGCTTCCGCCCTTCAAGTCCAAAATGTGTTTTGACTATTAAACACATGCCCTTTGTGGAGTTAGAACAAGTGTTGGAGTGCTCATTCACGGGCTAGGTTTCACCTGCAACTCGGCCCAAACTACCATCGGTAGGTTGACTTGGCCCGATAGTCACCGATGAGTTGATCCATCAATTTGGCCTGGTTGTATGAATCATGAGCTATCATATAGCTAGGTCTTTAACGGGTTAGGAACCAACTCGTCGACCTAACAAGTTGGCCTGAGTCGGCCCATTAAAAAAAAAAGGAAAATAGTAAAAGAAAAGAACAAATGTATCTAAATCAATCTTTAAACTATTTTAATGTGGATGGTGCAATGTAAGTAATTAATATTTTTAAAAAGTATCTAACTCTATTTATATAGACTTCCAACTAAATGATTTATTTGCATTTTAACAATGTGGGACCCATTTTTGTTTTTGTTTATGTCTTGAGTGTGTTCGAAGTCTTGCATTGCTAATTTAATAAGTAGACTTGGAAGAGCTTGTGTGTAATTAAGTCCACGTCTTCAATAATTCTTCTAACAAAGAGGAAAAAGATTATTGGTTTTAGGTCCAATTTTATTTTAAGAGATAAAAAAAAAATTATCTAAGTTATTTTTAAATTTATTTTACAAATGTATCTTTGTTTTACTTTCTTATTTCTAATTTATCATTTGAAAGAATAATTAATGTTAATATTTTTAAATTATTTTATATAAAAAGAAATATTGACATGTGTAATGGGCAAGAATTGGTGGATAACCTAGAATCGGGCAGACCCACCTTAGTGTTGTTCGATTTCAAGCCACCTGTGACTTGGCTGGTCTAGGCTAGTTTGGGCCCTTGTCGATGTCTACTTCTATAGTTGTCAAAATTGTAATTTTACTATTTATTAGATTGTATAAAATTAGTAAAATCTTATAAAATCTTTAAAATTATAAACGTGTAAAATCATATATCTAAATTCATATTTTTACCTAAAATCTGTATCTACACAATTTTGCATCCATTTTAATTAAGAAAAAAATAAAATTATAAACTTATAGAATCGTATATTTAACTTGAGATTTTCATAATAATAAAAAAAGTGAAACTGAACAAAAAAAAGAAAGGATGAAAATTTGTTGCCCTCATGCTGTTGTCTTATTTTTATTTCTGTGAATAAGTATTTATAACGTGTCATGAAGTGATAATTATTGCTTACTTTATTTTAGGGATTCTTTTACTTTTCTAATTTATTTGACATGTGAAGTAAGGACATGAATGAGACAACACCTTAAGATAGTAAAGTGCCACCTAGAAAGAATGAAAGAAATTGAATGGCTTTTATACTATAATAAAAATATATTTAGATCACTCGGGAAAGAAGGATCTCTTTTTTAGTATTTTTGTGTGTGTGTCTATATATATATATATATATATTTGAAAGCATGTTCCTAATAGCTACTATGAAACCCACATTCTAAAAAGTTTAAAGTAGACAACAACTAGCACCTCCTCTTCCCCAATCACCATCCAAGTAAATTCCTCGAGAGACTAGTTAAAAGACTTTATTATTAAATCTATTTCTTTGAAAATTTTGGTTTTGTTGCTAAATCTTGAATTGCTAATTTCGATTGTGGAATTTCATTGAACGTCCTTATCTTTATTATTTTGAACAACAGTGTCTTTTGGAATCGGTGCATTATGCCTAAACATGAATAATAGTTTTTTTTGGGATTGGTACACTTTGCCTCCATATCTTCATATATAGGAATTAGCTTTACTGAGGCACTCGAATGCTATAAGAATTAGGCAAAAATTTTATGGCATGAAGTACACCATAAGGTCCCAACAGTTGAAGGTAAGTTCATTTAAGATCCCAATGTTTGAAGAAATGAGTCAATTTGGGTTTGAAAGAACACGTGTCAACATGAGATAATATTTAATTAAAACCTACAAGACTTTTCTCTTGTTGACATGTGTCCTTGGGACTGAAATTGACTAACTTCTTCAAATGTTGGGACTTTAAATGAACTTATCCCCAAATGTTGGAATTTTTTTTTAATCACTCGAAACATTGAGACCTTAAATAAACTTACCCCAAACATTGGAACACTCTGATGTAATTTATGTGAACTTTATGCATTATTACAACTCTCAATCATATTAAAATCCTTAACTTTACTAAAGACATATCGAATCTTAAAATGTTGCAAACATGAGTAGATTTATGTGCTAGTGTTATTATTTCCAAGCAAAGACCCCTTAGCTTCGTCTCTTAGATTTATGTATGCTCAAATTGGGTGCACATTGGTGAGACTTAAAAAGAGTAATAATGAACACATACATGGAGCAAATTATTTTCTATGAAAGGTGTCCCAATAGTTTAATTATTTTCTAAAGTAGATCATACTTGGATCAAAGAAATTCCTCTACGTTTATTTATGCAAGAGCCTCTGGTTTCAAGGAGAAAGATTGTTAATGAAGATAATTAGGAAATATAGTATAGGACATGCAATAGGTAAAGCCATAAGTGTGTATTTTTACATGCTTATCTTAATAGAAGTCCTAGATTTTGCATGTAATTTATAGTGTTTTTATTGATTTAATATCATAAAAGTAATAACTCATTCAAATTTGATCACTACAATGTGAAAATTGATCAAATACTTCACTAAAGTCAAATTTTGAACAAAATCATGCAGGATTTAAGAGAGGCGTCCAAACGTCCTTTTCTCACCATTCGAATAGCTATATGGCCAAAAAGAGAGAGAGAGAGAGAGAGAGAGAGAGAGACTATATGTGAAGTATCTTAAACTACTTAACTTAATTAAATTAGCATTGGTATATACATATTGATTTATTGATGTGTGAATATTGTGAATATATTTAGTTGATAAGATGGCATATGTTAGTATGATTAAGTATTTGTCATGTATTTTTTTTTCTCTAGTTATGAAGCCTGTTTTCATTTCAAATCAAACCTAAGCCCATGAACTCAAGTACTATCCCATATAATAGGCCTTCTTCTCAATTCTTCCTATGTCTTAAAAATCAAACAGGCATATTTTTTGTCTTTTATAATTATGAGTGAAATTTACTTTTTGCAAAAAAACACAACTCCCAAACAGATTCCAAAAAATGACCCTTCCAGAGCCAAGTTCAAGCACAAATCCTTCATCATTTTGATTGAATTTTTCTTGCAAAACTCATCAAGATTTCCATCCAGTCTCATCTATAAGTTAAAGTCATTCAAGGTAAAGCTTTACTTGTTTTTTCTAATCATCTACTCGCTTGTTTCTTCCATGAATACAAAGTTTTGATCAAATGGTTTCTTAGGCAATTGAAGGTTGAATTGATGAACTAAGTTGGTCATTAAGCTTAGATGAATTATTAGAACTTGTAAAAGTAGAGTTAAAAAGTTTGTTGTGGTTGTTTTGTTGAATAAGTGATTTGTATAGTTTATATGTTGTTTTAGTATTGAAAGATGAAGTTGTGAATTATAGAATTGTTAAGTTGCTTGTAGGTGAATGTCTAGTAAGTGTATATGGATCTTTTAATACTTAAAAGTGAGTCCATAACTTGAATTTGATGTGATTTACTTATGGGAAATTATATTACTCAAGTTATAAGAAGCAAATTTTCAAACCAAAATAAATTGGATCATTTTCCTTGTCAATCACAGGCATGATCATACCCATGATAGTCTCAGATTTTGATTTTTGTTTTAGCGATTACGGGCATGATCTAACCTATGATAGCCACTGTTTTTGTAAAAATCTAATCATCATGGGCGTGATTGATGTTATGGTAAATATTTTTTGGGAAAATTTAACAATTACAAGTGTGATGATAGGTATGATTTATACTTACTCTTAATAGTTGAATAAGCTTAATTTATCACTTATTGGCATGATTCATGGTAGAATTGGTGCTTAATTGATACGTATATTCATTTCAACACAAATAGGAGCACATTAGAAGTATTAGAAGAAATTTAAGGAAAATTTAATAAAACATGATGGAGAAATGTAGCTGTACGGCTGTAATTGGGAAAATTAAGAACCAAAACTATGTAAGACATCTTATACGGGCATAGATGGAGGGCCAAGGTGAAAAATCATGGTCAAAACCCAACATCTGCTTTTGTACGCCTGTAGTTATTGAGGAGTGAAGACAAAGCAAGTCATGATCTTAGTATGGTCCCCACTATGAGCATAATTTGGAAGTTTGAAGGAGAAGATCATGACCAGATTCTAGTAAGGTTCATACCATGGGTGTACAAGTGAAGAAATGTCAACACCAGAGGCTTGTAAGGGTGTCTCTACGCCTGTAGTTCCGATGCAATGGGAGCAAGTTTTGCTCTTGTACGCCCGTACTTAGTAGTGTGTAGTCGACATATTTTCTTGACGTTTCTCAAACAATGTAATACTTAATATTACAAATGAATGGTCACCTATATTCATTTGTAACTCATAGGGAAAGTGTGCCAGGTATAAAAGCAACATACCCATTCATCAAAGATGTTCATATCATATTTTATTTTCAGTTTTCCATAGAATTAAATCTCTTTTTGGTAATACCCGTGAGGAATCTGTTGAAGATTGCAAGTACGTGTGTGTGAATTCTTTAAGTTTGTGTTGTAATCATCTTTGGGACTAGAGAGAGATGAAGATGGGTTATGAAGTTGTGTTCTAACATTGTATCGTGTAATACAAATAGGGGTTTCTTCTTTTCTCTAATTCTTATCTTATTTTCTATTATAATTATGTCTTTTCTAAGTTTGTTTCATTTTCCATTATGTTTGAGTAGTAAATTTAGGGTTTACGAAGTCTTATTAACATGAAATGTGCATTTAACTGTTAATTATCCTTTTAATTACGAAATTTCTAATGATACTTCATAAAAGTTAGGAGATTGTAGTGCATGGCATGATCTTACGCTAGATCTCGATAGAAAATATTGAGAAACAATTCTATTGAGTAGATCTAAGTCATTAGAACATATTACTCCTGTTAATAGAGATATTGTAAGGAAGTTTGCTCCATGTTTTAGGGAATTTAAGAATAACAAGAGAATTTTAAGGCAATTCTGATTTGTCTATTCACTTAGGAGAGATTCTAGTAGATGCAATTGGAATTAGAATTGGTTTATTATGAGAATAATGACCATGATTTGAGAATTCCAGCAAATGAGTAATTAAAAGGATGAATAGTATTTAACTCGTGTTAATATGATGGAGTAATCCAGTCATGTATTTATGATTTGATTGTGTTAAAATTTAGTTTTGCATGTTATCTTGGTGAAATCTTGTAACTAATAGTTTAGTTGTTAATTGTAGGCTTAATTCATTCAAGTTCACTTATTCGATTGCTAGATAATAGAAAATTTAATCTAGTACTAGTGCTTGACACGTTCCTTGAGGAGACGACCCTATACTCGACTCTATATTACTAAACGATAGGTACACTTGCCTACACAAATCAAGTTTAGGAGCAGATAGTAGGTTTGCAAATTGTTAAACTTGATAACTGTTATTAGAGGATCATCATGTGACGTAGGGCGTGATCGCCTTTAACCTTTTCTCTACCCTTAATCATAGGCGTAATGGAGCCCATGATGGCGATCATGACCTCCATAACGGCTGTGATGGATACCCTGCTCCTATGTATAATACATATATATATATATATAATTTTAGGAATAAGAAAATGTATTATATGCATACATGTATAAATACTAGGCTATTTAATGATTTGAGTTTAGTTTAAATTTGATGAATGATTGAGAACTTAATGTACAATTGTGGGTTAATAATGTCCTATATGAAATGATTATCTATCAACAGATTTATTTACTTAGTCGTGCTGGTCTATTGAGTTTCTACAAGCTAAATTAGATAATTCAGGCATGTAGCAACTTAATTGTTGGATGATAGGATAGACATATCTGAAATTGATTATAAACAAAGATGGTCTAAAAGTATTTGAATTGTTTGTGCATTGCCATTTAATCTGGTCCAAGGAGTAGCAATCTTGTTTGGCGATGCTAACATGATAGTTAGGTTCTTAGACCACCTCATTGCCATAATGCAATGACATATCTATAAGTGGCTCAGTTGATAGTCAATAGGGGTAACAGTATTGGTATAATGTTTGCTTATTTTTAAAAGGAAATAATATAATTTAGTTCACGTTTATGGGATCAGTTGAACTAAGTGACACTATAGATTAAGTTAAGTAAAGATTGTTGAACTTGTATGTTCAACATAGATTTTGATGAGACAATTAATTGCACAATTAACTATTCAATTGTGTTAAAAGTACACTTAATTAATTGAACATATATGTTAGAAAATATATATTTTGTATGTGTTGTTCTATGGAGTTTTGTTCATGAATTAACAGGTGCAAATTCATTAAGCACAGCAATGGTCGTGGGTTACGTCGAGGGAACGACGAGTCTATAGTCAAGGCGTGACAAGCTCACGACTAAAGCTCGATAAGTTCAAACATGCAGAGTGTTTGGTCATGGGGTTCATCAAATGCACTAGAGTTTCTAGAGGGGCAAGTTATAAATAAATTATTGCTTCTAAGTGGGGGTAACTACCCATATTGGAAGTGTTGAATGAAAATTTTTCTAAAAGTTCAAAGCAGACTTTTGTGGAATGTAATAGAAAATGGGCCATTGATTATTGAAGGAAAAGAAGAAAAATATTATAATGAAAATGATTAGAAAAGATTAGATCTAAATGATATACCTATGAACATATTGCATTGTGGGTTAAATGAAAGTGATTTTAATAGAATTTGTATATGCAAATCAGCTAAAAAAATATGGGATGAACTAGAAAAGACTTAAGAAGGAACCTCTAGAGTTAAGGAGATGAAAATAAGTATTTCGTATGGTCAGTTTGAGAATTTTAAAATGCTTTCAAATGAATCTATAGAAGAAATGCATAATAGATTCATTAACATCATAAATCTCTTAAGTGTACTTGGGAAAATTTTTATTAACTTAGAAATAAATTCTAAAATTCTCGGGTTACTTCCTAAGGATTAGAAAGTAAAAAGAACTGCCACAAAAGAAGCACGAGACTTAAGTATTATGAGAAAAGAAAGACTCCTTAGAACACTCAAAACACACGGGCTCATCAAAAAGCTAGGAGAAGAATCAAACAAAAAGACTATTGCTCTAAAAGCTACAAATCATGATTCTAGTAATGATGATGATGATGATGAACTTGTCTAGATAGCTAAAAAGCTTAAGAAGTTCATCAAGTCCAGCAATAAGTCAAAAAGAGTGAACGATGACAATAGCTAATCTAGAAACAAAAAGGAGGATGTGATAACTTACTACAAATACCACAAACTAGGATACATCAAGTAGTACTATCCATTGCTCAAGAAGAGATCTAAGGAATCCAGAAAAGAAGCACTCATCACCACTTAGATGATGATGACTCAAGTGACTCTGATAAGAATGTGTGCTTCATGGTACTAGATAATGAGGTAACTTCACCCTCTTCTCCTTCTTATGATGAGTTGTATGCCATATATGATAAAATATGATATAAGTTAGCAAAAGTAAATAAAATGAACAACATGCTCAAATCTTTAATGATGGAAGTAGGAAAAGAACTAGAAAATTTTCAAATCAAGCATGAAGAAATTAAATTAGAAAATGAAAAACTACATGAAAAAATAAATGATTTGAAATTGGAAAATAATAAGATAAATAATAAGTATGAGAAGCTAAAAGGTAAAAATGATGAGTTAAGTAAGATCAATGAAAAATTAACAATTGAAAATGACTTGCTTGATCTTGGAATTAAAACTATCAATAATGATAGAGTTAAATGTGCTAGTAGTAATAATGAAATTCAAAAAGAGCTAAAGGATTAAAAAAATGAAAATATATTGTTAAAAGCTAGCTTAGATGATTTAAAAGCAACTATAGCCAAGTTTACAAATGGTAAAAAGAAATTGAACACACTTCTTGAAAATCAAAAGTGTGATTCAAATAAATATCAAATTGGCTACAATAGAAAAGGTAACCACAAGTCTCACAAAACTCGTTCTGTAAAAGCCACCCAAGAGACATGCAATTACTATGGAAAATATGGTCATATTACACACAAATTATTCAATAAGAAAAACCATGCATTTGACTCATAAAAGTAAGGTGGTTTGGATTCCTAAAAAGGAGATTCTTGTTGTACCTAACTAAAAATGACCCAAGCTCAAATGGGTACAAAAAAGATGATTGTGTTTTGTAGGTACTCCAAGTGGCTTCAAGGGCAAAAATATGGTATATTCTCAAGTTTTCAACTTGCTTGAGTTTAATAGTTTATGCCTATGTTGTTTTTGTATATAATATGTTGATGTAAATTTTTGGTATGAAGATGCTTTTGTGCATGTTTTAAGCTAAAAATGAGTTGAAATTGAATTTGAAATGCACAAAATTGGTTTTTCATGTTTTTTATGCTCAAATAATGTTTAGACATGTTTTATGTTGCTTTTTAAACGTATTTCAAATTTTGAAATTATTTGAATACCATCTTAGACTTATTTGTGCACTCTTGAAAAGTGTATTATGCAATTTTATGATAGTAACTTGCACAAATTTATGATATGAGGATGCTTTTTCATGTCTAAAACCTTTTTGAACTTTTATGTTGTTTGTACATTTCTCCTTGTTTGCAATATCATAATTCTGTCATTTTTTTTATAAGTACAAAGAGAGAGAAGTGTAGAATGCACAATTAAAAGGGGAGAGACATTTAAAAATATTGAATGTGGTAAAGAAATGTTGTTACTGGATTTAAAGGAGAAAGCGGAAAGTAGAGCTTAACCTGCAGATATTATGTAAAAATACTCTCCATTTTGTGTTTCTTTCTACTAAGTGAATAGTATTATTTGTGAAATTAGTGAGCTAATATTGTAAGGCACTATTCACGTATTTGTTTGCGATGTTAGGATAAAGTCCTCTGTTGTTGATGCACATGTGTGAAGTCTTTTGTTGTGAGGCAAAGTGAAATCCTACGTGTGTATAAGCATTTGTGAAGTCTTCTATTGTGAGACAATGTGAAGTCTTATGTGCATATAGGCATTTGTGAAGTCTTCTATTGTGAGGCAATATGAAGTCCTTTATGATGAGACATTGCTGTGAATACTTCTTTGTGAGGCAATTGTTTGTGTTGAATGAAAAGTGTGAAGTCCTCATTGAGTGGGAAAACTTGTGTTGTTGATTTTTTTTTTAATCAGTCCAAAGGGGTAGATATACTAAAGCAACATGCATGTAACATGTTTTACGTTTTGTGCCGTTTAATACAAGGGGAAGGAAAATGTTGAATTAAGTGTAGTTTGCATTCTCCTAACATTAAGCATTAAGGCTCTAAGTCAAATATGAGAAAATTCCTTTGAAACCCAGATGCTTAATTGAGATAGAGTATATTGAGTTGACAAAGGGTTAATTGTGCATGATTGTCTTCATAAAAAATGGGGAGATTATTGAACTTGTATGTTCAATGTGGATTTTGATGAGACAATTAGTCGCACAATTAACTATTCAATAGTGTTAAAGTACACTTAATTAATCGAACAAATATGTTTGAAAAAATATATATTGTGTGTATTGTTCTATAGAGTTTTGTGCAGGAATTAGTAGGTGCAAATTTATTAAGCATAGCAATGGTAGTGGGTTGCATCAAGGGCTTGATGAGTCTATAGTCAAGGCGCGACAAGCTCAAGACTAAAGCTCAATAAGTTAAAACATGCAAAGTTCTTGGTCGTGGGGTTCATTAAGGGCTCGACGAGGTCATAGTTCAGGATACGATGAGTTTAAAATCCAAGACTCGATAAGATCAAAGAAGCATAGCTTCAATCAAGGGTCAGGTCCAAGGTACGACAAGTTTAGGAGAGACATACTCTAGGTCATAACTAGTTTGAATTTGAGATCGATGGAGTCCACTTAAGCTGAAAGCACGGCACTTTAAGGCGCGATTAGCATTAGGGCGTGACAATTTAAAAGAACAAGCCGATGTAGCAAAAAGAGCTGTTAAAGTTCATTTAATACTTAGCGACTTAAAGACGTTATCTCTAATGGACATTTAAATTCTTGAAGGGTGTAAATACTCTATCCTTAGGAGATTTGAGAACAAAGAAGTGCGAATTAAAAGTACCTTTACTTGTGAACAAATAAATCATTAATTTTCTCGTTCTCTTATTCATTAAATTGTAAATATCTATAAAGAGAGAGAATACAATTCTAGTACTCTATTCTTATATTTGCAATCTATTAGAGAGTATCTAGAGAGAGAAAGGAAATATTTTACTTCTTAAGTGATGTAAAAATGGTGTATTGCTCAACTTGAGTGTGTTTATTTGGTGATTAATAAAGTGGTGGTAAAGTCCTCAATTGGAGGCATTGGTGGACCATGGAGAGTACGGAGTGGGTTAAACTCCACATTAAGTCTAGACTAAAATCTTCTATCCCATCTCTTTTATATTTTATATTGTAATCTGTTGTTATATTATCCGTTGCTATGAAAGTTAATTTTTATTTGTTACATTAAAATTAATTACTTGAGCTTTTTAGCCTCAGCATGTTTTCAAATATGAGAAATGGTTGTGAACACTAGATGAAACCATTATCTTGTAGATGTTCCTATATGAGATATAGGTATTCAGGCTGTCTATATAATTCCCCTAAGCAGTTGCTGTTACTCAAGATCCCCAGTTTCCTAATGAATTATTCTCGGAGTTTGAATACTCAAATGTTGATTTATTGAACATAATTATAGATAAATAACTTAATGATTATTGCATTGCATTAGATAAATAGCGTATGCAACCTTGTATTTGCTTGTGTTATTATATAATGGGCCTTTGACTCACATTTTCTTTTACAGGTGTTATTGATGATGATTTCTATGATCATTTGGGCTATGAAATGGACTGGGAAGAGTTTATTGAAGATTGGGACAAATAGAAACCTTGATCATAAAATATCGGTTTTTGGAAAGAAAGATTGTTAACACTTTCCAATTTTTTATGTAATATATATAATATATATATATATTGGTTGAAGGCTTATTTATAAGCCTATAGGTTATAATACAAGAAAACAAGCTTTTCTTTCATGATTTGAATTGGACAAACCTTGTAATGTTTGGTATACCATTCTGATGGTACCGTTAAGGAACTCTATGTAACGATGATCTACTCATTTTGAGTAGCTTTTGTAAAAGTTTTGTTCTATAAGACAAGTTTAAATAAACAATCGATATAAATATTTCCTTTATAGTCCATCTTTTGTGTGATACTTGGGTATTATGCATGGCTAGGGACTGAATATATGCCTAATCTCTGGTTTAGGGCATGTTGAGTTTTTATAATATAGCTCTCATAAGAACAACATGTCATGGTTAGCCCTATGTTAAGCTACGATTCATATGCTTTCTAACTCTTGTGCAAACACTAAGTTTGATTCATTTTAAGTATAAAAGCATTTGGATTTCCATTTAACTACTCCTCAAGCATCATCCAAATAATACACTAATTCCTAACTCTGGTTTAATGAAACATGTTTCTAGCCTAAATCCCCTTTTGCAACACTCAGCTGCTAACTTAAACCCTAATTAAAATTTATTTCAACTTGCCTGTCATTAAAACTGTAAGGGTATGTCATTCAAACAAAAATAAGGACAAAAAATTTGTGCCACCATTCTAGCATATTTCATTAGCTCTTTTTTAGTAGTTAACTTAGGTCACCACAAGAGCTATAAGGTAGTATTTTCTAGTATATTTAGGTGGGTTTCTAGTAAAACTATGACTCTTTTTCCTTTTTTCCCCCCTATTATGTAGGGGCTAAACTAGTATAATTATGACTCTAAATTAAATTTATAATCATAGTCTTACTTCTATTTTGGTTTAGACTCCAAATTGTCACTTAGCATTTCTATCTTAGGTTTTTGTGTTCCTAAACTTATTTCTTTAATAAGTTGTGATTATTTTGACATTTTGTTTGTAATTGTGATGTGGCATGGGTAAAATAAAAAGTAATGTGATTATATGATGTTTAATAGATCTAATGGCTTAAATGAAATTTTATTATATCGGCTTGTTATATACTTGTTGTTTTGTACACTTTCTATGGAGTACTCATGTAACTTGTAATAGGATTATTTGATTTATTTTTTTTATCTCGAGTTTCTTGCTTAAATTACTAACCAAAGTTTGTCCTTAGGTTACATTGTTCTATAAATTGGGTCTTGCTATTTGAAAGAGATTCAAAACATCGTATATAAAAATAGTTTGAGATGAATGCATGCAATCATGGTAAAAATACTAAAAACTATATTCTTTATGTGGTTGAAGCAGTGCCTTGAGATACAGATATATGATTCAATAACAAGCTTAACCAAAACAACTAATGTTGTGAGAGGACTTAGCTATTTAATAATAGTTATTAATGAACTACACAAGATGGAGGTTCTTATTATAACTAGAACTTAGCGATTCAAAAAAGACGTGGGTTCTTATGAGTTTGGTCAAAATGAATTACGCTATGTTCACTTAATTTAATATGACTTAAAATTAAGCAACCAAGTGTTTACCAATTTCAATTACAAATGAAAACATGGATTATAATGGGGGATTAGCTCAATTAGTAGTAATTTAGGTTGTAAAGTGTTGTTCTATTACTTAAAAAAAGCCCTTTTAATGTGATACAATATATAAGCCAATGTCATTGTAGCCTAGTGACATCTCCTTGGTCTTTCAAGTGAGAGGTCTTAGGTTCGAATCCCCCCTCCACCGTTGTAATGAAAAAAAAAAAGAAATTGATACAATATATAAAGGACAAAATAGTAATTAAAAATAATTAGTTCAACATAATACATAATTCAAGATAGTCTAGGTTTCTTCAAAATAGAGGATTTTGTCCATATGTATTGCTTTGAGGTAAAGATGAATTTGCACATCGGTAACTTTGACATCTGGAGCTTTTTTATTAAAATACCATGATAAGAGATATGAATGATGCCGCATTTGTAGTGGTAAATGACCAACGACTTTAATAGGTTTTATCTAAAACTCATTCAATCAAATTGAAATTTTAAGAGATTATATATGTTTCTTAGTTCCTTGTTCCTCAATTAGTGAACTCGATTGAATTCTTTAAACTGAGATGTGTAGACCTCTCGCTTGAGCTCTAACACTTAGATTCATTGTCCCAAGATTTAAGTAGATTTACCCTCTAATTTGGTTTGCTGTCATTGTCTACAATATATGATGACAAATCAAATAAGTTAAATTTGGCTAAGACTCATCATGAAGTTGTTCAATTGAATGCTATTTTTGCACCTTTTGACTTGGAAATCATTCCTTCTTTAAATGTATCTAAGCTAGATCACCCAATTGAAAGATCAACAAATGTTTCATGCCTTTATTACATTATTCTCTATGCCTATTGGTTTGCTTATATATATGTTCGAACACTTACCAATGGAGTTTTTGAACCTCTCTAGCTTATTTGTTATGCGCCTACTATATGCTTTTGAAGTTAGTAATACAAAAATTCCACAATCTTTTTTTCTTACTAGAGTGGATGGATTGTACTAACACTCGATGTAGTATGCACATGTGTCTAAATCAAGAGCTAGTTATATGAACTATGAATTTATAATTTTATAAGTTTTTTCAATTAAAATGGATAAAAAATCATTTAGGTGTAGACTTTAAGTAGAATTATGAATTTAGTTATAAAATACTATAAGGTTATAATTTTATCAATTTTTATACAATTTCGTTTGGTTCTATCGATTTTGTACATGATAGTGAATAGTAAAATCATGAAGTTTAACAATCATGGTAATATGTGTAATATCATTCATTATCTAACACTACTTGATGGAAAAAAAAAATTCCAGTAAGTGTTTAAAAGGGTAAATTACACCAAAATGTATCAACGTTTGGAAGTAAGTTCATTTAAGATATCAACGTTTCGCAAAACGGTCAAATGAGGTATTAAGGTTTTGTAAAGTTCATTTAAGGTATCAATGTTTAATTAGTTTTTAATTAAGTTTCTAAAGTTTTCATTAATGGTCAATTAGTAATATATTTTTTGAATCACTTTGCAAAATGTTGATACCTCTTTTTAACCACTTGAAACGTTGATGCCTTAAATGAATTTATTCTCAAATGTTGATTCCTCTTTTGAACTAGTTGAAACTTTGATATCTTAAATGGACTTACCCTCAAACATTGATACTTTTCATTGTAATTTATCCGTGTTTAAAATACCTGAGATAAAGCAACTAGCATTTTATACACTTTTGATTTTTGACAATTTAGTGACTATACTTTTAATTTTAGTATATAGAGCTATTTTTTATTTTAGTATCTCTGTTAATGGGAAAGTTAATGATATATTTTCTTTTATTTTAGTATCTGTTCTTTTTTTTAATTACATTTTAGCGTCTATACTTTAGTTTTGATACACTTTAAAGTCATTCACTAATTAATGTTTTTAAAATTAATATTTTACTTTTCTTAAGTGTTTTATTTTACAATTTAAAAGAAAGTTATGTATTAATTCATTAAAAATTGATTTTAGTTTTTTAATTGGTTTTTTTAAAGATAAAAAGAAAATTATTTGTATATGATAATTTCAATTGTAAAAAACTTTTTGCATGTAATTTTTTTATTTTAATAGAATCTCATATTAGAGATGCCCTTAGTATCAATTACTCTATGTTCTAAGATAACATAAAGTTGTTTATATTTTAAAGTGGTTATAGTTTGTAAATGAAGTGGGGTCAACACAACAAGTAAGCGCTGATTAGTGGACTTAACATACATCCTTGATAACCATCACCAACTGCTCATTATTGTAAACCTCGAGAATTTTTCATATCAATAGAAATATATAGAAATATAAAAATAGAAAATATATGATTACTATTGAACTCAAGAAAGACCCTAAAATAAAATTACGGGTAGTAATGAGCTTGTATATAGTTTCAAACCTAAAAACAAAGTTTTCTAGATAATATTAAATACTACTAATAAGATTTCATAATAAGTATCAAAAACTCAAGATATAAGAATAACTTGGTTAAGATTTTAAGTGCGATAACGAGTAAATAACTAATTACGCTTACAGTTAGAAAATGATAATTTAAAGATAAACCGTTAGGGTTATAAATGCATAATAAAAACATAAACAGATCTATAAATAATAATCTAGACTCCAAATAAATATTTGGATCACGCCATTATTTTAATTAGAGCATTCTTAAGTTATTAGAGCCTAGAGCGAAAATTGACCTATTAAGCTTAGAAAACTCTAATCGGGTGAGATAAAACCTAAAAATAATTAATCGTGTAAACTTTAAACCTAAAGTTGAACATAATAATAATCTAGAAAATTTGCAGAATTCTATATGAATTTTTGGAGATAAAGCTCTTGAATAATTGTCATATATGTACTCGTTCCACTTAATAAACTACTATAAAATCTAGATAATTATTAACTAACTAATATTATGTTAATATATATGCAAACAAATTCGATGCATTTGAAGAATTATGGCTTGGATTATCTTGATAATTGTTGCATCCATGGTTGTCAAACTCGAGTTTCTACCTAGAATCACTAAAGGGTCCGTAGAATCGAAACGTAAAATCGAAATGTAGAATCGTAAGATTCTACAACTAATATAAATTTGCTTACAAAAATTATTGATGTACTTACTAAACTAATAAAAATTTAAATAAATTATGAAAATAAAGAATTTAGTATTAATTTAGTTATGTACAACCAAAATTTAAGTTTTACCAATCATAATTCACATACTGTCATTAATATATTTAGTGCAATTTTATAATTAAAATAATTATTTTTATTTAATGATGATTCATAATCCATAATTATTAAGATGTATTGCAAATTATTTAAATTATCATGTGTGAGTAGCTAGTTTTGTGCAGTAATAAATATTTTCATGTTCACTATATATTTATACAAAAAATCATTACATAAAAAATCATTATATTTATGGCAAATAAATTTATAGATAGAAAATTATTAAAAAAGGAAAAAAATGTAGCACTATATATATTAGTTTAATTTTCATCCAAAATGTTCAAAATATATCATAGTATATATCATAAAATAAAATAACTCTCTGAAAAATACAAAAAAAAAAGGAAATAAAAGGAAAAAAAATATTAAAAAAACTAAAATTAAGTTAGATTAAGCTAAATATCAAGAACCAACCCCAAAAACCCTAAATTTAAATATATTAAATTGATTGCATTTTTAAATTTCAAATAGAAAAAAAAGTGTAAAATTACAACTTTACGATTCTACTTACGATTCTACTACCGATTCTACCACCGATTCTACCGATTCTACTCACGATTCTACGATTCTACTTACGAGTTTACTCAAAAAACGATTTTGCTTGCGAGTTGAATCGAAATATCTTCATCAACTCGTAAACTCGTAGAAACGTACGAGTAGACTCGCGAGTTTGACAACCATGGTTGCATCCGAAATTTACACAACAAGAGTCAAATAAGCAAATAAAAGTCAATAAAATCAACTCAAGAGCCAATCCAAATTTTCCATCTATACAACTCATTAAATGAAGAGAAGAATCAAGTGGGATCATGAAATTTCGGTAAGCAACTTCTTCCTCTTCAACTGAACAACAAGGCTTCTATAACTCCATTATATAAGCTCCTTTATCAATTAAAAACCAAAAGCTTTAATGCACTACCAAATAAAGCCATTAACCCACCTAAAACAACAACAACAATAGCTCAAATTTGTCCCAACCAAACCACAACAAATCAACAACTCAAATCCAAAACAACTCTATTAAAGCTTCACAATAAGCTTAGGAAAGAAAAAACAAGATGAGTAATTTCATTTTTAGTTAGTAATATGGTAGAACACTAGCTTAAACATAGTATTGATTAACATATTATTATTAATATTAATACTAATATCATTATTGTTAATATTAGTATACTTTGCAATAAGAATAAAATTAAGATAATTATAAAATACTTATTTTATATAGATAAATACAAAAGAATGGAAATTTAAATAAGTTAAAATTACAAATAATGCGATTCATAAAAATGACAAGATAATTATACGAAGTAGATTAAAAAAACACGACGAAACTAAATAATATCAAATAAATATTCGTTACTATAATAAGTTAACTAAAGAACAATATAAAAGGGATGATAATGGTAATGATAAAATATCAATCCACTAAATATAAATTCTACAACTATCCAATAAGAATATATAAATATCAAACAAGATCAAGAAAAGCAAAATGAAAATAAAATATTAAATAAAAATTGATTATCATAAGACCATTAAATGACCAATATAGTAATAGAAAAAAAACCAAATACCAATATAGGATACTTAGACACTTATAGAATTTTAGTTTTATAATTATGTATTATTGATGAATATTTTATTCATCTCAATAGGTGATTTTGAAACTATAGAAGATTTCTCAGCTGACTATTACGACTAGCCAGTATGAGCAGGTGAGTAATCAGACTTATTACATTGTGTGTGCTTGTAACTTAACTGATCTTAAATGAAAGATATTAACCTGAATTTGCTGTATGGGCTTACAGGAATTGTTTGTTGTATGAATGGTTGATTGCTAAGTTACTTTAATGATAGTAGTAACAGATTTCTATATGATCGTATTGCTTATATAATCGTTGTTTGTCTATGAAATGATTGATCACCTTAAACTTGATTAAAACTACTGGTACCATAAATGAAATGAACATGCATTACATGATTTGCATAAGCAATATTTGAGTAAGTGGCAGCCTACTACGTGTTAGTGTTACGAATCTCTGTTAATGCTTAGTTTTTCTAGGCAAAGAGGCCATTAGTCATATGCAAGATTACCTTTGTTTTGTAAATACCAATATTATCAGAACCGAACCGGGGTTTGACCCGGACAGGCTAGGGGGTCAAGGGTCGAGAGGTCGGACTGGGTTCGACTGGGGGTCAAAACGGGGTCACGAAAAAATAAAAATATAAGGGATTTAATTATAAAATACCAATAAGTGTATAATCACTCAATTAACTCTATATTTGGATCAAATTCATCAATTAATTATTAAATAAATATGATTTAATGATTATATTTTATAAATTTATAATAAAGTATGAATAAATATTTAAATTTTTAATTTTTATTTTTTTTGGATCTGGGTTGTCCAGGTCGATCCGGATCTCGCCGGTTCATTACAAAAACGAGTTTTAGGCGAGACCCGGACCAGCATTAGTAACGGTTTCGGTCGAACCGGATTGAACCGGTCGGTCTTGGCCGGTTTTGACAACCATGGTCAATACCATAGGAACTAAATGGTAAATGAAGGACACCACTTATGGTATCGCTTTAAAATGACTAATACTTAGTGGAGTTTCTAAAGCTAAAACAAGAAATTAGTGTTAAAGACATAATAAAGTTAAAGTGATAATTAAAGTGAGTATTGTTGTTTTCCTATATGCTTAGTCTCCCTTGAGTAGGTAGACCATAGTATTGTGTTCCTTTAACCTCGATGAGATGACATAAATCTTCATCTTACTTTGAATTCCAGGTTATCCAAGCTTGTATTTGTGCATATTTTGATTGATGCATTTTATATGATTGTTAATAAACTTATTTGATATGGGGTTAGTTCTGGTTATTTACTGAGCCCGTGGTTTCGCTCACACTTCAATAGTCCTTTCAGGTTTACACTTAGGCCATGGCTGGTCACTTCCAAGAATTTAGCCCCGGTAAGAACTTTAATATTTGAAGTTCATGGAAGATTATGGGATAAGTTATTTGCCTTTATTTTTAGTCTAAGCTAGTATTTAAATTATCAGTTATGTGCTTGGAGATTTTTAGAAAGATGGTATGATTCGTAATATTATATTTAAGCACTGAGATGATAGTTATTTACTAAATTATGGCTTACATATATTTATCATTTCTTATCGAAGCAACTAAAAGATCCCGTCTTTTGTAAACATGTCATTCTCTGAAGGTAATCTAGTGATAGTATTCAAGTGTAGCTTTTTTACTACTAATAGAGTACCTTTGGGGCGTGACAATTATCCCACAATCCCACTCTTCACATAACCATTTGGGGATCATTCCAATATAAATATCTCCTTTGGCACCATTATAATGGAAATGTTGTTTATAAACCTACATATATTTATAATGCCTACTGCATCATCAATATGTCAACTAATTTAAGCATCAAAGTAGCTGCATTAAGATAATCATTGGCACTCTACTAATCGTATTTTGTCTTACAAGCCCAATACCTTTGGTGCTCCTCTGATGAAAATGTGAATTTCCAAACTTGTTATACATTGCAGTCCTGTATGTTTTAACATTTCATTAAATTTTCTTTTTTCATGTCCCTAAAAACCCTTGTGAGATTGTTGAAAAAGTCCTCCTTTTGCTTTAGTCAATAAGTGTACAAAAATAAATCGACATTTAAATGACTAGCATGTAAAGAGACTGAATTTATCTTACTTGAGTTTAGTTGGGGGTATTTATAATAGCAGGCTCATCTTTGATTTGGAATGTAGAAGAAATTAAATAATGAAACTACCTTCAAATTGTTTAGAAAAGAATGTGTGGGAATATTAAACAAGTGAACCTTTGTTATTTAGGAAACCTTCCCGAAGTTGACCTTACAAGTTGGTGATAACTTGCCTAAAGCATGCAAGTGATCTAAGTTGCTAGCCACCAGATCTATGAGAGGCTATTAAGCTATTGCCAAATAAGATAGCTTGTCATAACCTCATAGACCATTCTAAACCTAACACATAACCTAAATAGTATGACCCAATGCCCATTAGATTGACCTGTATGATGGAAAGGTTAAATTAGGCTTGGAAGCAAAATTATTTGCAGAAGTGCTTATATACTAGTCTAATCAATGTGTAGACTTTTGTAAATTTATGGCTCTGTTTGGTTCGTTGTTATACTGAGGCACATGCTCGATTTAGTTTATGCTGTTTATCAATAAATAGATATAGATTAAAAATAGGTATATTTACTTACAAACAAGACAAAATAAACTACATAAAAATTAGCTGCAGTTTGTTGGATGTCTTATTTTCATTTGTATCTTATCTATATTTGATTTATATCTAGTCTATTTGATCTATGCATGAATAAAAATATTTTTTTATTCATATTTATTTCTTAATAAATAGATTATTTGAAAACGACAAAATTAATATATTAAAATAATCATAATAAAACAAATTAAGCAAACCCAATATATAGATGTAGAATAGATGTAAATACTTAGGAAAAATAAAAAAATTCAAATAGGATGTCCTAATATGAAAAATAAAAATAATAAATAAAAAATAGCATCTTATTGACGGATGTTTGAGTTAGATATATATGTGTGTGTATTGAACTTTCTAACCCTTAATACATGGTTCTTACAAAAGAAAGATCTTCTTATTTAGAATCATAAAGAGCATCCAAAACCAAAACCATTCATTATCATTTCTCTAATAAATAACACATTTATTAATACAAAGTGCAAGCAAAACCCTAGATTTCACCGTTCAACTTTTGAACAGCAGGTAGTTTCATTGTGGGCCTTGTTGAGATGCAGTGAGCTCCATTGGATTTTTCGTGGAAATCCAAATTGTTCCCAACTCAAAAGTATAGCAGTACACGGTCCTCAAGTTACCTGCTTTCTGACGTCTCTTTACCCACCCACTTGACCTTACATGTTTTCAATACTTACAACTCCTCTTACATATATATATCTATATCTATATCTATATATATATAACATATTTACTTAGGAAAATGTAATATTTGGTAGCTAATGATTGGTTATTTAATTTTTAAATATCATTTTAATATTTAAATACAGTCCCTTTTATAATTAATTATACGAATTTTACCTATTATTTTAATTAAGTATACGAATGGAGTTAGCTTAAATATTATGAATAGTCTTAAAAGATTTATAAGTAATAAATTAGTATTTTTAGATTTTAAGTAATTAAAAATAAAAATAAGTTCAATTTGTCGATGTCAAAAGAAAAAAAAAATCCGATATTTATCCTTTTTATAATATAATAATTGTATCCTAACAAGTTTCATGCATGCCTGTAATATATGTTTCTAGAAGCTCTTGTAATCACGCTTCAGGAAATGCCCAGATGCCATACAATATGTTATAATATTCAATAAAAAAAGGTGGCCGGCCAAAAGTGACACTGTGACATCCTCTGGTAGTAGTGTTAGGTAGATTTTGCTCCAATCAGTGGTGAAAGCGACCACACCCATATCACCTTAATCTTAATCTTTTTGAATTGTCATCATTATATAGTACAAAATTACATAGTTTGATTGATGTCTCTACCCATAAGTTTTTCTATTCATCTTCCCCCCCTATAAACAGCACCCAACTTTGTAATTATATCAAGACTACTACATTCTATGAGTTTGGTGAGAATTGTAATGCTTTTTTGATTTTTCAACCAACTTGGTATATATAATTTGATTTCCTTTGTTTATCAAAACATGAAATTGATGTTGGATCTTTAAGTTCTTACTTATAATGGAAAAATATTGATGAGTGATACATATTACGTGAATATATATATAATGTGTAATTTCAAATTATTTGCTAATACATAAACAATATAGTGGATGGTTTTCAAACTAACCACCAGTCAAATATCACGTGTTAAAAAATCTTTGGGAGCGATGCACTGCCTGTATATTACACGTGGCATGTGTAATACCTAATAAATCTTTTCTCTCTTATAATATTATAAGCATTTATTTGTATCTTCTGATCCGTCCTATATTCTTATTTAATTATTATAAAAGAAAATCTGACACCATGCTTATACAAACCCAACAAAATAACATACAAACACACAGCCTACTAATTTAAGCTGCAATTGTTGATAAGAGACGAGGATAGCAACTAATCGTTGATGGTAGTGCTACCGAAAAATCTTAATATTTTTCAGAAGAAATACACTATAATTGCTTATGATATTTTTACCTTTTAGTTTTATGACCTACGTTTTCATTTTTTTTTCTTTTTTAAGTTTATAAAAATTATAAAATTATAGGTCAGTTTTAAATTAAAAAAAATACACACACACACACACATATATATATATATATGAATCTCGAAACGAAAAAAGTCTAAAAACTTAGGTATTTCATTTTTTAATTAATTTTAAATTTTGTGACCTATACGTTTATATATATATATATATATTCCTTATTGCAGTAATCAACTTTGAGCCTATTTGTTTAGCTTTTCTAGGCAGACACAGACTTTTTTTTTTTAATTTTTTCTAACAAATTGTTTTAAGAAATAAATATAGATAAAAAAAGTTAATAGTTCTAATGAAAAGATTGAATAGATCAAATATAGATAAAATACAAATATAAATTAAATATATTTATACATATCGTTTCGATACAGATATAAATGAAAAATAGACTATCCAAACAGACCCTTCAACAGCTTTACAACAAAAAGAATTAGACTAAAAAAAAAATTAAAAATATAAATCCAGAACTGTAAAACCAGAAAAAAAAAAAAAAAAATATTGCTTCTTTCCCAATATTTTTAACCACTTGAGATTATGGCAATATTAACCATTATAAATCTTTGTTTATGGAAAAATAGATTGATAAAATGTAGGGGAAAAGAAAGAAGAAGGGAACAAATGCAAACATCGTAACAACCAATTCTTCTATCACGCCACTGGTTGATTAGGAAATATATAACATAATTTCCCAAACAATAAATGTGAAAAATGGGGGAAAAAAGTAGCACCTGCAAGACTTATTGGGATACCAAAACTCTTGAAATTTCTTCCTAGAATTCATGACTTTAACTACAACACAAATAATTTTATCTTGACCCCGTATTTCGATGTTGATACATGGCCAAAAAATATATACATATATGTATATATATAAATGATAATGCTCTAATTAGTATGATATAATAAATTTATTAAAAAAATTTTGGTTCTATAATTAGTGAGAAGTAGGGGAAGTTAGTTTATCTTCTTTCGTTTTAAAGTCTATTGACTAACGTCCACAAGATTATTAAATTCAGCTTCCGGATTTGACAAGAGTAGGTATAGGAAGTTGATATGCGTCTTCTAGAACCCCCCCTAATAAGATAAACCATAGTAAATAGCACAAGGAAAAAAATAATTCAAAAAACAATGGAAGAAGAGTCAAAACACTGTGTTTGCCTAAGTATATTAATAAATAAGTAAAAGGGACTTTGGTTTTTTCCGGCTATTTGTCGATTGTTAGGAATTTTGCAATTAAATCCACAAGATATAGCTTTCTTGCCGACGTACCCCACAATTTCCTTTTGGTTTTTGTTTTTACCCCTAGGTTTGCCTATATGCTTCATCTAAATTTGCAAGTTTCCCTTACGGGTTTTAAATTCCTAGGAACCCACCATTAAGTGCATTAGATCAGCTAGCACGAGACTGTTCTAATTTAACCGTACTTTTGAGTTTGAGTCTTCAAAATGCATACTGCGTTAAAACTCAATAGAAGAACTTTACTGTCCTTATGGCTCTACCCAGCTTGAATCCGTCTTAATTGGTATCCAATGTGTGCTCTATACCAAGTGGCCTAATTAAGGAAAAAAAAAAAAAAAAGAATCATAGGGCTCCCTTGTCCAAAAATTATAGTTTTCTTTTTATTACATTCAAAAACTAGCATATATGATTACTAGGTACTACTTACATAATACAATGATTTTATCATGATTTTATATAATATGATCTATCAGGAGAGTCAAAAAGATAATAGATGATAAACACATAGAAGGGCATATGTGTGTATATATATAATTTTGAGTTATCATACATCACAACCTAATTAAACTAATTCGTTTATGGAAAAAAATTTAGTTGATATGACAAAGCAATACATTAGAATTGATCAAATTCTATTAGGAAGTAGAATTGGTAATTTTTAAAATTTAATATGCTATATTTGTTATAAATTTATTAATATTTAGTGTGTGTATAACACATGACTTGTAATACCCAATGAATCTTATTATGATAGTTATAAGATAAAATAAATGGCAAGCATTATTATAAGGAGGTATTAAAAACAATTATTATCACAATCACATTACACTTCTGTTAAATAGGTACGTCGAACCTATGATTGCTTTGTTGAAAAATTTTGAAAAATTACAAACCCATCTTGATGATTGCGGCTTGAATTGTTCTTAATCAAACAAGGGTATCTTATTGCTTCCAATTGCTTCAAATTTGATTTCACACTCCCCCACTAAATTATCCAATCAACCATGGTCTACCTACAAATACCAAATATACAAGCCTATCATAGCAAAATAATAAGAAACCCACAGAAGCAAGTGGGTCCAGCTAGATAAAGAAGGGAACATCCAAATTTTAAAAAAAGTAAGGAGAAGAAAGCGGAAGAGAGCAATGTGTACCTACCTACCAAAACCAAATCCATCGTCTTTTTACACATCTCATCTCAATCTCCCACTTAACTAATTAATTGCAACCACTCGTCCCTTCTCACCAACTCGGTCAAATTTCATCCCACCCTATTCCTTCGCTCCCCCCACCCCACCTCCCCAAACACCACCATATTTATATTCCATTAACGCCCACACCCAACAACACCAACACCAACACCACACCACGGTATGGTTACAAGTTTTGTATAACTAACGAGACTCTCAAAACACAACACAACCTGTGCTTTTTATCTTCTGTTGCTCTTAATTTTTGTTTATACATATATATCATGGGACGATCACCTTGTTGTGACAAGGAGCACATTAACAAAGGTGCTTGGACTAAAGAAGAAGACGACCGCCTTATTAACTACATCAAACGACATGGAGAAGGTTCTTGGAGATCTCTCCCTAAAGCTGCTGGTGAGTACTTTAGAAGATTTTACCTGTAATCATTGGTTTATTATTGTTTGGCATGTTTTGCTAAACTAAAGTATGTTGTCCTTGATTTGTAAAACATAGGTCTGCTCCGATGTGGGAAGAGCTGTCGGTTAAGATGGATTAACTACCTCAGACCTGACCTCAAGAGAGGAAATTTCACGGATGAAGAAGATGAACTCATCATTCACCTTCATAGCATCCTGGGAAACAAGTATGTAATTGGCTTCATTCTAAATATGTCTAGAAAGTTATTGAGTTATTTTTTCTAACGATTTGAAATCTTATTTGTTGAAATCAGATGGTCCCTCATAGCGGCTCGCCTGCCTGGAAGAACCGACAATGAGATCAAGAATTACTGGAACACACACATCAAGAGGAAGCTTTTAAGCCGAGGAATCGACCCTCGTACCCATCAATCTATTAATATGGATTCCGGAGCTACTCCTGCTGGTGTCATAACCATGGTCCGTGATAAGAACGAACAAAAAAACATAAACAGAGGAATTAACATCACCACCACCACCACCACCAACACCAGTGGCGGTAGCACGACGAACAGCAGCTCGAATACCGATTCTGCTGCGAAAGGAAATGGTGGCGGGAGCGATAATGGGGTTGTCAGGATGATGCACAGGAATTCAGATTGTGCTGCTTCAATGGAGGAATCAAGCTCTAGCTTCTCGAATAATGGGGTCATTAATCGTGTGGAGTGTGATCTAAATCTTGATCTCTCTATAGGCCTTTTCCCATGCTCATCACCACCCCATGTTTCATCAGGTGGTAATAAAGTGGCCGATCGTTGTCGCTTCAAGGAACAAGAAAAGAACACTAGTACTATGATTGGATCCAGCGGTCAGGACAGAGGTTTATGTTTGTGTTGTCGTCTTGGGTTTGCTAGTTCGCAACCTTGCGATTGTAAATCCATTGTGACCAACATCACATTCGACAGCCCTTTTAGATTTTACATATGTTGATTGAACTGCTGAAAATGGAAAGTAGTTATTTGGGGAAATGAATGATGTCTTTTTTGAACACTACAAATTATGTATATAATTAGTTAATTACATATACCGATTCTTATGACTCTATTGGTCCTTTGTTATTTGTTTTTTTGCCACTCATATTGAAACTCAATAGCACAAATCGGTAATTCTTATAGTTAAACTATTTGTGATGTCCCGATATAGGATAGTGAATAGTAATCCTTGAACCGATTATTAATTCCCCTTCTCCCTTTTTTGTTTACAATTTGGTTCATCCCTTCGAGATTAACTATCCAAGAACTCACCAGAGCCATACGGTAGAGATACTTCATTCCCTTCGATAGCAAATTGGACATAGGCTTGCAAGCATTCATCTTGATCACTTTCACACCAACAAAATTGGAAACTCGTTGTTGCTTTGTTTTGATCCTTCACCAGCACATATTCTCAATAATTTTTGTGCTCATTCATCGCACTTTGTTAAGTCTTGATTTTTGACGTTGTAAAATTCGCGTAATATCGGAATGCGATCTTTAATATCTATTGATTCTATGAATACACAGATAAAAAACATCCAAAATTCAAAAAACAATAAAAGAATTTGAAATTCTGAAAAATTGAGCAAAAGACAGCTCAAAGACAATATTATTGATCAACTGTTCTTTTAATATTTGCCCTATGCTGTATAACTTATAAAAAAAAAGCAAAAAAAAAAAAAGATTTAATAAAAAGGAATCTAACCAAACTTAAGAACTAGAAAAAAAAAAAAACTACTTTTTAGGATTTTATGACTAAAACAAAGATAAAATGATGATATTTTATGGTTTTCTTAAGATAAAACATGAAATAAAAGATTAAATCATTCTAGAATTGGATACGATGTACCAAATCAAGAAAACAAACTTAGAGTTGATTATTCCTAGGTTGATATGACTCACAGAACTAGAACCAATCGAAGAATTAAAGAATAGTCATTTACGATTCATGAAAGGCAGCCCAGTAGCACATACGTACGTAAACGAATTAAATATATCAATAGATAACATGTATGTTAATAGATGACATGTTATTGACGGCAACCAATATAACAAAAGATAAGTATGCTACCATCCTAATAAAACCGATAAGTACAACATAAAGGAAGATCGGCACATTAAAAAATTGATAAGGACAAGTTTATTAGGATAAATACTCTAATTATGGTTGTCAAAATTTCATGTGATTTTACTTGATTTGGCTCTAATAGGTTATCGAAACTACTGAACAAGAATTCTACTTCCACAATTTAAAATAAATTCATTAAATTCAAAGTGAAATTAAGCTATATATACTTCATTAACTTAACTTCACTAACAAATATCTCTCGTCTAATGGTTAATATAAATAAAAAAGAAGACATATTTAATTTATTAGATATAAATTGGTTGAATATTTATTCAAGATTAAGGGGTAAGGAAACATATGAAAGTGCCCTTACGGAGGAATCGGTACCTTTATAGATATGACGAGATGTAGGAATATGGTTGGGATTATTTGAAATTCTTGATATTGATGATATTGGATATGAATATGAATGAATAACTTAAAAATATTTGGAATTAGAAGATATGAAATTATTGATAATAGTTCCAAATCAATGTTAGTAAAGATGATGATGATAATGACAATGATGATTACAATTAGAAGACATTATAATGGTTTTGGTAATGACGTGATAGTTGATCATTAAAAATTTATTTTTAGCTTTATATGCTATAAAAACGATTTATATTGTAATTTAATTTAGGAAAAATGCATCATTTGGTACTTGAACTTTAGCAAAAAGGTCAATCAAGTACCTAAACTTTAGAAAGTCCAATTTCATATGCAATTGAACTTTTTATGTCCCTAAACACTATCCCACTCAATCATTGTCTGATACGTATCCATTACATAAAAAAAGACAATGAAAGAGTGAGGTTATGTTTATAGGTACAAAAAGTTCAATAGGGTATAAAATTGAACTTTTTATAATTTAGGTGCCTAAATGACCTATTCATTAATGTATGAGTATCAAATTGGATATTACCTGCTTAAGTTATAGAATGGAAATTTGCTATCCCTGGAATATTGTCCCCATCCTGTCCTTGTGAATAATAGTTGCCATGTGTTTATAATATGATAAAGACTATTTGCTTTATTATCGGAATTTTCTTAATTTTTAAATTATTTAACACATCACAAATGTTTATTTTTTGGGACATAATGGAGACACCACTCTTGGGACAACAAATATTTATCCTAATTTATATTGATGGTAACATGTATATTCTACATTTATTCTGAAGGTAACAATTTGTACTTAATTATTTATATACATAATATGATCAAAAGTTATATTGACATTCTTTATTATCATTATCTAATTTTTTTATAAAACAAAAATGTATGCATATCTATAATCTTTGAATGCTAGTTTGCAAAGGTTGTAGAAATTTATATTTGTATCTTCTGATTCTACTAACTCCTAGTTGTAGGATCGTTAGTTTAGCAAACTTGAGTTAATAAAAAATGATATATTCAATAATAAAAAGTTTCATTCTTCAATCTATATATATATATATTACCCTACTCAAAAAGGCTAACATAGTTATAATAGATCAAATCGTTGAAATGGTACAAGTTTCTAACCAAAAAAAAAAAAAAAAACGAAATAGTTGAAAAAGAATAAAATCTCACTTAGAAAGGAAAATACAACTGTGAAAAATATTGTTATTTATCCTAAATAATAAGCTTTAATATCTTTAAATTTCCAATCCTGAAAGATATGAGACTGACTTCAAACAAAAATTCCTCCGTATCTTCTTTCAACAAGTAGAAGTTTTTGATACTATAACTGCTCAAGGTAGACTCTTAACCTTTTTTAACTCTTCAACACTCTGTTGACTCGACATGCTCGACTCGACTCTATTTTCAGTTGTATCATTAAATACTAATTAACAAAATAAATACATACATTAGAAGCTATATAAATTTCATGTCAAAAGCCCTTTAAATTAAACTTGATCTTCAGCCAAAAACTTTATAAAACTTGTTCTTTCCTTTCACCGCTTCACAAGAACATATAAAACTTGTAAGACTTCATTGTACATTATTATGTGTGATTTTTCTTTGCTTTTTGCCCTTCAACCGTTCAAGATTTGTTTTGATATCATGAATTCTTTTCTGAAATGCTTCTACCATGCTTAAACATTGTACGCTTAAGCCCTCCCTTAGCTTTTGAATTATTAGATTCGGTTTGAGCCTCCCGGTTGGATTTTGATTCCTATCACATTAATTTGAAGAAGTTCTAATACGCTAACGTGTTCTTCTTAAACTTGTGGAAGATAGTCTTCCGTGGCCACCATGTCTACTTGTGCTTTCTTCACCACCAAATGCTCCTGATTATGTTCATGGGGTTCTTATTCAGTCATCGAGTTCTCAAGACCACCATTCTCCCCGAGCTTGCATCAATATGGTGTCATTTTAGTGACGGTTATTTCTCTAGCCGTTGTTGGGACAGTTGTGTGTCTTTATTGTTGTGAGTACGCTAATATGCATGTCAAATAGCATGCGAAGACATATGGAAAAATTATATGAAAAGATATAAACGTTTGAGATTAAATTCGTTTAGGGTAATAATATTTGTAGAGGTTGAAAAAAAAAGGATGAAAATTTGAGTGAGTGAGTTAAATAAAGCATTACTAACTAATGTTCAATAACTCCATCTATATTTATCCATCAAATGCCACGTGACTTAATTATTATAAAATTTTACCTTCTTCCTGTTGACCGACCCGAATCGTTTCCAGAAAAAGATAATTAGACTAATAAAACTTAAGGCAAAGGAGTCAAAAGGGATTTTATAGACGACGTTAATCCATGTGTAAAATCAAAAAACCGTTTTTTTGACGAAGCATCATTCGAAACCTTAAATTGACACTAAATCCACATCCAAATTGCAAAACCCCCAAATCTAATTTAGTGAAGGTGCATAATCTAGTTTGAGATGGTGTGGATGTCAAACTATATTGATGGGGTTTTGGCACATCGAGTTGAGTCAGTAATAAACAACTAAGTTTAGCTTAGTGAGTTGGTTTGTTCGAGTTGTGTCTGTGAACTCAATTGTGTGGTTGTGTGAGTTGACTCGGTGAGTTGCCAAGTTTGGTTGCAAGTTGATGGCTTGTTGACTATCCTTGTGGATATTGCATGAGATGGCTGATTCGATTTGAGATCAGAGAGATAGAGAGAGAAAAATAGTGAGGTCAAAGAGAGAAATTTTGAGTAAGAAGATGAAGCCCTTAATGGTGAAGAAGATTTGGTGAAGAAAATGACCCTTTGGTCGTTCTACTTTGATGAGAAAAGATGGCTAGTTTTATTTGCTTTTTTTTTTTTATCTTCAAAAGTTTGGATTGTTTAAAATGGAAGAGAATAAAATAGTAATATAATTTATGCCACCTAGCATTTGACGGAGAAATTTAGACAAAATAGTGATCATGTCTTATCTGACTCACTTATTCAAACATTGGTTCATCATTTTAACTTCTGACAATATTAATGCATTAAACAAACTTAAACTCAAACATTAATGCCTTTCTCTGTAATTTTTCTCAAGACATATTGACTCAATCCATAATGTACACCTACTAGTAAGAGACTAAGGGCCTAAGGGGTTAGTTTTGATGTACACTATTTATAAAGTTTCAATTCAATTAATAGCAAGTTAATAAATGATTAGTGAAATTTTATTGATCCCCAAAAAAAAAAAAAACTAAAAAGAGGAGGAACTAACACAAGAAAGTTATAAAATTTATAATAAGAAACTAGATTGAAGAGGAAATTAGCAAAAGCAAGCAACGCTTGTTTGGTCGACCAAATTATGCTACTTTGGTTGATGGCTCGTGACACTCGGTTAGTCCAATCATTTCAACATAAGGCACCGGCACAACATCCTCCTGCGACCTACATTGCCGGTTTTCCTCTAAACCATCACCATTCCACTACTATTGAAATTAAATTAAAGTAAATTACTTGCGTTTTACTTTTACTAGTGTCCAAAGGTTCTTGGATCACCATCGCCTACACAAGCTCAGCGATAATTGGCATAGGAAACAAGAACTTTTCAATTCTACACCCAAAACATTAAAATCCATGATATATCAAGATGAGAAAAATTATTTTCTATCACGAACATTCGGTGGTGCTTGAGTAAGAAAAAGAAAAGAAGCATGAATAGGGTAACACCTTCTACCAAGGGTGCACCAAGGATTATACGCTACCACAGCAGTCTTATATTCAGTAACACATGTAATTCTACTTTCTTATGTAATACACACTTAATAAAAAATATTGCCAAAAGTAGGTAGACCCTTTATTCAAATAAGAGCATCTATGTACCATACATAATAATTGAGTTAACTAAAGGAAAATGAGTAATTTGCCATTTAAAGTCAAGTAAATTGTACATTAATCCAGAAAATTCTATGAATTTGTCAGTAATTTTAGTGGAACTGGTTTATTGATTATTTAATTTTTCAAATTCATACCTAACGGTTAATATACCAATTGTTATATTTATTTTAATAATCAAATAAATAGATGGACGTATTGACGGGACCGTAGAAGTTCCTCTTTAATCTTTTGAAATATTATAATTTCTTTGGGAAACTTTTATGGCTCCATCATGTTTTTTAGTAGGATGGATCTCATTATCAATTTAATGACTCAAATTTATACTCTACTGTAATTGCATTACTGGAAAGATATATCATGATAATATTTATTTTAATAATCAGAAAATGGATCAGATGACCCTATGATGAGACTGTGGAATTTCTAGGTTTGTTTAATATTGAAAAATAGATTGGAATAAAATTGTGATTCTAAGTTCTATTTCTTTTTCCATATTTAAAAGTATTTTTAGAAGTCAATTATAGATTTAAACGGAAATTTGATTCCTTGCGATTCCATTTTATTTTCTTTAATATATATCTATTTCAATTGCCACATATCTTGTAGTATATTTATTATCTATAAATATTCTCCATTTGAAATAATTTTTGCATATCAAATGTGAAACTTAATGCATTTATAACCCAAAGCTAAGTCCCTTGTACGCAGCCTCCCCATCCCTTTTTGGTTTTTAATACAGTATCCCCACCGCTAATTAAGGGTGAGCCTAGTAAACGATCCAAGAACCCCTCTTTTCATGCATCGGTTACTTTTGAGAAACATTTCACGTTTCTATGTTAATTTTGACATGATTAGTTTCATCCTTAATTTTAACAGGACAGGTCCTGTCACCATCCAATTACTCATGTTATACTTAATCATGATCGAACTATTAAAATAGCTAATATTTTAATTATTATATTTATTTTATTAGTTATGTGGCTAATTAGACGGTTTTGTTGACGAAAATGTAGAAATTTTCTACTTTTAGATTTAATCAAAGCTTTGCAAGGCTTTTAGATTAAAACCCAAAATTATAACTCACATATTAGGTTGATTCGATTTAGTTGACTAAAATAACAAATAAGACTAACAGTTAATTAAATTGGAAAAAGAAATTTATGCAGTAATAATTAGATTAGAGATGGATGAATGTAATACTAAACTCTAGATAATAAAAGGGCTTTGTTGTGGGTTTTGATTAGATAGAAGTTAAAACTTTGATGGGTTAATCAATCTACGGTCCCTTGATGGAAAACCGAAGTCAAAATGTACGTTTAAGAAGACTTAACAAAGTAAAACAATTACTATGAAAACAATTAAATTGGAAGGTTAAGGAATGGAATTATGGATTTTTGAACTAAGAACTAGGATTTAAAATGGGGAAAGGCCAAGCTTTGATCAACTGAATTTTGATTCATTAAATCTTAGTTTAATCAATTGAACTAGCTAAAGATAGGACGAACCTATATTCATGGTAGCTAAATTAACCAAACTGTAAGAGTAATGATCAATTAAATTTGGTTAGAATTAAACCTTATTTCCTTGACTTTGTCAACTTCAATTTGATTTAGACATTAGTACCAAACTTCAAGCTTGATTGATGCCAACAAGATAAGTTATTAATGCCCTTGAATTGATTCGAATCGTCAGCTTATACCTAAAAATTAGCTATGCATTATTTATTTGTGCAGAAGAAGTTTTAATCAAACTAGATTAGCCTAAATATCTTATGCTAAGTAGTGGCTAATGTCGAGTGTTCCTCGTGGGACGCCTACTTTTAGCATGACATAAGGTAAGTGGACAAAAGTCTAACTTATGGTGGCCATTATAAATGTGCCGCAAAATGTTTAGATGAATGACTTTCGTTTTTCTTTCTTTGTTTCCCCCCCCCCCCCGCCAAAAAAAAACTTGGGTTTACTAATGCAAAAACTACAACTCATCCCAAATTTATCTTGGCTTGTACAAGCATTAAATTTTTTAGAGATTAAGTAAAAATTATAAGAAGAAAAAGAGAACTTAAAATAATGTTTTCAATGACTATTTTTATTTTTTAACTTTTATGGAATGGACACTTTTATTTTATTTTATTTTAAAGAATCCATTTCAAACATATTTTTAGAATAAGTTGGATAGAGTTTAGATGTAAATATATACCTTAGAGCATGTTAAGGATAATCTTGATAGATTAATAATGAGCCAACGGCCAATTAAATAGAGCCGTGACATCAATACCATGTGGTTAAATTAAACATGAAATATTAAATTAAGGATTGAGATTATTTAAATTCTTAAAATATATACAATGACATCATTTTACTGATTATAGCCTCAACCTTTATAAATTTGACGGAAACAGATTTAAAGTTACGGAAGAGATTATTTGAAAAAAAAATGAAAAAACAATAATTTTAAAACCATGATTTTTTTATTCCAGGAAAAGTGGAAATCTTAAGCTTTGACTCAAAGTAGGTATCATTGTAAGAAAGGACTGGAGGAGATGACGTGGGACTGCAACTAACCTAATTGTAGGTAGAACAAAATCGGATGCACATGATGTTTGTGATGTCTGTTTAATGGCGGAAACCAAACTTATAGGTTATAGTTCATGTCCCAACGTTTGAAAAGTTGAAGTTTCAAAATTCAGCATAACGTCAATAATATTGTTGCCAAATGGCATTTCATCTTCTCTTCTCAAAATGAAAATTATGAGATTCAAATACTTTCTTTCTATTGTAATAGCAAACAAAAGAAAAAAAAAAAAAACTCAACATATCTAAGATATATATAAAAAAATAAAGATTTGAGTAAGCGGAGATGGAATGGAACTTTATCAACCTTCATTTATTTTCCTAAACGTGTTGAGTTATGATTTTGATTTGTATGTGAGGTCATCCAATTATTATTATTATTATTATTATAAGGAATCTGATAGGATTAAATTGGATATTAAGAGCTTCAAATCAGGTTTGTCCGTGAAAATTTGCTAAACCGAAAAGTAAGGGTGAAAAAATATAAATGGATGGAAACGTAAATGTAGGTTTTACTAGGTATTTGAATTAAAGCGAAAATGAGGGTCCTAGCAGTCATGTCTCACCTGGTCATGAAAATAAGGAAGATAATACAAAATATATGGTTTGGAATTTAGCACAAAAGAAGTGGGTGTGGGTGGCCGAAACATAAAACTAATACAAAACATTAATGGGTGACGTCCATCACACACCTACCCACCTCTCTCTCTTTTAAATAATTGTTGTAGTAATATATAAATATACCTTTTATATTTATTTCATAATTGCACCTTTAATTTACTCAAATGAAATAAAATTGAAAACAAACAATAATTTTATTTTTTGTTTTATGATTTTAGTTTTTTTTTATTTAAAAAAAAGCTATTTTCATGAAGAATAGCGATTCTCTTGATGGAAGAAAGGAATAAATATTTCTTATTTATTCTACATTATATGAACTAAACATTTATATATATATATATATTTTTATAAACTCAACGAGGATATTGCTATAAAATATTTTTGATAATTTTTTAAAAATAAAATCTTTTTAAAAATGATTTATGCAATTAAATGTGCTTTTATTGAAAATCAAAAGCAAAGTACATATATAGAGAAACAAAGAAAGTGGTCTGTTTGTTTCATCTATTTTTGGTTACTTTAATATCTTATTTTATCGTTTTTAAAAAAATATTTGCTAAGAAATAAATATGAATGAAAAGTAGATTTTTTTATTCATAAACAGATTAAACGATAAAATATGAATAAAATATAAATAATTTAAAAATATAAAATAAAATATAGATAAAAATGAAACATATCCTGATAACTGATAAGGCGCTGCCTAATCTCTTCCATTTGCGATTGCGCGTCGTCTATCAGCCTCAGTCGATTCGACGGTGGTCGTGGTGTTAGGACATGTTGGATTCTATCCTAAAGAATAACGATGATGGCCCTTCTTTCTGTCTTTGTCTATACCTATCAAATTACGTTAAATGTTCATAATGTCGTGGAGTGATATGATATGACTTTAATCCAACCTCTACCTAACGATGCCCTGCGCCTGCCTAATCTCTTCTAGAAGGTAAGGGGCCACTTACGTGGTGCAAAACACAAATCCAACTGAACTTTATTTCTAAATTGCTGCACGTCAACCATATGCTATGTCGGGAGAAAACAGCAATCCCAAAGCTCCTAATTTGCTCCCAACATTAATAAAAAAAAAAAAAATTATTCATCCTAACACGCCACATATTCATATAAATAATATAAAAATATTAATAAAATAATAACAAATAATGATGATGAATAATTTATACACCATTCTTTCGGATATATATAGTATATTAGCATCAATAAAGCTTATACGGGTTTTTGGTATTGACAAATAGATGTTTTTCCATTTCAAAATATAGCAACAATGTTTTCCGGCTGTTGTCAAGAAGAATGATTACGTATTTTTTTCACTCTTGCCTTTTCTTTGCTATTAAATCTATAGAGAATGCAAGGAACGGACAAAGAGTACTACATGCTTATATGAAAAGCGAGAAGTGCTCATACTATATGATTGACAAGATCCTTGCATTTCTAAAAATTAATGCCAACTATTTTGGCACTATTTAAAATTTTAACATTTAGACAATGATTTTTTTTTTTGCCTGGCTTCAATCTTACATGTTACGTAATGTAGTCCACAACCATTTTATCTTAAATTCTGAAAATGTGGATGTAAATAGACTTTTTTATTATTACCTTAATACTATCCTTCTATGACCAAACATTGATTGAGTAATTTACTCATTCTTTGGAGATAATTAAATGTGGAGTTAAATTACAATATGAGAAATTGAACTCATGACCCCTTACTCTAATATTGTGTTAAGTTTGATTCCATAACTAATCGACTAAAGAATTTAAACTTTTAGATGCAGTGTAAAATTTTTAGATTTATTTAATGATCTAACTCACATGTGAACTAGACATAATTATAGCTTGTTTAGTGAAAAACTTAATTAATGATATTGAAAAAATGGAAAAAGGATTTAAACGTTTGATATAATGCTTGAAATTTATACCAAGTTCAGTTTAATTCTGATAACTAACTTATCTAAGTTCTTAAATTTGTAAATACAAAACACTCCCCTTTACGTGTATATCAAATTAAGAAATCATAAGTTCATTCCTCTTTTTAATTAATAAATTGTTGATTGAATGATTTCAGTTACTTGAAATACAACTAAGGAATTACAATGGTTGTTGCTAAGTTCTTGATAGGGGAGATTTAGTATGACCCATGAGGTCCTTTTCCACCATAACTAAGTAACCCTAGAAGAGAACACATGAGGCAGGGACACCTATGATTATTGATGCTTAAGTTAATGAAGGAGTAGAGAGAGTAGGAAAATGTAGCAACAATGAAGAAAGGCTTTAAGAATACGTAAAGGGCATCAAATCATATTAAGATGCAAGATATAGGATATAGGACACCTCTGTCTCACATGCCCTTATGGTTTATTTTAAGAGGGAGAGATAGACAATAGGTGAAGATGACTACAATCTAATGAATCTTGGTGCATGTAGGACAATGGGGAGTAAACTTTATAGAGAGGTCAATTGGGAATTGGATAGCCTATCAGTTCATACTACTTGTCATGTAATCTTATTTTGTTCACATATAGAAGAAATTTTTGTGCATCAATCTTGAGCTTGGAAGCAATGTAAAGAGAACACTAAAACATTTATCCCCACTTTGTTAGCAGATGGTCAACAAGGAGGTGTTACTTTGTTGGGCCTTATTCCTAAGGGAAAGCTAAGTTAAAATAACCTCCATGCCAGAGTTTAACCATGAGCTAGTGAATCTATCATTGGTTGTTTGAAACATTTGGTCAACGTTTAATGGCTCATTACGACACATTTTTTCATTTGACTTTAAGCGTGAGTCGCAGAATACTTAAAGGAGTAATGAGTTGGACCAAGTAGGGTCCTTACTAGGTTTCTAAGCAAACATACTGTGGATGAGTGTAAGTTGTGTCATAAGTGAGACTAATTAAGGTCTTCATCAGGCTCATCCTAGGATGGGCAAGTGCAATTGAGTAAAGAGGATGCTTGAGTAGGATTTTTAATTGGTCCTAAGCTACTAAGCTAAAAGGGAGTTAATGAGATAGCAAGTTAAGCCAAGTAAAGTCTTTTTGAAGTTCTTGAGTGACGTTACAATTATACTATAGGCTAAGTGGTTTGTGGTGAGTCAATGCAATCATGGTCTTCCTCCAACCCATTGTAGATTGGTGTAAGGAGTAACGAGTTAAACTAAACAGGGTCCTTGCTAGGTTCCTGAGCAAACATGATAGCAAAGTAATGAGTTAATATAGTCATTCACCAGTCTCATTAATTCCTCTGTAAGAAATTCCATTCAAATTCAACTGAAAATTACTTAAAATCGTAAATATTGTTAAACTTCCTCTATATCATATGTTAGAATGCCATTATAGCTTGCTAAGACTACCCAATCCTTCTTTCAGTCCTTTTCATTTCATCCTTTAGTGGTAAAAGCTATCAAAGTGCATCACTAATCCCAACCACATCAACAGTAAGACACACAACACACATACAAGTGATGTGCATTGACAAACAAATAAATTGTGTAAAATATTTAATAAATAGGCTTGTGGTGGAAGGGCAAGTCCATGCATGCAAGTCCATGCATGTTGCTTTGATGAATAACCTATTCTTTCTAAGGCTTCTACAATTGATGTCAAAAGTCTAAGTACTCAATATATAGGGTTAAAATGAAAATCACTCAATGAAAAAAAGGAGGTAAATTAATTTAGAGAAGAAGCAAATGCATACCAATCTGATAATTTAACTACATAGAGAATCAACTTATCAAAATTAAATTATCACTTGATGGACTTGACCTTCAAATGGTGTAGTCGCAATATCATCCCTAAAGATATGCATAATTTTACTTTCATATCTTAATTTAGACCTCGAAAATATAGAAAATCTATATATGCGATCAAGTTTAAAGACCTAGTTATGCAAAAAAAATGTAGTTAGTTTGTAAAAAATGAGTTATAGAAATCTAGTGGCTTAATTTAGTGATAGGCTAGTAATTAAAACTAATAGATATATAAAAACAAACCTACAAAACTAGGTTTTACTAAGAATAAATTTTGCTAAGTTGCAAAAGGTTACATATAAAAAGAATCAATAGATTTTGATACAGCATTTGTCTGGGTCGCTTGTGTGCATTTGCGAGCAAGTGCACTTAAATCAATGCAGCAAATTCTAACAAAAGAAAAAAGAAATAGAGTTAAGTAAAAGGGCGAAAAAACGACCATAAATATTGATTATTACCTATATATGTTATCCCTAACCCCTAAGTTCATGGTAATATATATATATATATATATATACAGTTTATTAAATCCGGGTCGGGTATTACATAGAAAGGATACAAACCCTGTGAGTGAAAAATCAATTACCAGAGATATTTAATTTATGAGAGTCTGCCCAACTTATATGCCGTTTAGAAAGCCAAGCTGAAGAAATAGTTTGGAGAAGTGATGATTCCAATTTCCACATCCCAATCTGAATAAATTGCTGCGACAAAAGCGCACACTGCTTTTCATTGTCCCTTCTGGCCGTCCTTTGAGGAAACGACTTTACTTGCACTAATTTCTTCCCCTAATCTGCTTTTAGGAAATTGAATGAAGAATACAAAATAAAATCGACTAAGCATTTTCATATTAGGCTGTAAACATTCTATATCATGAACGGAAAGTGGATTCAAATAAAACTTCTAATTTTTTTTTTTTTTTTTTTTTTGCTCTAGTTGTTAAATTATTTACTTAGGTAAGTGATTAAGGCTGATTAGGATATAAAATCCTATCCATTTGGCATGTACACTTCTATCCTATTCAAGGATAAATTTTTACGGTTTAACTTTACACCTACTATACCAATGGATGGCATAGTTGATGGGTTAATATTGTTTAACCTTCTATAATAGTATTATTTTTTGTTCATTATTATTTTTAAATAATTTTATAGGATAGACACAAGGTATTTTGAAAGTTGTATCCCATATATCTTAAAACACAAGTTTCAACATGTTTATAGAGTATAGAGATGTCATCCTTGGACCTTACTTTATGACAATAGGTTTAGGAAATATTACACCTGTGTTAGGTTGCAAGTGTGAAGTTGAAAAAAATCCTACATGGAAAATATGAGACTTATGTGAAGGGTTTGTAAGAAAAAGACTCATTAATCTTATATTAAGGTTTTTGGTTATAGATGGTGTCAAGTCTATTTGTGTATTACTTCACAAAGCCCATTTAAAGAATTTCTTCCTTTAAAGGCTTTCTCCTCTTCTAACAATTGGTATAAGAGCCATCCATGTGGACATAAGAGCATTATAGTGTGACTCATTTGTGAAACCCTTCATGTATGGTGGGTAGGCAAGGAACGGACCACTCACAAAGCGGGTTTAGTAGAATCAATTTGACAAGCTCTTATTGAGGGAGAGTAAAATCTAAGCCCATTATGGAGACTCATACTTGAGGGCGAGATTTGTTGGGATGCAAGTGTAAGGTTAAAAAAATCTCATATGGGAAATATTGGGCTTATGTAAAGAGTTTATAAGAGGGAAAACCATTAACCTAATAACTTAAGATTTTATGCTATATATGATATCAAATCTATTTGTGTTTTCCTTCACAAAGCTCATTTAAAGAATTTATCTCCTTTGAAGGCGTCTTCCTCTTTAATAACCTAGAACCTATAACGCAACCTTCAACACTTGTTTGAGCCTTACTATATTAAGTGAGATGTAAGAAGGTATGTGTAGATATAGTGTTCTCAAAGTAGTCACATGCATATTACACGAGTCTTGTACCTTACACTTAGCTTTATTTTTCACAAGATGATACTTGATTAACTTGGAAAGAGTCATGGGGAAGAGCAACAAGTGATCTCAATATCATAAATGCACAAGTAACAGATAAGGAACTTGAGGGAGTCTCACTTGTTAACCTTGTAGCTTTTGACCAATTGGAATCTAATAATTATTTGATTTGCCAATTTGATCAATGGAATAAAGCTTTCTCTATAGAACATTATTTGCCCTCTCTTTACAGAAGTTACAAATCAAAAGAAATGGCTAAATATTATAGGTTTTTTTAATGGAAAATGACCATCAAATCATCTTAGTGATTGACAGAATAAATAATATAAGCTCATTTCATGTTCATCCTAACGAGTTTACTATGGGTTAAAGTCAACAACCATATTCTTATATGCATGAGTCTATCTAAGAGGCATTGGATGTAGATGGATCGATCCAACAATCCCTGTTTTGAGCCCACTAAGCTAAATTTCCCTATTTCATCTTAATAAATAAACCAAACTCACTGAATCTTATCACTTACCCTCTCAAGCTTTTACTAAGGTATGGATTCACTCCTTCAACTTTCAAAGTGAGCTTTTTGACCACTTAAATTTTTAAAATTGGCATGATTAAGGACAATTAACTTTATCCATGAATTAGGAAGGTAAATCCATAAACAGATGAAAGTTTAGAGGGTAAATCCACACTTAAGTAAGAATTTGAGGGGTATTATGCAATTCTCTCTATTTTATTTCAATGAAAAATGTTAAGTGTCTTTAACTGTGTCAAGTTTTGAAAGCAGTAGGAGTAAAAAAAACTCACTTTAAAAGTTCAAGGAGTGAATTCGTATTTAGGTAAAAATTTAAAGGTGTAATTTGCAATTTCCCTTTATATATGTTTTAAGCCCTCTACACTATCTATAATATAGATTAAATGCTCACTCCTATTGCTAACTTATACAATTAAGTAATGTTGTGTTTGACCGGTCCAAATTATTTTCTTCAAAGTAACAAGATAGGACTTGTGCCCGACAACTCTAGTGGAGTGTTGAACATCTCACAAACAATTATGTTCATTTAATAATATTTAAACATAACAAATTAAATAAATATATCCAAAAATACCATTACGTAGAATTAAAAAGCTCATTAATCTAAAGAATTTTCTCTATATCTGAGCACTAGGTACTAGATTCTGTTTTCATCTTAATTTCTCATTTACTTATCGTATGTTTCAATTTTAGTAATATCACAACACAGTAATGAATTATTTCATTATGCTATCAATTATTTCTAGGTATTGGTAATATGTGGAGGTGAGTGGATAATTCTATTGTGTAAAGTACTCATATGCACTTTGCTCAATCAAGAAGAGTTTGGTTGGGTGTAGGAGCTCCAAAGTAGAGTATGAGTACATATTTTTTAAAAATTGCTATTATAGGATAGAGTATGAATGTGGGTTATTCATACCTTGTACCAACCTAGAGGCTGTACATAGAGGTATACATTCTAATTAATTATATACCCAACCTGTTAAAAATTATAAAATAATATTAATAAATAAGAATTAAGGGATAACACTCCATTCTTTTATATTGTGATTATATTTATTTAAGCTTATCATTTCTATACTTTTTTTAATTTTTTTATGGAAAAAATTGTACTATTTTAAAGCTTGTTATTTTTATTTTTCAATAAATTTCATTGTATGTATCCAAGCTTCTAAGCTATGTAAAAGTGCTATTTATTTTTTTGGTTAATTAATATAGAAGTACTTCCAAAGTTTTTAATAGGTTTTATAAGATATCACATAAACAAGTTATATAGGTATTTTTCATAGGTTTCAACATTCACATATAAACAAATTCTTCATATTAAGTTTCTTGCATAGGCAATTTATTGTTAATATTTGAAGATAAGGTAGTTTTACACACTATATAAAATTGTATATATTAATATAGACTTGAAATTTAAGAAGGAAGAAAAATTCATAAGTTCCATAAAAAAATGGGTAAATGTCGAATTCGATACTTGAACTTTACTAAAATGTGTGATTAAACACTTAAACTTTTAAAATATTAATTTAATACCTAAATAAAGTTTTTTTGGCTAGCAATAGAGCCTCAATCAATTCTCTTAACCTCACTTGTGTAATAGGACAATTTGGCCAAGGACATGAAGACATGTGTCCTTCGCTAAGTCCAGAAAGTTCCACCTCAAAATATGGAATTTAGAGGAGTTTAACATTAGAAATAAAAAGAAGATGCTTAGGTCACGATGAAATTAAATAAGCCAAAAATAACCTAATCTCTATAGGTCGAAACTCTAATCCTCAAAGCTGAGATAGTAGAAACCCTATTCAAGACACTAATCGAGCCAATCAAAAACAAATTTCTTTTAATGGAATCCTAATAACTTTGAAAGTAGTATTTTCAAATCCTAAAAATCCTAAAGTACTCAAATATCCCTATCTCTAAATTGAGTCATTATGACACCAAACACCATGTGTTCAAGATACCTATCTTTACGTGTTGTCCACCAAGCCAAAAACCTATCGCCAACCCTTTCGACTTGAACCAACCACTATTAATAGAAAGCCATGTAACTAAGTTGAACCCACCACAATAAGCACAAAGCCCATTAGCTAAACAATCATGGCATCACACTACACCACAAATCAAACATTGACTTGTCTTTCACCAAATACCACAACCAATCGCAGACCCAAACCCATTCGTTGAACACTGACAAGAAAGCACCACAAAATCACCTCATTTGTTACCTTATGTGTTTAATAAACTTTTGAAACTTTGGTGCCACTGTTTTCTTTTGAAAATTTGAAATTCACATGTTCAAACTCCTTCACAACCTTTTGCTTTTCACATGATAATTGCCTTGATTTGCAAATTTTAGCTACTCTTCCTTTGTCACTAATCCATGTGTTTTTTTTTCTAATTTTAAATTTCTCCATTTTTATTTTATGAGGCAGATTTTTTTTTCTCGACTTGGAAAAGACATGTGTCTTCATGTCATTGGTCGAACCTTCTTACGATACAAATGGAGTTAAGAGAATTGATGGAGGCAATATTAACGACTACAAAAACTATAATTAGGATTTTTTTAACCAAATTAAATTGATCGTTTAAAATTTCAAGTATTCAATTGCATATTTTGGTCTAGTTCGGGTAGCAAATTCGATAGTTACCCTATAAAAATTTAAAAATACTACAAGATAAGAATTACATAGTACAAAATAGATACAACATACTATGGGATATGTTCTACATATAAAATCCAATACCCTATGTTGTAGGTACTGAATTGTTGTAGAGTCTTCTTAGGGTGTGGAACTACTATAAACCTTGCAAACACAAAAACTCAATTTTGTTTGGTACGGTCACTTCGATGCTTAAGTTAACTATGGTTCTTGAGAGTGCTAAGGATAGAAGTAATTGGAAATAGCACTAGGGTCCAAAAAATCTCTCTTAACTTTAGTGAGAGGGTTCCTTATATGAGTGGGTCATAACAAAATTCGAGGGACCACAAGACATTTTCTTTCCACGTGGCGAATCCCCAAATCCTTAGCTGGCCTGATCCATGGAGCACAAGCATGCTAAGTGCATACTAAAGCAGGACACGAAGATATTAGGTATGGAAGGCGGCTAGTTCGATGCAAATTACCATGAGAATTTAAATGCCAGGTCATCATGGATCCCCTTGAGGTCGGGGTTTACAACCAACTCGATCTCATTACCATGGGCTTCCATTTGAGGAGTTGTGACCGAGGTTGGACTTTGGTTGCTCAAGGAGTCAAAGTCATAATGGAGCTTTTCGGTGAGGTTAGGGCATTGCATTTCCCTAGTGGTCGTTAGTGGGCCTAGGAACCCAGTAACCTGGGACATCAACCCAACAGACCTTAGTAAATAATCTCCTATCAATACCCTACACCTCATAAGATAAGATAACGTATGGGCAATGCTTTGTATTTTACCCACTTAGTACTCATTTGCCACTAGTAGTATGGTTGCATCTTCATCTAGTAAATATAGAGAAAACGATGTCCGTAAATACTCAGATATTTGTTCAAATATCGAATAATAATATTTGTTTTTTTAATATATAATTAATAATTTTACCCTTTTAACATTAGAAAGTGTAAAAGACTTCCTTTTGCAGATATTGAACTAACTTCTGGAGGGAGTTTTCGTTTTTTCCTAAATAGCCTTATATGCATAGATTTGGATTTAGTAAAAGTTTGAAGGGCCAGAGAACTTGAAACAATATAGTTTAACTTTGTCGGACATCCTAAATAGACAATGGCTTATGACTGCCGAAATCACAAATAGACGATGGTTTTGATAGAACCTTGAAAACAGATTTGGACAGGGGCTTTTAACCAATGGGGAGGTTGTAATTGTACTGGGTAACGAATCATTTTCCAACTGATTTAACTGCGTTACTTGAACCTACGCGGATAGACCAACCCTCGTTTCAGTTTCACTGTTCTTTGTCTATACTTCAGTCCATTCGAATCTTAGCTGCATCATGGAGATGCAGTAAGCAAGAATAAACTAAAATTGGAAAAAAGAAAAAGGAAATAGGAACAATAATATCTTTCTTTAAAGAAAAAATAAATAAATGAAAATACAGCACTTTTCTTTTTTTGGCCAATTGAAAATACAGCACTTTTGAATACAATTTCAACACATGATCCAAATTTGCTTTAATCAGTACATGATTTCATCTTGGATGTATAAGACAGACAGTCCTCTTTCTCATCACGTTGTCTCTTTCTCAAAATGAAAAGGAAAGGGAGAAAACAGGCTAGGACTTCTTTTTTTTTTTGGGTTGTGTTCTAGCTTAGCAATAGCCTTAAATTTAGTTCCACATAGTACTTACTGATTTCTTATTTGGGATAATGTAATAAATGGTACTTAAATTTTAGCAAAATATGCAATTGATTCTCAATTTCGAAATTGTTCATTTTAATACTTGAAAAACTTTAAAATTAATCAATTAGTATATGAAAGAACTTGATTGAGATACTATTAGTGTACATGAAAAGTTTTTTCAGGTATAAAATTGATCATTTTCAAAATTCAGATATCTAATTACATATTTTATCAAAAATTTAAGTACCATTTACGACATTAACTGTTTCCAATTTTGTGGAGAAAAATTGTCTCTCCCTCTCATTGTTCAAAATGAGCGGCTTATTCTTTTTCATTTTCTTCTTTTTTTTTTTTTTCAAGTTTTTAACATTGTTATTGCTAGAGATATTAGTATATATAGAAGCATTTTGATGATAGTGTTTATGACCATTGTCATGTATTGATACATAATTTCATGTTATTTTGACCTTTGGTGCATATTTTTATTTTTTCTATTGTTATTATTATTTTCTTCTTCTTCTTCTTTTTTTTTTTTTTTTTTGCTGAATTTAACTTTTCTTGTATTTGTTTCATATAATCTATGCATGTCAGTTTTGTGTGTGTGTATTTTCTTATTATATTGTCCATATTGGGGTTTTCTTACATATTTCATCATAGCCATAACTAGCATATGTTTAGGGTTTTAGTAATTATTTATCCTTTCATGATTATAACAAGGTGGTGGAAGATAATGTCAGGAACACATACACGTTAATGATGACATTATTTGGATACGGACAAGCACCTAAATGAGATCAATTTTTACGCCTTAGTTCATTAATATAAATTTGTTCATGGTAAGTTCAAATGTTTGAGTTATTATCTATTCATATTGTTTACATTCACTTGCTTAGAATCATGGGTATGTGTGGATCATGCTTGAGTAAATAACAACTATCAAATGTGAATAGTTGTTTCAATGACTTGATTATCTATAGGTAAAAATGGATGAGATTAGGGTGATTAATTATGTTCGTGAAAATATGATAAAAGCAAAAAATGGAGTGTGAGACAATAGACATTCAATGACAATGTTTGAGGTTCCATATGTTGCAACGTATGAGTGGTTGTTAGGTATCATATGCGGTTGTTTTATTATTAATATGGCCTCCTAGATCGAGTAGGTAGCTGCATTAGAGGTTGTGGGAATTGTTTCTTTGCTGTACTTGTAAATGATGAAAATGATGTGTCGTAAATGTGGGTGTCTTCACAAAGACATAATAGTGTTAGTGGTTTAGTGAAAGTTATATGATAAAATATATAATATGGAGTTGCTTATTGCACTTGAGCAAGGATGGGACACTAATTATGTTGTTCCGGTTCAAATTTATGTCTACGAATTCCTAACTTTATCCTAGGTTGTAAGAAGAAAATTATGATATCTTTCAAATATAAGGTGATGGAACTCTAATCATTAAGGTACCTTTTGATGTAATAGCTTGGAATTCGTCGAAACTCTAAAGTTAAGCGTGCTCAGTAGAAACACTCCCAAGATAAGTGACCTCCAAGGAAATAGCTAACACCAAGGATAAAACCATGTGATATTTGTACAAAGCAGACAATACCTCAATGAAGTTTCGGGTCAATGCAAAAGTAGTAATCATACCCTCCCTTAATCAAATATCTGTGATCAGAGAAAATTAAGTAGGGAGACTAACTATGAGGCTAAATTGGCTTTTGGCACATGTATTAAGATGATTATATAACTAGCTTACTTCCTTGGTGTTGTGCTTGTACTAACATATGTCTAACATTAGTGCTAATTATTTACTTCCACATCTAGTAGTTTGGAGGCCTCCAACGCATACTGCCTTATATAGATACAAAGAGGCAACTCCATAAGGTAGACCTCCATGGAGGGATCAATGTTAACTAGGTGATCACTTCTACTACTAGTTGACTAAATGAGCTACTCTTGAATAGGATCATTTAATTAAAGCCTTTGATTTTTGTTCACCTAATGATACAACATTGATTATATAGTTTGGTATCCAGAGATCACCCAAAAGAGGTGGCTTCCAAATATTACATGGGTGAAGGCCTATGCAAGATAAGCCCGCTCTGACTTTAATGCATACGATTCCTCCTCATATTCTACTAGGTTAGGTTAGGACGACACACAAGTTACACTATTAGAAATGGATCAAATAGTGCAGCCTTAATTAGATACTCAGCTAAATACTACTTGAGCATCAAGGACTTCTATGGAGAAAACAACTTTAGCCTTTCTCTCTTTTTCCTTCTTTTCATAACTATTTTGTATATATATTATATATATATATATATTTTATTATTATTATAGTTATAAAGACTAAATGAGTTATTAATGAAATCTTCATGTACTCTTAAGTTGTGTTCTTATTTTTTTGATATTAGCCTGCTATTACCAAGTGTCGATGCAAATTTGTAATGGTTGGAGCTTGGAGGATGTATAGGGCTTTGTTCATGACCTATTATGAAGGTTAAGGTGTTTGAATCCTGTGTAAGGCTTTGTTTGTGAAGGGATTTCAACTTGTTTGCATCGAAGTTTGTATAGAATGTTTGCAATATGATTGAGGGGTTTAAATGTGTTACTCATATTGGGTATTCAACATGCGGTTACAGTAGCCTTTTGCATTTATCATGGAACACACATTTGAAACTGGACATTGAATTTGTGTCTTCAATACATGATTTCAATACAATGTGAAATCGTGTTGAAGGTAGCATTTTACGCATTTTGAATTGGTCCATTAAGCTATTTCAACTACTATATTCTTAGGATTATTTTTTAAAGTGTTGTATTTTAGAGATTTTTTGTCTTTCTCATAGTAATATTATTAATATTTAAAATCATTAACAATATTTATCATTTTAAGCTCAATGAAGCATCAATTTTTTTTTTGTTCTGACATAATAAATCACAATCCACATCAAATGATTACATAGATTCCTAGTTTCCAAAAATTTGATTTTTTACTTCATTAGTTATCAAAATTTCAAGAACTTGATAGTTCATAGAGCATTCTTTTTATTTATTTATTTATTTATTTTTGGCCAAAATGCCTTTTATTTTTACATATGGGCTAAATCTTTATAAAAAAAAGTAATAAGGATTTTCATTTTTTTAATTTTTTTTACAAAAAAGAGAAACTAATATTAAAATATTAAATCATAAAGGAGCTGAAACAACAACGATTGTACAAAAATGATCATAGTGTGAAATAGATTCCAAAAAAGATGCATCTTAAAAACCCAATTTATAGGACACAACAACTATCCAATATGTTATTATGTTTGTCCCATATCTTATCAAGCTGAAAACGATTGAGTTGAATGAAGTCAAGCACTAGTTCCATTAGGTCATGAACAAAGATATACATATTGCCAAGGTGGTTCTATAAAATTGATTAAGGCAATATAACAATCAATTTCACAACCTAGTTCTAAAGCAACTTGTTTCCATTCAAATCTCTTAGCATATGTTACCGTAGCAACAATAGGTGAATAGTAGTACATAGCCTAGAGGCTCCACCACAAGTACCACCATTGTGTGAATGCAAATGGCAAGAGATTACAATAAAGTTGTAAGGGAGTTGATAATTATTGGATGGTGCTAGTACTTTTGTTACTAATGTGATGCTACTACATCTAAGCTGCAATTACAATTGCGAGATTTTTAGACAATAATATATAAACTACACACAGAGCTTTAAGGCTTCTTGTAGTCACTAAATTAACTTTTTGGAGTTTTAAATTAAACATAAATAATTTTATGTTTGAGTCCCTTATTCATAATAATTAATTAAATAAGGTCAAACTAAAAATAATTACTAATAGGGGTTTTATCACTATATCCATTTAAGCCAACTTATAGTAGATTACGCTTTTATTTATGCATAAACCAAGAGATATGGTGCTTAATTCATTAATTTATTCATTTCAGTTGTCTAATGGCAAAACTTCAACACTTAGATCAAATTGGATGAGATTTTTGAAGTTAATAGTGGCATCACAGTCCCATCATGGCTGTAACACCTTCAGTATTCCTCTCGAGTGTGAATTGTGGAAGATTACCAGCATGATCTAGAAGAAATTGGGACACGATGGAGATAATAGGCTTTATTACGACCATAAACCAAATGGTTATCTCCTTTAGCCACACTTACAAGTTTTATATGGCTATTATCTAAAGGAGAGGAAGTGAAGACGATAAAGATCATGGCATCCATTACGATCGTGATCGATAGGGGTAGAGGCACATCTAATATGATACGGACTATATCATACATGCAATACATTGTCATGGAGTTGTCTCAAGGAGATCACTGGCACCATCATGACCATGATCTACCTTGGACATGTGGGCGAATGGAAGATAACGACCCATGTCCTGGCCGTGATGGCGATTACCCTATAACATATTTTCATGATAGTTGGATTAAAAAGGCATCTTTGAAGAGATAAAGGCCAATATGTGCATAGCTTCACCATTTAGATATAATCAGCAATGTAAAACATATAAATAATGATCTCAAAACATTGCAAAGGATGGAATTTCACTTTTGTACATCGAATCATTGTAATCATCTTAGGAAAATCTTGTTCATTTTCGTATCAGACAATTTGTATCAATGACCATAATCTTTCTAAGTGATTTTGATTTTTCGAGAGAGAAGACGAAGAAAGATTTCTATTGTAAGTAACTCGTATTAGTTGCAATCAAGCATCTATAGAGAGGGTTGTTTCTACAAGAGGGTTACTTCTATGTTCCATCATCTTTTTTATGTTGATTATGTTATTTTAATGTGCATGATATGTGAGTAATAGTTTTGGAATTGCCATACTGTAATTATCATGTACACGCATGAATTTATTGCTAATGTTGCTAGATTCCTTAGTCTCTATAATGTGCCTCATTAACAGCTGCTAACACTGCATAGAACAATGATGGACTATTGTTAACCTAACTTGGATGGTGAAATCACAAGCATAGCCCACCTAGAGTAGCTACTAATAATTTTGAGATCAAGCCGAACGTGATTCAAATGGTCTAGCAGTATGTTCAGTTCAACGACTTTCAAGATAAGAATCTTAATGCACATCTCCAATAGTTTTTGGAGATGTGTGATACCTTCATGATCAACGAGGCCTTAGATGGTGCAATCTACCTGTGTTTTTTCCTGTTCTCTTTAAGGAACAACGCAAAATGTGGTTAAACAGATTACTCAAACATTCCATCATCACTTGGCAACAAATGGCAGAACAGTTCATGAGAAAGTACTTCCCACCATCAAGAATTGTAAAGCTGTGGGTTGCTATCTCTTCATTTAGTCAGATGGACTCAAAAACATTGTATAAATCATGGGACAAATGAAAGGAGTTGTCGAGGTTCAATAGGGTCTCCTTAAAACCCAGTCACTTGAGGTTGTCGAGCCTAGGATCAGCCGATCAAGGAAACTCACTTAGCAAAAGTATAAAGTTTCAGTGAGTCTTGTAACTCGATTTGTTAAGCCAACGAGATGCCTCTTAGAGGGAAAGCTTGTTGCATGGTTACGAGATTCATCCAATTGAACAAATATAATTAGATAAATACTAAAAAAAGGAGGAAAAATAAGATTGTATAAAATCTTACGTAAGCTTATGTGGGCTTTAGAGATGATTGGGACTACCTATGCTCTCGTGTTGATGAGGTGGGATTGACTAACTCTCTTTTACTGGGTGGTTTTGTATCTAACTTTTCAAAGCTTTTACAATGGTCTCAACTATTGAACAAGGCCGTTGATAGACACAACTGCAGGAGGTAATCTGAAATACAAGTCACTAGAGCAGCGCGTATAGATATTTGAGGATATGACTAACAATCATTATCAGTGGTCCTCCTCAAGGTTTCAAGTAGAAAATAACGGCGAGATTGTATGTGATATATGCCTTTACATCTTGGGCAGCTAAGGCTGAGGCATTATCTAAGAAGCTTGATAGCTTTGTAGTATCATAAGGAAGCAGTTAGCTAGTGCTAATGTTGCCAATATGGGAAACCAATATTTTGATAAGTTGGAGCAAGTAAATTTCATGGGAATTCCAACAGGCCTCACAATAATCCATACAACCACATATAATATAGGATGGAGTAATCCTAATATTTAGCAACCAAAGGTTCAACCATCTGGATTTGAGAGGCCACCACTTCCTCAATACAAGCCATCTTTAGAAGAGACATTGACTCTGTTCATTAAGGAATCAAAAGCATGCCAACAAGAGACCAAAGCTACATTAAGGAATCATGAGGCATCTATTCACAACTTAGGAACTCAAATTGGTGAAATTGCCCAGATGATATCTGATAGGACTCACAAGTCACTTCTAGCAAATACCTAGATAAACCCCAAGGAGCAAGTGGAGGCTCCTAGTGGATGAATCAAACACTAAAAACATTTTCACATCGAGCTAATGACATTCAATAAGCGCTTCATAGGAGACAACCCATGCTTTGTTATAAATTTATAATATTTTGTAGATTATCTATTAGATAAATTCTAATATAAAGAGTTTTTGTTAACTTTGTAGATATCCAATAGTTTTGGGCAAGTTCATATCAAGGAAGATCAGTTGGGTGAGTATATCAAGTTGTTCTTTGAAAAATTTAAGTTAAGTACATAAAATTGCAAAAATACATGATCAAAGGAGATAACGCCTACTATCACACCCATAATTCATTAGCATGAAAATATGGGGCGATCTCCCTATCAATCATAGGTGTGATGGGGACCGTATCAATTAATTGCGATCGCGATATGTCCAAAGAAGAGGGGTGAAAAGATATCAGAGGAGATAATGGCTAAGACGATGGCCGTGATTAGGAGCTCTAGTTTGGATGTTAAAGATCAAAAGGGATCACGGCCCGAGTTATGGCTTTGATCGAGGTTAATATTATTTCAACATTTAGGTCAAGGAAGATTATGGCCCATGTAACAACCATATCTAGGTTAGGCTTATATCAAATTTTAGGCCCAAGGAGATTGTGGCCCATATCATGGTCGTGATCTCAAGCATAGTCTAGCATTATAAAGAGGTTTACTTGTTTTTCTCTCTCTTCGCTTTCAAATCCATGCCTAATTTTCTTTGTCATTTTCCCTCTCTCTCACCTTAAACACAACACCCACACATTCACACACTCAAATCCACTCATTTTGCACTTATACTCAAAAATCCTTGAAGATTAATAGCAAAAAGGTATGTAAATCCTTTCTTCTACTGTTATTTTTTGTGAAAATAGATGGATTAAAGAAAAAATTGAGGATTTTAAGGTTTTGATCTTTTTAGTATAATGCTTCATGAATGCATTGTATGTTTTCCTAAAGTTCTAAATATCGTGTTACATGCTTTTATTAACTATTCATGCTTGGATTTACCATATTTCATGATGAACCCTAATTTCACTAAGATTAACTACTCACAAAAAATTAGGGTTTTTTGAAATGGGTGTTAGTTTGTTGTTGTATAGGCTGATTCTTTTTTATGTTTTAGTTTGATAACATGTTTAGACAAGGATCTGAGGCTCAAATGGATAAAACCTTAATTTGGAAATATCGAGATTTCTTAACTTTTAGTACTTTTAAGGGTGCATTTTATGTAATGTGAAAGGTAGTAATGCTATTTTATATGGTGTTTAATGTTAACCATACATGTTTCTCATCTTGAATAAACTTTATTAGGCTACCACTAAATTGATCATTCACACATGTGTAGGGTTTGAAATATCTAAGTGTGGAATCTTAGTACTAAAAGTAACTTCTACAATCCTAGTTGATCTTAGTTTACTATGAACTTGAGTGTGCTTGTAACAGTCATGCTAGTGGTGTTAATGCTTTGTAAATATCATTGTGTTTCCATTACTTTAACTAACATGATATAATTGATTTTTGTATATGGCACTAAAGAAAATTATTGCACCTAAGGGGGTAAAGCGTTCAAGGGCAGAACGTTCACCTCAAGAGAGTCATGCTGGTAGTTCGAGTGGTATAACAAAACAATCAGCTGGGATGGAGGAAAATCATAGACATCATTTTGATCAATTGGTTCAAGAGAAGGTTTTAAGGGGGAATATGATTCTGGTTGATAAGGTGTTGGGGTTTTATGGAATCCTGAGGGCTTTTGAGAGATTACTTCTAAAAGGGCAATTGTTGAACTTCTTTAACCTTATGGAGGATTTTTACACGGAAATTACCCTAGTGTTCATGGCCTTGTTTAAGATTCAATATACAAGTATTCTCTTAGGATTGCACAATAATGTTTCATTCTTCGCCCTAGGGAAGTACTGTGACTTGTCAATGACAAAATTCATTAGGGCTATAGGGATTTATACAGATACAGAAATGGATTGCACGTCCTTTCACTAGTTGCCCACTTATATACCCAATGGAGTTCCCCACATTGACTTCTAGAGGGAAATATCTTTAGAGTCCAATTTTTGACCTTATAAGTCAAAAGGGTCAACTGTCAAATTATTAAGCTACTGTATCCTCCACTACATGTTAGTGCAGTCAATGAACTCTAGGATGGATAGTCCAGGGTAGTAGTTGAGACTAATATCCTCCCTCTCTACAACATCATCAAGAATTACAAGATGAATGTGGGGGTTCTTCTTGCTTTTCCTTTAAGTGTCAGGCTTCTGACTTTAGGTTAAGAATTTACTTTGAGCCATTTATCATTAAAATCTTGAAGAACTTGAAGATTTAGCCTAGGAAAATTGATCCTAATGTAGCAAATCTTGATATTGATATTAAGGACCCCGGTCAACTAGTAATGCTCATTCCAATGCTAGCTGCTCATATTGAAATTTCACTAGACTAAAGAGGGAAATAGCAAAGTTAGGGGCAGAATAGAAGTGTATGAAGTACATGATAAAGTAAGGCTTCAATGCAATTTATGAACTATTAAAAATCCTGCTACCCTTTTACTTTAAGAGCAGCCTCATAAGAGATTATGTCGGACCAAGTAAGCCACCCAATACTAACCAAGAAAGGGCCTTAGTTCTAGTTCAACAGTAAACAGTGAAAGTTAGAGCACCAGCATCCCAACCTCAGGCTAAGGAGAGTGAGAGTGATGATAAAGAAAGCTCTGAGGATGAAACAAAGAGGTAGTTGCAGCACAAATCCCATATTCAACGGCGAGCTAATCAGCAGCGGGGTACTCAAGTTCTGGTTCAAGCTTCGGCTCAGGGTCCCATGGAAAAAGAGGAAAGCAGCTTGGGGTCAAAGGATGATGATGAGGAAGGTAAAGGTGAAGGACAAGATCAAGATGATAGTCGCAGTGAGGGAAACCCCTACAACTAGATTTATTTTCTGTTTGGATATTTGTTTAATGAACCAATGCTTAATTGTTAAATTCTTAAGAGACTCATCAATTTGTACTATTATATTTTTCTGTTTTCTTGTGTTTTGTTTTCCCTTGTCTTATCTATAGTTGTTGGATGGTCTAGTGGTGAATTAGATGGAACTCAGGCTAGAACTTGGAGGATACAATGTTCAAACTTCTAAAAGGAGGGGGTTAGTTTTCTTTTCCTTAATTTTTATTCTCCTTATTCCTTTTTTCTATTGTGATTATTTTTAGAAATTGGAGACAATGTCTTACTCTAAGTGTAGGGAAGGGTATGTGTATATATGTATATGTGAAGTATGGGATATGAGTATAATGATGACATTCAAGTTCCCCTCAGTTAAGCATGTTTAAGAAAACTTTCATGGTGTCAATTTTTGAACAAATTTTGTTCTGATATCTCTCACATCATACTGATCAAGTAGCTGGTATCTTTCCTATGATCTTGGTTGTGTGTATTCTTACCTTATGTTTTATTTAACATGTTGGAATTGCATGATTAAATCTAAGTGGCATGGTTTACTTGTCATTTAACTAGGAAGTCAGTTGCAAGATTAGTATGAGACTCCTAGTAAGGATTAGTTAGTTAATTGTAGCTACTTAACTAATTGTATAGTTTGTTCCACAATTGTTTTGAAAGCTTAATTCCTATATAATAAGAGTTCAGTTTAATATAAACACCCCATGTTTCTATGCTTAAAAAAAAGAGAGAGAAAACCGAGTTAAGTGATAGAGGTTCAATAGGGTCTCCTTAAAACCCAGTCACTTGAGGTTGTCGAGCCTAGGATCAGCCAATCAAGGAAACTCACTTAGCAAAAGTATAAAGTTTCACTGAGTCTTGTAACTCGATTTGCTAAGCCAACGAGATGCCTCTTAGAGGGAAAGCTTGTTGCATGGTTACGAGATTCATCCAATTGAACGAATATAATTACATGAATACTAAAAAAAGGGAGAAAAAATAAGATTGTATAAAATCTTACTTAAGCTTATGTGGGCTTTAGAGATGATTGGGACTACCTATGCTCTCATGTTGATGAGGTGGGATTAACTAACTCTCTTTTACTGGGTGGTTTTGTATCTAACTTTTCAAAACTTGAAGGCTTGTTTAAATAATAAAGGTAAAGGCTAGTTTACTTGTATCAGCCTTGGAATTCTAGCAAGGTTAATAAAGATGAATGCTATGGTGGGTTGAGTAGGATAATAGAGTTTTTAATGTTTGAGGTTAGTTGTTAAGGTATGTTCAACCAAAGAGAGATACATTACTTTTGGACCATGCACCATCTTTGGATTGTTTTTCCTAATATTAAGTCCAATTTCTATTTTGATTTTCTTTATCAGCTTCTTTGCTTGAGGGCAAGCAAAGCTTAAGTGTGGAGAAATTTGATAAGGGTTTATCACTATGTCCATTTAAGCCAATTTTTAGTGGATTATGCTTTTATTTATGCTTAAACCAAGGGATGTGGTACTCAATTCATTAATGTATTCATTTCAAGTGTCCAATGGTGAAACTTCAATACTTAGATCAACTTGGACAAGGTTTTAAAGTTAATGGTGGCATCACAATCCTCATCACGGTTGTTACACCTTCAGTGATCCTCTCAGCTGTGAATTGTGGAAGATTATAGGCATAATCTAGAAGAAATTGGGACATAGTGGAGATAATGGGCCTTGATACAGCCGTGAACTAAATGGTTATCTCCATCGATACAAGTTTGATATGGCCGTTTTCTAAAGGAGAGGAAGTGAAGACAGTGGAGATCACAGTCTCCACGATGATCGTAATCAATAGAGGCAGAAGCACATTTGATATGATATGGACTACATCATAGACATAATCATTATTATGGAGTTGTCCCAAGGAGATCACTAGCTCCATGATGGACGTGATCTACCTTGAACATATGGATGAATGGAAGATAATGGCTCGTGTTCTTACCATGATGGCAATTACTCTACGACATATTTTCATGATAGTTGGATTAAAAAGGCATCTTTGAAGGGGACGAAGGCCAATAGGTGCATAGATTCGCCATTTAGACATACCAAGTGATGTAAAACTTATTAATACGGACCCCAAACATTCCAAAGGATGGAATTTCACTTTTGTATACCGAACCATTGTTTACACCTTACGAAAACCTTATTCATTTCCGTATCGGACAATTTGTATCAATGACCATAATCTTTCTAAGTGATTTCTTGAGAAAGAAGGCAAGGAGAGATTTCTATTGTAAGCAACTTGTATCAATTACCATCAAGCATCAACAAAGAAGGTTGTTTCTATATTCTATCATCTTTGTTTTTATCTTAATTGTGTTGTGTTAATAAGCATGATGTGTGAGTAGCAGTTTTGGACTTGCAACACTTTAATTGTCATGTACATGCATGAATTTACTATTAATGTTGCCATATTCCTTAGTCTCTATAGTGTGCTTCATTAAAACTAGTTCTAAGTAGTGCATGACTTAAGATTAGCTAAGATTTCAACAGGATCCAATTAAGAAATCAACATGTTAGATAGATCCAAACTATAGGGAGAAGTCTCTCATAATCCTAGAGATAGGATTGTAAAACGTTCTACATAGACATGCAATTAACGTTGGATTTATACTTTTAATGCGATCTTAATTGGCTGTTAACTTGGAAAAAATTCTAGTAGACAAGACTAAGATTAAAGGTTAATGCTCTTGCGAAAGACATCAACCTTACTAATGGAATCCGTAGTTGGGAAATTTAGCAATGAATCATTGAAACGCTTAAAATGCATGTTAATTAACCAGCGAAGCAAGTCTAAATTTTGTGTTGTTTGCATCAGTAATATAAATCTCAGTAATTGTAACCGAGGAGACAGCTGTAGGAAATAGTTAGTATAATTAATTGACCATAATCATCTAATTTGAATTGTAGGTTAGATAATAAGTAAGAAGGCGATTACTAGTACTTTTCAATCCATGTGGAGACGACCCTATACTCCATTTTTATATTACAACTGATAGTTGCACTTGCTTGGCGTGATGAACTAAGGTTAGTTATAATCTTATTTTGATGAGAAAATGTATTGCACAAACTCTCCACAACTTAGTTAAGCTACATATAATAAGTAAAACTTCATTTTGATATGTCTAAGCTTTAATGTGCATATACATGTTTGTATTTGTATGTGTGTTGTTCTTTGCAGATTATGTACAAATAAATTGTCATACGTCAGTCTTGATCACATCTTTGATCATAGACTTCGTCGAGGCTCGATTGGTCCAATCAAGATGTAGATTCAAGGCACGACAAAGGGAACAAAACAAAATATACAGACTTGGTCATAGGTCATGTCGAGGGTACGGCAAGTTTAAATCTAAGGCTCGACAAGTACAGACTTGGTCAAAGGATAAACTGAGGCACGACAAGTTTAAGACGCAACAAGTCTAAGATAGGACAATTTAAAAATAGCCTTGAGATTCTTTTGGGGGAAAAGGCTGTGTTTTTAAAGTAGTTATATATAGAATGGTTTGGAGTGTTTTTCATGACAAAAAAGAAAGAGAATAGAGTAGAGCTTAACTTGCATATATTACGTGAAAATACTCTCTCATTTTGTGTTTGCATTTGTTGAGTGAATAGTGACATAGTGAGATTAGTGAGCTAATATTGTAATGCACTATTCAGACATTTGTTTGTGAGTGTTTTAGTGAAGTCTTTTTGTGTTTGAAGCAATAGGTGGAGTCTTCATGTGTTCAATTAATTGTGTAAAATCCTACGTGTGTGTAGGCATAGTTTGAAGTCCTCTGTGTTGAGGTAATGTGAAATCCTCTGTTGTAAGGCACTTGTGAAGTCCTTTGTGTTGAGGCATTGTTGTGAAGTCCTCTTTTTGAGGCAATTATTTTGAATGAATGAAGTGTAAAGTCTATCTTGATTGAGGCAATTGTGGACTGTAGAAACTAGGAGGCGGACCGAACTTCAGGTTAAATCTGGTGTGTAAATGTGCGTAAAATGATAAAAGAGATAATGGTTGGATAAGTGAGCTTAAAATTATTCTAAAAACCTTCCTTGTACCTTCTATTTCCCCATGTATGTGGTGCGCTTTTATAGTTTCGACTTTTATTTATTTATTTATTCTTTTCAAGATGGCACTGACCAGATCACAGGAAAGAGACCATAGAACGTAATTTATTAAAACTAGGCCAGAATATGCACAATCAATTATCTAAATACAGTCTTGAAATTGCGATGTTTAATCACAATATATATATATATATCCACATGCATATCAGTTTTAGTATCGTGATTTATGTAAGACTAATATATCTTCAACTAAGATAACATATAGAACTCACCTCGGAATAACACATGCATTAGTTGAATGACATATGCTTGGAGTCGTGTTTTTCCATTCATTAAATCAGCAAACGAAAGTTGATGAAAACTAAAAGGTGGGCTTTAAATCAACTAGACATGCTTTACATCGTCTCTTTCCATCCATCAAATCAACAACCAAAAGCTGATGAAAACTGAAAAGTGGACTTCAAAAAGCCACAAAAGCTGATGAAAACTGAATAGGTACACTTAAACATGCATGAATCTAGCGTTACATGCTTCGGAGCTTTAGACACTTAATTTTTATCCATTCCTAAATCACAAAACATAATCACAATATATATGCAAAATAATATATCGCATTTCATAACCACGATATAAGGATGGTATTCAAACTTGGTATCATGATTTATACATGTGATTTATATAGAAAAAAACCTATACGCCGATTTATAGACATGATTTTGAAGTGGTATCTTGGTAATTAATTTTATCCAATTTGTATATTAGTAATTTTTTTTATAGTAATGATAGGTATGTACTAGACCCAAATAAATAAACACGTCTTCACTCAACATCTTACTCTCCATATACACCACATAACTATGCATAAAGATGTATAAATGAGCTAAATGGAGCAAGTTGCCCCACCCTACTTTAACTTGTGGCTCATTTATATAAATAATTATATAAAATTGTATTTATAATGTGAGATTAATATAAATAATTATATATTATATTAGTATATATTAATAATATTACATCAATATATTATAATAATTTAATATTATATTAATATATTAAACAAGTCCTTAACAAGTTTGCTTGTGAGCCAGCCCATGTGCCTGCATAAGAAATTAGACCCAGCTTGTTTAAAACCTTAACTATGGCTTGCTCAATAGACAAACTACAATTTTAAACTTGAATTATCCCATCACAGATAGCTGTAGGCTGATTTATTTACCTACTAAGATATAATATATATATATATATATATATGATTTTATTTAATGTATAAAAGTCTATATGCATAGGCTCAATTGAATAAGTTAATACGAATTACAAGAGCTATCAAATAAAGGGAAAAAAACAAAAAAGAAAAGAAAAGAAAACCGGGAAGATGGCACGTTAAAGAAAGCAAAGACTTGCTTGGTGTCTTGTTTCACTCTTCAATTTTCATAAAGAACCAACTAATACGGATAAGAATCAATCCATAAAAGAACTACCGATTCCTAATGTTAGAGATATAACACAAGTTCTACCTATAGATCAGGAACAGACTCTAAAAAGCCTGCAAGTTACTCCCACCAGACGGTCCACTAGCTCATAGCCTAGTAAATTCTCTTCAATGTGAGATTTTACACCGCCAGTCCTTGTCTATAATCCATTTTAAGATAGCCAACATCTATCAGATAAATGAAAGAAAAATTGCAATCATGTTCCCTTCTTTTCAGGCGTTATCCTTGAAGTCCAATTAAAGAGTAATTCATAGTTAACTATTTAAATGTTCTAGGGAATAAACTACAAGTTTCAAAGGCCATAAAATTATTAAGGTTGAAAAAAAATATATATATTGAAACACTTCCTATACAGCATTTCAAGTCATCTAACGCGATATAACTCTCAACCTAAGGTTGAATGAGTCAATAATCTAGCACAATATACCCACAAAAAGCATAGGCTCTTAGTCATGCATCTCATTCAGTGCAACCAATTCTTTAAAAATATTATAATTTGATGAGAGCGTGTTCATTGGATCAAATAATAAATAATAAAACCCAATAGAAATCCTACAACAAGCTCTAAGATAGTGCACCTATCGATTATAGAATAGAATTACTACGGATGTCATCCTTTAAGATCTTGAAAGCAAGTACTAGTATTACCAATTTTCTACTATTTAACCTAACTCTTTAGATGATGGTCAATTATATAAACTATTAATTGACTAAATTAGCAAACCCTAGAATTAATTATGAGTGCTTTTATGAGATGTAATCAATCACAAAATATACCATTCATCTTGATCCATCATAAACTTTGGTTTTCTTGTGATAAAATATCGATTAACAGATTGTTTATGCTTTGTACTGCAATAATTCTCAATTAAACTAATTACTCCATCAAGTTAATTAATTCATAACCTTACATGAAATAGTGGAGACCTCTCCCCCACTAATGCCATAAAAGATTACATTAAAGTTCATAATTTCCAAACAAAAATTTAATCTTTTATGCAGAAAATTAAAGTTTTCCTACCTCTAAGCAAAACATGCAATTTCTCTATTCTTAATGATTTATCCTATTAGATGAAACCTCTTTCTGTCTAATAAGAATCATACATGCAATTAATTTGCTTATATAAATTAATCACAAAACAATCAATATACATAAATAGATACAAAGCCGTAAACTTTCATTAATCAATAGATTTAGCATATGGGTTTTGGGTTTCACAAGATATAATGTATATAAATCTACTCCTCCATGGATTTTGCATTCACATCACAAAATCTAGAAGAATAGACAATGAACATGATGTAAGAATAAACCCCTTTTTCAATGTTTTGTGGCTATTTATAATTTATGATGGAAAGAGGGTTGCACAGTCATGCCTGAGAGCGGGCTGAACTGGACTCCACCGACATCAAGATTTTATAATCTGCACGACTGTGCAGAAGGTAGGGTGGGCAGTAGTAGCTGCATTTTTGCATCTTTCTCCTCGTCCTTGGCTTCTGCATGGCCCTACTTAAGTAATGGCATAAATTTACTTGCTCTTTGGTTTGTTCCCTGCTATTTTCTCTACTTGTGCTAAAGGAAGAGCTGAAAGTTTAAAGCCTACCAATTTGTTCCTTGTCTCCATCATGGGCATGCACAAAATAGTGCATGTGCAAACTTTAGCTTCTAACCATAACTTTGTCAAATCCACCTTAATTTTGCTCAATTCATCTTGAACTCTTCAAATTATGTTCTTTAAGCCCTGAAATGAATATTTCACAAATGAGTATCTTTTTCTTAATTAAATAACAAGAAACACATATCAGATATGTCCAAACAAGTACAAAGAATAAGGATCTTTTGACACTTATCATAATCTCTCTCTCTCTCTCTCTCTCTCTCTCTTAGTTTATGGGCTAACCTTGAAACCTGACCCATAATGGTGGTACACTTTAATCCGCCAGTTAAGATGGGTGTGCCAAATTGGTTTGCATAATCTACCCCACTTCATGGTTCTAATTGTGCATAACTTAGAAAAGAACAAGAACATTTTTTCTTTATCCCTTATGACACCATCAATACAAAATATTGAACAATATAATGTAGTCACCTTTTCAATCTTAACCCTAAGTTACAGGCCAAACAATTTTTCCTTTCACAACACAACAACAATTGCTCAATAGATTCATCACTCGTGCAAAAATTTGCAAGTAGGGGAATCCAACAAATACCTATTCACCAGGTTACATCAAGTTGATTCAACATTATGTAAAACTCTCAACATAAATTGTTTCACTTCAAGTAAACATGGATGGCACCATATTTATATCCATAGCTTCCTATTAATTTGATGAAAGGAGAAGGGAGTCAAGTTTGCTATAAGGATATTGTACCTTATGTTGGTAATATATGAAATTTATGGTACACTTTCCAAATATGTCATAAGGCCTAAATTATGTAATTTCAAAATTGTGTAAAGGAGAAGGGTCTCGTGGCATCTATGCTATTTGCTAATAAAAGAGCTGATGAACCTTCTGAGTGTTTAATGCTCTTGTGCCTTCGTTGATTAGTTTAGCAACCATCGTTCCTAGGATTGACATAATTGGCTTAAACAGTGGCCCAAAACCAACATATGACCACATAGGACTACCTTATTTATTCTTCCTATGTTAGATTAACTCACTATAATCTAACTCTTAAGATTCAATGAATAATCAATTGTATGGTAATTTATAAAGTTTGAAATTGGAATGCCTTTATTTGTTTGGTTGACCTGATGCTAGGATTGAAATTATAGTTTAGATAGAGAAATAGTGGAAACAGAGTAAAAGATTTCAGGGTGGATAGAACGAAATGATAATTTTATGAAAATAGGCAAGGTGCATTTTGATGAGGGAAAAAATAAATTGAGATTTCATCAAATTTAAGTGGAGTTTCTAGTAGAGTCAAACTCTTAAAAAATCTAATAATAAAAAATACATATTTGTTCAACTATTATAAGATTTCAGATAAAAAAGTTTCAGAAGAATACTTTCCAGGGAACAAATGCAATCTTGAAAATGAGAGGTTGCTTCAATTTGTAGCTGGTAAATGGTTGTGAAAGTTCTTGTCGTTGGTTTTTATGTAATAAGGGAAGATCCATGTAGTTGGTTGAAATTTTGACCAAGGCCAACATGGATCTTTGGAACCTCATCACTGAGGATTACGATGACAAGAAGCCCGCAAGGTCCTGACAGCATTCAGATCGGTCACCATTGTTCACAGTTACCATTGCTTCACTGGAAATAGGTCTTTCCACTTACTTTCATAAAATGCTGTTATGCGTGATTAATTCTAGAAATTACGAGAAAGAAAACATCATAACAAAAAGACCTTTATAATTTCAATCATGGATTTGCTAATTGAGGAAAAATAAGGAGGATCCAAATCTATCATTATTAACCTAATTGCACCATGGGGGTGCTTCTATGACTAGGAGGGAAAAAAAATAATAATAAGCATGATATGCCATCTATCAGAATGAGTAATGGATAAGTATAAATATATTAGAAATAAGCTGTGGGAATAATGCATAGTTTTTACAAAACTGTCCATATAAAAAAATATTACAGGTGCTTGTACGTTACTAATCATTTTGTAGCATACACACTTAATGAATCCTTCTCCTGTGATTATGAGTTACTTTGATTGTACTCTAACCGAAGTTAAAGACCCCAGCAAGCCAGCATGTGTGGCGAGAGACAGTGGTCATCCACATAGAGAATGAAATTTATTACCACCACTACCATCAGCATCGCTTGTGTCTCGATGGCTGGGTTGCTTATATGAACGCTCAACATGAAAAAGAAGGTTGTTGAAACTCAGTCCCACTCGTCACTATCAGATTGGTAGATGATTTTTGCCATAACAACATTGTTGAAACTTACAGATACAAGTCAACATGAAAAAGAAGGTTGTTGCATAATCCAGAATAGATATGTCAAACACAATAAGACAATTGGATTAGTTACATCACTAATGACTAGCAACTGCAATTGAATCTCAGCTTTCTCAGATTCTAGGAATGAACCACTGCTCAAAAACAAAAACAAAGATGAAGTATACCCTGCCCGAATACTACTGTAGGAATCAACTTTGCACACAAAAAAAGGGAGGAGAAACAAGAATGTCATTACTTAACAGCATTGCCAAACTTTCATTCTGCTGCATACTCAATTGCTTTCCCTCTGTCAAGGGAGACATCAACAGCCTTACTTAACCGTTTCAGCCAGATATCGTAATCAACAGGATATGGGGTTCCACAAAGGCTATCCACATAATCTGCAAATGCCTTCAAAAGAGCTGACACCTCGCCTAGGTGTGATTGTATCAACCGCTTCGTCCAGCTCCTTCTCTCCATTGCAGAGCAGATTCAATGGAGTCCTGTAGTTGCATCGTTCCTCCACAAACAAAAAACAGGAGGTAAACAAGGCTTTCAGCATCTGAAGAAGGACAGAGTTTTCCATTTTGTAGAGCATAAGCAGATGAAAACTGCAGATTTATTGATGGGCTATCTCTATCTTCCAAAACAGCACGTCCCCACGAAGTCAAAACATTCAATACAACTCCTGATCCTTGAGTGTCAGTTACCCGCATTACATTCTCAGGACAGATATCACCATGCTGGATGTTAGCCATGCTTGCACTCCTAAGCGCAGCCAAACAGTCACGGCAACAACGGATGGCTTCCTCAGCAGAAAAAGGACCATCTCGTGCAACAGTGAAAGATAGGGGCTCTCCAATTGGACGGGTTACAAGAATGGGAGTTCCACACCATGGGTGATCGCAGCGTCCCCCTGGACTTTGCTTTGTACAAGGTCCAGAATGCAGTATCCGACCAGATGCAACTATTTCAGGTAAGTACTTGCTAAAGACCCCCTGCAGCTTTAATGTATTGAGTACTTTCGTCTGTCTCTGCACTTGATACCACAAACTCATGTCCTCCCATGATGGTTCCAATCTAGATGGATGAGCACCCACATACAAGCTCAAGAGCTCTGTGGGATAATCAACACAAATGGCAGTATAGAGAGAATAGTTGCCCCCCACAAGTGGTTCTTGTATCTGAAAACTTCTTGGGCCACGGTCTTGATTGTCCAAAAGTAGTACTTCACCTTGGTTAAACTTTACACGTGATGCTTGCCTTCTGACAAAAGCATCGTTGGTTTCTTCTATTTCAACAATTTCTCCATGATGACTGGGAGGTTGGAACGGGACCAATGCTTTCTCATCATCAACAATGCAGAACTCCATCCTTCGTTTCTCTATACGGAGGCTATGTTCTGCAACCAATGCATCTATTGACTTCCGTGGTGGTCCATTCCACTGGGCAATGGAGCAAAATGTTGCCATAATTAGCTGCAAAGTGCCTAAGTCTCCCCAATTTGCATTTCCCAATTTGTTCCATATCTTATCAACTGGGGAAACACAAACTTCACAGTGGTTTTTTATCCACTCAGCCACAGCTTTGTATGGATCAGATGGGCTTGGTTCAAGTTTGGAAACGTCTCCCCCAAGCTTTACCACTCCTCCATAATTTGGGTCCATTACTAAGATAAAAACATCATCTCTTTCTGCCAATGTGAACTTTTGCATGTTCCTAGAAAGAAGTATGTGAAATGCATAAAAGAGGGCTTCACAGATGACAGTAGCAGATAATTTCAACTCCTCACCTGACAATACATCTGGCTTGTAAAGGACAAACTCCATAACTTGATTCCAGCGTACTTGTGAATCATGCCCAATTTTTGAAATCAAAGCTAAACCACACCTTTCTTCAAGCTTTCCTCTAGAAATTGCCTTTTCGACAGAGTAAAACTTAGAACCAGGACAACGAGGACAAGACACAACAAACGGCAATGACCCGTGTTTATGCCAAAATGTACGCCACAAACTGCTTACTACAGCATGCAGAAAGTCTTCTATTGCAAGATATTGGTCTTCCTTAAGGTCACCGGATAAATCATAAGGTAAGCATGGCATCCTCCATAGTTGCTGTAGCAGCACTCCCTCCAGAGCTAGGTCAAGCTTGCGCAATTCATCAATCTGAAATGGGCATGGAAAGGACCGTTCTGGATCTTCCTGCTCGGTAACTGAGTTCTCTACAACCCAATCTTCCAAAATATCTGTAAATAAGTGAATATCAACTAGTAATTTTTTGTAATGCTTTAGCCCCTCTAGCAGCTTCCTGGATGAAGGGAAAGATTTATTTGAACCCGATATACCAGGTGAGCTATAATTTGAAAAACCTGCATTACATATAAAACAATGATTAAAGGTTCAGGATACAAGAAGGGAAATTTATCCTTGGCAAAGAAGTATCACATCTTGAGAATCAATATTTTCTAGCAAGGCAAATTAAGGTCCAAGCAACTTAATGACAGAAGGGACAAGGATGATATCAAACAGACATTAGGGTCATTTTACCAGAAATAATGTTCACTTCCAGCTCATGTGTGCATTTATGTTCTAATCACATGATTGCCATGGGGATATGAATACAAGATCGTAACTGCTCAGGGCAAAGGTTGTTCTATAGATAAATAAGATGGCATGAGGACAGCCAGCCCAGGAAAACCTCAGAAAGTCATGAGGAGAAAAAAGCTAAACATGTTGGGCATTCTTATCAAATGACTGTTCCCAGTCCAGCAAAATAAAAAATATGTACAAAATGGAGACCTAGCTGAGTGACCTTAGTTTCATTTAAGGTTCTAGTATCTTTGCATTTAAGAAAATTCCATAATCATAGAGCAATGTGAAATGATCGTTGGATCTAAAGCAAATAAAAGGCTATCTTATTTGTTTAGAATGAAAAAGATTACATCACTACCAGCTATGAAGGTTAGAGCATATCTTTCTGCCTAATGTGCATAGATTATATATATATGTATATATGTATATATATATTTTTTTTCTTTTTACTAGAAATTAACACTTAACCACTACTTATACTGATTCAAACTATCAACTAATAAATTAACTACTTCTTGAGAGTTTTAGTCTTCTAGAACTTTACAAGTACAATAAAGGAAATGAAAGAAACGACTAACTAAACAAGGAAACATTAACCAACGGGCTAACAATATACTAACACTGGTTAAGTCAACAAAAATGCACTCGTGTAACAGGATGTCATACCCTCAGGGATATATCACAAAGGCATTGTGAGAAAGATCCTACATGAACCATGCGCCATGTAAGAATAGCTTGCACTATGTAGGTACCCCAAGAAATGTCCATAGTGGGTTTCTAACTCAAGACCTCATGCAAATTTTCATGATATGTCTTAGGACTTAACCATTGGGCCAAACGCCATGGGTTTTTCTTTTTGATTTTATATTGAAGTATTCTGAAGAATCTATATGTAATAGGCCTGCCTTGACCAAACACATTTTAAGATTAGCACCACATCATTGATCTAAAATTTTAAATCTTTAGATATGGTGGAGGAACTATATCTATCAAATTGTACATTTCCATATAATAATAAAATTCTAAACTTATCTAAAAAACTATATTTATCACGTAACAATCCCCTTTACTTGTACTTCAAAATTTTAACCGATGTCTATCAAATAAATAATTTTAATCTGATGGAATGTTATTAAATGTGTAGATATTCGAAATCATGATCTCCAACTTTAATTTCATGTTAAGATTAGCATCACAACCATCTTATCTAAAAGTTTAAGTTTGTAGATATGATATAGACATTGTATTAATCATAACTACATTGCACTTTAAGGGGAAAAGGCAAAAAAGAATACCATCCAAAGTTTGCCGAAGAGAGGGTGTTGTATCATTTCATCCCCAACATACCAGTCATTAAGCCCACGCTCTCATTAACCAGCTTAACCTTAGGAAAAGAAAAGGGGCCCTTTTGATATCTAGCATAACGAAAGGTCAATGCTGGCAGAAAAACACATAATGATATTTTCGTTTTCCATGAAAGAAGGAACATGGCTATAGATGGGCTGATTACTCCCGATCCCATGATTCAATTAAGAAATGGTCCTGATGGAAAATGTTCCCACAACTCATAAATTTCCATGCTCATGTCCGGCCTCAACTCCAACCACTTGTGAGTTACTTTAGTCAAGTATTCAAAGCATTTTAGCCTATATCCAAAACTCAAAACTAGCAAGAAGTAAACTTGTGGGGTTCTCAAAGATCACTCTGGCGGATACTGCTATTGCATTTAGGACCATTAAATTCATATACAAATTTGACAACTACATCAAACGCAAACAGTCTAAAGGAAGTTACCGGAGTTGGACTTTCGAAAACTTCCTTCCAAACTTCTAGCAGGAGATGCCCCCAACTGATTCTGGAGGAAACCTGAAATCAACAAGAAATGCCAATGTTGGTTCTTGTTAGACAAAACCATGACGGACAAGGAAGAAACAAACAAAAACATGAACTACCCCCCACCTGATTTCATGGCTTGGGAAAACAAAGCAGCGACAATGTTGGACTAGTTATTCTTAAAGATAGCATCATTTCACGACATTCTAAGTTGCTGCATTGTAACCGAAACAAGAAATGGCAGGTGCTAGAGTCAAGTATGTAAAAGAAAATGCAAATGGTGGGTGTTGGGAAAACGAAGCTGAAGAGAAACTAGGAAGAAACCCCATTATCATCCTTCACAACAATGTCTTGTGGGAAGTGGAAAAGACAAATCCTTTCTGGGGAAAAAAGAAGAAAAAAGCTGAAACCTAGAGGCTAGGAAGATGAAGAGCAAGGGAACATGAGAGAAAACACTATAAAGCTGGAGAATTGGAAGAGTGAAAAGGAAAAAGCAAAGCCAAACACCCAACAAAAGGCAACAACATTATAGAACACAACACCACACAACACAACACAAGACACAGGTCACTCAGCGCATGGTCTCTGTCCAAAAACAAATTATAGATAAATAAAGAAAGAAAAAGAGCTGGAAGGAAAAGAACCCCACAAACCCACGCCAACACATACATACACACACACTCTTCTCAGTGACAATTTTACTGTCGGGAGTCGGAATGCAGGATTGGTCCCATTTGACCATAAATAATATTGAATATGATGGAATTGTTTGCACCTATTTCAAACTTGAATATTTGGATATCTTGTCATTTGAAAAAAAAAAAATTAAAGATTCACTTCATATATACAAGGTATAGATATATGTACATGATATATAAAACCAATAAATTTATACTATATAGAGTATACAATATTTAAATATTTGATTTATGAATTATCCATTCCACGGTTATACGTATCAAAATTTTATCAGTATTTACGCCACACGCTATTCGAGAGAAATAGCATATAAATACTTTTTCTTCTTTTTGGTTTATCTTAAGCCGAAAAGGATTCACTTCACATATACAATGTATAGATGTATGTGCATGATATATAAAACAAATGTATTTATAATATATAGAGTATCCAAACTATGATAATATTTAATTTATAAACTATTCATTCCATGGTTATTCATATCAAAATTTTGTTAATATTTACACCACGCTCTATCTATGATTGATAGCTTCCAAATACTCCTTTATTTCTTTTTTCTTTTTTTTTTCTTAAGCCCGCAATAACCATTTGCCTTTTAGAAAACAATCAAAACATAATGTTAAATTTTTTAATCAGTATATGGAAAGAAAAAACATACTATACGTTTAAAATATTTAAATCTACATACTTAATTTTAATGCTAAAAATAAGAAGTTTAAAAACATATATAGTAAATAAAATGAGAATATTTAAAATATATCTATTAAATATTACTGTGGATTTTCAACATTTCCTTTTTTTTTATGCTAAAAGATTTTTAATATTTCATTTACTTATCATACACATATCCTCTTGCTTTTTCTCTATGTCTCTTTATGCTAATTTATTAAATTCTTTGTCTTCTACTCTTTTTGTCGCCACTGCTTCCTCCGCGCGTGTCTCCCCTTCAGAGTACCATTATTGGGATTTGGATCACAATATTTACCATTGATTATGAGTAATAAAACTTTTAAAACACATTAGAAAATAGTAGGAAAATAAATGTAGATCCATTACTCATTACTGAGATTAAGAATGCTTATAATTGAAGGATAAGTCATAAAAAAACCTAATAATTGTAAATAAATTGAATTATTTATAAATTTTCAAATTCATTTTATATTTACTCAATTGTGCAATTAAATCAAATTAAAATTTAAATTACTTTGAATAGTTTATCAAGCAAAACTTGAGTTTTGTAATTTTTAATACTGGCTACCTTGCAAGCTTAATCATGTTTAAAGCATATATAACTTTAGTCAAATTGACATACCAATATTAGTATAATTAAAATAAATTATTTTAAAATAAACAAATTTAATGAAATTTTAACTCAAACCTAAACTCAACAATCTTTAATTTAGGGTTTAAGCATAAGCCCAACGCTATGGATCTTCTCGGCTCAATTTTTTTGTAACCGGATATAAACAAAACACTTTGTCACATCATTTGTAACTTCGTTTCCTTTTTTTGACAATTTAGCCTTCGGTCTAATTTTGGGCCATGCATATATTTAACTAGTAGGGAGAAAAAGCTAATAATAAAAAGACAAAATTTGACTTTTCCATGACATGAAACCTTCTGAAATTATTTATCTTAAAACTAAATGGATAAACGCATCAAAATAATTAGGTTTTCTTAATTTCACTATTCGCTTTTTAAAACTCATTTAAAAACCTAAATTTTCAAAAACATGTCAAAATAGAGTTACCGTGTTTTCTCAGTACAGGATCATTAAAATTAAGTCCTCAAATTATAAATAAAAATAAAAACAAAGCACGGGTCCTATGATAAATAGATAAATAATCCAGCGAATGTAAATTTTTTATCCATTTTCATCTTGGGATTTATATTATTTATTTTTATTTTATGACATTTTAGAACTTATTTATTTTGCCTCATTTACTATCACAAGTCCTGAAATTGTGTGTGTGAGAGAGAGAAAGGGTTTCCTAAAATAAAAATGGTAGGAAAATTTTAGGTCCTTTTAAATTTTAATTATTTTTATTACCTCAAAAATAATTAGGTTTAGATTTCTAAATAGTCTGTTTTCATCATCCATTGCTATTATCATTATTATTTATTTTGACAATCATTTTTAATATTTTTTATAACATTTAATTCAATTAATATAAGATGCCATCATATAAATTATCCCATCATCCAATTTTGAAGAATTTATAAGAAACAATAATAAAATAAAACTTTAATCGTTGGTTTGTTTAAGAATTCTAAGCATAAATTTAGTTATAAATCTCTGGAACATATGGCCTAATGTAAGTAGATAGAATCAATTCATTGTAAAATACTCCTCATCTACGTCAGGAAAAAGTATAAAATGGGATGAGGGGCCAGGGCCAAGGCCAAGCTGCTTCATTCATAAATGTGTGCATTATTAGATCTAGCAACTATGTTTTATGAAACCCTCCTTTCAAGTTTAACTATTATTTATATCAGGCGTTTTGTTTTAGATTTGTAGGCATAAATTTTACTGCATAATAATGACACAAATGGTACTTAATAAAATATATAATTATGTATCTAAACTTTAAAATAAATGAATTTAACATATAAAAAACTTAACAGGGATATTGTTGGTACTATCAAAAGTTTTTTTAAAGTTAATTAATTTATAACCTAATAAAACGAATTTTCTAAGGGAGGTGGACCTAATCGAAATCCTGCTGGCTGTTATTTTAGTTTTAAAAAATTATTCATTTGTTTATAGTTTTCATTTGTAGTTGCTAGATACTTCGTTACCCACATACTTTACCAAATTTTCCTTTTTTTTGGGAGGGGGGGGGGGGGGGGGGGGAGAACCAAACTTCCTCTACCAATAAAATATCCCTCTTCACCATCACTATTCCCTAATCATATTACAAGAATTCTCGCAATCATAATTAATTTTTTAAATTATTTCTTTTAAAAAGTGATATTTTAATAAGGTGATAAAATATTTTTTAATTTTAATAATCCCAATTATTAAATAGTAAATTTTAAAAAATTCGAAATAGACATACAAAGAAATACGAATCCGAGCAGAATCCTAACGAATGATCAATCTATTCACCCCTCCAACCACTCTTTATGATTTGCTTTATTTAATGAATTTCATTTATAATTATAAGAACGAACATGTAGCACAGACATGGCACCAAATCAATAATGTGCCGCCCAAAGAAATTGTTCTTACATTATTAGGATTGGGGCTATTATTTTTCTTTCCTTGATTTTACTTAATTTATAAATTGAGTGTTTAAATTATTTAGTTACTTAAAATATCTTATCGTATCATTATAATGTCTTTTTTTTTAATAATCCCGAGTTATGATTACCCATAACAACATCTTAAGTAAGTAAATTAATAAAAATTGAGATGAGGTAAATAATGGAGATAATCCATTTCCATTTTATTATGTCTTCAAAACGGAGTATCAATCCATTCGTTCAAAAAAAAGTTTTTAATATTTTGCTATTTATCAAATTCTATATAATTTCTAAGACCTTTTACATGGCAACATAACTTTTCGTCTCCCAATAAAATAAGCCGAAAAATTACTTTTTAAAGACAATTTCTAGAATGAAAAACTGGTAAAATAAGTTATATTTCTATAAATAAAACTAACAACGACGATTTTTTAAACAAAAATTTATATTCAAAGACAAAAGTTTCATACATAAATCTTAGTTTTCTATGATTAATTCTTGTTTACCTATCAATTTGAAAAAAAATTTACACAAATAAAATTTAAACAAAATTAATTACATAAATACCATCCTTGTATTGCATGTTCAACATATAACACTGAAATTGTATTTATATCGCATGTTGAAGATGCAATGCACGTTTAAATAATATATGTGTATTGCATATCCAAATACGGTACACACATGTATCACTCGTGCAAGATGTGATACACAATGTAATACTTTTCAGGTGCATTATTATATCACATCTTAAAAATGTAATCATGTGTAAAATAGTTTATCACATTTCTAAGATGGATATAATAATGGTATTTATATAATTAATTTTATCTAATCATATTTTTGTAATTTTTTTTCAAAAATAGTAGACACGTGTTACAGTCTAATTTTCTTACGGTGATTCTATGCCTTCTCATAGTAATTATAATAATGAAAAAAAAAATCTATAACTAACCTATTAACCAGTACTTTGGAATGCATATTAATGGATCTTAGTACGATTATGAGCTAAACAACGTTGTCTCGATTTGCTATGGGTGATGGATATTATTTAACATATCGAATGATTTGACCCATTTTCTAAACATAATTTAAAATTTATAGCCTTGAGACAAAGGAGTATTCCAAAACGTCAAAACCTACTTTCCGGTTTTATCCTATTCTATTCCGATGAATTATTCCATGCACCTAATCGCTTCTTGTTGATGCAAACTGGAATCGGATTATGATATTCGTAGATGCTGGACCTCCCACCGCCGCTCTCTGCCTACAAGATCTTTATTCTTTAACGACCTTCTTGGCCCTTTGCCTTACCTTATAATAGCTTAAATAAATTGGATATTACGTATTACTTCTGTTAAATACATGCAAATTATAAATATTAATAAAATTTTAATATGTTAAGATTTTTATAAGTGAGTGACATGAGTCTTTTAATGAAATTGGTCTGTTCTCGGCAAAATATATATAATAAAATTTTAATATATATAATGTGTAAAAAATATAGTCAATCATTATTGTAAAAAAGATCAATTATAAAAACATAACCTATGTTTTGGTCAATTTACAAACACAATTAGAAACACATGACCTGTGTTAATTTTTTTGAAAAATGAGTGACCCGAGTTTCATATAAAATTATCATTATAATTAATTACTATTAAAGGGGTATGTGTTAGAGTTTTATTGGTCTAAAAAAATTAATTTAATAAAAATATTATTAAATAAAATATATTAAAAATTATCTTTTTAAAATTGAGAAAGTTGAATAATCTTTTATAAAAAAGAAAAAAAACACAAGTCATATGTTTCTAAGTTAATCAAAACACGGATCATTTTTTTATAATTAACCCTTTTAAAATCTACCCAATTTATTATATGTATAGACACAAAGCAAATAATACTCATTGAATATTTTTTTCGTTGACTATAGGAACTAAGAATCTTTAGTAACAGTAGAATAAGTCTATTTTACTTCAAAAAATAATGAAAGTTGAAAAGAAAAGTAAAAAATAAAAAAATACCATTCATGATTTTTTTATAGTCTTTCACCCTAAAGTGATTTTAACAACATTAGCTTCAATGAATCACCTTTTGCAGTATTCACGGCCTATGTGCATTGCTATAAGAATGCCCCATATTTTTGTATCGCTTTCACTAATATTTATTTTTTACTTGCACGAATGAAAGTATATAATTCTTTCTTTTACTTGATAAAATAATTCCTCATTCTTTCGTCTATAATTTCTTTTTTTATTTTTAAGCAGGGTACGTTTATTTCATCGTATTATTATTTTGACATAATATTTTTATCAGTTTTAAACAGATGTTTATTATGAAACAAATATCAATAAAAAAATTAACAGCTTCACTAATAAATTGAATAAACAAAACTGATATAAATATTTAAATATAATACAAGTAAGTTATAGATATTGAATGATACAAATGAAATTCGACAATCCAATATTTGATTATTCCGTGTGCATTATTGATTTTGGGAACTAGGGATTTGACGTGGATTAAGATCATCTTGACATCTTAGACCAGCCAATCCAAGACATTTCTGGTGTGTTTGGTTTGATGTGAAATGTTGAAAATGAAAAGAAAATTAAGGAAGGAATGAACCAAAAAGGTGGAAAATGAGTATAAGAGTTCGTATTGTAAAGTTTATTTCTTCTCTCTCCACATTTATAGAGAGCAAAAACAAATAATCAATTCAATACTAAACTATAATTCATAAGTTTGAATAATAAATAATTATTTAATATTTTTTTGTAATAAAGATTTCTTATGAAATTACTATTACAATTAACTAAACGCTATAATAAATCTTTATAGTTTATAAGAAATACATTTGTAATGATATTTCTGTTACTACGAAGTATACGAGCTTATATTAGGATTTAGACTATAGAATGTTCTATTAAAAACTTTCTAGTTTTTCATTGCTCCAAAAGTATGAATAGTGGTAAAATTTTCTAGGTAGATCAAATATAAATTATCCATACTTACTTATAGGCTTATTACTATTAGTTTGAGGGGAGTTTCTATAGTCACATCGACAGGACTTTCCACATCATAATTTAATCTTTAAAATAAATATAGTAAATGGAATATTAATTATTTTAGGAATTCGATCACGATTAGATATAGTATAAGCCGTTAGATAGTGACGAGACTGCTCCTATTAAAATTATTAATGAGATCATAGAATTTTACTAGTTTGAGAAATGGAGAAAAATATGACCATTAGAACATAAGAGCCAATGGTTGATTCTTCTTCTATATCATCTTAGACTTAAATTAGTGGTGAATTTTAAGTGGACTTCACCTGCACTATACTACCCAGTTGCATGCATTTACCGCCCTAAGAGCATACAATACTCACAAGTACTATCTAAATTCTCTAATATGAAATTTATCAAATAAACTCCTAAATTTTCACATATTGAACATTTTTTATAACTCCGAAATGTGACATTTAAAGGAAATTTGATAAATAAAATTATACTCTTCAAAACTCAAATTTAGCTAACTCACAAATATAGAGTAATTTGCTCTTGGTCTTTACCATAGCTATAACATGTCACTTCCAAGTATGAAATATATTCCATATGATATCAAAAATCTTTATACGTAATATCACTATACCTGAAATAGGAAGCCACAACATACATACTGAAATGCCAAACCACACACTACCTTAAACAAATATACTAAAGTATCATCCATAACATTCATCAACAAAACCTACGTGTACCAACACATATGCATAAAATTATAACGGGACCAATTGTTCAATTAAAACTGTCCCTTTTCAACTTTGTGTCAAGACCAATTTTTGTTAAAATCAATCCCATTTTGAATTTCCCGTTCTCATAACTAGAATCATACCCTAGACCACAAATCTGAAGATTCCAACAACCCGAATCATTAAAGACCAGAGCATAAATATGAAGACTTCAAGAAGTTGGATCACTAGGTATATGAATCCAAAGATTTCAGCCCAATATTTTGAAACCTATGTACCCTCAAGCTCTTAAAATCTAATAATCAATTGAATAAAAAAGTTCAAGGTTTTGTAGCCAATACTATTTAAAAAAATTAAAAAAAGAGTCATCTCATACCAACCATTTAACTCAAAATTTACATTCAAAATTTATCAAATGGCACCATACCATAATTCGCAACAAGCAAAGATCATACAAGTGTAAGTAACATTACAGCAGTATCCAATTCAAATTTTAAATCCTATAGCATATCTCAAATCAATATCTTATGTATTAAAGATTTCAATTCTTAGTTCTTATACCAATTAGTTAGTTCTCAAGGTTTATACTTTTTTACTTCAGTTGCATTCATTTCCAATCCTATAGAGCTTATATATAAGCCATCCTTTGGTTAAAGGAGGTTGACTAGGTTGGGGTCCATCAAAAAAGGTCATTTGGTAGGAATAATCGGCTGTTAGGTTGGTGGTTGATCAACAAACCCTAATAGACATATTAATAATGCACTCTTCTAGCATGTCAATCAATCAAAAGTAAATCCAAGATCGAAATCTGAATTTATTTTTCATATGAAAACTTCTAAATGCCTTTTTTATACTAACTCCATGTATTTCCCCGAATAATCAACCCTTTTAACCTCTAGTTGCCCATTATTTCTCTATAGCTCTAATATAACACAAAAAAAACATATTCTTTTTTTGACGGCTTTATATAGAAATTATTATTTTCCTGCTTGGTGTTTTTATTTTCCAAATTGTAATGTTTGCCTCAAGGAGTGCTACTAGGATTATCTTACTATAGAATTTAATCTTGGACTTTAGGCTCTTTAGAGTTTAATAAAATATTTTCCATAGAAAGATATATATATATATATAATCACCTTCCCACCAACTCAGGCTTGCAGTATCAAAACTTAAAGCTCTTACATAGACGTCGGATGTCTAAACTGACCTATTGTAGTCAAGGTTGAGTTGTACTCCAAATTGATTAGAGTTTCATTACAATTTAATAAGTAGCTTAAGTATTATTTAAAATCAGCTAAAGCAATACACCGGCCAAGGCCATTAAATAGATCGTAGACGGTGGCCATAAGACTCGTAACATATATTATATTGCCCATATAGCCAACTGGCCAATAGGCACAGACACATACAGTTTAGGACAAAATGATAAGTAAGAAAAGTAAGGTAGGCGTGCGAGGAGTCGTTTATTACAGTCCAACGTTGTCCAGCTTGCCGGAGGAATGTTTAGTCTCCCAGTAGGGCTGACGCTATTTTTGCGCTGAATCATAATTCTCAGTTCTCACACAAAGAGGAGGAAAGAGAGATGCTTGCAAATGCAGCATAGATTTGAATGATTAATGTTGTTTGTCGTTGCCATCGTTTGCTTTAGTAAGAAGAAAGGTTTTGGAGCCCTTATATCGGTGCCACGTCTTGGGGGATTAAAGGTCGGAGGAAAAAGGATGAGGATAATTACTTCCAAAAGGGATATAAATATTAGTTTGGAAGAAAAAGGACAGCCCAATTGGACCATGTTCGAGTTAAATTCTGATATGGCACAAGATTATATAAATTTATAATAAATCACACAAAAGTGTTTAAAAGCAAAATAATTTAATATATTAATATTTAAGTTGTTAAAAAGAAAAATTAACGCTTCGTAAACGTATTTGTTGAGAAAATAAGAAATTTAATAAAAAAAATTATTAAAAATGTTAATACTTAAATAAATTTTATAAAATGTCGATACTTTACTTTACTTTACTTACTTTACGAAATGTTAATTCCTCGTTCTAACTACTCAAAATGTTGATAATTTAATGAGTTAATGACAAAAATGGTATATGAATTTTTGCAAAATATTCAATCAAATATTTAAAGTTTCATTTTAAATAATTTTGTACTTTGAACAAGGTTTTCGTAGATTTTTTTCATACATGAAGTTTGCTTTGACAATTTTTATATCTAAACAAAGTTTTCGCAAACTTTTTTCATACATGAAGCAAGTTCAATCAGGTATATAAAAAAAAAGTTTATGAAATCTTTGTTTTAATACCAATATTATCAAAATCAAACATTAGGTAGGAAAAAATATCCACGAAAACTCACGGTGTTAAATTGTTCAAAACCAAACTCTAAGTACCTAATTGAACGTTTTGCAAAAGTTTTGATACCATTTTTTTATATTATTCCTAATTTGAATAAACTTATTTTCAAATATTGATACTTTTTAGTATAATCCACCGTTTAAACTTTTCCTAGAAGTTGATTTTGCAACCTAAAATATTAAAATATCAAATATGGTAATCAATGGAAACTTTGCATCTCACTTTACTACTCTAACTAATCATTTATGGTACTTTTGATTTGTTGAATTGGAATAAAAATTTTAAAATTTACATTTTATAAGGAATAGCAATTCTAATAATATGAATAGAAATTCTGTATTAATTCTATGAAATGGATATTCTTTAGAACTTTTCACAAACCAAAAAAAAATTATTCTATGATAATAAAGAAAAAATAACAATTTTATTTTAATAAATCAAACGCAATAGTAATGTTCATTTACATAATGACAACGGAATGCCAGAATAATTCCACGTCAGCACAACATGGAAAGTTTTTTTTTTTTATTTTTTAAACATCGAGGGCATGGTAAAATACCTAAGCCAGAGTTCTTTGCGGACGGAAAGCATTCGTAAAGACTGAGAGGTGTTTTCTGTCCTAATATGTTGTTTTTTTTTGTGTTTTTTACTAATAGATATCTACATATGTCTAATAAATTAAAAATATATAAATATCCCTAAAATAAAAAAAAAATAAAAAAAACACTTTTTAACTCGTGCCATATGTTTATTTGTAGAGATACAATGAAGATCAGCAAATTTTTTTCCGTACAGACATATCCACAAAAACACAAACATAAGAAGAAACAAAAGATTCTGTCTTCATCCTTTATCCACCAATATAGTTCGACGATGATCTGTATAGAGACCATATATAAGATGACTTTTCCATCTGAAGCAACTGACAAACAGCCCACCGGAGGTTCTTCCAAAATTCTTGCCTGCTCCAGTATTTGTTGTGCCATATCCGCCATAGCATTTGCCACCGCGTTTTTCTCCCTAGGGACTTGACATAGGTGGAATGGGGAGAGCTGAGAGATCCATTCCCTGCATTCATTGACGGCATTCAATATTTAGCTTAGTATTGAATTTTTCCTCTGTAATTATACGCTTTACAATATAAGAATCAGCTTCCAACTCCACATTGATTGACTTTTGTTGAACACAAAATTTTAAACCCCATGCTACTGCCCAAAGTTCAGCTAAAACAGTGTCAACACGGCCAATTTTCATCACATATCCAGATATCCAATCATCATGTTGATCCCGTATAACAACCCGTATTGTTGCGTGGCCATTATATTGATCTACAGATCCATCACAATTCAATTTTATCCATCCAACTTGTGGTGGAATCCATTGCAAATTAACTCTATCCAATTGATATATTTTCTTGTTTGTTCTTATAATAGGCCAATACTCAAAAGCATATCTACGTGCACCTTGTACGAGACATCTTCCTGATTCAGATCGAGGGATCCAAACTGGGACCCAACCCACTGGTGCAAGTCTCAAAATCATGAATCTTTAAACGTCTTAGCTTGATGGCAGGGTAGTTCGGACCCGTGGACTTTCATGGGACAGGTCTACACGATTTGGATCCGGCTTTAAAAAATAATAATAATAATAATTTTGGCAACTTTTTGTTTCAATTTTCATTAACTACAAAAAAAGTAATAAAATGACATTTTTATTATGACATGTTTGTTTTTTATTGAACCATGGTGGTCTATTAAACATGTTTATTGTTCGAAAACCAAGTAAGAGTAAAAGAAAGGCAAGATTACAAGGAAAAGATAGTCATGTTAGACAAAGTAACAAGCTTTGTTCCCTTTCACTAAGTCCCCAACAATGATAAGATAAAACTAAAGTGAACTTAAAAGAAAAAAAAAACTTACAATGAAAATAGGAGCTTTATTGATTCACAAACGGTAGTTATAATGGAGGCAGAGATATGGTAAAGACATAAATACAAGGATATTACAAAAGCTATCTGTGATGTATGTATGTCTAGGCAATATTGGAGGAGATGCTAGATGTTAAATGGACGATGCTCTAGAGTAAATGTGTTTTAACTCTAAACTCTTGTGTCCATCATTAGTGTCAGAGGCCTTTATATATAGAATTGTAAAGAACCAGGCATACCCCAACTTCAATTCTATAATTAAGGAGTTTTTATGAAATTTCCTTCTGTTTTGTTTTGTGGCTTGGTTGTTCTTGTCTGTCTTGTGTCTTGTCTTTTTCAACCACTTTTTACTGTTTTGGAGTAATGCTTATCTTGTCTTGTCATTATCAAATATTAATATGTTTTTATCTCTTTTGTATTCATGGCTTCTTCATCTTCGTAAATTTCTACCAGTTTAGGGTATTTTGTGTCAATTATTGGCCATATTATCATGTAGCTAGAAAAAAATTTATTATATATCTTGCTTTGAAAAATTAAGAAATAATCCCGTAGTTGATTGGTTGAATGAGCTATTTTATAAGCAATACATCTTTCAACTTGGATGTCTTTAGAAATATTATACTCCTTTTTAATCTATTTTGGATATTTAGGATTGTATTCATCTTCTATGATAATTGTATGAACTGCATGCCATATATCATATTTGAACCATTCTGGAAGAATTGATCCGATGGCCATGGTGAATTTTAAGTTGTATCCTCTTTTGGATGTGTCATTCATAGAAACAAGAGTATTTACAGCTTCATTTATTGCGGTCCCAAACTCTATTTTTCTGTATTGTTTGGGTATTCCAATAACATTCTTTATAATCCATCAAAGTTTATTCAGTATATCTTTGTCCTTGGATAATTATTGGCTCAAAGTGCTCAAGATTAATATTAAATTTATATATACAAAATTCTATTTCTCTTTTTTTATTCTTATAAAAGCTTGCAGTGATATTATAATTACTATCTATATTATCTTTTGTATATTCTTGTATCATGATGAATGGTCTCTAAAAATTCTATACTACAAAGAAATTTATCTTCTATCTAGATTTAAATGACATTTTTTAAATATATTTATTTTTGTTAAAGAAAATATAGGACCAAGCTCTTTCATATGCATCTTCTTTGTCTATGTGATTTTGTATGCACTACCTAAGATTCAATTATTTGTAAGTTTTCCACTCTGTAACATTCTTTTTCTTAAAAGTTTGTTTTTCTACGATATCTTCCAATCTCAATTATGGTATCAAACATGAATCTACCCCAAAGTCATTATGTTAAAGAATAGTCTTAAGGAGTTGTTTAGCTTCCTTAACAGAATAACATCCTTTCCATTGAAAATTGATGAAGCTTTCAATCCGAGCTTTGGCATATGTCCATGTTTTATAGAATCCGAGCTTAGAACCATTGATCACAGCATAGCAGTAAAATCTAGTATATTTCTGTCTAGATAAAACAATTAGCACTGGATTGATGAAGTTTTCAATATGAGCTTTAGCATATGCCCATGTTTTATAGAATCCAGGGTTAAAACCATTTATCTCAGCATAGCAGTAAAGTCTAGTATCTGTCTATCTGGATAAAGAATTAACATCAACTTTGGCGTTTATTTTGTGAAGATAATAACACAAGGCTAAGCAAACCTTGACTTTATTCTTATCCAATGTATATAATCCTCGGATTGCATCAACCAAAAATTTTTGTTCGTCTGTAATTGTCATGGTTGGCAATTTATTATGTTTAAATTCTTTGTGGTGATCCAGGAGCTTGAACAAAAATTTCTACATCTCCAAAAGTCTTTTTTGCCAAAGGTAAAGTGCAGTACTAAATGATACAACCACTTCTAGTAGGTTTGTATTTTCTTCTAAAAGATAAGGGTCCTAAGAAGAAGACAATTATTTACTGGAGAAAAGGAAGCAGTATGAGCAGTACCGAGATAAATTTTTTGGTCCATATAGTCCATCTGTTCAATCTGTTTAGTCCGTCTAGAACTATGAAACAGCCATAATTTTAATATATTAATGGATACTAGATTTGATAATTATATGTGTGCATGTGTTTGAGTGAATTAGTATATTTGTAATGTGAATGTCATATAATGTATGTGAATAGATAATAAGCTAGAGTAATATATTTAGCATGATAGTTTAGTTATGTTACTAATTATTATGTTAATGCAAGTGGTTGTTGTAGTAATTAATGTTTGGTGAATTTAACGTGTTTTTAGATAAATTCTTAACCCATAAGCCTAGCAAATTTTGGTCTTCTTAAGCCCAATACAAGCCCAAATTTCAGCCCAAACAAGGCCCAAAGCCTTTCCCAAATTCTGCCCCAAAAGTCAATAACATTAGGATAGATATCAAAGTTCATTTGCACCATTACACAATCCAAAAACAGAACAAAAGGAGAGGAAATTCGTAATTCCTTTAAAGCCCAAAATTTCAAGACCCAAATCAAGTTGTCTTAGACTTAACACACCAAATATCCTTCCCCAAGCCTTATATATACATTGAGGTAAGTTTATTTGATGTTTGAGATGCTTTATTTCCCTCTTAATCCATGAAATATGCATGTGTGGTATAATATAAGTAGTTGGTTTGCTAAATTCTTGTTGAGATGTTGTAGAGTTGTTAGGAAAGCTTTAGAATGCTTGAGTTGTTGTAGATAGGTTGTAGTAGGCTCTCATGTGGTTTGGAATTGAAGTATTGAAGTATGATAAGTATTAGAATTGTTTGAAGTATGCTAGAGTGGGTGAAAGTTGATGAAGAAGAGTTTGATTCTTATAGAGTAGTGTTTGAACTTGTTTAATGTTGACGAATGGAGATCACTCTTGTTTTATGTTGTTAAATGTACAAGAAGTGTTGTATGAAGTTTGCATAAGGTTTAGGACACGTTAAGAGTTGAGAAAAGTTGAATTTTGAAGTTAAAACAAAGGAAAAGTGTGAAAAGTCGGAAACAGGGGAGGAGTCACGGGCGAGCTAGGACTCGTGATATCATCTTTTTTTTTTAAATCATCAAGCAAGATATAACAGACGTGATAAAGGGCATGATTTGGACTGATCATGCATTTTTTCTTAGTCACGGGCAACCTAAAGAGCATAATTTGGTATGGTCACGAATTTTTCCAAAATCACGGGCGAGTAATGGGGCGTGATCTGTCCCCTACAGCAATGTGTTTTCGTAAATTACTCATAACTTTTTCATACGAACTCCGATTTAAGTTATTCAAATTGCGTTGGAAAGCTTAAAAGAGATCTAAAACTTTAATGTTTTGAGTTTTTACAAAATAAAAAACTTATCAAGGCCGAATTTTCATTTCTTTCCAGCTGCTCCATTTTCCAAATAAAGCTAAAAACTTATGTTTGATAGTTAATGTAATTTTATGATTAATTATTGAACTTGTATGATGTTGTATGATATATATAAGTCATATTATGACTTGAATGATTTTAATCAAGATCATATGATTTCCTTAGCTTTAAACTTGTGGGTATAAGCTTGGCTTAGGATAGTATTGTTAATATGATTTGATTTATGTGAAACAGAGATAGATACTCAGTTGGAGACTCCCTTTGAATTCCAAATCGAATCAGTTACACAATACTTTGATTGATTGTTGCTTAGGGTACGCATATATCAATTTGACCTTAATCAAAGATTAATGAAAGATATTGAAATTGATTGTGCTTTACGTCGTTGAATCCGGAACCGGGAAGCGACAACCCTGTCATGATGCAATGGCACGGTAGTTTAGGCACTTAGCCCAATCCTTTGTCATGATGCAATGACTCAAATCATGATGCAATGGTTCACCATGATGCAATGGTGATTTCTATTATTGGTTAAGTGGGTAGCTAATAGGGTTAACTGTATCGGTATATCCTCTACTTAGGCTCGGAAGGAAATAATATGTCTTAGTTCACAAGTATGGGACCGTTGAAATAATTGATGTTATAGACCGGCATAAGTGGAGTATATAAAGGAGTGTGAACCCTAAATGATGCTATTATATTCTTTATCAGTTAGATATAGGAGATATAGATATCCAGTCTATCTATGTCAACCTCCTGAGCAGCTGTTGTTACTCAGAACCCCTAGAATTCCCAAGCTTGAATCGGAGTTTGAATACTCTAGTGTTGTCCTATTCACTTAACTCTAAGATAATGAAGTTGTGGTGATTTATTGCATTGCATTTAGTTAAGTGAGCATTGCATATGTATTTGTTTGCACTATTGTGTACTGGGCCTTTGGCTCATACTGCTATCTTGTATGTGACTTTGGTGACGAGCCCTACGACGATATGGGTTATGAAACTGCCTGGAAGGATTCTATGGATGACTAGGAGAGAGAGACCTAGTATATGCTTAGGATTCCTTTTGATGTAATTTTTTGAAGTGTTTAGACTTATTTGTTAAGCCTTGGAATGTATGTTTGAGTTGAATTGTGTTTGTAATATAGTTGGGTTGTAAGTAAGATTTCTATGTTTATATGATCCTTGGGAAGTTGTAATGTATAAATACATGATGTAGGACTTGTGTATAGTTAATGACCCACTACCTATGTAGTGGTAATTGTAGACACCCAATTTTTGCTCAATTTAAGGCTCAAATTTATGATAAAAATTAGTATTATGTCGATCTCACAAAAAAGGTAAAAAAATAGAAAAAATAGCAAAAATAGCACAAAAAATCAAAAACAGCAAAAATAAGATAAGATATAGAAGTAGTAAGAAAAAATAAAAAAAAAATGAGAGAAAAATGAGAGTAGTGAAGAAAAGTAAAATTTAAAAAAAAAATTATTAATTCGAGCTTGATATAATACATATTTTTGTTATAAATTGTTAAACAAATTTTCAAAAATTAATTTTAAAATATAATTTTCAAGAGCCTTAAATATTAATTTTGCTGGACCCAACAGGGCACAGGCCAACGGCCTAACAGTTAAGACCACTGACCCATATGACTAGACCAGCTACAGGACCTGGGTTTGATTCCATGAAGAGGCAAATAAGGATGAGGATTCAATGTCGGCATGGGATAGACTGGATTTGTATTAAATGTGTGCGAAAATCAAGCCTCGAAGAGCCTCAATTTTTCAGTTGAAAATTGGGAAAATTTTCAAAAATCTGGAAAAATTGAAGAATCATCAATGGCAGCTGATCAAATTCAATGAATTTGAACGATTCAATTGATCCTATACAGAGATAGGATCGAATATTCAAGGATTTGATCATCAATTTCATCAGTTACGAATGAATCAAATTCCAATTTTCGAATTAAATTTTTTACGAAAAATTGGGAAGTCATTAAATGCAATTCGTAACTGATCATCAATTTCGTCAGTTACGAATGAATCAAATTCCAATTTTCGAATTAAATTTTTTGCGAAAAATTGGGAAGTCATTAAATGCAATTCGTAACTGATCATCAATTTCGTCAGTTACGAACAAATCAAATTCCAATTTTCGAATTAAATTTTTTGCGAAAAATTGGGAAGTCATTAAATGCAATTCGTAACTGATCATCAATTTCGTCAGTTACGAAAAATCAAATTCCAATTTTCGAATTAAATTTTTTGCGAAAAATTGGGAAGTCATTAAATGCAATTCGTAACTGATCATCAATTTGTCAGTTACGAATGAATCAAATTCCAATTTTCGAATTAAATTTTTTGCGAAAAATTGGGAAGTCATTAAATGTAATTCGTAACGGATCATCAATTTCGTCAGTTACAAATGAATCAAATTCAATTTTCGAATTAAATTTTTTGCAAAAAATTGGGAAGTCATTAAATGCAATTCGTAACTGATCATCAATTTCATCAGTTACGAACGAATCAAATTCCAATTTTCGAGTTAAATTTTTTGCGAAAAATTTGGAAGACATTAAATGCAATTCGTAACTGAAATCAGACCATGATCTATAAATAGGAATGATCCATGAACAAAAGACACAACAATTGCAAGGATTACTCAGAGATTCAAAGCATTCGAAAATTTTCGAAGCAAGGGTTTAGAGAGAAAAAAGACACAAAAACGAAGAAAAAAAAAAGAAGAAGCAGAGAATCAAAAAAAACAAAAAAATATAACATAGAGAGAAAAATTCCATACAAATATCTCAGCAAAAATCACTCAAAAAAGTTGGAATCAAACAGGTTCCTAGGGGAAGAAAGCAAATTGATTGTTGGTTTCAGTCTACTCGTGCAGTCAACAGTCAACGGTCAACGGTCAACGGTCCACATCCAGATCAGCGCTCCAGATCTGATCCGAACGATCCAACGGTCCAGGTGAGTTTGGATTAAATTTTTCAATCTAAAATATTTTCATATAGCATTAAATTTGCTATGAAAATAATCATTAAAGTTTCAATCAAATTATTTTCATAAATTTTCTATGGAAATAATAAAGTTTTCAATCAAATTATTTTCATAAATTTGCTATGAAAATAATCAAAGTTTTCATCAAATTATTTTCATAAATTTGCTATGGAAATAATCAAGTTTTCATCAAATTATTTTCATAAATTTGCTATGGAAATAATAAAGTTTTCAATCAAATTATTTTCATAAATTTGCTATGAAAATAATAAAGTTTTCATCAAATTATTTTCATAAATTTGCTATGAAAATAATAAAGTTTTCATCAAATTATTTTCATAAATTTGCTATGGAAATAATCAAATTTTCATCAAATTATTTTCACAAATTTGCTATGGAAATAATCCAAGTTTTCATCAAATTCTTTTCACAAATTTGCTATGAAAATAATCCAAGTTTTCATCAAATTGTTTTCACAATTTGCTATGAAAATAATCAAGTTTTCATCAAATTGTTTTCACAATTTTGCTATGAAAATAATCCAAGTTTTCATCAAATTGTTTTCACAATTTTGCTATGAAAATAATCAAGTTTTCATCAAATTGTTTTCACAATTTTGCTATGAAAATAATCCAAGTTTTCATCAAATTGTTTTCACAATTTTGCTGTGAAAATAATCAAAGTTTTCATCAAATTGTTTTCACAAATTTGCTGTGAAAATAATCAAGTTTTCATCAAATTGTTTTCATAAATTTGCTATGAAAATAATCAAAGTTTTCATCAAATTGTTTTCATAAATTTGCTATGAAAATAATCAAAGTTTTCATCAAATTGTTTTCATAAATTTGCTATGAAAATAATCAAGTTTTCATCAAATTGTTTTCATAAATTTGCTATGAAAATAATCAAGTTTTCATCAAATTGTTTTCATAAATTTGCTATGAAAATAATCAAAGTTTTCATCAAATTATTTTCATAAATTAGCTATGAAAATAGTCATCCAAAAGTTTTCAATGAAAATATTTTCATATAGCATTGAATTAGCTATGAAAATATTCAATCAAGTTTAATCAAAATTGATTTTTCGTGTAGCATTAAATTAGCCATGAATTATCATAAAATGATTTTAAAGAAAAAATGATTTTGGACTTAGAAAAATTGCATTTTCATGAAATGAAAATCAATTGATTAGATCATAGGATCATCAAAAATGGTTTCATAAAAATTCAAAATTTAATGAATTTAAAGTGAAAAGAGTTCAAAAATTAAAATTGATCAATAAGCTAAAGTTCTTTTCAAAAGAACTACGTTTTGTCTGATCTCGATTAGCGAATACGTAGGCATCTACGGGGCAACATTAAAAAATGAAAAAATGTTTTTTGTTTTTATTGTGAATAAATATTTTGTAAATATAAGATGTTTTGTTGATATTCATATTCTAAAAAAAAATAGAAAAATGTGACTTATAAATATTTGTTTTGTTTCATTTGAGTTTTTGAGTATGAAAAGGATAGATTATAAATTTAAAATTCCGAAAGTGGTAACCGATTTGGTTTTAATAGGTTAGCCCCCGAGTCCATGATATCTGGTTTTTTTTTAAAGTTTGTTTTTTTTTAAATCAAATTTTTTCGCAGACTAGTAGCTAAGTTAGGATCAACCGACCCATTGATCCTAGCTTTTGTTTTTTTTCCCGATTTATATCGGGTGGCGACTCTAAATCATTTTCAAAAATTAAAATTTCTTTTAACCCCTAGTCGAGGATTCATGTTAAATGGGTTCGGGTTTAAAGTGAATCGGGTTAGGAGAAATGAACCAGATAATGAAAAAATCCAGGCTCGACAGTAATGTTTCTAATTCAAAGCATATGAATGTTATATCTGTTTTAAACAGGTAACCATTACAAATATCTCTTTTTAAGACGACCTTACGTATAATGCTTGAATATTGTTCCTAATATTTGGGTATTATGCATGGTCGGGAGATTTGACACATTTAATAATTGGGTTAAGTGGGCCGGGTCTTTGCAAACTATGTCCCTTAAATCTTGGTGTCGTTAATATATCTGCTCAAAGTATCTGTGAGATCATTTTCTTATCATTAGTATGTTTAAAGTCAACATTGTAACCATTATTCAAAAGAGTATCTAAAAATTTTATCCATCTTCTTGGAGACATGTTTTTTTCATCTATATATATTAGACGACTCAATAAAGTGAAATAATATCATATTAATTCATTTGCTATAAATGTTGTACATCGGACTTATATACACAATGAGAGGTAATGACTAGATAACAACACTAGACAATGACAAATAGATAACAACTGGATAACAACAACTAGGAATTAATAACAACTTCTATCTACATATAACAAACTGTATTTGTGACGGAAAGTTTATCTCTGATATGCCCTGACAAGCTAATGGTGAAACATTGTGCAACCGAAGCTTGGAAACAAAGAAATTGAATTAGTGTTTAGGCGGAGGCTTAGTTAAGATATCGGCGAGCTGATTAAAGGAAGAAAGAGTACCAATAGAAACAATCTTCTTGGCAATTAATTCACAAAAAAAATGAAAATCAATTTCAACATGAGGTGTACGGGCATGAAAGACAACATTAGAGGAGAGAAAGACAGCCCCTACATTATCACACCAAATATAAGGTGGAATAGTCAAGCGCACATCAAGCTCACTAAGAAGTTTAGTTAACCATTTAAGCTCTACACAAACATGTGCCACAGCTTTAAACTCTGATTCTATTGAAGATCGAGCAACAGTCTGTTGTTTTCTAGAAGTCCAACCCAATAAATTGCTACCAACATCAATAAGAAAGTCACCAATTGATCGTCGATCATTAAGACAACCAACCCAATCTGCATCGCTGAAGGCAACAAGTTTATCGATAGGACACTTAGTAAAGAAAAGACCCTTAGTGCTGTTGCCAGATAAATAACGGACAAGTCGCTTGAGAGCTTGAAGATGAGCAGAAGTAAGTTAATGCATGAATTGATGAAGTTTGTTAACAGTAAAGGCAATATCTGGCCAGGTTAACGTAACATATTGAAGATTGCCACAAACTTGTCTGTACTGAGTAATGGCTTCAGAATATAACAAATCTTCTTGAGTCTTGGGAAGCATAGCACCCACAGCCATCGGAGTCTCACAAGCTTTGCAATTTTGCATCCCCATCTTAGAAATAATAGCTGAAATGTGAGATTTCTGAGATAACACAAGTCCCTTAGGATGAGAAATAACCTCCAAACCAAGAAAATGATGAAGAGAACCCAAATCTCGTAAAGAAAACTCTTGGGACAGCTTAGAAATAATGAAATTGACAAAATCCAAATTGCTGCCTGGGATAACCACATCATCTACATACACCAATAAAAAACAAGTACAATGATCTTGTTTATAAATAAACAAGGAGGAATCAGCATGAGAACCTTCAAACTCGAGATGAAGAATAAAATTGCTAAGACGTTGAAACCAAGCTCGAAGTGCCACTTTTAGACCGTATAGAGACTTCTTTAGTTTACAAACATAACCAGGATGCTTAGAATTCACAAAACCTTGAGGCTATAACATATAAATCGTTTCTTCCAAATTTCCATGAAAGAAAGCATTACTAACATCAAGTTGACGTAGAGACCGTCCTCGAGATATTGCTACAGCAAGAACAGTTCGAATTATCAAAAGCTTCACCACAGGACTGAAAGTTTCTTGAAAATCCAAGCCATATTCATGTGTATATCCCTTAGCAACTAAGTGTGCTTTGAGTTGCTCTATATAATCATCAACTTTCCTCTTGATTTTGTATACCTAGCGATTTCCAACAACATTACCTGAGGAAGGATAAGGTACAAGATCCCAAGTGTTATTGCGATGCAAGGCTTCCATCTCGAGTTCCATGGCTTTTCGCCAAGCAGGAATTTTATTTGCTTTAATAAAACAACTCGGTTCAATATCAAATGTAGAAATAAGATCAGAATTGGCAGAGGAAATGTGGTTCAAATAGACATGTTTACTTGTGGTGCTAGGTTAAAGGGTCATAGGATGTGTACGTTGTAAATGTTGTGGTGGAGGAGAATTTTCAAAAGATGTGGAATCGATTTATGGTGATGGAGTAGGATTGTTAAAGATAGGTAAGGTTGATGATGTGTGAGTTGGAGGTTGCTCCAGTGAAGATGATTGGGAAATGGAGTCAGATAAGTTGGGGAATGTCGGCGGAATAGTGAGCGTAAGGACCTAGTGAGAAATTTGTAGCCAACTAGAAGAGTCCACATTATCTAAAGACTTTGGTAAAGTAGAAGTGATTTTGAAGGGAAACAAAGACTCATCAAAGCCAACATGTCTAGCATAATAAATTTTTCCCGTATCCTTATCAAAACATCGATAGCCTAAATGAAATGGTGAATATCCCATAAAACTGCATTGCTTAGAACGAAAGGAAAATTTATGTTGATTATACAATCGAAGTAAAGGATACATAGCACAACCAAAGACCTTTAAAAATAAATAATCCAGCACTTTACGAAAAAGAACTTGGAATGAAATTTTATTAGCAAGAGAAGTAGTGGGCATTCAATTAATAAGAAAAATGGTTGTCTCAAAGGCAAATTACCAGTACTTAAAAGGAGCACCGCAATGTCCCAACAAGGCTAGACCAATATCTACTATATTTCGTTTTTTACATTCAGCTGTACTGTTTTTCTCATGAGTCTGAGGACACATGATTCAATGAATAATACCATGCTCTTGAAGGAATTTATGTAATGACCTATATTCTCCACCCCAATCAGAGTTAAATTGCTTAATAGAACAATCAAATTGTTTTTCAACCATTGATTTGAAATGACGAAAGATGGAAAATACTTCACTCTTACATTTCAACGGATAAAGCCACGTAAACAATGAATGATCATCAATAAATATAACAAAATATTTATGACCAGCAGATGAACACATTGGAGCTGGACCCCATACATCAGAGTGAACTAACTCTAAAGGCATATAACTGCGATGATTAGTTAATTTCAATGGGAGTCTGTGCAATTTACCTAAGCAACAAGCAACACATTTATTGGATGACATGCGAAAAGAAGAATAAGGTAACTGAAATTGTCTAACTAAGCGACAAACTGTTGAGAATTTAAATGACCAAGACGAGAATGTCAAGCCTCTAAACTAGCTAAAAAGGCCGCAGCATTGAGATTGTTCTTTTGTTGGAGAGCACCACAAAGCTTGTAGAGTCCTAGCTCACTTGTTCCGCACAATAGAATTTTCTGGGTAATCTAGTCTTTCACAAGACAAAGGTTAGAATGAAATTCAAAGAAACAATTATTGTCGCGGCAGAATTTTTGAACAGACAACAAAGGTTTAGTAATATGAGAAATATGCAATCCAGTACCATTGCCAACAACCAATTTGTCCTTACCCTTGTAATCATCTGAAATATGGAGAGAAGCTAAATCGGGTCTAACATGATGACTAGCACTTGTGTCAAGATACCAAGAAAAGGACGGATCATTGATGGCCGCTGAATGAGAATCATGAGTAGGTAAAATAAAGAGATTGGCCTGTGGTTTTGGAGATGGGTAACCACGAAAATTGCTGGATTGATTTTGTCGAGGGAAAATTTTTTTATCAAATCTCCGTATGCAATCAAGAGCTGAATGATTATTATAGCCACATAATTGACAGGTTATAAAGGATTTAGAATTATAAGAGTCTTGTCCATGAGAATTATAAGAGCCTCGTTCTGCGTTTTCCTCGATTTCCTTGTCCACGACCCTTTAAGGCCGAATTAAGGAATGGGGAAGAAGAATTAGAGAAGGAACGTTGAGCAACATTAACCATGGGCAGAGAAGAATTTTGTGCCTTAAGAAGTAATTCACGAGAGACTAGTTGACCATGAAGATTATAATATAAAGATAAATATTTTATAAAGAAGGGCAAAGGAATGTCATTTGTTAATTAAGGAGAGAGAAATTTTGGTCATTCCTAATAAATGAGATATATAATATTCATCCCTCACATTAATGATGGTCAAGAAGTCTTTAAAAATAGTAAATCTTCAATAAATTATGATAAAGGGCAAAAGTTGTCATATGTTGAAAAATAAGAGGGTTTTATGGTCCATCTTATAAGTTTTATTTATGTGTATTATATGGCAGGCATATAATACATGAGGTACCTTTTCGTTTCCTGTGTTGTTACAAAAATTGAAGGTTTAGTATCTTTTCGTTTCTTGTGCTGTTACAAGAATTGAATGATTTCTTGTCTTTTTGTTTCCAAGGTACTGTTATGGAAATTGAAGGGTCACAAAAGTTTATTTATATCTTTACCCTATTCCTCTTCTTTCTAAACCTAGAAACCTCTCTAAAAAGATCTATTGTGAGTTTTTCATCAAGAGGAGATCAAGATTTTGGTTCAAGTAAGAAGACCTGATTATGATTTTTCAAGGATTCAAGAAATCTACATCTTTCTTAGGATTCTATTTGTGATTTTTGAAGGAGCTTTCGAGGAAGAACCCTATTCTGATTCAAGATCTGGTTTTTTTTTTTTTTAAGTTCTAATAGAATCTATGATCAATTAAAGGTAAGATCTATCTTAGAATTTGTAATTTCTCAATATTAGCAAATTATAGGATTATGATCGCAGTTTGTTATTTGTTTGAATTAAGGTTTTATTCAAGCGAGATCTGCACGTCTAGGTAAGTATGGATCTAAACAAACCTTTATGGTTCTAAAATTATAGTCTTTTCTAGTAATTGTTTTATTAATTGAGAATCTATATATTGAAGGAATTATGGAGATAACTAAGAATTTTGGTGAAACACGCGTTTGAAGGTTTTACTGAATTGTGAACAAAAAGAACAGGTGTATTGATCTTTTATAGATCTGTGATTAGGAGTAAAATTTATAGAATTCAGGGTTAGGATTTTATTATGTGCATGAAATCGAAATTGATTGAGATATGTTATGGATCAGGAATTATTGTAAGATTAGGAACTCTTTTCTGATAGAAGTTCCGTTGGTGAGATTGGAGTTGAAGCGATTCCAGGTACGACCAATCCCTATTTGTTTTTTATTGTAAGATTAATATTGCCTGATTGGTTGTAGGGATAGAACTTTATAATGAACTTAATTCTATTCGGCTTAATAATTGTTTACTTGGTTGTGTTTGGCTTTGACCAATAAAGACCTAGCAGACAGTGATACTGGTGAGGTACCCTGATGATCTATGTATGAGGTTGTCCCGAGTGGACTCGTGCATAGAGATGATTCCGATAGAATTGAAAGGAAACGGGGATGTTTGGGGAGTACCCGCTCATCCATATATGTATATAATTACCTTATTTTCGAAGAGTTTGTTGTTTTTAAACAGGAGTCTGAGTTACTTCGAGTTCGGAACTAAAGTATACATAGTTCTGAACTGTGTTGATTTGCTGACTATAAAAAGATAACAAATTGATTGCTTACATTAGACTAAGTGCATTTGATATATATCCCTGTTGCGTGTGCATTTGCATTTGCTTTAAAGGATTGGAGTTATCGTACTGGGCTTCGCAATTCACCTTTTTAAAATTTCAGGTGTAGGTGATGAAGACATTGTATATGATCTTTTGGGTTATGATCTGTACATAGATCATGGGGATGACGATAGTGGTCCAGATTACCCTGTTGAGGAATAGATTCAGATATAGATTTATATGAGAATAATTTTAAGACCATTTACAATATTTGGAACCATATTAAGAATTTATATGTTAAAAAGGATTTTTAAAATTTTATGTATTTTGGATTTGTTGGCTTTGGTTTCGCCAAAATTGTTTGGATCAACAAGATGTTTGAAAAGATTGTTATTTACAAGTTTTATAGGATTTGAACTTTTTTTTGTATCCTCTGAGAGAGTTATAGAGAGTATATTTTATATGTTTTAAATTGTGGTATTAGAATGTTATAGCCTTTACGTGTCCTATTTAAGAGAGGACACGTGGCAGGTTGTAATTACCAACAGGTTAGGGCGTTACAGCTTATTTGGTATCAGAGCATAGGTTTATGATCTTTAGAGAAATTAGGTTATGAACTTCTTAGGACGGTGAGATGAAGAGAGGTGGTAGATCACGGGAAAGTTAGTAGCTATGGAAATCATAGAGTTGTTTCTTTTAATGAAAATTTTCTAGGTTAACCTCTTCATTATGATTTCTTATTGTTTCTTTCATTATAGCTTATTGCTTATAAGTATTATATTTATTTCATTTATGTCATTATGTTTTCATAATTATTTTCATATATTTTCTTGGAATATTTGTTATTTTATTTTTGTTTTTGTTGTTGCTCCCTTAAATACATAGAAAAGTGATCATTAAAACAAATAAAGCTCAATAAAAATCTAGAAATAATAATTTAAAAAACCAAAATACCCTCTTGCTAAACTTATGACCTTTTAGGATTCTACTATAAAACATATACATGTTTATACAAGAAGTTAATGACATTTAATGAAATATAACAGAAAAACGATAATGACTAGAGTAAGTTAAAGAGAATATATAAATATATAAATATATAAATTAATAATCATAACTTACATAACGAAATTTAGAACTCAACCGTTACAATTTTAATGACTACAAATTCTAAATTAATTGAATGAAATAGATGATTGAAACCTCCTCTTAAGTTAACCAAGAGACAACCTACAATAGTTAACAAATCTTTAATGACATTCAGCAAATCCTTAATGACACAACGCCAACAAATCTTTAATGATTGTTAATTATGAAATTCAAAGAAAAGTTAAAAAAAAAAAAAGAAGAAGCATTATTTGAATTAAATTATGCAAATTCAAATGGCACAAGGATTAAAAAATTCAAGGATCAAGAATAATTATAGTAATTTAAATCTTCAATTAGTATACAAACATGTAATAACAATGAATATAATACAAGAAAATGTGAAGTGGGACTGACAAGTTCATGGTTTGTTTTATTCTATAAGTGTTAAGTTTAGTAAGTATTGTCTATTGTTTTATCATGCTTTGTCAAATCTTGTCACCTCCATTCTTGTCATGTCCAGCCTTTTTGTTTTTAGTAATGTTATTTTGAGTCTGTCTTAAAATTCAAGTTACTCTTGATATTTGTCACCTCCATTCTTGTCATGTCTAGCTTTTTTGTTTTTTAGTAATGTTATTTTAGTACCGGTCAGTTTAGTTACTCTTGATATTTGTCAGCCCCTCTCACCATTAAATTTATGATAGAATAAAAAAAATTAAATTATTTTTTATTACAAGCAAAACAACAAAATATATGAGAATATATATATACATATATAAATGTATAAAATAACTAAATGAGTGAAGAAAAGACAAAATAAAATCATAGTTATGATAGAAAAATAATAAATAACTACGAAAATTGGTTGACGTTATATCTATAACATTAACATTAATAACAAATGTAATAAAAGTTGTCAATTATGGCAAAGGTCAAAATTGTTAATGAAATGGTAAACTCATAAAATCAACTTAAATAAAAAGGAAGAATGTAAAATGATTATGAAAAAAAAAATCGAGAATCAAAACGACAAAAGTCTAAATAACGATAATACTAGCAAGTGAAATATACCAATAAATAACTCATCTATTAAAATTTGTTGGGAGCATAACAACCAAATTAATACGATTATATATATATATATATATTTATGGTTTTTCTTTCATTTCTTTTATATAATGAAGTGGAATAAATATGGTGTTTGAAGGAAGTATGGAAATAACTAACCGCCTAAAGTTATTGGCAAGTGTAAGGATGAAGAAAATGCTAATATAGTTGTTGGAGGAGTATTCAAAGTAATTTACGGTAAAGTTTGAGATAACAAGTATTAGTATGACAATGAAGGGTCAAAACTATAAGAAAATGATTGGTGAAATGGGAGAGAAATAAAGACTGCTACTGAGATAAGATGACAGTATTAAAGATGATATGTAGACAGAAGTTAGAGGCTAAAGAAAGATAACTAAAGTTAATTAGAAGAAACTGGAGGTATAAAGAAAATCTTTATAGATGGTTGTCAATTATATTGTAGCCTAGTTGACACATGAAAGTAAGTGACAAAGGTCATGTTGAAGAATGAAAGTAAGTGAGAAAGATTATATTTAAGACTAGATGAGAAGGGTTGGAATAATCAGTAAATAAGAGAATTGTTGAATCTTATATAGATATGAATATATATGTGGAACAGTAGTTGCAAGAAAGAAATGTGATATTAGTGAGTTGTAAGGTATGAGAAATCTATGAATGATGGACGAAAATGACATCTGAACTAATATATGATGATGGGTTTTAGGATGGATCTTAGAAAAGTATATATGAGACTACATATATAAATCATTATATAAGTAGTTATACAAGTTTTTATCATTGAAACTGCAATCAATGCGTCTCCAACTCTTTGAAATTGATTGTTGGACTTGGAGTTGATCGGCTCTAATGTTGATGATATCAGATCCTCATCATTAAAAATGATGAATGTACAATTGCACCAAGTTTGCCTCAACAAACTCAAGTTCCTGAAGGAATGATTACACGAAATAGAGCCAAGAGGCTTTGGGAAAGATTTCAAGGACTTGTGAAAAATTTTGTTGAAGATCACTCCAAGTTCACCAACATCGATTTAGAACAAAAAATGAAGGCTTTTACTATCATTTTCGCAACCTAGAAGGATAATATAACATCACCAATGGAAATCAGTCAAGAATTGATTTTTATTTACATAAAGTCATGAAGAAGCAAGAAATAGGAGCATGAACATTTCTCTAAAACCTGTTAATTTAATAAACAATTGGAGGAGAGGGAGGAAGGTAAGTTATAGAGAAGATAAACTCCACCACTATACAAAACAGGAAAATGGCTCTTTTATCAAAGATGATTTAAATTAAATCTCTCCCCTCTTCTCATCAATGATATTGAGCAACCTTCTTCATAGTTTAGGAGATGAATCCAAGCTATCCAGCTAAAGAGTCGATGGCGCCGTGATAAACAGTTCATGACCAAATAACATTAATCCTCTTCTGTCATTGGGGTAAATAAGTCAAACAATATTAAGTGTACACTATGGACCGACGTAATTCAGCGGATTGTAGTTCTACCAAAAGATGATTCCCCGATTTCGCTTTCCGTGTTCTGAGACTTTGGAGATGGGAATACATTCCAAAACCTTAATGTTTCATCTCCAGCTCCAGTAACAATAGTCTGCCCATCTGGTGAAATGGAAAGATAAAGAACCTGGAATGTATGACCAGTGAGTGTTGCTAACTTGGACATGCTTGGATATCTCCAAACAATTATCTGGTTTTGAGAGTAGCATGGGTGCTGACTAGTTCATCGACATTTTTAGACCAAACAAGACTGCAGACTTGACTGCCGGTGTCCATGCAACTTAGATGTGAGTTAGTATTTGTATTCCAGAAGCGAATACATCGGTCAACAGTACCTCCCCCTGAAGCAAGAAGTCCATGAAAATGTGGTGACCAAGCTATTGATTTCCTCCCTAGATTCAATCTGAAAGAATTCAAGAAAGAAGATTCGTCTCCCATTGAGTGTTTACTAGCCTTTATATATAGGTTTATTACAAGGCAGTTACATAATCGTAACCGAAAAACATAATTGTGGTAGTTACGTAACAAAAGGAAAAAAAACATAATTGTGGAAATTACGTAATTGAAAAAAACCCATAATTGTGGCAGTTACGTTACTGATAACACAACTGAAAACATAATTATAATTAATACCTACATTATTAAAACATAGAAAATTGAAAAGACACAAAAACTAAATGAAGGCCGGCGGTGTTGGGCCGACGTACAGTCTCTTGCAGCTTCAGTTCTTCAAGTTTTTAATCCTCGTATCCCAAACTATTTTATAGGTTTGCTTGACTCGTGTTTTTATCATTGAAACCACAATCAATGTGTCTCCAACTCTTTGAAATTGATTGTTGGACTTGGATTTGATGGGCTCCAATGTTGATGCTATTAGATCCTCATCATTCCTTCCTTCTTTGAAAAGATTCATCCTCGAATCTTCATTCTTGAATTTTTTTCAGATTGAATCTAGGGAGGAAATCAATAGCTTGGTCACCACATGTTCATGGACTTCTTGCTTCAGTGGGCGGTACTGCTGACTGATGTATTCGCTTCTGGAATACAAATACTAACTCACATCTAAGTTGCATGGACACCGGTAGTCAAGTCTGCAGTCTTGTTTGGTCTAAAAATGTCGATAAACTAGTCAGCACCCATGCTACTCTCAAAACCAGATAATTGTTTGGAGATATCCAAGCATGTCCAAGTTAGCAACACTCACTGGTCATACATTCCGGGTTCTTTATCTTTCCATTTCACCAGATGGGCAGACTATTGTTACTGGAGCTGGAGATGAAACATTAAGGTTTTGGAATGTATTCCCATCTCCAAAGTCTCAGAACACGGAAAGCGAAATCGGGGAATCATCTTTTGGTAGAACTACAATCCGCTGAATTACGTCGGTCCGTAGTGTACACTTAATATTGTTTGACTTATTTAACCCAATAACAGAAGAGGATTAATGTTATTTGGTCATTAACTGTCTATCACGGCGCCATCGACTCTTCAGCTGGATAGCTTGGATTCATCTCCTAAACTATGAAGAAGGTTGCTCAATATCATTGATGAGAAGAGGGGAGAGATTTAATTTAAATCATCTTTGATAAAAGAGCCATTTTCCTGCTTTGTATAGTGGTGGAGTTTATCTTCTCTATAACTTACCTTCCTCCCTCTCCTCCAATTGTTTATTAAATTAACAGGTTTTAGAGAAATGTTCACGCTCCTATTTCTTGCTTCTTCATGACTTTATGTAAATAAAACTCAATTCTTGACTGATTTCCATTGGTGATGTTATATTATCCTTCTAGGTTGCGAAAATGATAGTAAAAGCCTTCATTTTTTGTTCTAAATCGATGTTGGTGAACTTGGAGTGATCTTCAACAAAATTTTTCACAAATTCTTGAAATCTTTCTCGAAGCCTCTTGGCTCTATTTCGTGTAATCATTCATTTAGGAACCTGAATTTGTTGAGGTGAACTTGGTGCAATTGTACATTCATCATTCCCCCTCTCTTCAAAAGGATTGCTCGGATACCAATCTGATGTGTGATCGGCACGGATCTTGAATTTCCCGGACTCTAAGAATCAAGAAGGCGGACCTTGACCCAGTGAAATATTCAGATCTGGATTTGAAACTCTACGAACCTCGATATGATAATATAGAATTGACCTCGACCCTATGGTTGAGTAACCCAAAGAACCTTGATATGATAATCGCGACCCTATTGGATATACCGACCTAGAACCTTGGTATAATGATGAACTCAACAAGAATTCAAATTCTTGAAGTAATTCCAAGTTCTCAAAAGAACTCGAAGAGAAAGGATTTCTCTCAAATTGTATTTCACAATGAAAAATGTATTATGTAATCTAAATTGTCTATCTCCCCTACTAGCCTTAATATATAGGCTATTATAAGGCAGCTACGTAACTGAAAAATCATAATTGTGGTAGTTACGTAACTTATAACGTAACTAACGTAAAAACATAATTGTGGTAGTTACGTGACTAATAACGTAACTGAAAAAAAATCCATAATTGTGGCAGTTACGTAACTGATAATGTAACCGAAAACATAATTATAATTAATCTCTACATTATTAAAAAATAGAAATTCGAAAAGACAAAAGTTAAATGAAGGCCGACGGCATTGGTCTTTGCACTAGCGGTATTGAGCCCAAAACAGGATCATCAATAAATATAACAAAATATTTATGACCAGCAGATGAACACATTCGAGCTGGACCCCATACATCAGAGTGAAGTAACTCTAAAGGCATTGAACTGCGATGATTAGTTAATTTCAATGGGAGTTTGTGCAATTTGCCTAAGTAACAAGCAACACATTTATTGGATGACATGCGAAAAGAAGAACAAGGTAACTGAAATTGTCTAACTAAGCGACAAACTATTGAGAATTTAAATGACCAAGACGAGAATGTCAAGCCTCTAAACTAGCTAAAAAGGCAGTAGCATTGAGATTGTTCTTTTGTTGCAGAGCACCACAAAGCTTGTACAGTCCTAGCTCACTTGTTCGCACAATAGAATTTTCTGGGTAATCTAGTCTTTCACAAGACAAAGGTTAGAATGAAATTCAAAGAAACAATTATTGTCGCGGCAGAATTTTTGAACAGACAATAAAGGTTTAGTAATATGAGAAATATGCAATCCAGCACCATTGCCAACAACCAATTTGTCCTTACCCTTGTAATCATCTGAAATATGGAGAGAAGCTAAATCGGGTATAAAATGATGACTGGCACCTGTGTCAAGATACCAAGAAAAGGACGGATCATTGATGGCCGCTGAATGAGAATCATGAGTAGGTAAAATAAAGAGATTAGCCTGTGGTTTTGGAGAAGGGTAAGGGTAACCACGAAAATTGCTGGATTGATTTTGTCGAGGGACAAAACTTTTTATCAAATCTCCGTCTACAATCAAGAGCTGAATGATTATTATAACCACAAAATTGACAGGTTATAAAGGATTTAGAATTATAAGAGTCTTGTCCATGAGAATTATAAGAGCCTCATCTGCGTTTTCCTCGATTTCCTCCTCCACGACCCTTTAAGGCCGAATTAAGGATTGGGGAAGAAGAATTAGAGAAGGAACATTGAGCAACATTAACCACGGGCAGAGAAGAATTTTGTGCCCTAAGAAGTAATTCACGAGAGACTAGTTGACCATGAAGATCATTAAAAGAAGTTGGTTCAGCTCGTTGTTGAAGACCACCAATTATACCATTATCATCCTGACAAAGTTTCCAGTAAATGATAGCATTGAACTCTATGGATGAGATAGGTTGGCCAGCCAAGGCTAACGAATCGGCTAAGGACTTTTCTTGATAGAGAAACTCAGAGATAGACTTATCATCCTTTGACAAATTATGAAGCTCAATATGTAGTTGAGTTCGCTGAGCATGATTGACTACACCATAGGCAGTAGCAAGAGCATTCCAACATTCTACAGTTGTTTGTAATCCAACTAAATGTGGATAAATTTCCTCAGTTATTGATGAAAGGATCCAAGAGAACGAGATCTGATCCTTATCGAACCAAGTAAGATACATAGGATTTGGTTCTAACTCATTTGTTGTGGAATTTTGAATCTCTACACAAGGTGCAGGTTCGGTTCCATTTAATATTCCATGTAGGTTATAAAAATTAAGCAAAGGAGTGAACTGAAGTTTCTAGGGAATATAATTTTTGGAAGTCAATTTGATTGAAAAGGTTTGATTAATTTGAGTCGGGTTTGAAGGTAATGTGAGAGAAGGGAGAAGAGGAGTGAAGGTCATTGACAAAAGAGAAGAGACAGGAGTAGTAGAGGAGGACGAGGAAGATGATTGGGCTATATTTGTTTTGTTGATTTGGCTCTAATACCAACTCAATAAAGTGAAATAATATCATATTAATTCATTTGCTATAAATGTTGTACATCAACACTTATATGCACAATGAGAGATAATGACTAGATAACAACAACTAGATCACAGCATTGGATAAGGACAAATAGATAACAACTGGATAACAACAACTAGGAATTAATAACAACTTCTATCTACATATAACAAACTATATTTGTGACGTAGAGTTTATCTCTAATAAGAAGAAAAATAATATTATAAGAAAAAATCACAAACTTTCAAAGACATTTAAGTAGAGTACAGCTTTGTAAAGAAGAATTATTAAAAGTAAGTAAAAGTCAAGATTTAATAGAAAAGAAGTGAAATACTAATAAGACAACTTACATAAATTATAAAAAGAAAAGGATAAACAATAGAAAGAATAGATAATTATATAGCAGCATATAGATATAACATTGAAAGGATAATTATATGAATAGGTTAATAAAAGTAATAGTTGAAGATTTACAGTTAGACATAGTAAGGATAGTGAGAGGATATATAATAGAATTAGAACAAGAAATACAAGATAATTTGATAGCTTTAATAGAAATTTGCAAAGAGAAGGGGTTGAAAACGTGGATGTAAGAGCTTTTATAAGTAGAGATAGATTTTACAGATTATTATTAGTAGCTTTTAGGTTACATTTGATAAATTTAGAAAATCCACACTCAAGATCTTTAGGAAATTTTGTTAGAAATTTAGATAGGAGCTTTTGGTTTACCTCTTATATGGTTTTTACCACCTTTATATGAAATTATGTGAAGTAGTAGGAGCATCAATAATTTGCATATTAATATTAGAGATAGTTTGTATTCATAGCCTTAAAGTATATTTAAATTATAAGAGTAATACTAGTAATTATTATACAGACACAAATTGATATTTAGATTCAGATTACTGAAAGGTTGATATGCTTGATTATATAAAACATATAAAAAGAAAAAAAAAATAACAAATTGTGGTAGCATTAGCTGAAAGTGTTAGAGGATTAAAACAGAATTAGAACGAACAAAATGGGAAATATCAAAACATATAGAAGGTAATGGAAAAACTTGTAGGATACCACCTGATGTACAGAAATTTAGATGGCTCATATAGTATAAGATTTTTAGAATATAAAGACAAAATATTAGAAGATTTAGAAGATAACAAAAACACTAATAATAAAGAGATACAAGAAGGAAAAATGTTAGACTCAAGCGAGTAAAAACCTAGATTTTAGAGAATAATGAAAAATCTAATGCTCGAAAGATTTTTAATGAAAGACTAGGAGAATCATGAAGAGGCAATAAACCAGTTAAGAGAAGAAGAATGTTTAGATGAAGAAGAATATTATTCTGTTGAAGAAAGAAAAGAGAAAAAGGGAAAGACTTTTGTCAAACAAAAAAAGTTAGGACATCCAAAAATCAGGTATTTAATAGAAAAATACAAGGTTGAAAAAATAGAAGAAGACTATGAAAAGATCCAAGAAAAGCTAATAAATAAATTTATCCACAAACAATCTAAAAAAAAATCTAGGAAAAATAAGATTAAATATAGACTTGAAAAATACAGACCTAGAAGAAGAAAATATAGATTATATAGATCCAATCTTTGTAAACTCTCAAGAACGAGAATCTATACAAGAAATAACAAAAGAAATAGAAAGAATGATAGAAGGAAATTGTTAAGCAGATACAGGTACATATCTGACATATACTAGAGAAATAATAGACTTAATGGAAAGCACATCAAGTAATCCACATGGAGGAGGAATTTTTTATACTATAATAGATAAGCAGAGAATAGGGCAACCTCCTAGATAAGGCTGTTCATTGAACCAAACTGCACCGCAAAATGTGATTCTTTTATATCTCAGGAAGAATCTAAACAGTTATGATTCGATTCAAGGAATCGAATTGGACCAAACCACTTGAACATGAGCCAAATCGCTTCACATTAAAAGAAATAAAAAATTATTTTATTTATTTATAACTTTTGAACATTAGATATTAGTATCATATGTGAAATTTCACTCAAACATCATGTATATAATATAGGTCATATATTTTACATAATACACCGTTAAATATACTATATATCTAGAGCTGAGTATATAGGTCATGGCTTGTGAGTTAACCCATTTACTAGCTTAAAAAAGCGAGCCACGGCCAAATTTTTTCCCATTTAAATGCAGGCCAAATTGGCCCAAGCCGTTTAGCCCGTAGGCTAACCTATGACGAGTCGGACAGACCTTTGGGTCAAGAATTATAAAAAAAAAAAAAGGAAAAGTTTAAAAATAAAAATAATATAATAACATATTAGTGATTATATATGATAAATTATGGAAGAAAATAAATTGATACACACATCAAAAGCATTATATCATTTAAAAGACTTATTTTTATATATAAGTAATCAAAATAGTAAATAAATTAATCTTTAATATATATAAAAACTTAAAATATTTAAATATTCTAATTGTCACATAAACTAACATAAAAAAATAACAAAAACAAAAAAAATAAAAATTTCAATTGGCCAGTATGTCAACCCTTTAGCCCTCGAACCAAAGTAGGCTAAGCCTGGGTTTAAAATTTTTTGCCCGTTTAAAAGCAGGCCAATGGCCTGGCCCATATAACTCGTAAGCTGATCCCACCCAGCCCAGTAGGCCTGTTTGCCCATCTATATATATATATATATATATATATATATATCTAATAATATCAAATAAGTAATCTTTTACTCGTCTAAAAAAATATAGAATAAGCTTTTAATTCTTCAACATAAAACCAATATTGTCACACCCGAACTAGCCTGTCTGGTTCGACTCGATTCAGTCGAAACCAGCCATAACGGCAGGTCAATCCACTTGATTCACCTGGATTTGTATTGAGCCAGATTAACCCGGTTAACCTAGACAGTTGAACCATCGAGCCGAATGGTTGGATTGGGTTAAACCGGTTGACCCGAAACAAAATAAAAAGAAAAAGAACTAGATATTTAAATATGTATTCATACTATATTATGATTTTATGAAATATAACCATTATATCTTGCTTATCTAACAATAAATTGATGATTTTGATCCAAATATATATTTAATTGAGTGATGTCATATATATTTGTCTATCATAATTAAACTATCTCTTATATTTTACTATTTTATAACCCTGGTTTGACTCCGGCTTGTTTCCAGTTCGACCGCTAACTCCATAGTATATCTAGGTTAAACTCTGGTTCGGTTCTAGCAACATTGCATAAAAAACTTAGTTTTCAATGCTTTGTAGTTTGCACATTTCTCTGACACATAAATTGCTTTTTCAAGAAATATTTTTCTAAAATAATAGAACAAATTTTCATAAGTCATGATGTCCTTTATTATTATTTTCGAAATCTTTATGATATGCTTTCCTACTTATTTCATGTAATATGGAAAATTACGTTATTTTTCATACATATGATATAAATAACATGTTGAAAAAAATTATAAAGTAAAACTAATCACTACAAAGGAAATTAAATACATTATGAGGAAAGAATATTATAAATAAATATGAAATTAATGAAAAAAAAATTCTTAGTCAATGTTATAGATTTATTAAAAATATATATTACTTTAAGTTCACATTGAAAAATATTTTTAGCATGGGATAATATGTATATATGAAATTATTAAGTACATTGTATGATATATTGATAAGTGACTTTAATTATTGCATAATGTTCCTCAATTTAAACATCTTTTCCTTTGGGTTACAAATAATTATCAATATTATTATTGAAAATAAATGTTCTTAAAAGCAGTTCGAACCAAATTGAACCGCATTTGAAATGGTTCGGGTCAAAACCTTAAACCGTTAAAAGCAGTTCGATTCATTAAGAGTTTAAACTAAACCGTTTCAATGAACACCACTACTCCTAGGCTTTCTTATACTACTTACAAAAGGTCAAGTTGGGACAAAACTTCGTTAGGAAAAAGATTACCTTTAAAAACATAGATAAATAATTTGATAGACCAAAAAAGAATACTGAATTTATCAGCATATGATACATACTGAAGGCTGCAGATTTTAGGAAATTAGGCATAGGTAGTAACAAGAAAATGGGAAAATAATAATATCCCAAAAAAAGTTATAGCTATGTATAATTATTTAGAAAAAAATTTAAGAGAAAGCACCAAGAAGGATACAAATTAACAAAAAAAAAAAAACCACCCTAAACTCAAGAGTAACATTTCAAGATATTAATTATCCCTTTTTTTTCCTTATTCATTAATACATCTTTTTAATTTAAGTTCCCCACATTTTCTATAACTTCGCTTTTAAATTGTTCTCTTGGTTTCTTGAATAAATATGTTTGAGAGTATAAAACTTTTACTGCCCGTTCACTTGACATGGATGGTTATTCATTGCTATTATAGTGTTCACTTAAGGAGAATGACAATTCATAATGAATTGTTATTACGTAAAATGATAAATAGCCATTCATATCCCAATCCAATGAATTGCTATTCAATAGTTTATTTTTCAACTTTTTCATAAATACCTCTATCTTAAAAATATCATCTATATAATTATCATCTCTCTATAATAAATATAAGAGATATTATAGATATTTCATATTTTACTCCAATAAATACTTGTTTGCTTTTTATATTAAGTAAACATTGTAATAACTATTACAATCATATTATATTCCCTTTGAATTGACTCTCTATTTCCTCTTTATTCGATATTGTGAAGTAAACAAGCTATTAATAGTCTTGCAATATTTAATTAAGGGAAGGAAAAATTGGTTTGCATACTTTTCCATTTGAATCTTCAAATATTAAAAAGAAAATGTGGCTTGTTTTCCTTTTTCTATGTTGCCATTATTTTTTTTTAAATGCATGTTTGTCACTATTCGAGTATCCAACAACATTGAACTCGTAATTCTATCAAATTGGGTAATTTTTTAAATTATTAATTTACATACCTGAACATATTCTGGGAGAAACGTTGGACTCCTCAGCATAGACTCAGCTTTCCAACGTCTCACCATCTCAGCTTTTCTGCCGCCAGCTTTTCCTCCGAGGCTTAACCCGTGACATTGAATAGCCCGTTACAGCGGCCAGCGAAAACTAAATGGGTAAATTATATTAAAAAATCATAATATTTATTTTACATCAAAATATTATAAAAAATTTTTAAAAAGTAGTAAGTAAGTTTATTTTATATTACAATATTTAGGGATGAGTTCATTTTCGGTCACAACGTCTAGAGAAATAAGTTAATTGAGATCACTATTACTATAGACATAGGCATGGTTCGGTTTCGAACAAAAAAAAATCAGAACCATCACTGGCGATTCAAAAATCAATTGGCCCTTTCTAGAACTGGCTATGGAACCATCGTCTTCACGGTTCCTAGACGATTCTTTAGGTTAGAACTGGTGGAATAGGTAATTCCACTTGGTTCCATTGAAAAAAATAATATTAAATATATATTATCAATATTTAAATTATTTCATACTAATAGTAAAATTTATTACTTATTCATAATATTTAATATTTTATTATCAACAACACAAATAAGCATAGCTTAAAGACATACATAATTACTTTAAATAAACTTTTCCTAAAAGCGAAATCCATTTTTTTAATAATGTGAGACTATTTTTTGCATTTTAATTTTCTTTTTATTTTTTAAAATATTTTACAATATCATGATACTAACTATAATTGATATCGAATGTGTTTATATATATATATATATATAAATGTACATTCTAATACTTTTAGATCTAATAATTATTTTGAATTTAAAATTTATTTTATTAAAAATTAAAGTTTATTTTTTATTTAAAAAAAAAAGATGGTTCTATGATTCCAAAACTGGAACCGTAGAAAATGATTCCGTTCCGATTCTTGTTTCTCAGTTTTAAGACTCGGAACCGACGATTTTGGTTTCGGTTCGGTTCAGTTCCGGAAACTATGACGATGTCTATATTGGCATGCGTCAACAGAAAAATATTTAATTAAAACTCAAGAAACACATCTTTTAAGACTCCATTGAAATAGAAGAAATACTTAATTAAATCTTATAAGATATTTTTTCAAACGTTGTGATCTTTCTTAAATTTTTTAAAACGTTACGATTTAAAATGAATTTACCTCTAAATATTTTGATATTCCGATATAATTTACTCAAAATTAAACACTGCGGCCACGTCTACGAGCACCGCGGCCAAAGAAAACTAAAGTACTTAGGAAACATTCTTCTAGATAATCACCATGGTTTCCCAGATGATGAAGTGTTTATCCTTGAAATCACATATTTTGATGATGGAGGGTTGGGCCACGAGGGATTTGAATAAAGTACTGTTTAGTGCCCAGTTTCCCATGGTGATCAGTTTCCCGTGAGGCATTTGAAGGGTGTTGCATATGTAGGCCACGTTTTATAAAGGACTCGTTGGACCGTAGGGGCCGGTCAGCATCCATGGACCACGGCAAATCCACTATATGGGTTTGACCCGCCCCACGAGACAGATCTTGAGGAAAACCCGACGTAGCTGGGCCAAGTCGGGGATCCGACCCAAGAAGATTTCTACCTTGTACAAGAGTTTCAGCCGTACTGATCTTGGAAAAGATAAGTTTACCACGAGAATGCCAAATCTGCGAAAGTAATATTGCGAAATAGAATTCATTGGATGGACGGGCAAGTCTCATGTAATTTCTTTTAATGTGGCAATTGGATTTAATCCAATCACAAAAGATTTACAATCTGAATTTAATAATATATTTGTTTCCCATATTTAAGACACATCAGATAGAGCATGTTGAATGTTTTTATCAAAATCTTCCACATCTTGGACATACTACCTGTTCATTTATTTCCCCATCTCTTAAGTTCTTAGCAGTGGGCAAGTTGTTTGTCATGATTCTTCACAAGAAAAGTTGAACTGTCGGTGGGAAATCTAATTCACATGTCCAATTCCATTCAGCTTTATTATGTTTAATACTACAATGTAAAGAACCATAAAATTCTCTACTAGATGGTAGACACCTTGCTTCCCTGTCTATTGAGATGCAATCTAACTTATTTCATTTTAAAATTACCAAACCACAAGTATTAAACAAAAATGTTTAAAATTGGAAACCCCATTTTGTTTTCTTCCCATTGTGTTTGATTTATCCAACAATCAGCAACTGAAAGTTCTATATGCTGAGAAGTGAATTGGACCTTGAACAATGTTTCGCACAGGTTCAATTTCTACCCAACATGCAAACCAAAAGCTAGTTGTCGTACCATTCCCAGTATCATGAATCCATGTTCTTTCAGCCATTTATCATTGTCCAAAATTTCTTTACAAAGATAGGAAGAAAGCTGTGATGCGTTGGTTATATGATTATGTTGATTTCTTAGCACTATATATTTTCCTTTGCAAAAATTTGCCCATCTGACCTTTCCTAATTTCCAGTCACACCATCTTTTTAGAGAGAAAGCTTTATTTCCTTTTCTCAAATTTGACAATCCCACACCACCCCATTGTTTTGGTTTAGTAATGTTGTCCCATGCTATCTAATGTCTTTTTTTTTTTTTTTTCTATGTGTTCATTCCATACAAATTGGCGAATTAACGAATCAAATTTATTCACTGTTTTTTCAGGCGTAGGAGCAACCTACATATAGTAGGCAGGAAGGAATTCTAGCACTGATTTTGCCAGAGCTAATCTCTGTGCCATACTAAAATGTTTTGCTTTCCAGCCACTAAATTTTTGTTTTACTTTCTCTAAGATAAAAGTCAGTTGACAATCCTTAAGCTTTGATCCTTCTCTAAAGGATAACCTAAATACTTACCAAGGGAAAACGTTTCCTTGAATTGTAAAACATGTAGGATTTCTTGCTTCACTTGGTTTTCCATATTAACAGAAAAAAGGATAGTCAATTTATCCTTGTTTATTAATAAGCTTGAATGCTTATTGAACATTGATAGCATAGATGATATAGTATTTGCATGTGTCCATTTGCTTTAGCTACTAATATTATATCATCTACAAGCATCACATGAGAAATATAAAAATCTTGTCCTCTAATTTGAAAGGGGTTCTATTTCCCACTTTGGACTTGATGTTCAATACAACGACTTAGAAATTATAATTTCATAATAAACAAGTAGGGTGATAATGGATCCCCTTGTCTCGGTTCTTTACTCAGAGTGAACATTTCTGAGTTTTTCCCATTTATTAGGAGCTCAATTGATACAGTTAATAAATAATTTCCTATGAGCTTTATCCACCAATATTGAAAGTTTAATGACTTGAGAGCCCAAGGTAAAAAATCCCATTCCATTTTATCATACGCTTTTTTCCAAACCCAACTTTATTATCATATGTTTCTTTTTCGTTTCCACTTTCTAACAAAGTGTAGAAGTTCATTTAATAAGATTATGTTATTAGAAACTCGCCGAGAGGGTATGAAGCTACCTTAAGTTAGGTGAATTGGATCATCCAGAAAAGGTGTTAACCATAGCATTAGTATCTTTGCCACCAATTTATACATTGTAGAGCATTAACTTATTGGTCTATAACATGACACAAGCTCTGCTCCTTGTTTTTTATGAATTAAAACTATTCGTGTTTCATTTAATTGTGTTAGGATCTCTTGAGTCTGAAAATTTCTCTGAATTTTACAACAAAATGAACCTTCCACTATTGACCGACATTTTTTTAAAAAGTAAGCATGAAGCCCATCTTTCCCTAAAGCTTTCTACGAATCAATGCTATTAAAAGCTTGTATAATTTCATTCTTCTCTAAAGATTTCCCTAGTAGCATCTTTTTGTTCATTCAATAAGTCATACTTCAATTCTTGAGGACATGGATTTTCCATTGAAGCTCCATCTTTAGTTGTAGTAAAAAGATTCTGGAAATGAGAAACAAACAACATTTTAATCTTTGTCATATCATATATCCATTGTCCTTAGACATTTTTTACAGCTAAAATTCGATTCTTAAACATCCTGGCAATTTTTGTTGCACGATAGTATTTTGTATTCCTTTCATCATTTGTTATCCATTTCGCTCTGGATTTCATTTCCATAAAATTCCCTCCATGTTTAGAACTTCATATAACTTTAGCCTACATTCTTCGTCTTCTTCAAGTAATTCTTATGTTGGGTTTTGGGAAATTTGAAAATTAATTCCATTCAAATTTCTCAAAATTTTCCTTATCTCAGTTTTTAAGTTTCTAAGAATATATTTACCTTAAACACTAAACTTTTGTGGAACTTGCTACAAGGTTGTTAAATAATCAAAATTACTTTCATGCCATTTTTTCCACATTAGAGGAAGACAACTTGGTTGATCAAACCACATAGGCTAAAAGCGGAATGTATGATTTGTTACCTCTGAGATTAGATAAGGATCTGTTTTTAATAAGATTGGGCCATAATCCAGGGCCACTTTTGTAAATGGAAGACCTTGGTTTTAGGATATAATTTTAGGCAACTGGAATTTGCCCATGCTCTATCCAACCTCGATTGAATAAGATTTTGTATTTTTTGCCTATTAGACCATGTGAATTTTGATCCAACATAACCTACATCTAGGAGGGTACAATCATTCATGCATGTTTGATAATTAAAAAGGTAAATTATGCCAGAATGTATCAATATTTGAGTAAGTTCATTTAAGATATCAACGTTTTAAGTAGTAAAAAAGAGAAATCAACATTTTGTATGACGTATCAATATTTTGTAAAGTTCATTTAAGGTATCAATGTTTGGATTACTTTTCAACTAAGTTTTCTTAGTTTTTATTAATGGTTAAATATTAATACCTAATATAACCAATTTCAATCAAATTAAATTAACCTTATAGTTACTATATGATTAATCTTTTAGGCAAGTGTACCTGTCAAGTTATCATATAAATTAGAGCACATAGGTCATTCTACAAGGACCTACAACTATAAGAATTATCTTAATTCTATTATTTAGCTAGTCTAAATCGAATGATGTCATTATTCCTACTTTCTAAAAGTTACCTAAATTAATTTATCAATTTGAATGTAAACACTTCTTAATGAATATTAGATTAAAAAACTATTGTAGTCTTGATTTACTACCAACTAGGATTGTGCAAAAAAACGGACTGAACCGTGAACCGTATCGGACCGAACCGAATTTAACCAAAATTTCGATTCTTTTTTTAAACGGTTCGGTTTGTTGTTCGGTTCGGTGAAGGACAAATGGTTCACGGTTCTGTTCGAGACATGAACCAAACCGAACCGTGTTACATTTAAAAAAAAATAAACATATTATTTTTACTCTTAATTGTTTCATTAAAAAATTAATTGCTTTTTTAAATTCATGACTTAAATAAGTATCATTCAGGAGAATAAAACTAGATTTGTCATATTATATTTTAATTGTTATGTTGTCTACAAATAAGATAGATTTTAGATTTTACCATAAAGTATTCTAACTTATGAATTTTTTTCCCTTTATCTTACTAATTCTATTATTTAGTTACTTATTGATTTATATAATTGATAATATGTTAGTTAAAAGTATATAAAAATTAGATTTTGTGTCTTATATTGGGATATAGTCTAGTATACCATTATAATTCAAAATAATTAAAAAAAATAAGACTAGTCACGATTATAATTTTATAATAGATGAAATATCTCCTTCCTATAAGTTTTACATGTTTTTAGTAAATGGTTAATTTTAACTATTGTTGTTTATATTTGTATTAGTGATAAGAAATATGTAATTGAAGTTTTTTTTATAGAATATAAATTTTATTTTATGAATAAAAATGGTTCGAACCGCAAACTGAACCGAACCGAACCGATCTTTTTTTTGTTAAAAAAATTTTAATCGAACCGTATGATTAGGTTAGATTTTAAAAGGAAAACCGAATTGTAAAATATGGTGCAGTTCGGTTCTAAGTGTAAACAAAACCGAACCGTTCCGTGCACACTCCTACCACTAACCCTATTTTCAATCTTAATAATAATTCATTCAATGATGCATTTATGTTCTTGAACTACATGAATCCTTAATTTAATTAACATCTCTTTCAATAATATTAATTTCTAATCTTATATGAATTAATAAAAATTTCTTTCTCATCAAGAACATACGAGATTACATTAAAGATCATGATGCTTATCAAGATTTAATCTTTTGTGGAAAGTTCGTGTTTTTCTATGTCTAGAATCATATACATACTTCACCATTCGTGTAGATCTATCTTATTATATGATCTTTCAATCTACTTAACAAGAATAATGCATTGCTATTAATACTACATGTGTATTAAATTAATAAACAATTAAAACACAAGAATATATTCAAAAAGCATAAACTTTCATTGGATAAATGACAAATATGCTACATTAGGTTAGGATTTCTCAAGACTTAAGGTAAAACTCATTATTTTTCCATAGATAAAGAAATACAAGAATAAGATCTAGGAAACTAGAGTTGATTCATGATAACAACCCTTTTTTGATCCTAGTGTTGTGATCTTGATCGAGCTCAGGCGTTTTTTTACTTTAAACTAACTATTTTCCTCTCTAAAAGATGAAAGAAAGAGAAGAAGACCCCTAAAAAAATAATTAAGGTGGCTATTTATAGATAGGGTAAAAATAACTCCTATACAACCATCTACACGGCATGTGTTCAAGCCTGTGTAGGATTAAAAGATGAAGATTCTTGCTAAATTCACTCTACATGACCCCCATCACAACTTTGTAGGGTGCCTATGTGGACCTTCTGACCAATTTTTCCTTTCTACATAGCTTTCTACACAGCTTGTGTAGCGTCTTTGTGTATACTTTAAACTAAATTCAGGTAAAAAATCTCGTTCTACACCAATTCCTACACAACTTGTGTAGAAACCCATATATGTTGTAAATCTTCAACTTGTACAATGCTTTACCAAAACCTCATTTAATTCATCTAAATGTCTTTATTAAACTCATTTATCTTCTCTTACACCTTAAGTTAACATTTTTATCCAATGAGCATTCTTTTCTTTAATAAATCATATAAAATTCGTATAATATATCATCAAATCAACTTTTATAAAAAAAAAAAAAAAAGTCTTTTAACACTTATCAAACTTATCCACACTTAATCATTCACTTGTCCTCAAAGCAAATAATTAAGAGACATGAAATCCATCATCAATTATACCCAAAAGTGCATGTAATTTCAATTCACATAATAGCATTAAATTATCAATTCGGAACATAGCAACTTGAAACTTTTATGTCTTCCACTTAAACCTATTGTACTTGTACTTAACGTACCAAAAATCAAAATTTCTAAAATTAATCCTAGTAAATCAAACTTTACTCTCATCATTTAATAACAACTTCTAAAGTCATAAAATAAACACAAAGTCAAGTAAAGCAAAAGAGATTTGATTGTACTTCACCCGCTTATTTAAGGGTATATAATCCCTTTAACCACTTCTCTAAGCATAATAATCTGAGGTGAAAGTATACCGCATCCACCTTTCCCTTAGATTCCTCCTTATGTTTGATCTCTTCAAATTTTTCATTTGTTCTTTTCTATTTTTAATTTAAGCTCCTTGAGCAAATTTTCGGCTAATAATCCTGAATTCGTCACACAAGTTAACAGACATTATCCCCTTTAAAAGAGGGTATCTCTCAGACTTACTTACTCAGGTCAGTAAGCTCATTTGAACTTTTTCTTTTCTTTTTTTTTTTTTTTGAGTTGACAGTGAGAAATAAATCTTGCTCTTCTGAGGAACTAAGACCCATCCATATCAACTGAACTTTAGTTTTTTTTATACTTTTTTTTTATCCACTTGAAATGTTGATATATTAAATAAATTAATCTCCAAACGTTGATTCCTCTTTTGATCACTTGAAACATTGATACTTAAATCAACTTACCTCCAAACATTTATACCTTTTATGTAATGTATCGTTGATTAAAAGCTGGATGTTTATTAAATTTTCCAGCCCATTTTTTATGTTTAGCTGTAATATCACTAAAATTTCCCATCAATGACCATGGTGCATCTTTAATCATACTTGTTGTTTCTCTCAGACTATTTGAAAGATAAGACTTATATTCAACATGTGGGGGGCATAGATTCCAGAGAAGAACCACTAAAAAGTTTGAGAATTAGAAATTATGACTTAAACAATTGCATGTATTTCGTAGTTTGATAGTTTGATGATGCTGATCTCAGCCGCCGGATGGAGCCACATAAGTAAGATTCCTCCACTTTGTCCATTGGATGCCAAGCATCATTATGAGCCCAGCTATGATTAGTGCCATAAAAGTTCCGCTACTTGACGATCTAGTTTTGTTTCAAGGCATAAATTCTAGTGTCTTCACCACTGCAACCCTCTATTATGAGGCCCACTTTATTATTTGAAAAGATAGTACAGATACGTGTACAACATGCACTCCGCTACTTCTCTACCTCTCTCACGGTACAACAAACCCTAAATTCCTCTTTCAATAAAATCACATAGCAGCCTCTTCCTGGTCCTGGTCTGCACCTTTCTCTCTGTAAACGGAATTTAAATGATTAGAATACTAAATCTAAGTGTACGAATATCTAATGTTTCTTGTGTATGTGTAGGTTAGTTATTTTGAGCCAAGCAAAAGCTCTAAGAAGGAATGAAGGAAAGAAGAAGGAACTCAAGACTTGGGTTTTTCTCTTTTTCTCCTTTTCCCTTTTTCCTCTTATTTATGCTCGTTGATGTTGTTATTCTGTTACACCCATATCTTATTTATTGTTGATGTTGTTGTATCCAACAACCTATGTTTAAGTAACATAATCTGTCATCCAGTTAGGTTTTCTCCTTGTCCTCTTGTGGATCGTAACATTTTCGTCCCTTTTCTTGAAGAACAACCTTGTCCTCAAGGTTATAAGAAGGATAAACCTCTTTAAAATCTTCTAGATTCTCCCATGTTGTGTCTTTTGGTAATAACCCTTGCCACCGCACCAGAATCTGAAAAATCTCCTTGCCATTAAGAGACACCTTTTGTGTGCCTAGTATAGACAAATGTTGTATTGGTGGGTGTTGATCAATAGTATCCTGAGGTAGTTCCAATGATGGCTCAAAAATGCCATGGGCTTTCTTTAATTTCGAAATGTGAAAAACATTGTGTATTTTTGAGTAAGGAGGAAATTTGATTTTGTAAGCACATGACCCAATCCGTTGCAATATTATGTAAGGCCCATAAAATCGCTTGGATAATTTGGTCAACTTGTTCCTAGCCAAGGAAAGTTGTTTATAAGGTTGTAATTTGACGAAAACCAAATCTTCTGGCTGTAATATGACATCAGTACGATGTCTACCAGCATAAGACTTCATTCTGTTTTGAGCTGTAACTAAATGCTATTTCAACAGTCTTAAATCTCGTCCCAATCCAGTAAATCTGCTTCTACCACCTCTAAAGGACTAGAACCTCTAACAAAAAAGCTATAGTAGGCGGGTCTTGTCCATACACAATTCTAAATGGTGTAAACCCAACACTTGCATGGAATGATGTGTGGTAAGCGTACTCTACCCATGGCAGATACTTGACCCACACATTTGAGCGATCCATAGTAAAACTCCCGAGATACTATTGGATGGTACGATTAAGAACTCTATTTGACCATCACTTTGAGGATGGTAAGCATTAGACATACATAACTTCGAATCGCTCAAAGAAAGTAGCTCCTGCTAAAATTTGCTCATGAAGATGGAATCTCGATCTGGGACAATAGTCCTCGGATAACCATGAAGCTTGACTACAATGTTAAGGAACAAAGTAGCCACCTTAGTAGTGGTAAAATTTAACTCCAAAGATCCTAAATGGTAGTATTTTGAGAGTCTGTCCACCACTATTAAAATGACTGAAAACCCTTGTGATTTAGGAAGGCAAGTGATAAAGTCAAGACTGATATCCTCCTAAATTCTGTTTGGTACCGGTAATGGTGCTAATAATCCTACCGGAGAACAAGTTTGATATTTAACTTGTTGGTAGGTCAAACATTCTTTGACAAATGTGTTAACTTGGCTCTTCATGCCTTCCCAATAAAAATCACTAGGCAATCTCTTATAGGTTTTCAATACACCAAAATGACCTAAGTTAGGGGATGCATGATATTCATGAAGCAACAACTGTATTAAAGAACTTTGAGGCACCAAAAACAATCGAGAGCCCAAATATAATAGATTGTTGCACCAATGAAGATTCCATATGAGTGCATCCCTTGGTTCATGTCAGATATAATCTGGTGAAATTCCTTTAAAGATTGGTATTCTTGTTTCAGTTGATTAATGAACTTGAAACTAATAGAAGAAATACCAAAGTACTATGGGGTATCATCAAATTTTCGAGACCAAGAGTCAGCCAAGTGATTGTCACATCCATGTTTATAAACAATAGAATAATCATATCCCATTAATTTGGAAAGGTACTTTTGCTGTTCAGGGGGTTGAATCCACTTGTGATAACACCTCTTTTAAGCTTCTATGATTAGTTGGAATGATAAAATGGCCCCCAAGTAAGTATTGTCTCCACTTTCTGACTGCTTCAACAATTGCATATAGTTCATGAACATATGCTAAAGTTCTTCTCAAATGCATAGGCATTTTTTTGCTAAAATAAGAAACTGGAGTGATCCTTGCAATAAGACTGCCCCAATTCCCATACCAGAGGCATCCGTCTCTATAATAAATTGTTGCTTGAAATCTAGTAATCGAAGTATAGGTGCTAAACAAAGTGTTGTCTTCAACTGTTCGAACACTTCAGTAGCTGCAGTGGTCTACTTAAACTGATCATGTTGTAACATGTCTGTGAGTGGCGAAGCTATCATAGCATATCCTTTAATAAAACGACTATAGTAGCCCAATAATCCCAAAAATGCACACAGCTCCTTGACAGTATTAGGTAATGACCATGCCAATATGACATCAACTTTACTCTGTTCTGGCTTCACTCCTTCACTACACACAATGTGTCCTAAATATTCAATTGACTCCTGACCAAAAAAACATTTACTCTCTTTTAAGTAAAATTCCTGCTCGATACGTGCACGACACGGATCTTGAATTTCTCAGACTCTAAGAATTAAGAAGGCGGACCTTGACCCACTGAAATATTCAGATCTGGATCTGAAACTCTACGAACCTCGGTATGACAATATGGAATTGACCTCGACCCTATGGTTGAGTAACCCAAAGAACCTTGATATGATAATCACGATCCTGTTGGATATACCGACCTAAAACCTTGGCATAATGATGAACTCAAAAAGAATTCAAATTCTTCAAGAAATTCCAAGTTCTCAAAAGAACTCAAAGAGAAAGGAATTCTCTCAATTGTATTTTCAAATGAAAATATGTTCTGTAATCTGATTTGTCTATCTCCCATTGAGTATTTACTAGCCTTTATAAATAGGCTTATTACAAGGCAGTTACATAATCGTAACCAAAAAACATAATTGTGGTAGTTACGTAACTGAAGGAAAAAAACATAATTGTGGCAATTACGTAACTAATAACGTAACCGAAAAAAACCCATAATTGTGGCAATTACGCAACTGATAACGTAACTGAAAACATAATTATAATTAATCCCTACATCATTAAAACATATAAATTCGAAAAGACACAAAAACTAAATGAAGGCCGGCGGTGTTGGGCTGACGTACAATCTCTTGCAGCTTCAATTCTTCAAGTTTTTAATCCTTCGTATCCCAAACTATTTTATAGGTTTGCTTGACTCGTGTTTTTATCATTGAAACTACAATCAATGCGTCTCCAACTCTTTAAAATTGATTGTTGGACTTGGAGTTGATCGGCTCTAATGTTGATGCTATCGGATCCTCATCATTCCCTCCTTCTTTGAAAAGATCCGTCCTCGAATCTTCATTCTTGAATTCTTTTAGATTGAATCTAGGGAGGAAATCAATAGCTTGGTCACCACATGCTCATGGACTTCTTGCTTCAGGAGGCTACTGCTGACAGATGTATTCGCTTCTGGAATACAAATACTAACTCTCATCTGAGTTGCATGGACACCGCAGTCAAGTTTACAGTCTTGTTTGGTCTAAAAATGTCAATGAACTAGTCAGCACCTATGCTGCTCTCAAAACCAGATAATTGTTTGGAGATATCCAAGCATGTCCAAGTAGCAACACTCACTAGTCATACATTCCAGGTTCTTTATCTTTCCATTTCACCAGATGGGCAGACTATTGTTACTTGAGCTGGAGATGAAACATTAAGGTTTTTGATTGTATTCCCATCTCCAAAGTCTCAGAACACGGACAGGCGAAATCGGCATCACTTTTGGTATAACCACAATCCGCTGAATTACGTCGGTCCGTATGTACACTTAATATTCTTTGACTTATTTACCCAAACAAGAGGATTAATGTTATTTGGTCATGAACTGTCTATCATGCCCCATCGACTCTTTAGCTGGATAGCTTGGATTCATCTCTTAAACTATGAAGAAGGTTGCTCGATATCATTGATGAGAAGAGGGGAGATATTTAATTAAATCATCTTTGATAAAAGAGCCATTATACTATTTGCATAGCGGTGGAGTTTATCTCTTCTGTAACTTAACCCCCCTCCCTCTTCTCCAATTGTTTATTAAATTAACAGGTTCTAGGGAAATGTTCACGCTCCTATTTCTTGCTTCTTCATGACTTTATGTAAATAAAACTCAATTCTTGACTGATTTCCATTGGTGATGTTGTATTGTCCTTCTCGGTTGCAAAAATGATAGTAAAAGCCTTCATTTTTTTGTTCTAAATCGATGTTGGTGAACTTGGAGTGATCTTCAACAAATTTTTGCACAAATCCTTGAAATCTTTCCCTAAGCCTCTTGGCTCTATTTCGTGTAATCATTCCTTCAAGAACTTGAATTTGTTGAGGCAAACTTGGTGCAATTGTACATTCATCATTCCCCCTATCTTCAAGAGGATTGCTCTCATACCAATCTGATGTGTGCTCGGCACGGATCTTGAATTTCCTGGACTCTAAGAATTAAGAAGGTGGACCTTGACCCAATGAAATATTCAGATCTGGATCTGAAACTCCACGAAACTTGATATGATAAGATGGAATTGACCTCGACGCTATGGTTGAGCAACCGAAAGAACCTTGATATGATAATCGCGACCTTATTAGATATACCGACCTAGAACATTGGTATAATGATGAACTCAACAAGAATTCAAATTCTTGAAGTAATTCCAAGTTCTTAAAAGAACTCAAAGAGAAAAGATTTATCTCAAATTGTATTTCACAATGAAAAATGTATTATGTAATCTAAATTGTCTATCTCCCATACTAGCCTTAATATATAGGCTATTACAAGGCAGTTACGTAACTGAAAAATCATAATTGTAGCAGTTACGTAACTGATAACGTAACTAAAGAAAAAACATAATTGTGGCAGTTACGTAACTAATAACCTAACTGAAAGAAAACCATAATTGTGGCAGTTACGTAACTGATAACGTAACGGAAAACATAATTATAATTAATCCCTACATTATTAAAAAATAGAAATTTGAAAAGACAAAAGTTAAATGAAGGCCGACGACATTGGTCTTTACACTGGCGGTGTTGACCCAAAACAGGGAGTTCTTGACTGATTTTCCATTGGTGATGTTGTATTATCCTTCTAAGTTGCGAAAATGATAGTAAAAGCCTTCATTTTTTGTTCTAAATCGATGTTGGTGAACTTGGAGTGATCTTCAATAAATTTTTGCACAAATCCTTGAAATCTTTCCCGAAGCCTCTTGGCCCTATTTCGTGTAATTATTCCTTCAGAAACTTGAATTTGTTAAGACGAACTTGGTGCAATTGTACATTCATCATTTTTAATGATGAGGATATCATAGCATCAACATTAGAGTCGATTAACTCCAAGTCCAACAATCAATTTCAAAGAGTTGGAGACGCATTGATTATAGTTTCAATGATAAAAACACGAGTCAAGCAAACCTATAAAATAGTTTGGGATACGAAGGATTAAAAACTTGAAGAATTAAAGCTGCAAGAGACTGTACGCCGACCCAACACCGCTGGCCTTCATTTCGTTTTTGTGTCTTTTCGAATTTCTATGTTTTAATAATGTTGGGATTAATTGTAATTATCTTTTCAATTACGTTATCAGTTACTTAACTACCACAATTATGGGTTTTTTTCAGTTACGTTATTAGTTACGTAACTGCCACAATTATGTTTTTTTGCTTCAGTTACGTAACTACCACAATTGCGTTTTTTAGTTACGATTATGTAACTGGTTTGTAATAAGCCTATATATAAAGGCTAGTAAACACTTAATGGGAGATAGACAAATCAAAATCAAATCTTTTTCTTCCTCAAAATTTATTCAATCTCTAATCTAACCCTAAAAAAAAAAAAAACAATTTTTTTTATCTGAATTCTTTCTTTTCTTTTCTCTTCTTTTTTTTCTTCAAAAGACAATCAAGATATGAACGACTCGAGTTACCTCTAGTCGAACTAGATATGGATTCCTAGAAAACCCAAAGCTCTTATATCAATCTGATGCGTGCTCGGCACGGATCTTTAATTTCCTGGACTCTAAGAATCAAGAAGGCGGACCTTGACCCAATGAAATATTCAGATATGGATCTGAAACTCTACGAACCTCGGTATGATAAGATGGAATTGACCTCGACCCTATGGTTGAGTAACCCAAAGAGCCTTAATATAATAATCGCGACCCTGTTGCATATACCGACCTAGAACATGATGAACTCAACAAGAATTCAAATTCTTGAAGTAATTCCAAGTTCTCAAAAGAACTCAAAGAGAAAGGAATTCTCTTAATTGTATTTTCAAATAAAAATATGTTCTATAATCTGATTTGTCCATCTCCCATTGAGTGTTTACTAGCCTTTATATATAGGCTTATTAAAAGGCAGTTACATAATCGTAACCGAAAAACATAATTGTGGTAGTTATGTAACTGAAGGAAAAAAACATAATTGTGGCAATTACGTAACTAATAACGTAACTGAAAAAAACCCATAATTGTGGCAATTACGTAACTGATAACGTAATAGTAAACATAATTATAATTAATCCCTACATTATTAAAACATAGAAATTCGAAAAGACACAAAAACTAAATGATGGCCGGCGGTGTTGGGCCGACGTACAGTCTCTTGCAGCTTCAATTCTTTAAGTTTTTAATCCTTCCTATCCCAAACTATTTTATAGGTTTGCTTTACTCGTGTTTTTATCATTGAAACTACAATCAATGCGTCTCCAACTCTTTGAAATTGATAGTTGGACTTTGAGTTGATCGGCTGTAATGTTGATTCTATCATAACCTCATCATTAAAAATGATGAATGTACAATTGCACCAAGTTCGCCTCAACAAATTCAAGTTCCTGAAGGAATGATTACACGAAATAGAGCAAAGAGGCTTCGAGAAAGATTTCAAGGGTTTGTGCAAAAATTTGTTGAAGATCACTCCAAGTTCACCAACATCGATTTAGAACAAAAAATGAAGGCTTTTACTATCATTTTCGCAACTTAGAAGGATAATACGACATCACCAATGGAAATTAGTCAAGAGCTGCCTGTTTTGGTTTCAACACCGCTAGTGCAAAGACCAATGCCGTCGGCCTTCGTTTAACTTTTGTCTTTTCAAATTTCTATTTTTTAATAATGTATGGATTAATTATAATTATGTTTTTGGTTACGTTATCAGTTACGTAACTACCACAATTATGGTTTTCTTTAAGTTACGTTATTAGTTACGTAACTGCCACAATTATTTTTTTTCTTTAGTTACGTTATCAGTTACGTAACTGCCACAATTATGATTTTTAAGTTACGTAACTGCCTTGTAATAGCCTATATATTAAGGTTAGTATGGGAGATAGACCATTTAGATTACATAATAAATTTTTCATTGTGAAATACAATTTGAGAGAAATCCTTTCTCTTTAGTTCTTTTGAGAACTTGGAATTACTTCAAGAATTTGAATTCTTGTTAAGTTCATCATTATACCAAGGTTCTAGGTCGGTATATCCAATAAGGTCGCGATTATCATATCAAGGTTCTTTGGGTTACTCGACCATAGGGTCGAGGTCAATTCCATCTTATCATATCAAGGTTCGTGGATTTCAGATCCAGATCCGAATATTTCATTAGGTCAAAGTTCCACCTTGTTGATTCTTAGAGTCCGGAAAATTCAAGATCCGTGCCGAGCACGCATCAGCTTGGTATAAGAGCAATCCTTTTGAAGAGAGGGGGAATGATGAATGTACAATTGCACCAAGTTCGCCTCAAAAAATTCAAGTTCCCGAAGGAATGATTACACGAAATTAAGCCAAAAGGCTTCGGAAAGATTTCAAAGATTTGTGCAAAAATTTATTGAAGATCACTCCAAGTTCACCAACATCTATTTAGAACAAAAAATGAAGGCTTTTACTATCATTTTCACAACCTAGAAGGATAATACAACATCACTAATGGAAATCAGTCAATAATTGAGTTTTATTTACATGAAGTCATGAAGAAGCAAGAAATAGGAGTGTGAAACATTTCTCTAGAACCGTTAATTTAATAAACAATTGGAGAGAGGGAGGGGGGTAAGTTATAGAGAAGTAAACTTCTCCACACTATACAAAAATATGGAAAATGGCTCATCAAAGATGATTTAAATTAAATCTCTCCCCTCATCTCATCAATTATATTAGCAACCTTCTTCATAGTTTAGGAGATGAATCAAAGCTATCCAGCTAAAGAGTCGATGGCGTCGTGATAGACAGTTCATGACCAAATAACATATCCTCTTCTGCTCTTGGGTAAATAAGTCAAAGAATATAAGTGTACACTACGAACCGATATTCAGCGATTATAGTTCTACCAAAAGATGAAGCCCCGATTTCGCTCTCTGTGTTCTGAGACTTTGAGATGGAATAATTCCAAAACCTTAATGTTTCATCTCCAGCTCCAGTAACAATAGCTGCTGTAGACACTCAATTTTTGCTCAATTTAAGCTCGAATTATAATAAAAATTAGTATTACGTCGAGCTCACAAAAATAGCAAACAAATTCAAAAAAATAGAAAAAAAAATAGGTAAGTAAATAAAAAAAAAAGTATAAAAAAGAAATTTAGAATTAAAAAATTAATTAAATAAAAATATTACCGAGCTTGATATAATACATATTTTTGTTATAAATTATTCATAAAAATAATTAAACAAATTTTCACAAAATTATTTTGTTTAATTAAAATAGAATTTTCAAGAGCCTTAAATATTAATTTTGCTGGACCCAACCAGGCACCTGCCAACGGCCTAACGGTTAAGACCACTGACCCATATGAGTAGACTAGCCACAAGACCTGGGTTCGAATCCATGAGGAGGCAAATATCTTTTTTTTTTCTCCACATGCTCTTATTGGCTGAATGAGTAAACGCACGTGTCAACGAGTAGGTAGGAATGAGGTAAGTGAGTGAAGATGAGCGGTAGGTGAACGGGTTGAGCATCTATAAATACCCGTAACAAGAAAAGGACATAGAAGAAAAACACAAAACAAAGAGAGAAAAAAAAAGAAGAAGAAGTGGAGAATCACAAAAAAAAAAAAAAAGATAACATAGAGAGAAAAATTCCATACAAATATCGCAGCAAAATTACTCAAAAAAGCTGGAATCAAACAGGTTCCTAAGGGAAGAAAGCAAATTGATTGTTGGTCTCGGTCTACCCGCGCAGTCAACGGTTAACGATCAACGGTCAACGGTCAACGGTCCACCTCCAGATCAGCGCTCCAAATCAAATCCGCTTTAATCCAATGGCTTAGGTGAGTCTGTATATTTTATTATAAATTTAAATTACGGAAAAATAGTAAAAAAATAGAAAAAATGCATGAAAAATAAAAAATTCAGAAAAATCCAGAAAAATCAAAATAAATACTTTTAGTGTAAATTTTCATGATTTATTAGTTTTTGATATTTTGAATATTTATGAATATGTATATGTTAAGTAGATTAATTAAAAAATGTACATATGATGCATGTAATATAGTTTTAGTGTGTTGTATTTACAATATAATAAATTTTGGATGTGTTTTATTTATGTTATATGATAGTAATTAAATTTGCAAAAAATAAAAAAAAAAGAAAAATGATAAAATAAAAAAAAAATTAGTTTTTCTTTAAAGAAAAAGGGATTTTTTTTGAAAAAATAAAAAAAATGACAAAAATATTTTCAATAAAATGAAAAAATACTTTAGTTTACATAAATAACGAAAGGATTTTTTTATCAAGATTATTTTCATATAGTATTCAATTAGCTATGAAAATGTTCATCTAAAGTTTTTAATCAAAAATATTTTCATATAACATTCAATTAGCTATGAAAATTCTTATTAAAATTATTCTCATGTAGCATTAAATTAGCCATGAATGCTCAAAAATTGATTTTGTTAAAAAAAACTTAGAAAAATTACATTTTTATAAAATAAAAATTAAGTGATAGACCATAGCATCATCAAAAATGGTTTCATAAAAAGTCAAAAAATTAATGAACTTAAAGTGAAAATAGTTCAAAAATTACAATAGATCAACAAAGTAAAGTTCTTTTCAAAAGAACTACGTTTTGTCTGATCTCGATTAACGAGTACGTACGCATCTGCGCGCGGAGGGGGGGGGGGGGGGGGGGGGGGGGGGGGGGGGGGGGTGGGGGGGGGGGGGGGGGTGGGGGGGGGGGAGGGGGGGGGGGGGGGGGTGTTGGGGGAAATATAAAAATGAAAATTTTTTTTGGTTTAATATTTTGAATAATTCTTTTCGTAAATATTGCAAGTCTTAAAAAAATGAAAATATATTTGTTGATATTCATACCTAAAAAAAATGAATGATGTGATTTGTGAATATTGTTTCATAATATATTATTTGAATTTTAGAGCATATAAAGGATAGATTATAAAGTTAAAATTCCAAAAGTGGTAACTAATTTGGTTTTAATAGGTTAGCCCCCGAATCCATGATATCTGGTTTTTCAAAGTTTGATTTGTTTTTTAAATCAAATTTTTTTCGCAGACTAGTAGCTAAGTTAGGATCAACCGACCCATTGAACCTAGCTTTTATTTTTCCCTGATTTAAATCAGGTGGCGACTCTAAATGATTTTCAAAATTAAAATTTCTTTTAACCCTCAGTCCAGGATTCATATTAAATGGGTGAGGGTTTAATGTGAATCGGGTTAGAAGAAATTAACCAGATTATTGAAAAATCCAGGCTCGACAGCTTGGCGACTCCACTAGGGACTTAATTTTTTTTTTTAAAAAAAGAGAGGGCTAGCCACTTAGGAATTTTAAATTTTAAATTTATCCTTGCTCGATTTTTTTTTGTATAATCACTATGTGAATGTATATGATTCTTTGTACATTATTTGAATAATTGTTTTGTAAATATATGTATACTAATCATGCAGGTATATAAAAAAGGAAGGTAATAGTTTTACTTATTTATTTATTTTTATTTGCATTTGCATTTGCATTTGCATCTTGGCATGAATGTGTGCTAGATATGGTTAGAACCAGGCCGTTTTAAGAGCTTAAGCGAAGAGGATGAAGTAAGGTCCGGGGGCTGTGGCTTTCCACCCTCTAGATCAAGAAATGTCCTCCCACTCTGGTTTAGTACCACTAAACCGGGGAACCTATAGAACCCTACCAAATCATGCATTCATTAACATGGGATTTGACCAAAATTTTCTAAAAATGGAGTTGAAAAAAAATATATGTAAATATGTAAGTAATTAAAAAGAAAAATTTAAAAAAAATAATAAAAGCTTTCAAGAAACCAAAAAAATTTGTCAAATAAGGTGTAGAATCTTTGTAAATATTAGCTTATCCTTTTAATAAAGTGTATAAAAATTCTCAGAAAATGATGGCCTCAAGTTCTAAAACCAACGGTAGCGGTAGTCTATAGCTCGCCTCATTAGAGAAAACCGAGTGGAACCTTTCAAAGACCCAATGCTCCTATTGGACCGATGGATGGTCAGTTTCAGCCCTATCCAACGATCATTCATCAAGGACAGATTAGGCCTAATCCTTAGCTTGCCTAAGGTCCATGTTCCATTCACTATGTTCCGGGCCATCACCCACTTATGGGAACCCAACGATCATTCATCAAGAATTTGAATTCTTGTTGAGGTCATCATTATACCAAGGTTCTAGATCGGTATATCCAATAGGATCGCGATTATCATATCAAGGTTCTTTGGGTTACTCAATCATAGGGTCGAGGTCGATTCCATCTTATTATATCAAGGTTTGTGGAGTTTCAAATCCAGATCTAAATATTTCATTGGGTCAAAGTCCGCCTTCTTGATTCTTAGAGTCCGGGAAATTCAAGATCCGTGCCGAGCACGCATTGGATTGGTATCAGAGCAATCCTTTTGAAGAGAGGGGGAATGATGAATGTACAATTGCACCAAGTTCGCCTCAACAAATTCAAGTTCCTGAAGAATGATTACATGAAATAGAGCCAAGAGGCTTCGGGAAAGATTTCAAGGATTTGTGCAAAATTTGTTGAAGATCACTCCAAGTTCACCAACATCGATTTAGAACAAAAAATGAAGGCTTTTACTATCATTTTCGCAACCTAGAAGGATAATACAACATCACCAATGGAAATCAGTCAAGAATTGAGTTTCATTTACATAGAGTCGTGAAGAAGCAAGAAATAGGAGCGTGAACATTTCTCTAGAACCTCTTAATTTAATAAACAATTGGAGGAGAGGGAGGGGGGGTAAGTTATAGAGAAGATAAACTCCACCACTATACAAAATAGGAAAATGGCTCTTTTATCAAAGATGATTTAAATTAAATCTCTCCCCTCTTCTCATCAATGATATTGAGCAACCTTCTTCATAGTTTAGGAGATGAATCTAAGCTATCCAGCTAAAGAGTCGATGGCGCCGTGATAGACAGTTCATGACCAAATAACATTAATCCTCTTCTGTTCTTGGGGTAAATAAGTCAAAGAATATTAAGTGTACACTACAGACTAACGTAATTCAGCGGATTGTCGTTCTACCAAAAGATGATGCCCGATTTTGCTCTCCGTTTTTTGAGACTTTGGAGATGGGAATACATTCCAAAACCTTAATGTTTCATCTCCAACTCCGTTAACAATAGTCTGCCCATTTGATAAAATGGAAAGATAAAGAACCGGGAATGTATGACCAGTGAGTGTTGCTAACTTGGACATGCTTGGATATCTCCAAACAATTATCTGGTTTTGAGAGCAGCATGGGTGCTGACTAGTTTATTGACATTTTTAGACCAAACAAGACTGCAGACTTGACTGCCGGTGTCCATGCAACTCAGATGTGAGTTAGTATTTGTATTCCAGAAGCGAATACATCGGTCAGCAGTACCGCCCCCTAAAGCAAGAAGTCCAGGAACATGTGGTGACCAAGCTATTGATTTCCTCCCTATATTCAATCTGAAAGAATTCAAGAATGAAGATTCGAGGACAAATCTTTTCAAAGAATGAGGGAATGATGAGGATCTGATAGCATCAACATTAGAGCTGATCAACTCCAAGTCCAACAATCAATTTCAAGGAGTTGGAGACACATTGTTGTAGTTTCAATGATAAAAACACGAGTCAAGCAAACCTATAAAATAGTTTGGGATAGAAAGGATTAAAAACTTGAAGAATTTAAGTTGTAAGAGACTGTACGTCAGCCCAACACCGCTGGCCTTCATTTAGTTTTTATGTCTTTTCGAATTTCTATTTTTTAATAATGGAGGGATTAATTATAATTATGTTTTCAGTTACGTTATCAGTTACATAACTGAAAAAACCATAATTGTGGCAGTTACGTAAATGAAAATATAATTATAATTAATCCCTACATTATTAAAAAATAGAAATTCGAAAAGACACAAAAAACTAAATGAAGGCCGGCGGTGTTGGGCCGACGTACAGTCTCTTACAGCTTCAATTCTTCAAGTTTTTAACCCTTCGTATGCCAAACTATTTTATAGGCTTGCTTGACTTGTGTTTTTATCATTGAAACTATAATCAATGCGTCTCCAACTCTTTGAAATTGATTGTTGGACTTGGAGTTGATCGGCTCTAATGTTGATGCTATCAGATCCTCATCATTCCCTCATTCTTTGAAAAGATTGGTCATCGAATCTTCATTCTTGAATTCTTTCAGATTGAATATAGGGAGGAAATCAATAGCTTGGTCACCACATGTTCATGGACTTCTTGCTTCAGGGGGTGATACTGCTGACCGATGTATTTACTTCTAGAATACAAATACTAACCACATCTGAGTTGCATGGACACCGGCAGTCAAGTCTGCAGTCTTGTTTGGTCTAAAAATGTCAATGAACTAGTCAGGATCCATGCTGCTCTCAAAACCAGATAATTGTTTGGAGATATCCAAACATGTCCAAGTTAGCAACACTCACTGGTCATACATTCTGGGTTCTTTGTCTTTCCATTTCACCAGATGGGTAGACTATTGTTACTGGAGCTGGAGATGAAACATCAAGGTTTTTGAATGTATTCCCATCTCCAAAGTCTCAGAACACGGAGAGCGAAATCGGGCATCATCTTTTGGTAGAACGACAATCCGCTGAATTACGTCTGTCCGTAGTGTACACTTAATATTCTTTGACTTATTTACCCCAAGAACAGAAGAGGATTAATGTTATTTGGTCATGAACTGTCTATCACGACGCCATCGACTCTTTAGCTGGATAGCTTGGATTCATCTCCTAAACTATGAAGAAGGTTACTCAATATCATTGATGAGAAGAGGGGAGAGATTTAATTTAAATCATCTTTGATAAAAGAGCCATTTTCCTATTTTGTATAGTGGTGGAGTTTATCTTCTCTATAACTTACCCCCCCCCCTCTCCTCCAATTGTTTATTAAATTAAGAGGTTCTAGAGAAATGTTCACGCTCCTATTTCTTGCTTCTTCATGACTCTATGTAAATGAAACTCAATTCTTGACTGATTTCCATTGGTGATGTTGTATTATTCTTCTAGGTTGCGAAAATGATAGTAAAAGCCTTCATTTTTTGTTCTAAATCGATGTTGGTGAACTTGGAGTGATCTTCAACAAATTTTTGCACAAATCCTTGAAATCTTTCCCGAAGCCTCTTGGCTCTATTTCATGTAATCATTCCTTCGGGAACTTGAATTTGTTGAGGCGAACTTGGTGCAATTGCACATTCATCATTTTTAATGATGAGGATCTGATAGTATCAACATTAGAGCCGATCAACTCCAAATCCAATAATCAATTTCAAAAGAGTCGGAGACGCATTGATTGTAGTTTCAATGATAAAAACACGAGTCAAGCAAACCTATAAAATAGTTTAGGATACGAAGGATTAAAAACTTGAAGAATTGAAGCTGCAAGAGACTGTACGTCGGCCCAACACCGCCAGCCTTCATTTAGTTTTTGTGTCTTTTCGAATTTCTATGTTTTAATAATGCAGGGATTAATTATAATTATGTTTTCAGTCATGTTATCAGTTACATAACTGCCACAATTATGGGTTTTTTCAGTTACGTTATTAGTTACGTAACTGCCACAATTATGTTTTTTTCTTTAGTTACGTAACTGCCACAATTATGTTTTTCAGTTACGATTATGTAACTGGTTTGTAATAAGCCATATATAAAGGCTAGTAAACACTCAATGGGAGATAGACAAATCAAAATCAAATCTTTTTCTTCCTCAAAATTTATTCAATCTATAATCTAACCCTAAAAAAAACACAAATTTTTTTTATCTGAATTCTTTCTTCTCTTTTCTTTTCTTTTTTTTTTCAAAAGATAATCAAAGATATGAACGACTCGAGTTACCTCTAATCGAACTAGATATGGATTCTTAGAAAACCCAAAGCTCTTATACCAATCTGATGCGTACTCAGCACGGATCTTTAATTTTCCGGACACTAAGAATCAAGAAGGCGGACCTTGACCCAATGAAATATTCCGATCTGGATCTGAAACTCTACGAACCTTGGTATGATAAGATGGAATTGACCTCGACCCTATGGTTGAGTAACCCAAAGAACCTTGATATGATAATCGCAACCCTTTTGGATATACCGACCTAGAACCTTGGTATAATGATGAACTCAACAAGAATTCAAATTCTTAAAGAAATTCCAAGTTCTTAAAAGAACTCAAAGAGAAAGGAATTCTCTCAATTGTATTTTCAAATGAAAATATGTTCTGTAATCTGATTTGTCTATCTCCCATTGAGTGTTTACTAGCCTTTATATATAGGCTTATTACAAGACAGTTACATAATCGTAACCGAAAAACATAATTGTGGTAGTTACATAGCTAAAGGAAAAAAACATAATTGTGGTAGTTACGTAACTAATAACGTAACTGAAAAAAACCCATAATTGTGGTAGTTACGTAACTGATAACGTAACTGAAAATATAATTATAATTAATCCCTACATTATTAAAACATAGAAATTCGAAAAGACACAAAAACTAAATGAAGGTCGGCGGTGTTGGGCCGACGTACAGTCTCTTGCAGCTTCAATTCTTCAAGTTTTTAATCCTTCGTATGCTAAACTATTTTATAGGTTTTCTTGACTCGTGTTTTTATCATTGAAACTACAATCAATGTGTCTCCAATCTTTGAAATTGATTGTTGGACTTGGAGTTGATCGGCTCTAATGTTGATGCTATCGGATCCTCATCACTGCTTCAACAAAATCTCCATAACTGCTAAATGGTCTATATGGTCCTCTAAGGATCTACCGTACCAGAATGTCATCGAAAAAGCAATGACAAAATGTCTTAGAAAACGTTTAATCAATCTATTCATGACGGATTGGAATGTGGCTGGTGCATTATTGAGGCCAAAAGCATCACCACAAATTCGTAGTGGCCTTCATGTGTCCAAATGTTGTCTTCAATATCTAAAGGATGCATACAACTTTGATGATAACCTGAACACGAATCCAACTTTGAGAATATAGAAGACCCATGTAATTCATCTAGCAATTCATCTATTGTTGGAATAGGAAACTGATCGTTTATTATCACCTTGTTAAGGGCTCGATAATCAATACAAAATCTCCAACTTCCATCTTTTTTCTTAACCAAAAGTACTAATGAGGAATAAGGACTAGTACTATGTTGAATAACTCCTTGTGATAACATCTCAAATACCTGTTTTTCAATCATAGATTTTTAGAAATGAGGATAATGGTATGGCTGGACATTCACTGGTTGAGCTTCATTTAACAAGTGTATTCTATCCTGCACATCTCTCAAAGGGAGCAATGATGAGGGTGTCTCAAATATTCAAGAAAATTTGCCTAAAGTTTCCTTGAGTGGAGCATTGCTGGTGGTATTCTCTGATGAATCTCTAAACCCCTGAGCCTTTAATTGAAAATAGTAAGCTACTCCATCAGTATCTAATAAACGTTGGAGCTAATGATGTGAAATAAGTTCCACTGATACATCCTTATTGCCAGAAAGCTGGATTTGAACACCATTCAAACTAAATTGCATAGTTAATGGATTATAGTCTATAACTAGCCCCAATTCTTTTAACCACTGAACTCATAATATTGTTTCGCATCCTAAATAGGTAAAATATAAAATGTGATTGGAAAAATCATCACTAACCCCAAATACTTACATTCCTAATATCAATTCTTACATTCCCACATACCCTCACATTTCAATTTATCACCACTTCCCACCAAAACTTGATAATTTGGTGAAGGCTCCACACTAACCAAATACTTCGCAACCCTGCTTTGCAAAAAATTATGGGTACTACCAGAATCAACTAAAATTGAAATATTCCTACCTTTAATGCACCCTTGGCATTTTAATGTGTTTAGGAATTTGCATGCCAAATAAAGCATGAAAACTAATAGTGCCTTCATCCTGATCCTCACATTTATTATCCATATCAGCTTCATTATCTATCAATAACAAAAATTTGGCCTTACTTTTGTGATCTCTGCTGTACTTATCATCACAGTTTTAACATAAGCCTTCTCTCTTCTGAGCAATATGTCTGCTTGTGTTAACTTCTTGATGGGTAAGATGGAATATGTTTGAGGGGGTGTTGGTAGTAATGGCGGCTTCGAATTTCCAATAGATGACTGGAAAGTGGTATGGTTGGTTTGTGTTTGTGGCTTTGAAAATTGATGTGGTTTTGTAATGCGTGTTAGGATATGATGATTGGTGTTAATTGGCAAAATAGGTATCATGAAACTTAGATTCATGCATTCGAGCAAGCCATATACATGAACTAAATCAGTTGGTCTAGCTATTTGTACTTCTCTCCTAATATGATGTTTTAAACCTGATATAAAACAACTTAGTAGGAAAGACTCAGGAATACCTTGAACTCAATTGGATAGAGATTCAAATTGCCTTTGATATTCCTGTACTGTCGAATCTTGCATTAATTTGGCCAAAGTTCCTTGCACATCTTCGTATTAGACAGTCCAAATCGTCCCCTTAATGACTTCAAGAAAGATATTCAGGTTGTAATCTGCTTATTCGATTCCATCCATTGTATAACCATTGGAGGGCATCCTCCTCAAATGCAAATGATGCAATCTTAATCTCTGAGTGTCAAGAATATTGTGAAAATTAAAGAATTTTTCAGTCTTGAATATATCCCAGTGGATCTTCACAAGAAAACCATGGTATTTCCAATTTAATTCCCTTTAATAACGTGTCAGCTAAAGAAGATGATGAATAGGAATTTTGTGTTGTGATTACATTGTGATTAGGTAACTTATTCTGATTCCAAACACCATCAAGCCTCTCATTCAACTATTGGATAAAAGATTGGACTGAATCATGCAAACTAGAAACGGAATCTTGAACCGATTTCTAGGTTTTCATGGATTCATTCATTTGTGTCTACATTTGTTTCATTGTATCCACTAAGGGAAAAAAACCAAAGATTGTAACTTGACACAATCTTCTTGCGATCTTGTACTCATTGTGAATCACCAATACCACTATACTGCAGAAAAACAAGAGCACCAAATTATTATAGGCTTACTTTATTATTTGAAAAGATAGTATAGATACGCGTACAACATGCACTCCACTACTTCTCTACCTCTCTCACGTACAACAAACCCTAATTTCCTCTTTCAATAGAATCACACAGCAGCCTCGTCCAAGTCCTGTTCTCTACTTTCTCTCTGCAAACGGCTTTTAGATGATTATATACTAAATCTAAGTGTACAAATATCTAATGTTTCTTATGTATGTGTAGGTTACCTATTCGAGCCAGACAAAAGCTCTAAGAAGGAATGAGGGAAAGAAGAAGGAACTCAAGACATAGGTTTTTCTCTTTTTCTCCTTTGCCCCTTTTCCTCTTGTTTATGCTTTGATGTTGTTATTCTGTTACACTCATATCTTATTTATTGTTGATGTTGTTGTATCCAACAAGCTGTTTTGTTATTCTGTTGCTCCGTATCTTATTTATTGTTGATGTTGTTGTATCCAACAACCTATGTTTAAGTAATATAATCTATCATCCAGTTAGATTTTCTGCTTGTCCTCTTGTGGATCATAACGCCCTCTTTCTTTGAGAGTTTAAACCATGCGTATTCCAAGCAAGGAATTGAAGTGCTTGACGGAGTTGGGCATAACCGAGTCTTCCATCTGTTGGAAAATAAGTCGATAGTCAAGGACTTTAACACCACCAAGCTAATCGCTTTAATTTCAAAATGGAAGTTGATCGAAGATGATCACTATCCAACTGAATCATTGATTCCTCTCTTTTCTAAAACAGGAAGGACTTTGGGAGTCCTTTCTCCATCCACTGAGCCATTGGTAGAACATGCGGTGGAACACTGAGGTTCTTCGTTCTAAGACTGTCATATGCTAGCGTCGTGAATGTTTTCTCCCATTGTTGCATGATTTTGAGCGGGTGCATGTAACTGTAGTTGAGAGGTGTTGGGAACAACACTACGAATTCCTTGATTGAGTACACTTTATGGGTTGTTCGTGTTACATATGATGTTCCCTCCACTTTGGATACTGCTATGTGAATCCAGGCCACTTGATCCTTCGAAATTATGTCGACTCTGAGAAAGCAAATCTCCTCTAAGCATACTACTACTTTTCATCAAGTTGTTTTCGACTCCATTGAATATTCAGAAATGAGGTCGATCATGGGACACGCGAAGTCAAAAGAAGAACTGAACGTTAACATTAGTATATACTGCTAGGGACGAGCAAAAATACTGACTAAATAGAAAAATCAAACCGAAACAAAAGATCAATCTGAAAAATATCATTAATCAGTTCATTGGTTCCAGTTTCAGTTTAGGTTCATGGTTTTAGTTTTTTTGGTTTGTAACCACGAAAAATCGACGTTAAGGGTTGACCGATATCTATATATATAATATTAATATAATTAATTTTTTAAAAATATAAAAAGTTAAAGTTGAAACCCTAAGCTAATCACTTTCCACCTCTTTCTCTTTATTTCCCTTTGGTAAATCACTTTTTGCTCTTCCGTGTTCATCTGGTCATTTTCGTCTGATTTGGTCTCCTCTTTCGTATTTCCCTCTCCTACACGCTACTCTACTCACTCTCTACTTAAAAGGGCAAAATACACTCTCTCCCTCTTTCTCTCCTTCACTGTTGATTTGGATATTAATTTCCTTACCCATACTCCTCTCATTTCCTATGTAGCTCATCTGCTTTGTTACTAGTGCACTCGAGCTTCCTGAGACTGTCAGCTCCTCCTCCATGTCACTCCTCTAAGGCTACGTGTAGTGTGAGATGCATACTGCACGCACGTGACCACTTTGATTGAATTCACACCACTACAATATACATGCTCTAATTTTGTTTTAATGAGGCAGGAGACAACTAAAGCTTAAGATCATCCTTTTTTTTCCCAATTTAAAAAGAGCATTGTGTTTATGGTAGATATTTAACTTGATTTATGTGTCATTCTTAAATAGATATCAATAAATGCGAAGATCCAAGCAACCTATGTCCTGAGATGTGTGTAAATAAGCAAGGAAGCTTTGACTGTGTAAATGGAGAAGGAAATTGAAATTTTCAATGATAGGTTTGTAATTCTACACAATTCTCATAAAGAAACAATCTATAAGTTGAATGTTCGCTTATAAATCCTTAGTGTAAATAAAAAAAAGGTTATTGAAAATGAAATTCATTTATTTTTGTTGGAGTTTATGACCCGATTTCTGTAACCGACTCCCGTACTTAAATGTTAATGAATGAATATTTGACCATATATTTATTATTCATTTATTATACATTTAACGGTCATAATTTAGGCCTTTATTACTCATTAATTACATATTTAAATGTCGTAATTATGCTGTTATGTCGTTATCCTTACACATACATATATGTGTGTGTGTGCGTTATTTCTAGGGTTTTTTAATATACTTCAAACACATCGCAAACACAAATTTTCTATTGAGAGATCTAAAAGATTAGAGTTGTAAATCTCTCAATTATTGTACTCCTACTTTGATATAGTGTGATTCCTCTCTCGCCTCTGCCCGTGGTTTTTCCCGAAAGGGTTTTCACGTAAAATCTGTGTGTTCCTTACTTTCTGCTTGCTATTATCATTTTTCGATTGCGCGTTTGTTTATAACAATTTTTTACTATGCAAGTATTGGTTCGGTCTAGGGGCACTTCTCTTACTTCTCTAGATAGTGGTTATACAAAATTATTAAGAAAAGAAAAGAAAAAAAGGTCAAAGAGAAATATTTTAAGTGGAATGGAGGCTTCTTGTTGCAAGAACAACTATCTTTACCTAAAGAAAGTGTTGAGAAAAGCAATTTATACGATAAAAAAGAGCTGGAAAAAGCTATTGAAAATTTTAATGAGATTAGAGTTATAGGAAAAGATGGGTAAGAAACTGCATTCAAGGGAATACTGGCTAATGGAAGAATAGTTGCCATAAAGAAAGCTATAATTGTTGATGAGGGGAAAGTTGAACAATTTATAAATGAAGTTATAATATTATCACCAATAAATCATAGGAATATTGTGCAACTGTTAGGATGTTGTTTGGAAATGGAATTTCCTCATCTCGTATATGAGTAAATCCTAAATGGAACTCTCTACAATTATCTTCATGATTTAAACAATGAAATCCAATGGGAGATGCGATTACAACTTGCAATAGAAATTGCAAGTGCACTTACTTACATTCAGCAACATCAATATCGATATATAATCGAGATATAAAGTCTACTAGCATATTATTGGATGAAAAGTATAAGGTAAAAGTTGCAGACTTTAGAACATCAAAATCAGCCTCTCTCAATCAAACTCATGTGACCACATTAATACAAGGAACCTTTGGATATCTAGAGCCAAAGTATTTCTAATCAAGCCAGTTCATTGACAAAAGTGATATATATAGTTTTGGGTGGTACTTGTTGAACTTTTGACCAAGGAAAAGTCTATTTCTTCACTAAGGGCGAGGAAGGTAGAAGCCTAGCAACATATTTCAAAACTTCTATTGAAGAAGGCCATATATTTGATATTGTTGATGTTGAGATTACATAGCAAGGCAAGAAAGAAGGTATTATAAAAGTTGTCGAGCTTGTAGAAAGATACATGTATTTGAATGAATGGAATCAACCTACAATGAAAGAAGTGGTTATGGAGTTGGAAGCCATAAAAAGGGTTGGACAATCATCACTTATCCAGCAGGACTTAAAAGAAGGTGAGAAATTCAAAACTATACCGACACCTGTACATCAAGAGTCCTAAAACATGATTGTGACATGGTTTCCTATAAGATGTTGTGCTTCTTGTGTCTAGTGGAACATGGTGATGTCCTTAACTTTCCATTGTGAAATTGTTATAAACTAGACTATTTTAAAATTAAAGCAAATTAACAATCTTAGATTTTCCTTTGTTTGTAGTTCATGCTCTTTTCAATTTTCTTGTTTCCTTACCAATGTAACCCATTGATAGAACAGTTCTTCAAGATATAAGAAGAAGAGATTGATAAGAGGAACAATTAGAAAATATTTCTTACAAAATGCCTAAATATAATAAAATAAATATGATATTACACCAAATTCTTGATAGCCATGTTTATCATTGAGGTCAAAGATCTAGATAAAGCTGAAAGAATACAATGCTTTTTTTTTTTCCCAATCAAGGATGCCATGTTTAGCCAAAGTAAATTCACATATAAGAATATGATGTTTTATTATGGTTTCGTCATGAGACTATATCATCAATATTATCAAAATTAAATCGATTATAAAAAAAATTAGTATAAAAATTTAATGGGTCTGATCACAATTGAAAAAAAATATGATTATTTATCAGTGTGACGGAACTGGTCCTGTTATAATCGCCACGAAACCTTAAAATTTTCCTGCTTTGTTATATCTTAGACTGCTAGTTTGTTCCTCCATTCGTTCTTTACTAACAAAGAAGCAATGGATCTTATGAGATTTCATATTCGTAGGAAAAAACATACTTTTATATAAATTACGAAACTGTCAGGACCATCAATTTGTGACAATATAATGCTAGGTCCTATTGTTAAGCTTAAAATATCGGTCTACTTTACCGGGTACATGATCAATAGGTTTTTTCTTTGGTTGAATATTCTTTGGTCTAAAAAGTCTGATAGATGTTACAAAAAAAAAAAAAATTGCAGTCTATAGCCTTTTTCTGTAACCAGATTACTATAATCTATTGGTGCTTTGGGATTCATTAAAAAAAAAAAAGAAAAAAAGAGATGATAACACCTCTATCTAGAGTATACTAAATAAGATTATGAGACCACTATAATTCTATATACAGTATCACGTGCGATCCTACTTTATTATAGGTATACTCTAGAACTATAAATGAGTCAAGTTGATCAATATAGTACAAATTCAAACCCAACTAGAATAGAAAATTTGAAACTCGAAACTCGAAATCAATCAAACTTTAGTTTTGAAGTCCCAACTCGAGTCAATTGATACTTGATACACTCAAGCTCCACTCAATTGGGTTCGATATCCTTATAAAAATCAATTAGATTAAAAATTAATTTGGGACATAGGAATAGAATAAAATTAATTGAATTGGTTTTAAACATAATAAATGTGGTAGTTAAATATGAAGAGAAAAAAAACAAGATATGAAAATAGGTTTAAAAGTGGAAAAAAAAATAAGTTTTATAATCTTTTACGATAAATATTAAAAATTGAATAGGCTCATGAGCTAGTTGAATTGAATATTTAAAACTTGAACTAGATAACTTTTTAAGTAGCCTGATCACCGAATATAACTCGAATAGCTTGTAAGTAATCTCATCCATTTCCTAACTACTTACTATCACTATTTCCACCGGCCAAAAAAAAAAAAAAAAAACCTATCACTATTCCCTTAGAAAATTTTCATGCAAGGACGGGTTCAATTACAAACTATAAATGTGGGGCGTAGACCAGTGCGGGACTCATATTAATACCTGCCACGAAATTTTCTTGGTCTGTCTTTGTAGACCTAAGAATTGACTATTATCATTACTGAAAAATGGAAACTGGGAGGATTTAGAATTATCATGTCATCTGGTGTGCATATAGCAAGGAGTTATTAACACGGTTGGCTAGTAGGTTGATACGGATATACCTCTAGCCTAAGAAAGGGTTGAGTCTTAAGTAAATTCACTTGTTGAATGGTAAGTTCAACGTTGCAAATTTAAACCCTCTGAAGATTTAGCCTTGCTACTATGTTAGTATTATAATCATCCAATTTAAAAAATTGTTTTATTTTTTTCGATAGATATAGATACTTTTTTCAAACTTTTTTTTAATAAATTATTTATCAAAAAATAGATATAGATAAAAAAAGTTTAACAGTTCTCATCAAAAAATTAAATAGAGATAAAATATATATATATACAAATTAAACATATTTACACATATCATTTTAAAAAAAATATAGATACAGATAAAAAACAGACCATCCAAACAGACCAATTAGATTAAGAGACACTTACCATTAGAAAGAGGAAACCGTGGAGCAGAGGGAATCGATACTCCAAAATAACATTCATTTGACAAATTAGTTCTAGATAATTCAGTAAAATTGAAAATTTTCACCTGTGACTTCTAAAGGAGCCTCCTCAACAATTATTACAAAATCATTCCCCTTTTTTCCTATCTTTTGAGTAAGAAATGGTAGTCTCGGTTTGATTTAATGGCATATCATCATTTTAGTTCAAGTACTTTGTTAAGAAATAAAAACAAATAAAAAATATATATTTTTATTTATAAATAAATCAAATAAATTAAATATAAATATAAATAAAAATTAGATAATTCAATCAGTCTTTAAGTAAATGTATATCTCAAGACTTAAAAAATCTCTCCAACTTAATGACTGATATTTATTAATAAGGGGAAAGAACATTTTTATCTTATTGGTTCTCGAAAAAGTTTCTAAGTGTACTCAAAGTCGATTGTGTTTGTATCAAAATTCAACTAATTATATTTTAATTAATAAGTTACAATGAAAAAGTCCTCTGCCGTTGTTTCTTCTTTACACTTTCAAAAAATTTAAAAAAGAATAAAAAAAAAAAAAAGCACGCATATGTTGCAGCCACCACCATTTGACTGTGGTAACAGACCTTTTTTTTTTTTTTTTTTCTCCCACCAAAGTGGTAACAAACTTAAAAAGCCAAATTTGGAAAGGTTTAATAAACGACAAAAAATTAAACATCCTAAAGTCTTAAAATAAAGATTTTATGTCATCTTTCTTGCCGTGCCCGACACGTTAGACTTCATGTGGGGTTTGAAACTTTAGTCCATTGGAGGAAACATTGTTATTTATGCTATCATACAATTGAAAGAAGCAGTAGACGGCAAGCCTATACATTAAAAGTCAACATCATTTTATCTCGGTGAGCGTTCGAGATAGTTTAGTTAGGGTGTGCCTGAGTATGAACTCCGGACACTAATTTGAGCAAACATGATTAATAAGTTATTAATAATGTTCCAGCGGATTAGAGTCTGGATGCTTTGGTAGTTATTAAAATTACGATTTTACTCATATGATTTTATGAGTTTACGATTTTATGAGGCTCTTCCAAATTGACTCGTGGGTAGAATCGTTTGTTGGTAAAATCTTATGATTTCAATCGAGTTTACATGTAAACTTGATAGAATCTCACGATTCTAACAAAATTTACCGATTCTATTTATTCGAATCAAATAAGCTTAAAAAAAAAACTACTATGTGTTTATAATCTCATCAATTATTAGAAATAAAGATGTATTATCTCTCTTGTTATTGTTTCTATTTGATTTCTGCACACTCTTTATCTTTTTTTCTCCTTCTCTTGAAAACCCCTATTATACATTTATATAATTTATTCAAGTCAAGCTATAGTTGTAAAATTCATACGAAAAATTATTTATTTCATTTATATAATTAGGCATTTAATAAGTTGAAATTTTTTATTCTTCTTCAATTTGTCATTTATTTCAAAAAAGCAATAGAAAATAAATTAATTTTGATTCTATTAGTTCTTTTTTATATATGTTATATCATGGATTAAGAGTAATTATGAAAAAAAGACTTAATTTCATTTTTTTTTTACATCCATTTGTGTTCTAGGCTTTCTATAGCTTTTATTAACATTTTTATAATTTTTCAAAGCTATTTTGTAAAGATTATAAAAACTTACGTTTTTATGTTTCGATTTTACGTTCCAATTCTACTAACTCTTTAGCAATTCTACGTAAAATCACGAGTTTGAAAATTACTGCTTTTATTTTTGTAGAAGGAGTCTATATGCCGATTGATAGAGTTAAAGCATTTAATGCAAAGAAAAAATGGAAAGAAAAAGGATAAATGACTAAATTTCTTGAAAAAACTATAAATATGGGTTATTCTACGGAATTAACACACTTAGAAGTCCATTACTTGCAAACAAACATGTGTATCAAAGTTTTTGTTAATTTTGTCTCTTGTTCTTTAGCTTTTGCAATTATCATATGTGATAGACTTGAATAGCGCCGTTGAGTGTATCTTTGCAAATTTTATAAGGCACTTCTATAGAATGCTTGGTGAGATTCATAGTGTTGAGTTGTGTTTAATGTGATAGGAAATAATTCCTACAGGCATGACTGTTGTGAGGTTTATTTTTTGTGTGAGACTTTGTGATTGTGTTGGGTGTAACTTCTTGGAAATAAATTTTGTTGTTGGAATAAAGTGTGTATAAAGTCTTCCATTGAGAGTCACACTTAATTAGCTAAACATATTTGATGTATAATTGTTGAAAATGTGTAACTATATGTGTTTGTGTTTTTATTGGTTTGCTTTTTGCAAGTAATACTATTTTGCAACTAGAGTCGAGATTCTTGGTGAAGGAATATGAATAGTAGTTTTATCATAAGTTTGCTTATCATGATCTATAGCTAAAGTCTGAATGCGAGCTAAAGAAGTTTGGATGGTAGCATAATTAAGGTCCAAACACCATGGCATGAAGTTTGGATACTAACGTGATCAAACATAATCAATAAGCTATTTATCATGTTCCAGTATGTTAGAGTTGAACGCCTGTATGTTTTTCTAATAGGTTTCTAAACAGTATAAAAAGGAGTTCGGATGCTAATTAATAGGAAATTAGCCGTTAAAGCGTTTAATGGAAGGAGAAATGAGGGAGAAATTGAGGATATAAATATGAGTTTTCACGCAAAATCAACATACTTGGAAGAACTCATTTCATGTAAACAAACATTTGTGTCAAAGTGTTTATTAATTTTCTCTTTTATTCCTTTTTGAAATTATCATTTATGAAAGACTCAATAGAGTCATTAGGTGTATCTTTGCAAATTGTCGTAAGGCACAACTCTAGGATACTTTGTGAGATTTATAGAGTGTTGAGTTGTTTCCAGTCTAGCATGATATGGGATCATTTGTAAAGGCCCAACTCTTATAAGGTTTACCTCTATGTAAGATTTTGTGGCTGTGTTAAGTGTAGCACCTTATAAGCAAATTTTGTCGTTGGAATAAAGTATGTGAAATATTCCACTAGGAGGCATTTGTGGAACACCGAGAACTAGGAATGAATTAAACTTGGCGTTATATTACGGTTTGATTTCTTTATCTATTCTCTCTTTACTTATTACAATTTACTTATTATTGGTTATGTTTGTTGTTTTGTTTTATTTAGTATTAGAATTTGTAAAGAGGGATAAATTAGTTTTACAACTCAATTCATCCTCATTTTAAGTTTTATAAGTTCATCCAAAGATGAGAAAATGATGGAGCTTGAAATTACAATTTCATTTTGATCCATTTTCACATCTAATATGCCATAAGAGAAACCAATCCTTCTGATGTGATTAAAAAAAAAAAAAAAGAATAGAAAAAGATAATCATGTCCTCTCACAATTTTTGAAATGCAGCCATCATAAATGCAATGCAAAGAGGTACGAATCTTAAACATTCTGATATGTGCCCTGTAATTTGTGCTAGCTAATAGAAAGTAATTTTATCATACGACCCCATTACATCGAAATAATGTTTCACTACTAATGCCTTTTGGATTATGGTCCAGTTAATTTCTTTTCTATTTTAATCATCGAAGGAAAAATTATATAATTCCGTTATTAATTTTGACAAAATCGGTTACATTGTCATCAAACGGTTTTTACCATATCCAATTATAATCAAATCATTAAAATAGTTAATAATTTAATTATTATATTTATTTTAATGATTAGAATATTAACTAAATAATCGTCATAAAAGAATTTATAAGGCAAATATGCTTCTACAATAACTATTTGTATAAAACATAACATAAAATAAAATCCGTGTCCAACCGTATTTGGTCTGGTCTTTATGAAAGCACGTGGGATAGAATGCTTGAATTGAAAACATCGCGGAGAAGGTGCTCTTCTCCGTGACCCAACTTCGTTCCATGTTCCCTATAAAAACAAAAAGAAATCCAACGTAGCTGACAGGCTCAGCAGTTTAGCGGGCAGAACCTAGAAAACCCTAGTCATATTTCAGCGTGCTAGGAACCTCTTGTCCTTCGTTTTTCCCTTCTCAGAACTAAGAGAGAACACACACACACCGCAAAAAGGGAAAGTCTCAGCTTGTCAATCAAGACACCCTCATAGTTCTCGTCATTTTTGCGTGCAATGATCTCGATCTGATACTTTGACTTCGCTTCACTTCCAAAAGTTCATATACTTTGGCTGCTGTCATGTTACAAGTTTTCAGTTCCTAGATCATTCACGCAAAAATGATGCGAGTTATGAATTGGTGAACTTCTTCTTGCTAATATTTACCTTACAATCTATCCAATGGGAAAAGGTTATGGATGGTATATGTCTCCAGGAATTTCCTTTACCGACGTTCTTTTCCTGAAGAAGCAGGAATACCTAGTGCTAACCTTCTTTTAGAAGAGCCAACCTCTTGTCCCTTCAGATCAAAAGGGTTTTTAGTTTGATTTGAGTTGATTCTATTTGGGTTTATCTCTAACTTGGTTTCTACGCTATATGTTGACGTGTTGTTGACTTTTCGCTGTGCTGCGTTTGCAGAGATTAGAGGTCTGTTTGTTTTGGTTTTTTTTCGGTAGATACAAACATTTTTTTAAACTTTTTGCTAATAAATTATTTATAAAAAAATAGATATAGATAAAAAAAAATTGACGGTTTTCATCAAAAATCAAATAGAACAAATATAAATAAAATTTAGATGTAAATCGGATATATTTACACATATCATTTTAAAAAGGATACAGATACAAATGAAAAACAGACAATCCAAACAGTCCTTTCAGGGGGTAGGCTTTTGTTGTTTCAAATTTTTTGTCTAAAGCATGCTTGTGCGAATCGTGTAAACATAATCAAATCAATCCGAGAAGGTAAAACGATATGTATATGGCACTTATAAAGAGAATATATCAAAATATAGGTTAAATGGAAACATCCATCAAAATCTATTGTAAAATCCCATCTATAAATGGGATATAAAATTTTGTACATTTATATTATCAAAGCAAAATCATATTTTTTAGTGTTTTTAGTATAAATATTTTTAATATAATATTTTTAGTATATGGACATAAAATATTTTTATATCTTGAAATCTTGAGAATTAAATAGAGTTTAAATATAATTAAATAAGAGTTGAACAGATAAAGTTTTTTTCTGGACATAAATATTTTTGGTATTCTCGAAATAATGAAATTAAATAGTGATTAAATCGACATAGTTTTTTCCGTATAAAATATTTTTAGTATCTCTAAAATCATAAAATTAAATAGTGTTTGAATAGAATTAAATAAGGATTAAATAAACATAGTCTTTTCCTTCTTTTTAGTATATGGGCTTAAAATATTTTTTATATCTCTAAAATCATGAAATTAAATAGGGTTTGAATAGAATTAAATAGGAGATGAATAGACAAAGTTTTTTCTTTTTTTAGCCTATTTTTATATATCGATATAAACCTCCGATACCATATTTATGTACTGATACTCTATTTATGCATGGTAGTTACCGAAGTTATTTGTAGAAAATACAATTGTAATTATGATTTATAATTAATTTCTTAATTTCTATGACTAATTAAGTTTGTCCTCTTCCAAAAAAACATTATATCTATTTAATTTATATATATTGGGTTGTTTTATTTGCATACGCATTGCAAGTGCATCATCTGCTTGTATAATTATGTACATAAGATGGGATCTAAAGTTTATAAACCATTCCGAAATCATATTGTATATCCCATTTACAAGACTAAACATGCGTGTATATAAATCGTATTTATAACACACGTTATAAGAATGGCAATGCATTATATCTTCACATATCTCATTTAACTAAAGTTGTATTTTGATAATTAATATTAATTAAATCTTATTTAATTAATTACTTTTAATAAGGGTCATAAGAAATAAATGTTAATGGAGTAGAATGTACTTTTATAATCATATCTTATTACCTTTTTATGTTATTTTAATGTACGAAATGGAATGTTTGAAATACTAATAACCCATTTACTTGAGATGAATTGCTATATTTGAAACATTAATCTTGTGTTTGGTATAGTAGAATGGAATCGCATATTCCATTCCAGCTTTATTAATTGAACAAAGTATAATTACCCTTTTATCTTATCACATATTTGTATTTGCATTTATTACTAGGGACAGTTCTGACAAATATACTTTATAGCCATTCCATTTCCTTCCATTCCATGTAACCATCCAAACATAGGAATAGATTTATCATTTCAAAACTCACTCCAATCCAATACATTCAATTCCAAACGATTCATGTGTACTAAACGTGACATAATAGTCTATTTACTTGATGTGAATTACTATTCATTTCTCCATCATTCTACGTTAACTGCTATTGTAGTGCTTAAGGGGAATACTAATTTATGATGAATTGTTATTATGTAAAATGATAAATAACAATTCATGTTCCCAGTTCCCACATTAATGGTTTATTTTCCAACTTTGCCATAAAAAATCACCTATATAATTATTTTTTCTCTGTAATAAAGATAAAAAGTATTATAGATTTTTACTTTTTACTTCAATAATAACTTGTTTTATTTTTCATACCAAGTGAATATTATAATAGCCAGCCTTATTGCATATATATTAAATTGGAATTCAATTCCCTTCTTATTTATTGTGATGAAGTAAACAAGCTGTAAATACCTGTCTTTTATTAAAAACAACAGGCCTAGTTACATGGAAGGCGACCCAAAATCTTTAAATTATCAATATCTTGGTAACTTAATAATATAAAACACTAATCTTTAAATAACATCCATACTTTGGACTTCTTTCCTTCTTAATAGTTGTAATAGTAATTGCAAAAAAAAATTACAGCAAAATTTCTCAAGTTTTATTGAAGAGTAAAACTAATCGTTACGTAACATTTTATTTAAAAAATAAAAGAAATCTAAAGCTAAGCATTTTCTCTTTTTGTAGTGTTTGCCATTTTCAAATTTCATCTTACTACTTTTTCTCAACTGGTGAAATGCTGAGTCATCCATATTCTGCTTCTACTAAAAGCTTATATCCTTGTCCATTATCTAAATGAATGCTTTTAGTAAGTTGTGTGGACTGACATGTGCCTAGGCAGATGTAAGGTGAGGTGATCGGCAGTCTAATTGAAAGAATTCATGAATTTTTTAAAGAAAGGATTCATGAATTGAAATCCTGCTTGTAGCATAACATTTAATACGGATTTACGACAGACTAATTTAAAAGGTTATATCAATAAATTTGGGGTGATTTTATATTTCAATCCTTATGTCCAAAAGCAGTTGGATGAATTTAAGAACAATGGAACCAAATTACGGATCCAAAGACTTAGTTGGATAAATAGTGGATTTACTCCCGTCTGACCAAATAATAAACTGATCAAGATATTGGTGCTTCTTTACGGATATTTATACTTTGTTTAACATGATGGAATGAATTAAAAAAAGAAAGCTTGTGGAAGGAAAAAAAAAACATATGTAATGAATTATTAGAAATTTTCAATCCTTTTAAGTGTTTGAATAATAAAGATAAGGAAAATGGATAGACTCTTAATTATTATAAAAATAAAATAGGAAATAATGATAAATTATTTATATATTCTTAAAAAATAATAAGTATTTAAAAAAATTAATTTCAAAAAATTATTCCCTTTCCCTTCCTATTCTCTCTATTTTGGAGGGTACCAAAAAAATGGTAGGATCTAAAAAAATTAGTATATCCATTTTCCTTCCTCTTGTTTTTTCCGTTTAACATGAACAAGAGAATTAAATTAAATACCTCCCATTTTCTTCCCCTCCTTGTTCATTCCCTCCCTATTCCCCTCTACCAAACGCAGTGTCAGAAGAAGCTGAAACCGTAATGCTTGTAGCTTGGAAGATAATCCCCTTTTATGGTGTTTATTAGTGACTTATGCAACAACAGATTTCGGATATCCAATTTCGGGGGATAAAATTTATTTGAACAGTGTAGAACAACAGGGGCCACAAATACGAAATAGCAATTATTTTGTAGTTCATAGTTCTGGCCTCTTGAAATTTTGATTTAAAAACCTTAGGTAGTAATATCTTGAATCAAATCTTGCAACAGAAAGAAGACTCTCAGATTCAAATTTAGGATTTTTTTTTTTTTACTCTAATATTATAATAAATTTTTAATGCTCAGTCAATTGATTAAACCATTAAGAGATTACTATTGGTGCTTTTAGATTTATTTCTTAATGTTTTTCTATTGTTAGTGGAGGGATTTTAACCAAAATCCACTAAATCGACAAATTAATTACTGAAGTAGAAACTCCAATGCAGTACAATTGCCCCAATATTGATGATCGTGCATGCCATCCTCTTAACATAACATTTAGCATGGAAATTTTTTTCAAGGAAATTTGCCTCACTTAATGATCTTATTTGTTTTATATAAGCAAGTTCTTTTTCTCACTTAATGATCTTATTTGTTTTAGATAAGCAAGTTCTTTTTCCCCCTTTCGGTGATGTTATATAAGCAAGTTTTGTTCTTATAAGAAAAACTCCTAATAACATTATATTTATGAGAGAAATCCTGCTTTCTTTTAATAAAGAGAATGGTTCGGACGGTTGGATGACGAATAACATTGACTTACATAAGGCTCTTGTTGCTTCGAATGGGCTTTCGTATACAGATGTTTGCAAAGTCTAAAATTTCCCTCTTGATGGATACAATTGGTGATGAGTTGTGTTTCACCAAAACCCATGGAAGTGATTCTAAATGGCTCATCTCTTGAAGCATTTTAACCATCCCGAGGGATAAAGCAAAGAGACCCCTTTTCGCTTTATCTTCTTATATTATGTATGAAGCTCTTGAGTGGATTCATTATGGCAAAGGTATAATCTGATAAATGCAAACCAGTTTCATTTCAAGGTACTGATTTGATACTTCTCTTATTTGCTATTCATTGATGACTTAACATTGCTAGCAAAAGCAAGTATGAATGTTGCTAAACTTGTGTAGCAGGTTTTTGGGTACTTTTGCCTCTTGGTCTAGTTTGACCGTAAATTCTACTAAATCTGCCATCTTACTTTACGCTAATGTTATAAACTAAGATAAAACTATGATATCAAGCTTATTAAAAATAAAAGGGTTGGAAGCTTTTAATAAATGGCTAGGGTTTCCCTTAGGTAGAGGTCCGTGTCCCAAAAGTAAAGTTGAAAAAATGCACAAAAAATTAGATGATTGGAAGATTAAGCTTTTTAGTATGCCTAAGTGAGTAGTTCCTATTCAATAGGTTCTCAACTCAATGCTTACCTACTATATGTAAGCTTGCTCCCTTCTTGAGAAAATAGTTGATCAATTAGAGCAAATCACTAGGATTTTTTTCTAGCCTAATACTTTTAGTTAAATATCTTTACACCATGTTAAATAGAATAGAGTAACTCAATCCAAAGTTCTTGGAGGACCTAGAATACACAATGTTTATTTGTAATATAAAGCACATGCTTTCAAGAGAGCTCATGAATTACACAGTAATAACACATTGTGGAGCAAACTTTGTTATTAGAAATATAGAAAATTTAAATTTTGAGCATATTCAGGCTAAACTTAGTAACTCCACACTTCAGAAAGAAATTCTTTAAGACTTAAATCATAAGAGGAATGAGAGAATTAAGCTCTTTGGTAAGGGAAAAGAAGCCAATCTATGGTTTGATATGTAAACGAGTAGTATGCTAAAAAAAAATTGATCAATAGGCTTGTTCATCATTCTGCCTTAGATCTTATTGTCTTTGATTGTTATATTAATGAATGTACATGGAATGATGACAAGTAGGTTTTGAATCGCCATCTATTTCATTGAATCACTTTGGTCCATGTAAATTGCAAAAGGATCTTTGGGGCCGATTTCTTTTTTCATGTAATGTATGCATTTTCTCCTAAACTTTCTAACATGTACAATCTTTGCATCTTATTCATATGGATGGTTAGAATACTGAGCACTTACGTTGTATGTGGTTATCAACATCTCATTTTAAGTCTAAAATATAAGACTTTCATTTCGAGAGTTGCTTATAATGGTGTCCCCTTGGGTTGAATAATTTTTTTTTTTATATTAATTAGTAATGTTTGAGGTGTGATTTGCAGAAAAGAAGATGTTTCTCATCCTTTAAGCGATTACCTAAAATTAGAGGTATTTGAATTGAACCAGGGATGGAATCTCCTTTGACAAACTACTCTTACATGGGCTTATATGATTAGATAAAACGACATGTTTCTCTTAAAAAAATCGATATCTTAGTGCTTAAGATCCTAATTCAATATTATTCGATTTGCATCACGACTACTTTAGACCAACGAAAAAATTTGGTTTGTGATAAGCATGAGTTCTTTTCAATATTATTTGATTTTGCATTATGGCTACTTTAGACTAACAAAAACAATTCAGTTCATGGTAAGCATAATAGTGCATTTCCTTTATTCCAGTATATCAAAAGACTAACTAACGAATATTAGACCTATCATAAAAAATCAAAAACCTCTTTGACCCTTTCTTTAGATTATGTATAAGGTATTCCTCCATCGGTTAGATTTTTAAAATAAACGAATAAATTACACAGGAATGTCATAACTTTTGGGAATAAGTTTATTTGAGATTACAATATTTTAGTGGTTAAAAGAGGTCACAACGTTTGGAGAAATTGGTCAATTAAGGTTACCATTGGCACATGTCATAAAAGTGTCAGGCCTTCTAAATTTTAATTTTAAATATTTATCTTATTGACACGTATTGATGATGACCTCAATTAACTCATTTCTTTAAACACCGTAATCGCTTTTTAATTACTCAAAATGTTGTACGTCAAATAAACTTACCTCAAACGTTGTGATATTTCTGATGTAATTTACTCTAAAATAGACACATCAACTGCTATGATTTTTTTTTTTTTTTAGCTACCATTGTTGCAACTTAGAGATGAACATGGGGAATGGATTGTAGGATCTGATTTGCCAAAAGTTTGGCCATCTTACAGCTTTAAATGCATAGATGTTGGCTATTTGCTTTGGCCTTTAAATTGTTGAAGCTGTGTCAATTAAACGTGGCCATTGATTCTTTTTTGTGCAATTCAATTATTAGCTAAGGCTGTTGCAAACAAAGTGAAGTGTCTTGCAAATTTGTTACCAATTTATAGGTAAAGTTTGAGTAATTTAAAGTAGCATACTATCTGAAGGAACCCAATTTTTTTGTAGATAAACTAACTTACACAATGCACAAACCAAGAGGTTGAATCATGGGTAGCTTCTGTCCGGTTGATTTTGTTATGTTGTAGCTAAAGAAGGATATAGATCAACATGGGTCAAGAAGGATTTATAAAGTGTTTTGTTAATAGAAGTCTAAGTTGTTGTGCTTTTTCTAGTATGTATTCTAGCTAATGTTGTATATAATTTCCTACTGCACTTCATAGTGGTTATACTAAACTTGATGTTCTTATTATGGCTTCATATAATATTAATCCACTTAAAAAATTATCTCACAAAATGATTTTAAGTTGATCTCCTCCAAGAACAATCAAAATCAATATTTAATGTACGCTACACCATGGAGTTATCATCCTTTATCATTATAAAACTGTTCCTTATATTCTTTAGCATTAATCATTGCCTTGGTCTACTCCTCTTCACTTTCCAAGGTCAAATTAGTCAACTCAACGTGTTTCACTTTAGCCTGATGGTTTAACATATGCCAACTTATTTATAAACAGCTTGGGATTTGTTGATCCTAACTCAACCCATTCAAGCAAGTAAATTAAATGAGTTGACCTACTGACTCATATTATCTAATCCATTATTTATATTTCTGTAGGGTAGAAATACCAATTCAATTGGTGTAACCCATTTATACTTTTTAGTTTGCTTTATCATCAACCACCAAAAATTGACATTATCTCTAAGATAAATTATATCGAAAGTATCAACATTTGTGGTGAGATTATTTAATGTATCAATGCTTCCAATAGTCAAAATGAGGATGTAACGTTTAGCAAAGTGATTAAATGAGGCATGAATGCTTTGCAAAGTTCATTTAGGTTGCGTTTAGTTGTAAAAACTGGATAGAACAAGAGGAATTTGATAGCACAATACATGGAGTACTAGATAGAACAATTCCCTTGTATTACATTTAGTATTATGGTACTGGATAAGGATTTTTGTGTTGTTTCGTGTTTAGTATATACAAGCACATGATAAGACATCATATACTGACCATTGTACCCTTGTAATGTTATATATATATTTAATTAATTTATTATATTAGTTGATAAATACAATTTTTAAATAATAATTTATATATCAATTAAATTAATTACATATTATATTAAATAAAAGCCATAATTAAACTATGTTTTTTTTTCTTGGAAAAATTCGCTACCTAATTAAAATATTAAATATTCATATAATAAATTAATTAGCTGAATATTTAATAAATATAGAATTAATCAAATTAATACTATCAATATTAAGCTAATTAATTACATAACAATATAATTATATTTAGATCAAAATTAATTATTACATTAGCACCGAATATTGTTATTAAAGAAGATAAAATAATTATTAAATTAATAGTGAATCATAAAAAAAATAATATACCTTTACTTTAACCATACCTAAATCAACTTAAATAATTATCACAATACAATTTGCAATGTTAAACAATTTCCCATTGTAATAGAAGAAAATTTTCAACACTTGAAATTTTATAGTAGCTAAAAAAGTACAAGTAATTGATAGAAAAAGCAACTTTTCCAATTTCTATGATGCGCCCTCAATTCATCATACATTTCTTGTACTAGATCATTTCTCATTTGAGTCCATTTCGTACTAGCCTCCATCGTTCTTATTGTATCGATATCATCTTCTCCAAGAGGAACTTCATCATCTTTTATTGTAACATACTCCAATGGATCTAATGGTAGGTACATTCGAATGAAATGGTGCAATGAGCAATATGTTAGTATCATTTGACATTTTATTTTAATGGCTTAAAAAGATGAACTCTTTAGAATACCCTATTGTTTCTTCAAAATTCAAAAGCATCTTTCTATAACATTTTTTGCCTTTACGTGCCTATAATTAAATAACTCCTTGTGATTTTGCAATGATTTGTAGTGCACATCAAATTGCGGCCCATTCTTGAATATGTTGACATCTACCTCCAAAAGGGGGAAGAAAGTCTGAATAAATGTAACATCATAAAATTATATGAAGTTTATTACTTTTAATGAAATATGATTTTTTTATCCATATACTAGTTGGAACTCTCAAACAATTTAGACCGAATAACTGCATCGCACAATACTCTAGAGTCCGATGCAGACCTTTCTCATCTTGCTAATACATAAATAAATCTTAGGTCATAGGTACATACTCCCAAAACATTAGTCGTAAGATGCCCTTTCCTTGTTTAATAGCTAGGTCTATCTTTAATAGGTATTGTCATTTAATATAGGTATCATCTAATGCTCCTATACAACCCTAATAAGTTCCAAGAATAAAAACAATTAATAACATGTTATAATAAATCTTGCCAATAGCGAATGAGTATAAAAAAAAAACCTTAAATCACTTCCACCTTTCATCTGTGCAATCTTATGCTATAGGATCTTGTTTTGCAAGTAACACGTCTTCTAACCTCAAAGTAGCAGCTAACACTTGATGGCAATTTCTACTAATAGTCTTACTGATCTACAAAATCTCACCCGAATACTTCTATTCTTTGTGCAATGTGCAAGTATACTGAGGAAAATAGTAACTTATTCTTCAACCATAGTCCTTCCATTCTTAACCTCCCCTCATGGTATCCTAAGAAGCTCATAAAGATGTGCGAAAGTATTTCTGCACATCCTTAATTCCCACGCAATTTGCATCGCTTCCCTTTGTAAACAAATCAATCACTTTTCTACACATCTCATACTTAGCTGATGTTCGTTCATCCAATACTCCTTTCTCCACCTCTCTCATCAAAATAAAGTTTATATAGAAAAAATCAGTAGGAGTCATTATAAGCATGTTGACATAAATCCTCAAGCTAAGAATGTAAATCAAAATCTCACATGGATCCATTATTTTATAGAAAATGCAAAATATATAATTATAGAAAAATTTATAGCTTGTTTAGTATACAGGAATAGACCAAAATGAAATCGCGATTCTATCTTATATTCCTTTTCCTACGTTTGGAAGCGATATGAGAATGTAGAATTGCGATTCCTTAGAATTGGCAATTCGACTTTAAGGTGAAATTCAATCCCGCTTTTGTGAAAGCGAATCGCTATTCCATTTTGCCTTTCATTAATTTTTTTTACTTAAATTACCTTTTTATCCCATATAAATCTATTATCTTTTTTTAAAGGGTATTTTGGAAAATTCTAATATAAACTAATTCATTTCATTCCCTTCCATGTACATATCCAACCAAAAGAATGAATTTGTCATTCCCTTATGGATACCATTCAATTCATTTGATTCCGATCCATTCCATTCTCAACAATTCACATGTACCACATGTGATTTTAGGGAAAAAAAAAACCTATTTTGGTACTTGAATTTTAACGAAGTAGACAACCAGGTACTTGAACTTTTTAAAAAGTCAAATTTCATACTTAATTAAACATTTTATGCCCCTTTCCATTACTCTCTTCCTTTTATTATTTCTTGAAGTAGTTAACATGTGTCAACCAATGATTGAGTGGATAGTGTTTAGATGCATAAAAAGTTCAATCAAATATGAAATTGGACTTTTTAATAGTTCGGGTACTTAATTATTCATTTCATCAAAGTTAAGGTACCAAAAAAGGTTTTTTCCCAAGAACTTAAAACTCGAAAATTATATAATCATATAAAGCATAGTACAACTTAACATATTTATGAATAATGAGTAAGCTCCTCAGGTAAAGTTAAGAAAATTTTGAATGACATGTAAAATGATGCACCAAATCACAAATATGAATGCAACAGTTTATAGATTGTGGACTATTAAGCAACACAAAAGAGCAAGTAAATGGTAAAAAATAAAAAGCAATGTGTGGACATCATGATCAATAATCTCTCCACTACCACCTTTACCAATCTCATGTTGACACTTGCACTATGAGATTAAGAGGGTGTATTATTGTATATATTATTTTTATAATTTATGTTTATTTTGAAAGGTTCATTTTAGTCATTTCATATCATAAGGTTAAGATTTCATCATCATAATTATCGGGTCTGTTTGTTTAGTTTTTTTGGACAGATACAAACACTTCATTTAAACTTTCTATTTAATAAATTGCTTATTACAAAATAGATATAGATGAAAAGAAGTTTGCAGTTTTCATGAAAAGATCAAATATAAATATAAATCAGATATATTTACACATATCGTTTTGATACAGATAAAAAACAGACCCATCATCTCACACACACACACACACACACATTTTTCTCTTTATTGCAAAACTCTATTGAAACTCAATAAAAACAAATTCTCATCCATTTGTGTTCACATTTAAGATATCAATATTTTAAATAATTAAACAAAAGAATCAAATTTTTGCAAAGTAAATCAGGTATCAATATTTTACAAAGTATATTTAAGGTATTAACTTTTGGATTAATTTTTAATTAAGTTTCTTTAGTTTTTGTTAATGTTAATCATTAATATATCATTTGAATTACTTTAAATAAATACTAATTTATTTCTTTAACCACTTGAAACGTTAATATCTTAATTGAATTCATCCTTAAGCATTGATTTGTCTTTTTTAATTTTTCAAAACTTTCATATCCTTAAATGAATTTATCCTCAAACATTAATAATTTTTTTACGATATAATCTACCTGATTATAAAAGCTTATCCATTTGGGCATTGACATCATGGAAAAAAAATTTGATCTCCATCATCCAAGCGAAATTTCTTTAACTTGGTAACACGATATCACCTAACTAAATGGGTAAAGTTGCAATGATTGAACATGGTGGACCAAGGGAAAATTATAAACTTATCAGTTTCGTTAAGGAAAACATTTTGTGTCAATTCAAAATTTAAACCTTGACACTATTCTCCAAGGAAATTTCCTACCAATTTATGATTGCATCTTACATTAATGTAATACGCTAATGTATACAGTATGACAAATCGATGGATGGATCAAGCCTTCGGAGGGAAGACACTTGAAAGGACTCAGGAAAATGATTTTTGAATTCTTACACAAAATATTTTACTCGCATAATCCGGGAAAAGAAAAACAATATTGATTTTTTTAAAAATAATTACAAAAATGCCACTAAGATAAAAATAAATTCAAAGATAGGCAAGTTGACCCTGTCTCTTCAAGAGACGAGGTTGAATCCTTCATCTTTCATCTTCAATCATCTTTAATCTTGTCTCTTCAAGAGACTAGGTCAGTATAAAATACACTGACCTCGTCTCTTCAAGAAACGAGATCAACTTGCTTATTTGTGAGTTTATTTTTTCATCTGACATATTTGTGTAATTTATTTTTGAAAAAATGGTTATTTTTTCCTTTATCCCCATAATCCTTTATATTGACAAGACAAAAACTTCTAGTTTCAAATATTACACAAATCATTATTTCAAGCCAAATTTTAAATGGGGTGATTGGAGACGAAAAAAATGATGTCTTAGTAACACAAATTATATTGAAATCATGAGCTGGAAAACTACAATGAACCAAGCTAAGAGTAACAAGAGAATGCAAAATTAGATCACCAAAGCATAACAAGCGTCAAACAATACTGTGAGAACGGTTTTCCTAAATATTAACCGTATGTTTCTAGAACATTGGGAATAGGTCTTATTGTTTGACCATTTTGGTATCATTTTTATATTATTTTTAAATAGATGTTTGTCAAAAAACTGATATCGATAAAAAATCGATAGTTTCACTCATAAACTAAACAAACAAAACTAATATTGATATGATATATATAAGTTACTAATATTGATCCGATATAGATACGATACAGATAAAAATCTGATAATCCAAATAGACCCGAGTGATAAGGTATCAATATCACTATTAATTAGCTCTATTGCTCAGGATGCATATATGATGTATGGTATAATCTCTAATTAAGATGCTAAATGATTGATGATTAGTTGTAGATATATATATTTTACTTAAAATCAAGAAACAAATAAAAAAACAATTGTGGAATACTATATTTTTTTATTTCATCCTTTCTTTTGTAGTGCATTATTTTTAATCTTACTAAGTCTACATTTTCAGATTTATATCTCGAGTGCTTAAATTTTAAAAATAGGAATTAAATGCAACAAAAGAGATGACAAAATCCGAAAAAAAAGTTAAAAGAGAAAGTAGCATTGTATTGTCTAAACTCTATTCCCTGGTCTTGAGCAAATTGAAAAAAGTAAACCACCGGAAAACAAAGAAGTAAAAAAGTAAAAACAGTGTCCATCTTGAGAATATTTTGGCCACTTTATGGGTGTCTTTGGATGTCTTTACATGTATGAAAATAATATATAAATATATGTAATTTTACATATATCTTTTATTTATATTTAATCTTGCTACGAGAACTGCTAATTATATCTATTCCTTGATAGTTATACCTGTCTCTTATAACTCTAATGTTACTCCGATTCTAATGTTGTATTTTCCTCTTATTAATTTTCCTAATCCATAACCGTAGTACAAGGTGCCAACTTTTGTTTGCGTCAAGCTCCACCTAGGGTTCGTGATCTTCTCAATTTGAAACCAGGTACGCAATTTCCCCTTTTCAAATCTCTGTCTCATTCTTCTTCGATTTAATTTCCGATTTTAATCTATTGATTTCGCTCAAATTTCTGCCCGAAACACACTTCATTGAATCATCAACGTCTTATTAGGGCCAGCAGTCGCACGCGCAGCAGAGGAAGTGGGAGAAGGAGCGGGTGAGAGAGAGAGATGGTGAGATTCCGTGTGGGCGGCAAAGTCGTGGAGAGTGTTGATTTATTGAGGAAGAAGCACTGGACATGGCGATTCGACATTTGGCCTTTTGCTATGTTATATGTGCTCTGGATGTTTACGGTTTTGCCTAGTATCGATTTCGCAGATGCGATCATTGTGCTCGGCGGTCTGGTTGCTTTAAATATTCTAGTTTGGCTATTCACTGTTTGGTATGTGGATTTCCGATGCTTCGTCCAGTTTAGCAAGGTTAGTATCCAGTGCCCTTTCATTGTATTCCGCACGTGTACAGCTGCTTTCTGCGAGTGTGTATATGCTTTCTACGAGTGTGTTATATACTCTTTTGTCCATTTAATAAAAATCTCCGTTAGAAAGATAAGGAAATTGGAGAAAGTGAATTGCCAATGTTTGTGGAACAAAGTGGATTGCAATAGAACTGTCTGTTTTCTTTGCTGTAATAACATAACAATTCAATTGTATTTTTATTTGTTATATAATTGCTGTTAGGATGTTTTGTTCTATTTTAGGCTTGTAATAGCATTTTCATAAAAATAACTTAGCTAATTTTTCAAGCTAACTCATTAAGATCAGAATCAATAAATGACAATTTTATTACAGCTTTAATCCATTATAAAGTTTTAACTACTACATCACAGCTTTATTTCATTTAATGAAATGACCAGAATGGAATTGTCCGAAATATTGGATTTGTCTTGGGCATGTGAGTTGATTCTATGGGAAATGCTTTATTTCCAAATATATTTAATGTGTCCCGCCTTCATATGGAGGAGCTTATTTATTTCACCGTGACCGCCTCATTGTGGTACTCTTTAAGTAGCTGTGTTATGCTTTTAAGGCATGGACCTCTTCTGTGGAATTCTCTATTCCCTCTTATATTAGCTCGAAGCATTTGGTTAGGGATTTGCATCTCTTAATGGAGCCTATGCGAGCTATATTTAGTGCATTTAAATTTTGCAAAAGAAAGTGGAACCAGGAACTAGCCTAGATTTGTTAGGGTAGAGTTGTGAGTTTATCAATATGATGATACATCCTTTGGTGTTTGGGATATGGCTTTGTAAAGGCTGGAGGATTTCTGCTTTTCATGTGCCTTCAATTGGTAATTTGGACAGAGGAATTTATAGTGCTTCCAGAAACATCAAAAGTCTTCTTCTGCATGGCAAATTTGGTAATGCTGTAGCTTGTAGCATCTATTCTTACTTGTAGAATATGGACATATTTAGGTATCCATGAAAGATTGATTTTGTTGTTCCTCTTTGGGTACAGTGAATTTCTGAATAGAAAGGCGGTTACCCAAAAAAGAATTAATAATTAAAAAAAAAAAAAAAAAAACCTAAAACATTTGTTTATGTTCTGAGTGATTTCTCTTTCCTTTACTCATGATATGGCTTGCTGTTTTGCAGTTCTGTGTTTATGGGAGATACTCACCTTCATAGATGTTTCTTGTTGTTGCACAGGTCACTGATATTCACCATGCTGATTCCTGCAAAGTCACTCCTGCAAAATTTTCAGGTTCCAAAGATGTTGTGCCCCTTAACTTTCGTAAACTGGTAAGTTTATCTGAATCAGTTGTTGTATAGGAGAATTATAAGCAGTTGTGTGTCATGACCTGCAAATATTCAAATTCAGATGCATTAATCATTGGTAGATGGTGTAACATCCTGTAACCCTGTGGGCCAGGGAAGGTTGTAGTGTTGAAGAGGAGGGTTTCTGAGAATCCAAGCTACATGGATGATTTATTTAAAGAAATCAAGAGAGTACGGATTCTCACACAGAGAAATTGCAACATTTGAGCTTTATGTGCTAGAGTCCCTAGTATAGGGACAACAGCATCCAGGAAAGCAGTAGCAGATTTAATTTGCTGCAGGAGAATACACAAACTCTTTTTGAATGCTTGAAAGTAATCATGTAGCTTCTTGCTTGTTTCCTAACCTTAACCCGAGCCTTAGCCACTTTGGGCTTTTCAAAGTGCTCAACTCCACAATTGCAAAAGCAAGAAAGAACAGGAAATGCTCTAGAAAGACAATGGGAATTAGATTTTTGAGGGACACTGCCTTTCTAGCATTCCATGTTTGTTTTTAGTTTAAGCAACCTTTTATTCGCAACTTATTTACTTGCGTTTTTAAGCGCTTGCTTTTCAAAAGATAAGAAAACATGGAGATATTGAATAAATTTGGAATAAAAACGTATTAGGTCTGGCATGCTCTTCGGTCTGTTGCGGTAATGAGCAAAGAAGGTTTTTTTCGTTTACTTCTATTTTTGTTGCTATTGATGCAGTATTAGAATTGAATTATAAATATAGTTAGATGATCATTGTATAGAGATAATCCTCTGCCTGCAGCATGGTTGATTTGGCTCTTGTTTCTCTTGCCCCATATATAATTACATTTATATGCATTCATAATGATTACCCATAAAATAATACTTTTTTATAATATGATAAATAATTGTTTGATTTGAGCAGGTTGCTGGCTCGTCTTCTTCTGTGGATGTGGAAGAAATTTATTTTGACTTCAGAAAGCAGCGATTTATATATTCGAAGGAAAAGAATACTTTTTGTAAGCTTCCCTTCCCTACAAAGGAGACATTTGGTTACTACCTAAAAAATACTGGGTATGGAACTGAAGCTAAGGTTTTGGCAGCCACTGAAAAATGGGGACGCAATGTGTGAGTTACTATTCTACGTATTTACTTAATCTAGTTGTATGTTTTATCTTTCTTATTTCTGTTGTGATTTTTTTTTTTTTGAGGGATAAGTTTCTCCTTTCCGTTTCATCGAGAAATATGACAATGCACCACATCATGATCCCTGGTGGGTGTGTGTGTCAGCTGTCCCTCTTTCATTGATTGATCTTCCTCTTTACCCATCATTCATTGGTGATTGAGAAATTAGAAAAAGCAATCCAGGGATGAAAGTTTCTTTTTGATCTTGAGAAGACAACTAAATCATAGATATTTCACTTAGTTATATTTCATGAACAGCATCTGAGCCAATGAGATTATTTTTCTCATTGTTTCCTTGATAAATTTATCATAGAATCTGCCTGCCTTCTTATTTTGTTTCTACCTTTGTTCATAACTGGTTTTGCTTTGTCAACTGCACATAAAATAGTAGCAGTTAGTACAAGTTCTGCTGTAGGGCTTTAATGTTAATTTCACTTCTATTGTAATGCAAGTTATCCACCACTATCAATGAAATTAAAGAGCAAACAACTTATTGTTGTCTTAGGTCCCTGAAAAACAATTCACAATGTGATTTATACTTGCATCCCAAACACACTAACTATTTCTTTAAACTATGACTGCCTGATCTGGTTCTTTCTATATTTTGATGCTGCATATTTTTTTCTCCACAAAGACAAACTTCCATGAATCCAAATTCTTTTCGTTTAGTTTCCTTCCTATCTTAATGAAGCTCAACGATAGAAGAGGTCTAACATTGAAGTGTGTTGCCATTTGAGATTGTGGTTAGAAAACCCCTCATTTTCAAGCACATGCATCTATGCTATGTTAGTATCTTCTTGATATAGGTGGGTTTATTTCCTTTACTTATTCTCATTTTTTCATTTCCTGATGTAGGTTTGACTATCCTCAGCCAACCTTTCAGAAGTTAATGAAGGAGAACTGTATGGAACCATTCTTTGTATTTCAGGTCAGATTCTAGGATACAAGCTTTTTGTTGTTAGAAGTTCTTTCTCCACCCCTGCTCAAATTTATATACAATTTCTGGGTATGTAATTGCATTAACTTTTTATGCTGTTCTATTGTAGGTTTTCTGTGTGGGTCTGTGGTGTCTTGACGAATATTGGTACTACAGTTTGTTCACTCTGTTTATGTTGTTTATGTTTGAGTCTACAATGGCAAAGAGTCGGCTGAAAACTTTGACGGAGCTTAGACGGGTCAGAGTGGACAATGAGACCATAATGGTTCATAGATGTGGAAAGTGCGTTACCTGAACATTCACTTATCTTTCCTCATGGCTTTTGTAGAAACTGATTTATCTTTGCTGCAGATGGGTAAAACTGTCTGGTACCGAGCTGTTGCCTGGTGATGTTGTCTCCATTGGGCGCTCTTCAAGCCAGAGTGGAGAAGACAAATCTGTTCCTGCAGACATGCTTATATTGGCTGGCAGTGCTATTGTAAATGAAGCGATTCTAACTGGAGAATCTACTCCTCAGTGGAAGGTGGTTATGATTTCCTTTACTTACCTTTGCATCTCTTGTAGATTATATATAAATGCCTTGTGCTGTTGCTAAGTATGGCAGCCTTCCTCTAATGGGTACAATTTCATGTGTTTGTGTTTTCTCCCTCCTTTTGTGCTATGTTTGCTCTTTCACAACGCAAGTGTTCCACTTTTATTGGAAATTGTCCACTCTTGAATAATGGCAAAAAGTATACTGGTAGAATTTTATTTGGTTAATTACAGAAACATGGCTGTTTTATTGGCTTTTTAATTTTACATATAGACTAGAACATATTATCTGGATACTAAAATTAAGCATGTGGAATACATGTGAGAGGAAAAAAAGATTATCTAAAACGCTGCTTTCTGAACTTTTAATAAATGCATGTCAGGAGCCTGTTATACAAGGGAAAATTACAAAAAGGTGATTGTGTTTTTGTTTAATTGCAAAAAAGCTTACTTGTGTTTTGTTTTTTGAATAAATAGGTGCCTTGTATTTACCTTTTTTTGTGTTAATAATAAATAGTGACATGTTTCATTGTTCTATTGCTTTGTAAGAAATTAATTAGATAATGCAATTGTTAAAATTTAATTAAAAAAGAAAAAATAACTGGAAACAAAAAAAAAAAAAAAAAAAAAAACTGCTAGCCACTTGTTTGCTGCCCTAAGGGAAGGGGGGGCATGGCAGCAAACCGTTGACTGGTGGTTCACGTCCACCATTGTAGGTAAGTCTCTCTCATAGTGGTGGGCAGACACCCACCATTCAGGTGACCACCACCTTGTGTGGTTGCGACCCACTTGCTTTTTTGGCAGTTTCCCAGCCACTCCAAGGATGGCCTTATGGTTGCCAAAAATCAACTAAGGCTGATTTTTTATTTATTTAATTTTATATATCTTTTGCTTTTTGTCAATTCTTCTATAATTTTTTTTATTAAATGACCTAAATAACTATACCTAATACTAAATATTACATTATTTTATTAATTGGTTACGGCCCAATGCAACATTGGCATGTGACCTTTATACGTCATTGACATGAAATTGATAAATATAGGTTATGTCTTTGTCAAAAAGGAAAACACAGCTAGTCTCTTTAGAACAAAGCTGAAACTTGGGTCATTTTTTTTGTAATTTCCCTTTATATAATCTAACTAAACACAAGTATGTGAAGTGTAAAATACTAAAACACAAATATGCAAAGTGATAAGGGTGAAAGCACATGAGTGTTTTCTCTAATTAATCCAAATCTATCGAGTGTGCAAGTATTGAAATATCAATGAACACGTATATGAATGCTATTTTGCCATTAGATTCTTTATCATAAACCACATTCTCTTTAATATCAAAGTATGTCATTTCTTACCAAGAAAAAAGATTACCATGGAAGTAACTTATGTGGGTGCTAGTATTATGTGCATTACTTGTTGAATGTGGGAGTGAAAAAAAAATTTATGTTTACCTTTTCTTGATTATCCGATTCCATTTCACGTGTGAACCTGAAACCTCTGGTTTCTCCCTTTATAAAAAAAGTATTATAAGGTGTCCTTTGGGAAAAAAAAGGGTAAAATGAAGAGAAATAGGAGATACCATTCTAAGGTCTTAAAAACTGAGCTTGTTACTTTGCTTGGTACTTTTGGCAAGTCAATATCTTGAATTTTTTTTCTCCTTTCATGTATCATACTTGAAATGGTTTCTCGATTATTATGCCTATGAACTTTGGTTGTTTTACGAGATTTTCTGTGACTTGATTAACCAGGTTGCAGTAACAGGAAGGGGAATGGAGGAGAAATTATCTGTGAAGCGTGATAAAAGCCATGTTTTATTTGGTGGAACCAAGATATTGCAACATTCTCCAGATAAGGTCGGTCTGTCTGGAACTTTTGTTTCAAAGTTTCTCTCTGATGTTTCTTCGATGGAAATTCTTGTTCGATTGAGTTTAGTCTTATGACTTGTACCTATTTAATTCCATTTGTTGTTATTTGAATTGGACGTGGTGGCTTTTGGTGCGATGCGATCATTGACATGCTGCATGATGCTGTTAGTGTTTATATGGAATGTTATTATGCCCTATAACTTACTTTGATCTGATTTTGTTGGATCAGAATTTTCCTTTGAGAACACCTGACGGGGGTTGTCTGGCTGTTGTTTTGAGGACTGGATTTGAGACAAGTCAGGGAAAACTGATGCGTACCATTTTATTCTCCACGGAAAGGGTAACTTGTTTTCATTCTCTTCTGGAGCTAATTTTCTTTTTTATGTGGCATCTCTTTGAGATATGCTTGTATGTTTGGAGAATTGTACTAAACCTATGAATGTTGTAGGTAACTGCTAACAGCTGGGAAAGTGGGTTATTCATATTGTTCTTGGTCATATTTGCTGTAATAGCTGCTGGTTATGTTCTTAAGAAGGTAAGCCATTAATATTTTTTCAGTGCTTGAATGAAGTATATGTTAAGTTCCTTGGCATAGGATCTAGTCACAAGTCTGGACGCGAACAAATTTTTCTTTGGAGCTATGATGAAATAGTGAAAGCAGACTCGTCCTTGATAGAGCCCCTTCTTGGAACTAACTTTTTTGAGAATGAAATTGCTTACCTCCTTATTTAATAGTAAATGCCCCTTTTATAGGCAGCTAACAACAAATGGAAAGTAGATCCTAAATTATAGGCTCTGTTTAGGATCTTAAATATGAAAATAGAACAAGAAAGGAAACAAAATAAAACATTTAATTGGGTAAGCTTTGACCGTAATCACAGTATCGGTTTGCATTCAATGTTGTTGATTTCTTTATTTGATATTGCCTTCCAATAAATGCATCCATATCAGTATATCTTTGATTTGTTCTGTTACTCTATTGCTGTAGGGGCTAGAGGACCCCACAAGGAGCAGATACAAGCTTTTTCTTAGTTGTTCACTTATCATTACTTCTGTGATTCCTCCGGAACTGCCAATGGAGTTGTCAATAGCAGTTAATACATCTCTGATTGCACTGGCGCGCCGTGGAATATATTGTACAGAGCCCTTTCGCATTCCATTTGCTGGAAAGGTTAGTTTGCTTGTGATGGTGGATCTTTTTTCCTTTTTCCTTTTTATTTTATTTTATTAAATTGCCCACAATAGTGCAAATTGCAGCAATAATTTTCAAATTGCTTATTCCATGGCTTGTCAATTAAATTCTCTCTAAAGGCAAATTTTCAGCATTTTCTTGTTTTCTTTCTATTGTGCAGGTTGATATATGTTGTTTTGATAAAACTGGCACACTTACATCAGATGACATGGTATTTTATACTGACGTCAGGCATTTTTCAATTAATTTAATATGCTTTCGTGCCCCTTTTTGTATTAATTCATTCATTCTTTGTTATTTCAGGAATTTTCTGGAGTTGTTGGAGTGAATAGCAGTATGGATTTAGAATCTGATACATCTAAAGTTCCAACCCGTGCTCTTGAAATCCTTGCTTCCTGTCATGCTTTAGTTTTTGTGGACAATAAGCTGGTAAGACATTGTTGTTTGAAGGGGAAATGCAATAGCATCAAATAGTATTTTGGAACTAATCTTGTGTATAAATATGAATCATCTTTTTGGAAAAGGGTAGACGGGGGTATGAAATTAAATAAGAAAGAAAGCAGCGGCAATGTGAAATTTGCTTTTGTTTGAGTGTGCAGCCGAATTATGAAGTAATGAAAAACAGAAGCGTCAAGATCAAGTTTTAGAATTACAGTTTTTCCTTATCTTGTGACTCTGAAAATGTATGTGAAATGCATTCTTTGGTGTTTTTATAATTGATATTATTAGTTTTTTATCAATTAGTTTTCTGATTTTAACTTCCTGTAATTATAATTATGCCGAGAGAAAGAATTACCCATTGGAGCCGTTATACTAATAAAATATGCCTCCATTAATTTCTGTAGGTTGGAGATCCTCTTGAGAAAGCTGCACTAAAAGGAATTGATTGGAGTTATAAATCTGACGAGAAAGCGATGCCAAAAAGGTGAGTTTGATTGAGTCATAATGTTGGTCATGTACCACTCCTGGTACTACTGCAACATTGTTAAAATTATGTAATCCTGTGTTTTTAATATTCACACCTGTGCCTGTCATGCATGATGACATTCTGTTTCATCAACATGGACACTGCTTGGAATTTGTCCTTGTTTTATATGTTTGCTGAGGTTATCTTCTTATTTAAATTCTCAGGGGAAGTGGGAATCCTGTACAAATCGTTCAGAGATATCACTTTGCTTCTCACTTAAAGCGGATGGCTGTTGTTGTTCGTGTAGAAGAGCAATTTTTTGCTTTTGTAAAGGTTTGTCGTTTGTATGCTCTATTGTTATACTACCAAGACAAATGTTTCATAACTGCGACTGTGAGAGGAGGTTGACAAAATTAATGTTGGTCAGTGGTAGGTTTCTAAAACTTGATTGTGGATTATGTAGATGAACTCTGAAATGTGAGCCACTAGTGCATATCTAGTGAATTTGAATTTCTGCTTGCATATTTGGGCCTGATATCACTTTTATTTATGCTGAGTGGGAAAATAAATTGGAAGTTACATTGTATTTGTGATGCCAATTTTTTTCTGAAATGACGAAAATTAACTTTCGCAGAAGCACCAGAATTTTAGGCTAGACTAAGTTGTTTGGGTTCTGATTGCATTGGTATTACCTAATAAGTAATAGAGCAGCATCATAGGGATAAAAAGGATATGATAAGCGACGGAAAACATAGACAAAATCAGATATATATAGTTGCTATAAACAAAACCTGCTTAATTTTTGCTTTTATTCTCAGAATGGTTTATACTAACGAGCTTTGTCCTATCTCCAGGCTTATTATAAAAAGAGTTCTATTTTATCCTTTTTATGTATGTACATTCCTTATCTAGAGCTGTAAGTCACATCTGGATAGATTAAAATTAATCTGCCTGCTTCTTTGTATTGGTTTCAAATATTGTTAATGAAACAAAGTGTTAAGTAAATTTACTGCATTTGACTCTCCCATGGAGATCTTCTTTCCTCTCAGCCATATAAGCGTCCGAATTGGTTTCAGACATTATTTTAACAGTTGTTCTGGCCTTTGCTACTCTGATTGCCACTCCAAGCATGTAGTCCTTGTCTTTTCACTAGCACTCAAATCAACCTTGAAAGTGATAAAATCAACAAGAATAGTAGCTCAGCACAATAAATGATAGGAGTAGTTATTAGCCCCATCAATATGATTTGAGTGCTAGTGAAAAGACAAGGACCCCTAACATTTATTGTGCTGAGCTACTATTATTGTTGATTTTATGACTTTCGAGGTTGGACTGAAGTGGTTGATGGAAAGAAGAGAGACTAATGAAGTTGAGGGAACTTACCTATTACTTGTCTTGAGAAAAGAAATCAACAATTTTACTTTTCACTTGGTTAAATAATACGTAAGGTAGTTGCCCTTACTAGGTTGACTTGTATTCTCAAAATAATCACTTGGTCTTTCCTCTGGTTGTTTGACTGAATGTACAGCAATGTTGTGTTCTTTATAGGAAAGAGGAACATTTTTAAAGATACCTAGAGTTCATCAGTTCAAAAACTCTCTCTCTCTCTCTCACCCCTCTACAGAGAAATGTAGTCATGGCATTCCATATGGAAAGAGTACTGTCATGGTGCTCAAAAACTAATATTTTAAGCTGCTGCATCTTTAATTTTTTTGCTCTGGTGGATTTACTTGTATTTCCTTAAATGCTTATGATTTTTTGTTCAGGGTGCACCTGAGACGATCCAGGACAGGCTTATTGATTTGCCATCATCGTATGTGGAAACATACAAGAAGTTCACACGTCAGGGTTCTCGTGTTCTGGCCCTTGCTTTCAAAACCCTCCCAGATATGACGGTAGGTTCTCTTGTTTAAATCATGCATTCGATTTCTTCTACCTGCCACATGCAATACTGTTTCATTGTATTCTAACATTTTATTTATGAAATCATCTTGTTTTTTGTCAATATTGAAGATGTTTTTGATTTGTCTTTGTGAGTTTCTTTATTATTTTTTTGGTATTGCAATGCCTTATTTTTGCTCATGTCAAATTGAGCTGTTGGAAATTCTAATCTTTTAGACGATAGCTTTCTAGAGAAATGCTTTAAATTAAAATCCTTCAGGTGCTACTCACTGATGATCAGCATTTTGGATTCACTCTTTCTTTATTTACAATGATTGGTTCATGTTTAATTCCTCTCTTCTTAATTGAAGGTTAGTGAAGCTAGAAGCCAGGAGAGGGATATGGTGGAGAGTGGCCTTACATTTGCTGGTTTTGCTGTAAGCATTAAATGTTTTGTGTTGACATATGTACATTTTGAATGTTTATGCTTTTACTTAATTGTTCTTTTATTAACAGGTATTCAACTGTCCTATTCGGGGAGACTCAGCTACAGTGTTGGCCGAGCTTAAAGGATCTTCGCATGACTTGGTAACAAATGCACTTATATATTGATTGGTTTATAATATTGAAATTAGCGTCCTTTAAAGACCAGGTCTAATAGTAAGTTGGTGGTAGGTAGACCTCTTGATGCAAAAATTATGAGGGATCTATTCACTTGCTTTTGGTCAGTGATTGTTGCACATCCTTGCTTATGTGTATCCATCATGTACTAACAGCTGATACTATAAAGAACTAAAGATAAAATTTTTAATTACATAAGGGCCTTCTCCCCTCAATGTAGCTGGGATTTGATTTCACTATCCATTCTCTTGTGGTAGTGTTCTGTTTTCCTTTTAACTCTGGAGATATAATTTCAATCTGTTAAGTTGCTAGTCGGAATGAAGCAACCAAAAACCTTGCTTTCTTCCACTTCCCGATTCTTTATTCTCTAAATATTTTATGGCTACCATTTGAGACTTCATGCGTCTCATAGCATTAGATTGCTGTCTGGTACTTGCTGAAGATGGGCTGACAGCACAGGCAACTTTAGGGTTAAGAACGGGGTGCAGGAAAGGATTGCAGGCATATGTCCTGTCCATACTTTTGAGAGAGAAACATAGTAATAAATTATGGAACATCTAGTTTGGGTTCTTACTTATGATGGACATGCCTAATCAGAAGATATCACATGAGTTTACGAAAACGCTTAGGGAAATGGATTTAGATGTCTTTTTGCAGGAGTTACTTATACCTTAATGACTTCAGACTTCTTTTACTGGTATAATTATATTGTTAATTTGTTGTGCCCTGAAATTCTGGCCAATTTTTTAATTCTTTACACCATCTAAAATTTGGGCGAAAGAGGAGGGGAGGTGGGGGGAGGGAAAGAAAAGATTTTAGGTTAGAGTAAAATTCTGATTATGTCAAATAACTCGTTATGAAGAAATTGATGAAAAAAATGAGAAACAGTAGATATAGGGTGAGGGACACTATTAGTTGTGCTTTTCTTTTTCCCCTCTTTTTCTCTCTATCTTGGCTAATTACACATGACATGGTGATTTGAGGGCAACTGCGGTGTTCTTACTATATAGGGTGAGGGACACTATGAAAAATGTTTTTCCTGAAAAGTAGCACATTTTCACATGTTTAGCTAATTTTATAAAAAATAGTTTTCATTTGTTTGTTTTTTCAAATAGTTGGATAATGAAAATAACATATAATAAAACATATTTTATAATGAAAAATAAATCTATCTAAATAAAAATTATTGAAAAATTGATAATAAATATCATTGGTAGTAAAAAAACTGGTAGACATAACTCACAAATTGATAGGAAAATGACTTATGCTTTTACAATCCGTAAGTTGTTTTCCTAAAAATAAGTTATGAATGAGTTTGTATCTTCCAAAACAAGGGAAAATATTTTCCATTAATTGGCTAACTTTTTTCTTAAACAAGCATAGTAAATTGAAAAATCATTTTCCTGTAAAATATTTTCATCAAAACAAATAGGCCCTAAGTAAATTTTTGGATGCAAATTTTATCATGCTTGCGAAGCGAAAATGATTGGCAGGACTTATGAACATTATATTGCTGGTGGGAATGGGTATTGCAATTGTATAGAAAGCATGAAGTGGCCACAATGTGATTAAGAATTATCAACCACATAGCTATGAGGAAAACAAACTATGCATGAGTGCTTTGGTATGGTGATAACTGTGGAGGCAGAGCTCATTATGGGAGAAAACTAAAACTATGAGATCCTCTATCAATTGATTTAGAGGTGGAGTTCTCTATGAGTGGATATTAGAAATAGGTTTCAATTGGTGCAGAAAGTAGCTGAGTTATAATTTATTACCCAAAAGGAAAAGGGGGGTGGGAAAGATCTAGTGAATGACCTAACCCCCCACAACCCCCCCCCCCACCAAACACACACAAAAAAAAAAAATATATATATATATATATAGTAAATGAACAATTTATTTATTCTTACTCAACTCTTTTTGAGAAGAAACATGTGACATGAATGATTTGTCCTCTTTGTTGAAGATTATTGTCTTCTAATGACCTAAAGTAGAGGAGGATTTGTGATATAATATTGTAATTGACAATTGTGATCCTTAATGGTAGAAATAATGATGTTATTTACATTTTTGTCCTTGCTCTGGACAAACTTGCATGCTGGTTGCATGCTATGGGATGCAGCTTTATGTTAAAAACTGAAATTACGACACATCTATCTGATGCTGTCTGAGTCACTGCGTTGTAACTAACTTGCTCTTCACATTAGGTAATGATCACTGGTGACCAAGCCTTGACTGCTTGTCATGTTGCTAGCCAAGTCCATATAGTCTCAAAACCTGCATTAATATTGAGCCCAGCAAGGAATGGTGCGGGTTATGAGTGGATTTCACCTGATGAGAAGGAAACATATCCCTACAGGTAAAATTGCTTATTAAAATTCTCCATATATCTTGACCCATTAAAATTGTGAGTAATTATTGCAGCTCTCTTGATAGACTCCCAGCTTCTTTTATTTACAATATTGCCTGCACTAAATATTTACTAGGGTTAACCTTTGTTTTTGCATTTTTACAAAGATATGACCTATGTGTGTTTCTTTTTTTTTAAACAATTAACCAACCTGAATTTTTCTGTCTTGTTCTGTGCAAACTAACGTTAATTTAAGCATGACAGGCACATGCAAAGTGAAAAAAAAAAAAAAAAAGAAGGGGTGGTGGTGGGTGGGTGGGTGTGTGGGTGAAGGAAGCTAATATCTCCCGTAACCTTCTCCAATCTCTTGGTTCTTTTTGCTGTATTAAAAAAAAAAAAATTACCAACATCCTGTTTCCCCCGTCAGATACTTCCTTTCCCACCACCACACACACACACACTTTTACTCTCGCGCTCTCTCTCTCTCTCTCTCTCTCTTCATTGTCCTATAGTCCAATAATTCCAGTCAGATAGAGAATACTCAAACACATGATGTGGAAATGGGGAGCGTAAAAGAAAGTAAAGTTCTTTTCAACGTGTAGAAAAGTAGGAGGAAAGTTGGAATGGATTCTCACTCCAAAATTGAAACAAAAAGTGTAAAAATCAATGGTCTTAAAGATTAAAGCTTTGAATGATTTTTTTTTTTGGTAATGGGTTGCTTTTGGTTGGACAGCTTCTTTTTGGTCTTGTTTTAGGCTTGATTAAAGTGTGTCTAGCTTATTGGCCAAAAAAAAGGTGTGAGTAGCTTTTTTTTTTTTTTTTTTCCTTTTTTTCTTTTTGAGGTTTCTTTAGGAGGAGGAAGAGGAGATATTCAAAAGTGTTTTGGAGAAGTGGGGTTTTATAATCTTTTCTTTTATTTATCTTCTGAATTTTTGGCTTGAAGAAATGAAAATGGAGATCATATTATTGTACCCTTTTTCTCTTTGTTCCTTAGTCACATTGAAAGGAAAATGGTTGTGGTTGTACATACGGTGGTGTGTAGAGGCAAAAAGAGAGGAGCGTATTACCTTTGTTTTGGGGGGTTTTTAACTTCTCATGTGCCTGTCACATACATAAATTAACATTAGTTCCACTGGAACAAGATGGAGGAAAATTCAGATTAGTAATCATTAAAAAAATAACATAGGTCATGTTTTTGTGAAAACACAAAAATACGGATAAGTGTTTTGTAATTAACCATATATTTGCATTGCTTTAAAATATGGGCATCCATTGTGATTTACTCTGTCTGTGCAAGCTATATTTCTTTGCATAAGAGAGCCTGATAAATTGTGGATAGCTTACTTAGATGTTAAGAGGCAGAGGAACTGAGTGTTTTCAGAATTACCTGATTGGATTTTTAATGATTCAACAATTGAGGATCCTAGTTCCGAGCAACTTTCTATCTGGATATGCTTCAAAATATAGGAATTCATTGTGATGTACTCTGTGCATGCTCTATTAGGGTTTCCTCTCTGAATATAAGGTTTCTTCTTTGCATAAGAGAGCCTGATAAATTGTGGATAGCTTACTTAGATGTTAAGAGGCAGAGGAACTGAGTGTTTTTAGAATTACCTGATTGGATTTTTAATGATCAACAATTGAGGATCCTAGTTCCGAGCAACTTTCTATCTGGATATGCTTCAAAATATAGGAATTCATTGTGATGTACTCTGGGCATGCTCTATTAGGGTTTCCTCTCTGAATATAAGAACATGATAAAATGTGGATGGCTTAGCTTAGATGTTGTCACGGTTCGATTCGGGTTTGGAACCGGAGTCGAACCGCTGGTTCCCAGTTCCAAAAATGATGGAACCGGAACCGGAACCGGAACTGGACCCCTAGGAGCCGGTCCGGTTCCCACGGTTCTGTTCCGGTTCTAAAGGAACCAAGAACCATGAAAAAAAATAAAAAACCAATTAAATAATTTACTTAATTAAACTAAGAAAAAATGCAAAATAAATTTTTAACTTGAAATAACATTGAGTCTAACAATAATTGTTCATAGCATTAGTTAAAAGAAATTCTATAATTATGTATTTATTTATATACAATCACTTGCACTTTTTTAGTTGTTATATTAGCAATGTGACACTATAAAATATTCAAGATACAAATAATTCCCAACAACAAAAAACGAATCACATATTATTAATAAAGAAAGTCTATTTTGATTAGAAGTCTGCATAAATTTAACAATATATGATTTCAAATGTATTTATTACTTGTGTTGTTAATAATAACGCATTAAATATTGTGAATAAGAAATAATTTTTTATTATTTATACGAAAGTAGTTTTAAATATTTGTTTTATAATTACAATTTTTTATAATTTCTTTTCTTTTTTTCTTACATTTTTTATAATTTTTATGGTGTAGAACCGCCTGTTCTGTCGGTTCTTGAACTGGTAGTTCTAAAACGCTGGGTCATACGGTTTTTAGGGATGGAATCGTAAGGACCCACTAGTACCGGCAGGTCTTTTATCGGTTCAGACCCGCTATTCCCAGGTTGGTTTCCGGTTTAGGAACTGCTGGTGACTAGTCAAGTCGGTTCTCAGTTCGGAACTGACTTGTGATGATGTGTAGGAAATTGCACATGAGATGTGGATAGAATCATTATGATTACTCTTTAGATTTTGAACTTTACTTAATGCTCTTCAAACTGTTGACATTGTTGGTGCTGGAGTTTGGGATGTTTTCTGGGAAATAAATATTGGAGTGCTACCACTCCCACACTATCTTCTAGACCACATGCTGATTTAGCTAAAACACATTGTGTCTATTCAAGTTCCTAAAGCCAATTTTTTATGGTCAGTTCGCCAATTTCTCAATGTGATTAACAAATAAGTTGGCATTGATTCTTGTTTTCCATTCTTCTATCTACTTAAAAATATGGCTTCTCTTTTCCTCCCTGAACTGACAGTTCTCTTTGCTTCAGTGAGATTGAGGTGGAATCATTATCAGAGACCCATGATCTCTGTATCAGTGGTGAAAGTGTTGAAATGCTACAACAGACATCTGCTGTTTTACTAGTCATTCCTTACGTGAAGGTTGTCCCTCATCACTTCTACTCCAAACCTTTTCCTGCATATCTTATTCTAATCTGCATTGGAAACTGGTCTCAGGTTTTTGCTAGGGTTGCTCCTCAGCAGAAAGAACTCATCATGACTACATTTAAGTCCGTGGGAAGACTTACGCTAATGTGTGGAGATGGGACCAATGATGTTGGAGCATTGAAGCAGGTACCATCAGTTGGTTCATTCTCTGCGTACTGTTGCATACAATCTTCTTTCAATATTTTTCAAATCTTGTTCAGTTATGAAATTTGTGCTATATCCCAAATCTTGATACTCCTTAAAATGTCTCTCTCTCTATGCTTTGAATCAGGCTAATGTAGGAGTTGCTCTGTTGAATGCTGTACCCCCACAAAGTGGGAGTTCTTCATCAGAAACATCAAAAGATGAAGCTGCAAAGTCTGCCAAATCAAAGAAACCCAAGTCTCTACTAGAATCATCATCCAAAACTGGAAGCATGAATGGAGAATTTTCGAAAGGTAGAGTGGTTGCAAAATCAGAATCCACAAGCCACACAGCAGCAAGTCGTCATTTGACAGCTGAGGCACAAAGACAGAAACTAAAGAGGATGATGGATGAACTGAATGAAGAAGGGGATGGTCGCACAGCCCCTGTTGTCAGACTTGGAGATGCTTCTATGGCATCGCCTTTTACTGCAAAGCACGCATCGGTTGCTCCTACCACTGACATAATTCGTCAAGGTCGAAGTACTCTTGTCACCACTCTGCAGATGTTTAAGATACTTGGCCTGAACTGTCTTGCAACTGCCTATGTATTGAGTGTCATGTATCTAGATGGTGTCAAGCTGGGTGATGTGCAGGCTACTATCAGTGGTGTGTTTACAGCTGCCTTCTTCCTGTTTATCTCTCATGCAAGGCCTCTTTCTACACTTTCGGCTACCAGACCCCACCCTAATGTATTTTGCTCTTATGTCTTCCTCTCCCTCCTTGGGCAGTTTGCAATCCATCTGTTTTTCTTGATTTCTTCTGTCAAGGAGGCTGAAAAACACATGCCAGAAGAATGCATCGAACCAGATTCTGAATTTCATCCTAATCTAGTAAACACAGTTTCTTACATGGTTAGCATGATGCTCCAGGTCGCTACCTTTGCTGTGAACTATATGGGACATCCATTCAATCAGAGCATTTCTGAAAACAAGCCCTTCTTGTATGCACTCACAGCTGCTGCTGGTTTTTTTGTTGTCATTACTTCTGATCTATTCAGGGACATGAATGACTGGTTAAAGCTGGTGCCTTTGCCACCAGGGATGAGGGATAAGCTATTGATATGGGCTGTTCTTATGTTTTTGAGTTGCTATTCATGGGAGAGATTGTTGAGATGGGCTTTCCCTGGTAAGATTCCAGCTTGGAAGAAAAAGCAAAGGCAGGTTGCCGCTAATATTGAGAAAAAGAAGCAGCTTTAAATCAATTAGTAGGTGGAAAGGCACAAACTAGATGAAGCACCATGGCAGATGCTCTGTGGTAGGTTATATACAGTGACTGCTTAAAGGGGCGTTTCCATTCAGCTCTGTGCAGTCGGTGATAGGCTATTTTACTTGCTCACGCCGATGAGAAAACTTTTGAGATATGCACAATTTTGTCCATTTGAAGAAAGACCTTTTCCTGTGTTGTGAAATCGAACCATCTTCAATCAGTTTTATCGTAGGATGGGTTCCAATGGAGAAGGTTTTCCCAAGGGCTGCAGTATTCCATTTTGTAATGGATCAATTTGCTGGCCATATAGAACGAAATCTTCCATTTTTATTATTATTATTATTTTGTTTTGGTCACATTTACTTTTTTTATAACATTTCGGACTGTCCTTGTACTAACATTTCTAATTTGTATTTGAAAACTTGGGCGGAAGCTGAATATTTTTTATAGATTTTCTGAATTTCTGACTTGTATGCTCCGGATGATGGGCATATATATGTGGACCAGAAGTTTGGACATATGAACATTATATTATTTCCACGTGCTTGACGGTGGAACTATCGTAGTAAGTCGACACTCAAAATCTTTAAACAAATTAGAAAGTGTTAATGCAGGGAATTAGACAGAGGTCAAAATGGTTGGTATTCATGCATCTGAGATCAGGTACCGAAATTTTCCATGGTGGTCAATTTTTGGACATGGGGAAATCATATATGTTGCGCAAAGAAAAGGTTATGGGGATGCACATGGTTAGGCAAACACTGACACTAAAACAATACTTGGAATAATGTACAGCTTTAACAACGTTGTAGTCCCAAATTGATGTTGATGTGCATCAGCTGGAATATAGGCTGCCTTAGGAAGATCATTTTAATTGGACGGATGACCAGGGTAAATGATATGGATAAGTCAATTGATGGTATTGTGGTTTCTCATATTTGTTTATATTGTGCTTCCTGGTGCATCGTGACTGTTTCTGGATGTGTGGTAACAATTGAAATGGAAAAAATTCAAAAGACATTTATATGTTTGCTAGCTAAAGTAGACAGCAGAAATGGATAGAAAGTAAATAAACGATTTTCACTTTAAAGTTCACTTTTTTATTTAAAATTAGAGACAAATTGATGTAGGACAGCAGAAAATAATGTGAGAAGAAAAATATATAGATTTGCAAATTCCCTTCACAAGAGAGAATCTTTTAAGTGACTAGGGTTAGATCGATCAAATTAATAATACGATAGTTTAGTAGGCTTCGTGAAAATTTCAATGATGGTCTTGCCTTACGTGACTATTGAATTATATGGTCTCGCACCATGATTTCACATCATTGATGAGGAAAAAGGTATTACACTTTGAAATTAGATATAACTATAAAACCGTTTCCTATAACAATATTTTATCAAAATAAACGAAGATTAATTTTGTCAAACATCAACTCAATTTCCTTTTCCTTTTTTTTTTCCCCCTTCCTTCGACAAACCAAACACGAAACAGATGTAATTCCTTCCATTTGCTTCGCATATTATCAAACACAAAAGAAAAGACTACGCTCTATTCTATTTTCTTTTGTCCCATCTGCTTTTGGTCCATTATTATTCTAACTAAAATTACGAACGCAGGAAAAATTCAACCAGAAAGGCAGAAATTGATGAAGTTCAGGAGACATGCATATAAGGTATACTATTCTGGATTGGAAGCTTTCATTTATCAGTTGGCTGATGTTTCGATTTCAAAATTTTGAAAGTTAGGAGAGAACTCAGGGATTAGGAGGAAAAAAATATATATATATATTTTTTAAAAATTACACAAATCCCACAAAATAAAAATTAATTCTAAAAATAGGAAACTTGAACTCGTCTCTTGAAGAGACGAGATTAGAGATTAGTATAAATATACTAAACTCATCTCTTGAAGAGATAAGGACAAAATCAACCTCATTGGTTGATTTTACAACACTAAATTCATCTTTTCAAAAGACAAGATCAACTTAAAATTTGAATTATTTTTATTCTAGTGGCATTTTTGTAATTTTTTAAAAAATATCAATATTAATTTCCTTTTCCCGAGAATTTAAGAAGAATTACCGTCATTTTATGAATAATGAATCGATCTACGAGCTATACTTTTTCATGAGAAATTACAAAGTTTAAGTAAGTAACGAACCAAAGCATATTATAAAGTTTTATCGTATATTGCAATTTATAAGGAATTTATGAACTTTGACTGCTTTTACATTACACAGGAACAAATTCAAAAAACCAAATCAAGGTGCATTTTAGCGACTTCTGCAGTTTTATAAGATCTGAAGCGAAATAACATTTTACAAAAAAAAAAAAAAAAAAAGAGAAAAAAAAAAGAATGATTATACTTAATGTGATAACATAGGCAAATCCAGGAACAAAGGTTGAGTAGAGAATCGTGGATTCGAATACAGCAAGACATGTTTTTCTTGACAAACTCTTTTGGGCATTTGCCCCTTGCATTGAAGCATTCTAGTACTGCAGGTATGTTTTTGATATATGCTTATATTTATTTGGAAAGGATTGATATTGGTGAACTAAGTTATATCTATTAATTGTTTGTAGGCACGTAGTCACAGTTGATGACACTTTTTTGTATGGCAAGTACAAGCACAAACTGTTCATCACAATAGTAATAGATGAGGCAAATCATATAGTTCCATTAGTGTATTATCTTATCGACGAGGAGATAGATGACTCATGGAGTTGGTTTCTTGCAAATTGCTGGAACACGTTATCAAGGATCGTTCAAACATCTACTTAATATTCGATCGGCATGTTGGTATTTAGACTACAGTTGAAGGTAAGCATGCTGTGTAGCCTAGAGGTGGCCATGATACTGGTGTATCAGGCATGTTGCTAACAACTTCAACTTGAAGGCCAAAAGTAAGGAATGTAATGAATTAGTTAAAAGAGTAGCATACCAAACACAGATGAGAGTGTTTCATGGTTACTTCAATGCAACAAAGTCGAGATATTTTCACGAGTTGCATCCATGTATATGGACTTTATCTTACGATGAAGGCGTAAGATTCGAAATAGTACAACAAATATGACTGAAAGTTACAATTCCTTCTAAAAGATGCTCGGTGCTTAGTTGTAGCAGCATTAGTGAAAAAAAACTTTGTACAATTGCAACTCCATATTCAATAGGCAAAGACGGGAGGCTAGCAAAGCAATGAATTTAGGTATGTTGCTGACATCGTATGTTGTAAAGAAGTTTGAGAGGTGGAACAATGTAGCAAGTGCCTATCGGGTAACATGTTTTGACTATCAGGAACAAATATTTGAGGTTCTAACCGCTCCGTGCCCTACAATGTATGGCCAAATGGGACATCACATTCACAAAGTAGAGTTGTGAGTAGGTAGATGCACATGCAATAAGTGGCAGACATATACAATTCCATGCTCCTCTGCAATGGTAGTAATGGGAACTCTGCACATGGATTGTGTTGCCAAGTAGGGCAATGGTATAGATGGGAGAATTAGCTATGGGTGTATGGGCGATCCTTCATACATGTAGCAGATAAGGTTAATTGGACTCCTCTCAACATTTCAAAGCAGCACCCCATTCCAGGCCTATTAGGAAAAGGGTAAGGCCTAAAGAAAAATGATTCCAAAATGAGATGGATATTCCAGATACCCCATGAGGTTATTCATGCAATTTGTGAAGGCAGACAGGCCACAACATCAAAAGTTGTTCTAGTAAGTGAGTGGGTAATATGACCCTTACAGGCCAGTCGAGTCGTAGTGGTATTTGTTTGGCTCATGTCATTTCTTTTGCAACATTTAAGTCGCATACTTTATCTATTCTTGCTTCTTTTTGTAGATATACTTCTGCTAACACTATTCCTTACTTTCTTTCTTATAGAAGGATCCAGACCGCTCGATGACTCCATACTTACAGGACAGCCTGTTCATAATCGAGATTAGCATGGGAGGGATAGGTAAGATTATTTCATGATTCAATTACTTAGATCATTTAGACAAAGTTTGTCATGGATTTGTTTCCAAATGCAGAAGCACGTAGTATTACATTATCGTCGTAGAGAGGCGGAGCTCAGACGACAGGACGACATGCCTATAGTTGTAGATAAGAGACTTGTTCCATTTCTCCCTCATGCTGTTTCATAGGTGTTGCTCATATACTGTTTGTACAGTTGGATTGACATCTTATTACAGCTCTAGTAAAGAGATGACGTCCAGAGACCCACACGTTTCACATGTTGATGGACGAGTGGACTGCGACGTCACATGACGTTGTTGCAGTCACCGGCCTGCTCATCGATGGCCATGTAGTTACTGGCACATCTAGAAATGATTGTCCAAAGTTATGCCACCAATTATTGGGAGTTAGACCATAGCTTGAGTGGAACTGGGTGACAGAGCACACCAGGTGGATAGTTGAGTGGGATGGTAGGCGCGATCGCATTGTCGAGGTACCAAATATTCCCACTGGCACATCTATAGATTATTTCGACTGGTATTATGCGATCATCAGGCGTTGGATTAGTCGTGCAGGGGTCATTATTCGATATATGGTAATTTCACCGACTACATAAACTATATATGGATGTATACTATATTTATTATTCACTGATCTACTTGTTCCCTTCGATTGCAGGCAATTTCATCTATAGAGTCCCAAAGATGCCATCAGAGGACACTCCTACCACCGCACGAGATGTCATTCGTGTAATGGATGAGTTTACGAGACATAATTTGAATGATCCAGTGCCAGCACCAACACCAGCACTTGAAGACCCACAACCTCAGCCTGTATAGAGATGGTGGCCAACTAAAGAGAGGCGTGAGCGGGGACGAGGTTAGGGTCAGGAGTGAGGGCGAGCCCGAGGTATATATATCCCTCGCATGCCCACGCATCTTATGAGCTACGCATTCTATAGTTTCTTCCTTCCAAGCCTGGTCCATCATCATCATCATATGCTCATCTAGATGAGACCCCCATGGCAGACATATCATACATCAAGTTTTACGTCCCCTTTGCTCCACAAAAGAGGCAATCGTCACCACCACATAATACGGGGGAGGGACTCACCCAGGTAGAGCGAGACCCAATCCTATTTTATCCTTATGGTGCCGGTGGTGGAGATGGGGATGCCACACTCACACAAGTTAATCCGACTATGGAGCTTCTCCATCAGGATGTCCATCAACGTACACCATTCCCTTAGACTTTTGTCAGGCGAGGACGAGGGAGGCCGGGCACCCAGCAGTAGTTATTAGATAGATTTTTATCTTTTATGATTCTTGTATATAGATTTTTATTTTTTTCTCATTGTTGTTTGTAGTTATTAGAACATTCATGCAATTAACTCATCATTCATTCGATTCTTCCATATTATGAGTTTTTTATTATGTTTGTTGTGAATGGTTTTACACTTTTGTTGTGATTGAATGAATTGAGTTTGGCACGGAGCTTTGATAGATTGGGTTTGGGAATACTATCGTGGTTGAGTTATGAAGTCTGGAAATTGTTTAACCATGGTGGATGATGGCTAATGAATGATTTATATGATTGATTGTTACGATTTTGACAGGTTTTAACAAGTAATGTAATAAGGGGAACATTTATGATTTTCAATATAGGAGGGGATAGGTAGTGCTGACCTCATCTCTTGAAGAGACGATGTCTTACTTGGCTTAATCTTAAGACCTCGTCTCTTCAAGAGACGAGGTTCCTCAAAAACATCGACCTAGTCTCTTCAAGAGATGATGTCAACTTACCTAAAGCTGAGATTATTTTGATCCTAGTGACGTTTTTGTAATTTTTTAAAAATAATAATATTTTATTCCTTTTCCAAAAGAAATTGCTCTTCTTCATTTTAGTTTGATAGTGGTGGCCCCACCATCCTAGATTGACAGCCAATATATGTTTGTGTAATTTAGTCATATGCTATAGTTATGGTGCTGATCTATTCCACTAATAAATCATGCAATGCAACCAAATATAGCTAATGGTGACTTAAAGTTGGAATTCAGTCCTATCTGTTTCATGTAAGTCTAAATCCTCTATATTTATGTCATATCGCTTAATAATTATCTAATTTTATGTCATAAGTCATAAGATATAATGGAAGGATTTACTAGTGCAAACACATAGATATGTAAGGCTTAAATGACTAAGTTGAAACATATAGGACTTAATTGAATTATGACATAGATAAGTGAGACTTCATTGGCTAGTCTAAAAGAGAAAATGACCTCCATTGAACTTTGATGAAAATATAAAGGAGTTCCAGTGTATAATCCCATTATAATAGTAACATATAGATCTAATTATTTTGCGCAAAGGATGTGTCATGAGCTATTCTAGCTCAGTTTGTTTTTTCGAGCTCGTTTAATAAACGTACCTAGTTTGAGCTCAAAATGAAACTTGTTTATTCATATGGATCGAGTTAATATTTTTTTAAGGCTCATGAATAGGCTCATTAAGAACTCACGAACATGAACAATAATATTACTTTTTATATATAATTATTTATATTAACATAATATTATACATAATTATAAATATAATTATTTATGTAAACAAACATGAGCTTAGGATTTTGACTAGTGCTTAGGCTTATTCAGGATTGTTAAACCAAATCACCATAATGAGCTGAGCTCCGGCTTGCAAAGTTAAGCTCAAATTGGAATCTACACTTTTTGGACTCATTAAAAATTCGATTTGTTTAGAGCCTTACTCACGTAATATTATGTAAACGTATCTTAAAAATCTCAGTTTTACTAGAAACTTTTTTACAAGAGATTTGTCACTTATGTAAAAAAGTGCTAAAGAATGATATAGAATCAAATTTATAATGTTTATAAATTAGGTAAGAGCTAGTAAGATAAATTTCAATAAACAGGTGTCTTGGGTTAATTATTCTAACGGCACCTGAATTTTCTCGATTTAATAATTTTGTACCTAAAAAATTTTTTACTCACAAAAATACATAAATTTTTTAAATCTTATACCTATGGTACTTTTAGTTAAATTTCAGCCAAAAGTCTAGTAAAGTGGTGATCTGGCAGAGAATTTAATTAAGAAAATAATTTCTTTTCCCACATCAATATATTTATTCTTTTTTTCTTTTTTCCTTTAATTTTTCTCTCTCTCTCTCTCTCCTACCACTACTTCTTCTTTGTCTTCTTCCCACAAAAACGACATGTCCTCTCCCTCTTGAATTTTTCATATTGAAGATGAGCCCCATTTTTAGAGTTTAGATATGATGCACCTCTCTCCTCCTCCTTTGCCTTCCCTCCCCTCTCCCTCCTTTCCTTTCCCCTCGCCTTTGTTTCACCTCTCTCTCTCTCTCTCTACATCGCCACTCTCTCTTTGTGGAATCTCTCTTTGCCCCCCATAACCACCAATTACCTACCCACACCACAACCCACTTATCACCATCCCCAACAGTCGCTGAAACCACCAAGTTTCACCAACTTTGACCAGCTACTGCCATTTCCAGTAACCTGAAACCCTTACCCAACAATAATCACTAGACGATCATAAGCCACTGCCAACACCTAAATAACTAGAAAACCACCACCATGCAATCACCCCAAACCCCCACCAAGACTGAACCACTAATCAACCTAACTCGCAAACACTAAACATGATCGCACACACTAGCTAACCCCACTCTGCCACTTAAAGTTCCAATTGTTCTTTCCTGGTTTGTTTTTTCAGTTTTTTTTTTTTTGGCTAAATGATCACTATGATCTTAATACTTTTGCTGAAAAATCATGAAATTTTTCATGATTCATTAACTCCTCTGACAAAAAAAAAAAAAAAAAAAAATCATTGCTTTTTTCTCTCTTCTTTCTTACATCAACATCTTTAAAAAAGTGGGAAAAAAACCATTATAAAAAATTCTTTTTCCTTTCTTTTCGGTTCGCTTTTCCTCCCAGACTCTCATTTCTTTATAGAAAGTTGCCAACAATTTTTCTAGGAAAAATTGGAAATGATAAGCTCTTTGAGATGTGTTTTTTTGTTTAATCATCTGGGTTATAAGCTTGTGTTGTTATTGAAAGTTTTACATAAATTGATACCAAAAACAATTTTTCAAATGTTAAAAGCCAATGGCCAGGAGCTTTTGAAAGTGAAAGAGAACAGGAGGAGAGAGGAGACAATTTTTAGGAGTAAAAGAAGAAGAACCAGTAGTGAAGTGGGAGAGAGGAAGAGAGAGAGAGAGAGAGAAGTAAAGAAAGAAAAAAAAAATCCCCTTTAGGAAATAAATATATATTTTTAATTTAAATTCTCAACCACATTAGTACTTTATCAGACTTTTGGCTAGATTCTGGCCAAAAGGATCATGAGTATAATATTAAAAAAAGGACCATGAGTATAATATTTAAAAAGTTTAAATTTTTTTTGGGTCAAAATTTGTTTTAGGTATAAAACTGTTAAATCGAGAAACTTGCCACCAAAAAAATTAAACCCAAGTGTCTTGATCATGACAAATTTTTGTGGCATGTACTGCACATTGAGTTTTAGCCAGTTGCGGGTGTTTTTGGGCAAGCGTAAAATGTTTCGTTATAAGATTTAGGAGTTAGCCAACTCAGCTAGCTTAGAAAGACAAAGAAAAAGGATTTATTGCATCGGTCTCAAGTTGAATATGTTGTTTCCAATGTTGTTGGCAATGGAAACTTCACCACCAATAAACATAATTGAAATGCATGACTTAACTCCTTCTACAAGGACATTTAAGTCGACAATTTTGCACCATTCCAGATCTAATAAGTACCACTTCACCACCTTCGATGATACCAAAAATAATTACAAGTTCTATGATGGGTATAGGATATATTGTACCTATAGCTCACCCTCGGTCTAACAATTAAAATTGGATGTAGAGTTAAAGAATTTTCCGAGTATTTTAAGAAACTTTTAGTAGCTTTTTTGTTCTGCAATCGCATTAGTCAAAAAGGAGTAATAATCTTTATTTCTTGGAATTTCTACATAATCAGTTCAAAGGCGTAATAATTCTTATTTTGGGGAATTTATATATGTGAAAGATTTGATGTATTAGTACATAATCTTTATTTCTTGGAACATCCAACTTTCTTGTATATGTAAACACCAAATTATGAATGAAAAAGTGGATGTTTAACAAAAAATTAAAATCGTTGTTCTTTCTTCCTGCCCTGCTACTATTTTTATTTTTTAAGCCTAAAGTTTTGATATTTACCATGACATCAAAGCATTCAAAAATCTTAGCCTATGAATAATGAAAATAAAACACTAGCAAGCTTTGTCTCCAAAAAGACGAAGAAAAACTCATACTTTAACCCCTCTTTAACTCCATAGCTTCTTCTAACACAACAACTGTAGCATTCGCACTCTCAATTCTTGATGGTAAAAACTACCAAGTTCGGGTTGTCAAAATGATAAATCGGGAGGCTTTGGTTTATGGCAGTTTGTTAAAATTGAGAGGCAACCATAGTCTTTCGATAATAACCCAACTCTCAACCAATCAATGGCTCGTGAGGTTGAGATAGTAGAAGCTCCTAGAGCTTTATCTCATATTAAAGTGCAATTTTAGATTCAACATTCAATAGAACTATGACTTATGAAACACCAAACGAGACATAGGACAAACTTAAGGAGATGTACATGGGGAGTAAAATAAAAAAAAAGAAGAAGAAGAAGAATTCATATTCTAAATTTGAAGAGGGAGTTTGAAGTTCAAAGGATGAAAGATAATGAAACCATTAGAGAGTCTGCTGATAGACTTATTGAAGTTGTTAAAAATATTGGACTTCGTTGTGAGGAACTATTAGATCAAAGGGTTATGGAGAAAATTATGGTGAACTTACCTAAAAGATTTGAGTCAAAGATTTCTTCTCTTGAAGACTTAAATAATTTGTCTCGAATTTCTTTATCAGAGCTAGTCCATGCTTTTCAAGATTAAGAACAAAGAAGATCAATTAGATAAGAAACCATCGATGAATGAGCTTTTCTTGCTAAACAAAAGAAAATAGCGAAAATTAGAGAGAACAAGCAATTTAGTGAAAAGAAAGATAAGTAGAGGAACGAGGGCTAAGGAAGTAAAAGTGGTGGCAAAAAGAAATACTCTCCATGTCCTCATTACAAGAAGATGGGTCATTCTAAGAATTATTTCTAATTTACGCTAAATGTGCAATGTCAACAACGTAAATAATTTGACCATATAGAGAAAGTATGCAAGAACAAAAGTCATCAACAGTGGCAACAAAGTGTAAAAAACTAATAGCAATGCCATATAGAGGAGTTGTATGATACTACATGCTATGCAATAAATAATTCTACTAACACTTGGTTTGTTAATAGTGGTTACGGTATGATACCCAATTTAAGCAGTTTTCAGGAGTTAGATCAATCATACAAGTCTAAAGTGAATATTGGAAATGAAGAATTTGTCGATGTTAAAGCCAAATGAATTGTTGTGATTGAGACTTTATTATGTACTAAATGCATTTCAAAATGTGTTGTTTATGTGCAATTTAGATCAATTAACTAATTTTGACTTAGTAGAACCCTCCATGTGCTTTTTTACTCCACATTAACACATCATGTCAAAACATGAAAAACAAAATACATGTTGCATATTTATGGAAAACCTTAAAAACACAATTCACTTTATTGTAATTTACCCTTACTTTTATACAATACAACTTGGGTTGTGTAGATGGAGAGTTCTTCTTAGGATGGTCACATACGAATTGTGTAGATCTTGTACCTTGCATATGACTTAAGAGTGCTGCTGAGAAAATTACACTTGTTAATGGGGTGAATTAAAAAGAATGATGAGAGAAGGAACATATAGTCTTAGTGTCTTAAATGCACAAGTGACAGGTAAAGCAGCTTGAGTAACTTACACGTCAACTTTACAGTTCTTAAGTAAATTGAAGTTGTAACATACATAAATTATCTTGTTCGATCTTTGTGAATACTCTCTTTTATGCGATGTTGTTTGTCTTTTCTCCAAAAGTTCTAAAATGAGGAGTGACTAAGTATTTATAAGCACTTAGCATGAATATTGATCGTTAAAACATCTCAGTGATTGATGGATGAGATGGAGTAAAACTCACATCATGTTTACCATAAATGAGCTTATTATGAGTCAAGGCCAATAGTCTTTATCCTATGTGCAATTTGGGAATGTGCATGGTATGGTTCGATCCGATTCGCCTCTCAAATTGAATTGAACCACATATTACGATTCTAATTTCATTCTCATAAATGATCATGTCTAAATAAAAAAAAATCAAGATAATCAATTTTTTAAAAAATAAGCTATTAAAAGAAAAAAATATATATTTGATTTTTTTTAAAATATAAAACAATGCAGTACCATTTGAATAGTACGGTTCAATTTAGTGTCTTGAACCCCAAGCCATTTACTCTTCATCGAATCATTTCAAATAGGAACTGAAATTTTGGTTCAATCCAATATGATTCATAGTTCAATCAACTTTTTTGCTCAACCTAGGTGCATAAGCCTATTTAAAAGAGATTGGAAACGGCGAACCAATTCAATCATCAATGACCTTATACCAAACCAAATTTCCTTAAGTCATCCCAATAACTAAATCGATCTTGTTGAACCTATCACTTTACCTACAGGTCAAACTCAAATATAAATAATAATATTTATATATTAAGCCAATTTATTGGTCGAAAAAATTAAATATAATTTTTCTTGTTAAGAAGATTAATGTTCACTAAATTACTATGGTCTTAACATCTACAGTATTAGTTTCAAACATTTCATTTGATTCAACAACATATAACATACAGTTAAATATAGATAAATTAGTGTAGTGGTAGGCCTTTCATAGACGTACTTCTTTGTGAGACAAACATCAAAGAAATTATTCGATAATCATTTCAATAATCATCTGGGAAAAAGAATAAAATATTACTATTTTTAAATAAATTATGAAAATGCCATCGGGAAGAAAATATTCCCGATTTTAGGTAACATGGCCTCGTCTCTTGAAGAGACGAGGTCATAAGTGCCTGACCTCGTCTCTCCAAGAGACGAAGTCTCATTATGAGAAGGACCTTGTCTCTCGAAGAGACGAGGTTGCACCGCATGTGACTTCGTCTCTTCAACAGACGAGGTCACTCACTAATGACCTCGTCTCTTGAAGAGACGAGGTCATCGCAATTTAAACCCCGCGCCATCTTCTTCTTCCCTATTTCCCCCTTTCGTCGGAACCCTAATTGCGCGATTTTTTCCGATTTTGGTGGCCGCAATCCTCAAATCGACTCCTAGTTGTTCTCATTCGGCTGATTTAATTGCTCCCAAGAGATTTTGTGTGAAACCACCGACGGCGAACATTGAGGTTGGATTTCTACGTTTTTTTTCGTATGTTTTTTCAATCATTCATGCTATATTGTTGAATGCCGATTGAATGTGTTGTTAAAATATTATTTTTGTGATTCCGACGTCGAAGTTTTTTTTTTTCTTCTTGTATGTTGTATAGATATATATATATATAATTTGCATAAGAAAAAATACTGTCCTAAGTAGTTATTATTGGATAATTATTTTAGGAATTTTAGTGTGGAAAAAAAAAAAAAAAATAACTTCTATTGTTGTTAATGGGGTGTATTAGTATTTTAGCTTTGGTATGGCGCTTTGGTATGGCATGGAAATTTGCGATGAAAAAATCTAATATTTGTAAGAAAGCAGAGTAGCTTAGAAAATTAAATTTGAACTTTGAAAGGAAGCTGCAGCTTTAGGAATTATGTTAAATATTACGAGGAATGCAATTCATAAGTGTAATTTTGTGAATTTGATGCATTGAAGCTAATTTTGATGAGATGGTAGGATTTGTGAGGAAATAGATAAGGCGAAGTTCATATTGTACGCTCATGGTAATATTGTGCAAGGGGATTATGGTTTTGGTTATGATAAGCGGCTGATTGCTATGGTCAGTATTAGTAGGAATTCAACATATGAGCAGATAGTGGAGATTATTTGCAATAGACTAAAGGTAAATAGGTGTACACATCGGGTGAAGCTATATCATAGGGTAGCTATTGGAGATAGGACACTAAGTTATGATATTATTCCAGTGACCGATGATGATGCGGCACAAGAGATGTTGGTGTACACGGAAGGCTCAGTAGCTGTTTATGTGCAGATATTGGAAATTGAATTGTCACAGGCACCTGTAGGGAAAATGGGCATTGATAGAAGTATTGGGAGCCAGGGGTTGGTAGACTAAACTCTACTCCAGTTCAGACAATATGCAGTGCACAAGTGGAAATAGGTAACTTTGAATTTTGTGGACCTACATCGGTAAGTGGTGATGATATGGATGCTGTGCAAGACTCATCGGTAAGTGAATCCAGTAACGACTATGATGATGATGAAAATGTTAATGTCGAAGTTTTTCGACAACAATATGCTTTACCCGAGTAAACAAAGGGGAAATAACTGGGACCGTTTCATTGCTCTTACTGACGTTGATGCAGTAGGGAGCTCAGCACCAGTTCCGTTTTTCAATGCTGAAGTTAGTAGTGCTTACGCAGCATATGATGATGAGCAGGAAATGAGTGCTGGGAATTGGAGCTTTAGTGATGAATTCAAGGTCGGGATGCGTTTTGAGACCAAAGACCATCTCATACGGGCAGTTAAAATGCGGCACATAACGAACCATTATAATTTCAAGGTAGTGGATTCGGACCCAAGAGCATGGGCAGTGAAATATACTGATATCCATAACAGAGGTTGTAAGTGGAGACTCAGAGCCAGTTATAAGAAATATGGTGGGTGGTTTCACATCACTAAATATGAAGGATCTCAAACCTACTTGGATGAAATCACTGGACAGGATCACTCTCAGTTGGACTCCACCGGCTTGTCCAGGGCCATAATATTGCATATCCGCAATTCTCCAGATGTGAAGGTGAAGGATCTCCAAACGAATATATTAAAACAATTCGGGTATAATGTTCATATCAAGAGAATTCGTGAGGCAAAGAGAAAGACCATTGAGCAGGCGTATGGAAGTTGGGAGGTGTCTTATGTGGAGCTCCCGCATCTACTTAATGTAATTACCGAGGCAAATCTAAGAACAAAGGTTGAGTGGCAAACTCAAGATTCAAATACCACCGGCCACGTATTCCTAGATAAGCTTTTTTGGGCATTTGATCCTTGCATTGAGGCGTTCCACTACTGCAGGTATGTATTGTAATCATGGTTAAATTTTGTTTTAGCTGATTGATATTCACTAACTAAGTTATATACATTAAATCATTGCAGACCTGTGATCACAGTTGATGGTACCTTCCTGTATGGCAAGTACAAGCACAAATTGCTTATTGCAGTGGCAGTAGATGGGGGAAATTATATAGTCCCATTGGCATATGCTCTTGTCGATGAGGAGAAGGCGGAAACGTGGACTTGGTTCCTTGCAAAAGTGTTGGAACACGTCATCAAAGACCGATCCAACATTTGCTTAATATCGGACCGGCATGCTGGTATCGAGTGTGGTTGAAGGTGAGAATGCGGTGTGGCCTAGAGGGTGGCCTTGGCGCTGGTGTATCCGGCATGTTGCCAGCAATTTTAATTCGAAGGCCAAAAGCAAAGAATGCAAGGAAATAATAAAAAGAGCTGCCTATCAAGCCTAGAGTCGAAAGTTCCACGGATACTTTAATGCAGCACTTCAAAGCAATCCTTGGATAGCACGATATTTTCGCGAGTTGCCTCCATGTATGTGGACTTTATCTTACGATGAAGGTGTTAGATTTGGCCAAGGTACAACAAACATGGCAGAGAGTTACAATTCAGTTATAAAAGATGCCAGGTGCTTACCTGTGGCAGCATTGGTAAAGAAAACCTTCTACAATTGTAACTCCATATTTAATAAGCAAAGGCATGAAGTCAGCGATGCCATGAGTATGGGTAAGTTGCTCACAGAATATGCTGTAAAGAAGTTTGAGAGATCGAACAACATATCCAGTTCCCATAGAGTTACATGTTTCGACTACCAAGAATGGATATACGAGGTGATAACTGCACCACGTCCAACAATGTATGGTCAGAAGGGGGACCATATACAAAAAGTGGAGTTAAGAGCATGTAGATGTACGTGTAGCAAGTGGCAGACATACAGAATTCCATGCTCACATGCGATGACAGTAATGGGCACAATGCACATGGATTGTGTTGCCTACATAGGACAACAGGTGGGACCATCAGCTAAGAGTGTATGGTCATTTCTTCATTCCTGTAGTCGATAAGGCAAATTGGACTCGTTTGGACTTAGCAAAGTAGCACCAAAAGCCATGACTTATTAGAAAAAGGGATCGGCCGAGGGAGAAACGATTCCAGAATGAGATGAATATTCGAGAGGGCCCTCGAGGTTATTCATGTGATTGTTGTGGGCAGCGGGACCATAACATAAGGAGTTGTCCAAATGCGGGCTCGGCGGGTAGAGTAGTTATGGGGCAGTCGAGTCGTAGTGGTAATTCTTTATTCTCATATGTTTTTATTACTGCACTAATGAGTCAGAGAGGTGGCGCCCATAGACTCATACAATCCACATGACCACGAGAGAGTGGTCTGTGATCTTACAGGATGTTGCTGTCCTCACGGGCCTCCCCGTAGATGGATTGGCAGTTACATGCACGGCTAGGCTGGATTAGCCTGATTTATGCGAGGAGTTGCTAGGACTCTGGCCCGAGCCTGGCGTAGACATGGATGGTGGTCGCCTGAAGATGTCATGGTTGGATAGCCACTTCACTGACCTACTTGATTTTACTGATGATATGATGATCAGACGCTACGCTAGGGCGTACATTTTGCTGCTGCTTGGGGATTTATTGTCGCAAACAAGTCCTCTAATTACGTCCATCTTATGTACCTCTAGCTGCTCCGAAACTTTGAGAGGCTCGAGCAACACGCGTAGGGAGCAGCCTGTTTGGCTTGGCTATACAGGCAACTATGCTTGGCTTCCCACGTCGACACAGGGGACATGGCAGGACTATTAATTGTCCTTCTGATATGGGCATGGAAGCATTTCCCCCACATTGCCCCAGTATGTCGACTGCACACATTAGTTATCGCACCGCCCACTCATCAGCCATTGGGTGCGACTTTTGATGTGACCCGTGTATCCACCCATCTGCTGATTGAGTACCGCGCTTCTTTTGATCGACAGATGGCACATTAGGTATGATATCCGTTCCCTTCTATACCTCAATTGATTTCCAATGTCTTGTACTCTTAAATTGCTATAGTACGATCGTTTACTTATGCAATAGTTCACTCTTCCTACTTCATCAGGTGGTGTGGGACCCCTATAGTTCCATCTTGCCTTTCCTGTCTCCATACTGCCTAGCGGGTAGCGATGTTTGGTGTGCACGAGGCCCACTGGTTTGCTTTTACCTAGTCGAGCACTACTATCCTGACAGAGTGCTTAGATAGTTTGGTAGCTTCTAGGGGATCCCAACGCCCCCCCGCGCCGACATGAGACCCCTCCATGAGATTGACATGAGAGAGCGTTTCGAGTGGAACTGGCAGGTCGAGCACGCCAGGTGAATAGCTGAGTGGGATGCTCGGCGTGATTGTGTAGTTGAGCTGCTAGATTTGCCTACTAGGACATCTGATGATTACTTCCAGTGGTATCATGCGATCACCCGACGCTGGATCGGTCGCACGAGAGCTATCATACGATACATGGTAAGATCACTGTCTCTGTAAGCTTTGTATGGACTTCTACTGACTTGGCAGTTATTCACCGATATACATTTTTTCTATTACTCGTAGGCTGATTTCATTTATAGCGTCCCATACATGCCCCCAGAGCTTACTTCATCCACTGCACGAGATGTCTGTCGTGTAGTGAAAGAGTTTATGAGGTTGAATTTTAATGATCCAGTGCCACCAGCTCCACCATCAGCAGCAGCTTAGGATGACCCACAGTCTCAGACTGTACAGAGACGACATCCTCTTAGAAAGAGGCGTAGGCGGGGACAGGGTCGGGGTAGGGGTCGGGTTGGGGACAAGCTCGTCCACCAGGTATACAGATCAAAGATGAGCATGAGCCGTCCGATCTACCTTCACTTGATGAGCCTGGTTTTTCCCAAGTCATTCATGACGAGGTTGGCCCGTCATCCACATCTTACAATATGGGGGACACCCCCATGTCAGACCCATCATACATTGAGTTCTATACCTCCTTGGCTCCACAGAAAAGGTGACTATCGCCATCACATGATATGGGGAAGGGCCTCACACAAGTCGAGCCAGACTCTGTTCCATTCCATCAGTACAGTACTGCTGCTAAAGATGAGGCTGCTGCAGTTACAGAGCTTGATCCATCTACACAACATCCTCATCTGCGTACCCCGTTACCCAGGACGTATGTGAGGCGGGATAAAGGCCGAGGGCGAGGGAGGCGGGACACACAGCAGCAGCAGTAGTAGAGGATAGATTTTCTTATTTTGATTGTTCTATATAGTTTCTTACTTTTTTGTATTATTCTTGTATGTAGATTGCACTCCTTTTCTCTTGTACATTTTATGAAAACAATCAATCAGCATTTCATTTCATTTCATATTATGTGTTACGAATCTACAAATTCCCATATTTTGATTGTACTGTGCTGAGAAAGCATCACAATACTTCTATTATTGAATGATTGGGATTGAGAATGTGTGTTTAGGCAGATTAGTATTATAACTGTGTTGTATTTAGATTAGGTTTGGGAATACTACAGTTTCTTTGTCATTTAGCTACGGTGGAGCATAATTAATAGCTTGTATAGCTGTTTATATTTGCATTTGACAGGTTTTATATGTAATTTTTTTTGTTTCTCAAGTAATAAAGTCATGTTTTTAGAGGTGGAGCCTGACCTCGTCTCTTCAAGAGACGATGTCCTTCTCAGAATGAGACCTCGTCTCTTGGAGAGACAAGATCCTTCTTAGAATGAGACCTCGTCTCTTCAAGAGACAAGACCATATTGCCTAAAATCGAGAATATTTTCTTCCCGATGACATTTTCGTAATTTATTTTAAAAAAAGAAATATTTTATTCCTTTTCCCTAATCATCTCATATTCAATATTGAATGGTGGAAATATACACTTATATGTACAGGTCTTCTAATAATATGGAAAACGAATTCTTCATTAGAAAAATAAAATAGAAATTACATACATGACCCAAAAATAAAAAGGAGTAATAATAATTCTTCATTTTCCTTTTCTTTTATCCGTATAATGCACAACAAATTTCTAACCTTAGACATCTTGAACTAAACTTCTGGAAAATGGATCATGGGAGGGGGAATACTGGAAGAAATACCGTATAGCTAGTTTAAACATAACCTAAAAAGAAAAGTTCATCACTTTCCTTTCTCATTTAATGATTGAATAATATTAACAAGGGTCTCAGGGGATACAAACAGATTAATTACAAGAGGGGAAATACAATACAACAACATGGCCTCATCAATTGCAAGCCTCCTCAAGTCATTCACGTCATAAACTTACATTTAGCTAAGGAAGCTCAGCTCAAAGAAGTTGGTTTTCAGGGCTTGCTGCAAGAATTCCTGATCTTTTGGACATCTTCAGAGCAAGACTGGAGATTTTTGTACTCTTCTGTATCCGCAAATTTCTCTTTAGCCTGAGATTATGTCAGAATATATATTTTATTTTAATTTAATTTTGGTAAGTATAAGTAAAGGTGAATAGTATAAGCAAGATAAAGAATGAACTGCCACAATATCCCCCAAAAGTGCTAGTAACTTGCCTGCTTAAGGAGGCTATTTAACTCCATCTGAGCACTAAGGATTTCTCCGCAGCTTCCATTAGACTTCGCAATTTCCATATAGACGTTGCATAGTTCCAAGAAAGCACGTGCATACCTCTTAAACCGCTCTTCATCCTTCCATATATCACCACTCTGTAAAAGAGATTTGCATGTTCCAACATACTTGAAGCATCAGGACTTTACTCCATTCTATCTTAAGTAAGTTGTTCGTATGAAGGACATCAAAATCACTGACAAAAACAGTGACGAGTTTGCGACTTTTGCAACAGCATAATACACACATACATATATATATGTATATTTCACAGAATAACCCCCAAAATGCTTAGGTTACATAGAACCACATACTGCAGGACAGACTAACACAGACCTAAAGTAAACATAAAACCCTCAAGCAACCCCCCACCCCCAACCCAAAAAAAAAAAAAAAAAAAAAAAAAGGCTTACCATTTCCCAAGCTAAGCATGTCACTTTTGAGTTGAATATAAAAAAGGAATAAAAGGGGGGCAACTTCTACGAAACAGAAGGAAGTGCCATGAACTAACAAATCTCAATTATATCCAAGAACATCAAGAGACACACCAATAGACTTTGGTGCAAATTTGAAAACAAGTATTAGTCTACTAAGCGAAGTTACAATCATGTGGCTTATTACCTACAGAGAGAACACAAAATCAACACTTTTCACATAATTGCCCAGGCAGATCAAGACTCCATCAACTTTATGATTGTTTCTTGTGGTCCAGAAATAATAGATTGATGCGTGAAGGATAAATTCCAGGCCAACTTGTTAGGATTTGCCAACCTTACTCCTCCATATAACTGCAAAACAACATCATCAAAACTAAAGAACCTTCCTAGCCATACTACTTCCCATATCAGGCTAACTCTGTACCTCTCTAGGGGCAATTAGAATATTTGGTGATGATTTTCTGTCCCCTCGTTGCACTAGTAGCAGCAATTTGTCATGGCCATTCCTTAAGCTATGAGAATTTTTCAGAAGTGAACAGACATTCTTGGATGGCTATCCAAGAGAAAAGGTAGTGTCTAGGGATGTGTTCTAATCTGAAGAAGCTTATGCCACGGAAACATTGGATATGAGGAGACCTTAGGCTTCCTTGATATATAAGGAAACTGAAGGTTTGGCATTCCAAACAAATCAGTGGTCACAAGGAGGAGAAGGCAAAAGGCATTGGTCCAACTGTTAGTCTTGACCCTAAACCAAGGATCACCAACAGACCAATCCCACCCTTGTTCAATGATAGTAGAACTGAGTCTCATGACATGGACAACCAGGTTACTAAATTGCCCTTTTTCCCACGAGTAAACAAGAGTATCATTAGAGCTAGGAATCGTATCCAGGTGCTTTAAGATTCTCATTTCCTATGTTCCAACTGGATAGAGATTTGACCTCATCTCTCAATGGGACGACTTTTCACCACAACTAAGACACATCCCCTGGTATCTTGATGGTCTAGAAATTCCTCCATTTTAAGAGTTGATTGCAAACACAATTAAGCCAAAAGTTTGGATTTGACCAAAGAGGGGGATACCAAATAGGCTTGAGTTGCACAGTTTTATTCCACCTTACCAAGTAAATCACACCAAGACCCCATTCTTCCCTAGGTTTGCACATGATTTCCCAGGACAAATTTAGCACACTTTTTCATCACTAATTCCACAGGAACCAGTGCATCTTTCAGATTAGCTCTCCTTTTGGGAGGATGAAGTTAGTCAAGGTCTCTAGTCAATAGTTGGAGCTGATATAACTCAGACCATCAAGGAAGTCCTTCCTTTGGATTTCCTGCTTAAGGAGGTGTCAAGTTCTCTCTTTATTGGACAATGATTATAATAAATTAAATAGCATGCCAATATGAAAGATAATGCTAATAAAGCAACAAGAAATTAAAGTGAATAAAGTAAACGAGGCCCGAGATTTATAGAGGTTCCTCTTTGTGAATCGGTCCTCTTTTCCAACTCCACGGCTAGGAATCTAGCCATCCATACCGATCGTTCCACTAATCTAATAAATCAAATGAGAGATTACAAACATTAATGATGTCTTACTCTATCTCACAAAACCTAACACCTAGGCTAAACATAGAATTATAAAATACTAGATGTAATCCACTCACAACCACTAAACCTAACTCTCAAAAATAAAGAAAGGATGGTTTTCAATAGAGATACAATAGGTTGCAAAAAATTTAAACACAAAGTACAATGGAATGTGTATGTAAAAAATATAGGCAACTTTTGACGAAGGTTCTGGCAAGCATGTGAGAGGGAGTGTATCAATTCTAATTGTATATGCGTTCGCGTCTTGAGCTAGAACTTTGGCTTCTTTTATATCATTCAAAGATGTAACAGCTCATTTGAATAAATCTCTCTTAAGTAACTACTCTTATTGATCGAAAAAAAGTTATTATCCGGACAATTTGAACTTCGACCTTGTATTTAAAATATCTTCTATTGTCTTCAATAAGCAAACATACTTTTATAACGGTTGATATTATTATGTCTTCTCAATGGATACACTTGGATATATGAATTTTAATTTCCAAAACAATCAGGATTTTTGGTTACAAAGATATGTGTGTACTTATCCAAAACTTCTTTAATAGTGCCGGTTGGTTCATATAAAAAAAATCTCACCGGTCTTCTTATATGATGAATTCTGAAAATCAAACTCTTGTAATGTTATAGAACAATAAACGGCTTCCATAAAAACTTGTCTTAAAGATAATTTTCAAATATGTCCAACTTAAATTTATCCCCATGAATTTTAAATCCTCCTTGAGTGAAACGCATTAGATGCCTTATCCAAATACATCTAATAAGTGGAGCTGGGTCATCATCATTAGTAAAAAGATCTTTTATATGAAAGTTCACAAAATTTTCCTTGTAAATCGCTCTTCTTAGTTTAGAGATTTTGATGCTAGTTCTAACACAAGTTCTAACATGACTTCTTACACTGGTTCTGGTAATGCTCCTAACATAATTTCTAGCAAAACTTCTAACACTGCTTGATCACATGGCTTATGTTGTTGCACATGCAGTTAAATAAATCAAATAACTTTATTTCTTTTGATTATCATCAAAACCAATAAAGAGAAAACTTAACATTCTTCCCTTTTTTGAAAATAACAAAACCTTTTCTCAAAATATATAATATATATATTCAAATAATCCCTATTCTCTCCCCTTTTGTCATCATCTTATAAAATATGCACCAATTCTCTCCCTTAGCAGAATATATATATATATATAATATAATTATACTTAATGGAACCAACAAAAATGATCAGCAATATCAAATTTCATCAATAGAAAGCATAGCCTGATGGTTCCATACAGAATTCATAAGAAAAATAAGAGTCATTCGAAGAAAAGTCTTTTAAACAAAATCAAACATCACAAAACAGACAACATGACAATCAAACATGTAAGTCATCATTTCTTTCGTGGCCTTTTCACTTGCTTTCAAGCTGTGGATTTAATGCAGCCAAGCCTAACAGGTGCAGGATTTTTTGGAGAGTAGAGGTTTTAGGCAAAGTGATCCAATCTTTCCATTTTAGGATGGAAGTTTTGTAGGGTATGCTTAACAAAACATAGACTATTCACCCTTTGCTTTTTGGGTAAAGTGAGGTTTTTTTTCTTTATTTTTTTTTCAATTGAAAAAAAAAAATGGTTGAGTACAAAAAAAAGGAAAACGCACAACACAAGAAACCTTATTGAACTAAGCATCAAGAGCAACAGGATACCCAAGTCGATTAAATGGCCATCGAAATACCCATAGATGCTTCCCCAAAGAAAGACGTACAAGTAGGATCAGATAAAAAAAAAAGAAAGTATAATTCTGATACAAAACACAAGAAAGTACCGACCTACATGAGGATTCAGCTGAACGTCCTTGATCACCAAGCTTATGGACATATCTTTCGTTTTACAAGAAATAGAAACTGCAGCTATAGTCTTTTTATCTTGAGCACTCGAAAATTCTTCCAAACAAGGAGAAAAGGTTTGATATCGATATCGCCTCAGCAGCATCAGATTACAGCATTGGGAGGCTTCAAAACTCAAGTTGGCTTGGCAAACCCATCACCCACCCAAAGTTTCTACATAGTGAAGATTCTTGCCTACACTAAGCCTATGCTCAAATTAAGATAGGCTTACTCTAGTTGCCTAAAATGGAACAGAGTTGTTTCACTACCTCATTCTTGTTGTGTGGAAAAATGACAGCTTTTCTCTCCTTTTTAGCTGATTTGACTGCTGTAATTTTTTAGTCTTCTGTTTTAATTATGGTGTATTTATTAGCCATTAGTATGTGTTTATTAGCTTTTATAGGACCATAATTTTTATAAATTAGCTGTAATCTTTTCTTATTTAAGGTAGGTATTATGCTGTATAATGTATATAAATACCAGCTAAATTGCTGTGTAAAGATACAAAAGAAAAATATTCTTTTTTTCATGGTATCAAGCATTTTTCTCTGAAACAGAAACCCTAAAAAAAAAAAAAAATTCCATTTCAATTGAAGGGAAGTCAACAAGAAGTCGTCAATAACCAGCCCTTCAATATCACCGGCCATAAATTGAATGGCCAGAATTATCTCCAGTAGTCCCAGTCAGTTTGATTTTTATTAAGGGCAAAGGAAAAGATGAATATCTCATCGGAGAAGCAATCCAGCCCAATGAAGAAAACAAAGCTTTCCGACCATGGAAGACGGAAAACAACATGGTAATGTCATGGCTTCTCAATTCTATGACCAACGAGATAGGAGAATATTTTCTCCTATATGAAATTGCGACAAAGATTTGGGAGGCAACAAAAGAGTCGTATTCCCATGTTGAAAACACATCGGAATTATTTGATATTGAGTATGTTCTCCATGATCAAAGACAAGGAGAACTCAGTGTCACTCAATATTTTAGTATTCTTAATCGTGTTTTGCAGCAGCTTGATACGTTTGAAGAACATCATTGGAAGTGTAAGCATGATGCTCTTTACTACAAGAAGATTATGAACAGAAGCACTTGTATAAGTTCTTAATCGGTCTCAACAAAATTTGGATTAAGTGTGGAAGAATTCTCTCAAAGCAACCTTTTCCCACTTTGCGTAAAGCTTTTGCAGAAATGAGAAGAGAAGAAAGTCGGAAGAAAGTCATGTTGGGAGTTCAAAACTCACCCAGCAATACTGAGGGAATTGCTTTGCTGCAAAGAGTGGCCAGCAACCTATCATAAGTGGGAAGCCAAGGAAAAAGAGACCAAAGTATTATTGTCACAAACTTGGTCATACACGAGATAAGTGTTGGGATCTTCATGGCAAGCCAAATGATTTGAAGTTCAACAGCTGAAAAGAAAGCAAGGGACATTCTGTTGCCATGGAAGAAAAATCTGAAAACCCCGGTTCTGTCCTCTTTAGCAAGGAACAGTTGGAACTACTCCAACAATTGTTCGTTTAACAAAACAGTACCTCATTGCCTAACATATCTTCTAGTACTGTGGCTCATAAAGGTAATATCTGCCATGTTTTTAATGTTAAAACAGAAAAGTGTGGTGTTTAGGATAGTGACTCAGGAGCCTCGGATCATATGACTGGAGATAAACAGTTGTTTGTTCATATGAATCCGTGTAAGGAAAAATGGTATGTTCAAATTGCTGATGGTACATGTTCACAAGTGGCTGGAATTGGAACGGTGGAGATAACTAAGAATTTAACTCTTTACTCTGTGTTATATGTTCCAAAGTTGAATTGTAATTTGTTGTCTATCAGTAAACTAACTCAGAACTACAACTGTGTTACTAAATTTTCTAAAAACTCATGTGATTTTCAGGATATGGATTTGGGAGGACGATTGGCAGTGCTAAGGAGTGTTCGGAGTTATATCTTCTCATCAACAAGTCTCCAAGTGGACAAGCTCTAAATGTTGGAAGTCTACATTCTTGCAATGCTTCTCTTAATATCCTAGTATAAATAACGATGTTATGCTCTGGCATTATCGTTTAGGGCATCCAAACTTTGTATATCTAGAGATGTTATTTCCTACTTTATTCAAAAATAAAAGTTCAAAGTTATTTCAACGTGAAGTTTGTCAGTTGTCAAAACATACTTGAACTTGTTCCCAAAACAAAATTACAAACCATCTCGTCCATTACAATGTTTCATAGTGATGTGTGGGGACCCTCTCGTGTACAACATGTTCTAGGGTTTCTTTGGTTTGTGACCTTTATTGATGACCACACTTGGTTAACTTGGGTTTTTCTCCTTAAACAAAAGTCTAAGGTCGAAAAGGTCTTCAAAAATTTTAATTCAATGATTCAAAACCAGTTTCAAACAAAAATTCAAATCCTTAGAACAGATCATGCAAAAGAATTCTTGAAAACAACCTTAGGGGATTATATGTTAGAACAAGGGATTATTCAACAAAGTTCATGTGTTGATACTCCTCAACAAAATGGCATCGCAGAACGCAAAAATAGACATCTTCTGGAAGTTGCTCGTTCGTTGATGTTTACCTCTAATGTCCCAAAACAACACTGAGGAGATGCTATTCTCACTTCTGCATTTCTCATAAACCGGATGCCATCTCGAGTTCTCAATTTCCAAACCCCAATCCAGGTCCTTCTCAAACATTATCCCTCTTCACGTCTCATGTCATCTATTCCTCCGAGAGTCTTCGGGTGTTCCGCCTTTGTTCATATCCATTCTCATAGTCGTGGAAAACTTGATCCTCGGGCCATAAAGTGTATTTTCCTTGGTTACTCCCAAGTCAAAGGGTTATAAGTGTTATTCACCAACAACAAGAAGATATTATCATTCTATGGATGTCACTTTCTTTGAGAACCAACCCTTTTATCCCAACACTGCCATTCAGGGGGAGAAAGAGTACAACAAAGAATGTCAACTTGGGATATGGACATAGATAATATTCCCATCACAGAAAGTTCACCTTCAGATTATACCACTTGTGTTATTCCTGATTTCTCTACTGAGTCTGAAAACTCTTTTAAGTCTCTCGAGTCTTTTCCTGTGTCTGACTTGCCAACAAAACAAGGAGCTTCGTGTTTACTCTAGGAGAAGAACCATTAATCCAGAGGGAGAACCTTGAGTGCTACATGGGATTGTCCAAGAGTCCAATTTGAACTCATTGAATGAAAGCGAATCACTGGATGATGAGAATGGAGGTAATTCTATGTCTGAAAATCATACTGGTGAATTTCCTATAGTAGATGATTTGGATGTTCCTATCGCTCATCGAAAGGGAGTGAGATCGTGTACCCAATACCCCTTGCACAATTATATATCTTACTCAAATCTTTCACCAAAGTTTCAAACCTTTGTAGCAAATCTCGAGACTGTGCAGGTACCAGTTAATATCCAAGAGGTGTTGAAAGATGTTTTCTGGAAAGCAACAGTCCTTGATGAGATTCGAGCTTTACAAAAGAATCAAACTTGGGAAATTACTGACCTACCTCCAGGGAAGAATCCAGTAGGATGCAAGTGGATTTTTACAGTTAAATACAAGGAAGATGGAAGTATTGATAGATTCAAGGCTCGATTGGTGGCGAGAGGTTTTACTCAGTCTTATGGTATTGACTACCAAGAGACCTTTGCTCCAGTAGCAAAGCTCAATACGATTCGTGTACTTTTGTCCCTTGCAGCAAATTTAGACTGGCCTTTGTTACAACTAGATGTAAACAATGCATTCTTAAACAGGGAGCTAGCAAAAGAAGTGTATATGAAGATTCCTCCAAGGTTTGAAACTCCTGACACACAAAACCGAGTTTACAGACTTAAAAGATCTTTATATGGTCTTAAACAGTCTCTAAGAGCTTGGTTTGAGAGATTTACACGAGTAGTAAGGTCCACGGCTATTATCATTGCCAATCCGATCACACATTGTTTGTCAAGAGATCTCAAACAAGGAAGTTGTGTATCCTCATTGTATACATAGATGACATCTTTATTATAGGAGATTTCTTAGAAGAAGTGACTAGTTTGAAGATGATTCTGGCTAGAGAATTCGAAGTAAAAAACCTAGGGAACATGAGGTATTTTCTTGGAATTGAGGTAGCAAGAATAAGTGAAGGTATTTCTATAACTCAGAGAAAATACATTCTGGATTTACTAACAGAATGTGGAATGCTCGGTTGCAAACCAGCAGATACACCAATAGAAGTAACACACAAGTTGGGTAGAGCTGAGAAAGGCACGCCAATTGATAAGGGTTGATACTAGAAGTGGTGGGGAAATTAATCTATCTTTCACACATTAGACTTGACATTGGTTTTTCAGTAAGTGTTGTGAGTTGTTCATGAATGATCCACGAGAGGAGCACATGGAGGCAGTTTTCAGGATACTAAGGTATTTGAAACTAACACCTGGGAAGGGACTTTATTTCAAGAAGGGTACTAGTTGTGATTTAAGAGTATACAGCGATGCAGATTGGGCTGGTTCAGTAACAGATCGAAGATCAACCTCAGGCTATTGCACATTTGTATGGGGGAATTTATGTACTTGGCATAGCAAGAAACAGTCTGTTGTCTCTAGGAGTAGCGCAAAAGCTGAGTTTTGTGCTTTAGCTAATGGACTATGTGAAGGCATTTGGATTAGAAGACTACTTCAAGAACTTGGTGTTGAACTTGACCAACCTTGTGAGACTTCTTTGTGACAATCAATCAGCACTCTGTATTGCAAAGAATCCTACATCATAACAGGACCAAACATGTAGAGATTGATTGTCACTTTATAAAGGAGAAAGTCGAAGATAATGTTGTTCTAATCTATACACCAACCAGCCAACAGGTTGCTGATATTCTAACTAAGGCATTGCTTCGCAAAAGCTTTGAAGATCTAAGTTACAGGCTTAGGATGAAAAATATTTTTCAACCCAGCTTGAGAGGAGTGTGCAAAAATGACAGCTTTTCTTTCCTTTTTTAGCTGATTTGACTGCTGTAATTTTTTAGTCTTCTGTTTGGTGTATTTATTAGCCATTAGTGTGTGTTTATTAGCTTTTATAGACCATAATTTCTGTAAATTAGCTGTAATCTTTCCTTATTTAAGGTAGGTATTATGCTGTATAGTGTATATAAATACCAGCTAATTTGCTGTGTAAAGATACAGAAAGAAAAATATTCATTTTCTTCATGTTGCATTGACATAATGAAAATTTTACTTATTTACTCAATAAACACACACGCACACAAAAAAAAGAGATACGGTTAATTATCTGCATATAATATAGAAAAAGTGTGCATATCTACCCCCACTTCAGCAAACAAAAAAATTAATTATGCAAAAGTCAAACAATTGACATTCAAATAGTCAGATAAAGAACAGCTGTCTATGAGGTTGTAGTAGACCAAACAATATACCTTGTATGATCTCACTTGCTTCAAAAGAGCCTCTGCACACATTTTAAGATCTCCTTTCATCCTATGCCATCTTCCGTATAATCCCCACACATCTGTTGCAGACCCCCTTTTAACTATCTATATGGGCAAAGAAACAATTATCAGGAAACTTTGGAACTACCTAAAAGGCTAGGGTGTCTGTTTCTTGAAGAAGATATCAAACATGCTTGTAGAGTAGTGATTATGAGGCAGCAAAAGATGATCATAATTATGATGATGATAAAAGCATTCATTTTGTCAGTACAGTGTGAAGGCAAATTGAATGAAGGAGAATGACATTGGAAAATGAGATGAGAGAAGTGCGAAATCTTCTTCAGTCTCAAAATAAATGCAAGCAGCAGAAAGTGCTAATAACTCAAAAATAATTGTAGGCAAAGAACAAGTATCCAAAATGCCCATCTACATCCTGGAATGAACTAATTTTTCTTCTGGGTAAATGAACTCAAGCAATTATAAGTGTCAATTATAAGCTCTCAGCCAATAAGGGATGCAGATCAATTTTAGCATCTGCTTTGTTTTACACATGATGTGAAAAAGATTGAATATAACCTGCCCACTGCACTTGTCCAGACAACTTTATTTTGTATCAAGTAGCCACATAGTTTGTTGAGTTGTAACATTTTTTGTAAATGGTATTTTTTCTTTATCTTTTAGATAGGATAATTGATGATATGTTAGGTGGGGTTGGTACACCAACTATTAGTACACCTACTAGGTATACATTGTCTATATATATTGATATTTCTTGTAATAGATATATAGAAGAAAAATACAAAATTCTCCCTTCTTAAATTCTCTCTTTTAGATATTTTGATATGGTATCAGAGCAATTGCTCAAGGGATTTGGCAGCTACTATGGCTGAAGATTATTCTAGATGGCTTGAGAGTTAAATGGGACAAATATATAAAGCTTTAAAATGACAATAAATTAGTAATCAATATTACTTACAACCATGTACAACATAATAGGTCAAAACACATTAAGATCAATAGGCATTTCATCAAAGAAAAGCTAAATGAAGGATTGGTTTGTATGTCACCAAGTAATTGAATAATACAAACTTTCATGAAATAATCCCTAAGCTAGGAATAATAGACGTCTTTTCCTCAGCTTGAGTGGGAATGTTGAGTTAGTTTTTTTGGAAATAGTATTTTTTCCTTTATCTTTTAGATAGGATAAGTAATGGGTGGGGTTGGTACACCAACTATTAGTACACCTACCAGAGATGCATTGTCCATATATATTGATATTTCTTGTAATAGATATAAGAAGAAAAATGCAAAATTCTCCCTTCCTAAATTCTCTTTTAGATATTTGACATAGTTAACTGATGTGCATGAGTTTTAAGCCTAAGTTAGAAAAGTGCCTTCTGCACTCTCACGTGCATTATGGCTTACAGCCTCTGCCTTTTGGCAATTATTTAATTTTTCATATGAAACTTCCTCAGTTATCACAACAATACTCAAGCCTTATAGGTGTGTTTGACCACCAAAATGGCAGTATAAAAGAAGCAAATAATCTAAGGCAATACAAAGTGATGAACAACAAAAATATAATAAAATGAAAACACCACCACAAACCTCTTTAAGTGTTTCTCCCAAGATATTTAATAAGTGATCGCCTTCTTGCATTCTTGCAGATGCAGATTCAGAAGATGTTGGATCACTAAAAGAATCTGGATTTAGAACTCCAGATATACTTCCTGTGCTGGAATCCTGAGCCCGTCTTTCCAACTCTGACATGATTTTCTCTAGTAGGTCTATGTCAACTCTTTTACCACCTGACATATTTGACACCATCTGTATAGCTTCCAAAGCCTAAACCCACAAAGAAGATAAAATCAGAACCATGCCAAAGAGAAAATGATGCTACCTGATTTGTTTAGTGTGTGTAACAACCAAGCATGAATTTCATAAATCTAACAATGATGTAAATAGGAAGACGCCTTAAGAAAAAATTACATAGATGAAACAGCAAAATGTGAATAATGCACATCATTGAAAGAAGGATATTACTAAATGTCCATCTTAACATGCTCAAGATATCCTATTTCCATAACTGAGAATTGGAAGAAGAAAGCACATATCATATAGTAAAAGTTTATTCACTAACACGGCCAGCATCCACTACAATCAACTTCCAACATCAGAGTGGCATCACATCATTAAAACTTCAAAATATGAATTTAGAAGGGAAGAAAGAGGTGAATTTATGGGGGCTTACTAAAGGCGATGACCCAATTAAATGCTCTTTCATAAGCAGTAGAATATAATTGGAACAAAGCTTGAAAACTTGTAACAAACTATTTTTTTTTTTTTTTTACATAAATGAATCCATGACAAGTTATCAAAATATAGCGAGAATGGATGGTCATGATTAACATCTCATGTTTACAGAAGAAGAAAATAGTTCAAAGCCAAAAGAAAGCAATGTACCTGGCTTATGTTACCAACATCTACAGCAACTTGAGAATAGTTTTCCCACAGTTGCCAGCTGTTTCGTCTGTCAAATAATTTGTTAGTAATAATGCAAAATTTATCATAAATTATGCAAAGTAGAAAAATCTCAACACTGCAGTTGCAACAGCATTGAGGGGTAAAAAAAAGAGTTGAAGACACTTTAGTTAGAGGGAAAGGCCTAACTTGAACTTCAAAGCTTCTTTGAATGCAATAAAGGCTTCTTTGCTTCTTTTTTTAATCATATGCCTGCACAGTTCAGTAAAAAGTAGGTTTGTTACATCGAGCAGCATATATAAGGTATTCATACCAGGAATCATATCATCAATTAGAAGATTAACTTTCACTCATTGCACAAAATTGACTAAAATGTAAGTTCACAGACTGAACAATGTTATACAATATTACCATGAGTTTAAATAAGAAAAACAAAACTCAATTAATAGGCCAAGCAAACATTCTTTTTCTTTCTTTCTTTCTTTTTTTTTTTTTTTTTATAATTCATTTGAAATCATGTCCCTTTAAAATTATAGGAACCACATTTCTACTTATATTTGCCTAAAAGGAAACCGATGCTAAATTCTCTTGTTCTTGTCTTGGCCATACAAAAACAATACAAACCAACAATCGCCTTTCTTGTCAAATTATCATTTACAAAAATCCTGCCTAATATAGCCATCCCCACAACGAGGCCACATGTAAACTTCCAAGTGAAAGTAAACATCAGTTTTATTCAACTTTAAAATAGAATGACTTCGATGGTAGGATCTAGTTGCTGTTCACATCAAACAGCCATGGTTTACCAAATTACCATTTTCAATCTCTACAGCATAGAGCAGCAGCAGCAGCAACTCTTGAAAAAACAATGTCCCATAAAGTTAACTAGGTTCTCCATCAGCTCTGTAACCTTCTCATCAACTAATAGAAGAGGCCAGCCAATTTGTTTGTCATGGGAAGTGATTTGCCACACACCATGGCAGAATCTCACTCTAATTACTCCTTACACAATACAATGGACTTTCATTTGCATACTCTAACTGGGCATGCAACATCAATTTGTACAATTTTTTATATCTTAAGTGCTTTGCAAACCTCAACATCTGTGCTGCAAAGAGTTTTTTCTATTTTCTTGTAAATTGATAAATTTCATAAAGAAAAAACAAATAGTCTGCACAAGGAGATGGGGAGGCTAAAATACAAAGCGGAAATCAGTATTCAGAAGTTAATCATAGGGACTAATATAGGCCAATAATCAGCTTTAATAACACTGCACTCATCTAGAAGCAAAAACAATATTTAGGACTTTCTTGAAAAGTGTCTGACTATAACTAACAGCACCTCCAACCCTTTGATCATTTATTTTCCTCTCAAGGAGGTATACTGAGAACACTGATGCTTGCTTCTTCCAAACTTCATGATTGAGATTCCTAACCCCAGAACTCGGCAATGCCAGTAGGTCTATCCACTTTGCCAGATCAGTTGGGCCTCATACATTCACTAGGACTGAGCACCAGATCTCTATTGAGTATAAGCACTCAAAGCAAGTGTTAATGGATTCCTCCTCACGTGAGAATATGACAGACATTGAAGGAAGCAACTTTCGATATCAGTAATTTATCCACAGTCAAAAGTCTTCCATGAAACACCAAAACAAAAAGAAACCATGTCTAGGCACATGATACTTGAACTACACATGATTAGCCCATTGTACTTCCAAAGCTTTTAGCCTTAATAGAGAAGGGTACATTTGCCTACGTAAACACCAATCTGTCCACCTGATTCATCCTTCCAGAGCTAAAGGGAGGCACTGATTTAGCCAGACTCTTCCTCCAGCAAATTTAAATCGTTCTCCTCTATAGTCAAGCGAAGTCTGGCTTTTTGATGACTGCCAGACATGATGTCTCAATTGGGAAATCTCTTGCAGAGGCACCAGGTTGTGCAACCTGTAAAACCAATGGGAGATCACTGAGCCATTGCCTTCTTCCCATCCCTACAAAGACCTAACTAGGGAACAAATCCAGAGCAATTTCCCTAGAGCAGTTTGAAGGAGCCTTAGATGACCAAAGCATTCCTTTCATTAAAGAAAGATCATACCCAAAAAGCCCATAAGCCACCATCAAAATCTTTGCAAAGATTCAAATGTTTTCAAGTTGGGCACCTTGCTCCCCTTGTTCCTAACAAACAAGTTTAACACAGCAAAACACCTTTTCTCCATAAGACAACAAACATGATCATGAGACAACTTAGCTTTAGCACAACCATCTACAAAATTGATCCAAAGATAACTTGGATTTAGTATGATCTTGATCATTATGATTCCAACAGAGTTTAAATGAAGAAAGCTATGACTTTATGAGCTGAACTATCCCAGCATTGGACAAAAATTTACTAAACCAATGAGTAACTCTCCTGGTGACCCTATCCACAAACTCAGCAATTGGATTTGAAGACCCTGGCACAACTAGATAGTAAAAAGGAAGCTCCCCCATCTGGAAACTCCAAAATTTTCAGAATTCAATTCCTTTCCAACATATTCACATCAGAGAAGAACACACTGCTTTTGCTTGGGTTTGCATCAAGTCCAAAGAGTCTTTTAACTTCCACAAGTGCAGAGAGCATAAAAAGGGCAAAGTAAAGGTCACCGAGTGAGATTATCCCCAACATATGTGGAATTATTTTTATTGGCAAATGAATGGATATAACAACAACACAGAAAATATGAATTCATATAAAAATGGCAAAAAGAAACAAAGTGACAGAGGAAAAAAGGGGCAGAATAACAGTACTTGGAGGAATGCAGAGAGAGAAAAACATAGGGAGGGAGCTTACAAGCAAGCTACGTTATTCCAAGCTTCTCCATTCTCAGGATCAAGTTGAACAGCACGAGTAAACCCATCAAGAGCCTTTTCAATGTTTCTTGCCTAAGTAATTGTGGTGAGCTATCACTTACGTGTATATGAAAGAGAGAGATTATAGTGATGAAGAATATCATAAAATATATAAGAAACAACCATTGATAAGCATTCTAAAAGAAGAAGAAGAAGGAGGGGCCAAAAAAAAAAAAAAAAGATAGGCATATGATAAGGATAAATTATATACCTTTAAAGCAGCGGCACCAAAGGCAAACCAACCATCAGGATATAAAGAATTCAAGGCCATTGCTGACTCCCTGAGATGTACTAGGAATCATCAATCAATATTATTCCACTATTAATATTAAAAAATCTTAAATATAAGATACTAAATTTATATTCACAGCCAACTCATTTACAAATCTAAGCAGATCAGAGTTGGATTTTGTATTTTGATTCTGAAAACTAAGTCGTGTATGGTGCAAAAAATTGATTGCACCCCACTATGAATATGATAGCATGGGTTTAAATGCATGCCACTAAATGCTTTGATAAAATAATAATTTAATGTTTACAATCAGTTAAGCTAGAAGTTTAATCTTCTCAATTGACGCTGGATTATATAGGACAAAAGGAAAAGATAAGAGAATAAGAGCAAACCAAAGTATCATAGAACTCTCGTACTCCCCCCTATTGTAGGCGCTGCGGGCAAGGGAACGCTGCATACCAGAAAAAATACCAGCCAGCAAGAATTATATGGATGAAAGACTGCAGAGGATTTGAGAAAGCAAACCAATGGATAAAATTTCAGCATTCATAAAATTCAGCATTCTAGCATTTTGATAAAATTCACAAGAGTGATAAGTTATCTAAGGCTAATCTATGCCATGACACCCCACCAAAGATAGGCTAGTCAAGATGCATTAAAACAAGATGCACAAGGATAATAATGATCATTGTGTCCAACGTTGTTGATAATTAAAAACTATGACCCTCGCATCCCTTTCCCATGAACAGGGTTTATCACATACAAATAAATAATTAAATAAGTTATTTTTTCTACCACAAAATATGATCAATTGTCACAATCATGAAGTTAAAGTTGAGAGCAATTAGCACATGTCTTAAATAGACCATTTGCTAAGTCAGGTAGCATTTATCTCTTGCATGAAGCTTACCCTCAATAGTTTTAAATTCAGAAAAAATACAAAATTACTCCAACTTTCATTATTTTTCTATTTAAACCTTTTAAGTTCTAAAATATCCATTTGAACCATCTAACTTATAGAATCAATCCACAAAGTCCCTCCTTTTCAGACAGGGGATGTGTAGAAGAAGAGAAAAAAAGTGAAAAATATGTATTTCTTCTTATTATTGATTTGTTTGCACATACATAGATATATATACAAGTTCTTATGACTCTTGGTTTATCTTCACCTACCTCTATATTAATTACATTAATTAATGAAAATAACACTAATAAATACAATATACAACTCTACAGGATGTTTCTGTGATCTACAGCTGTAAATTTCTAGTTACTAGGATCCTTCTCTATGAGCTTTATAAAGAGAGGATACCCACTATCTACATACTTTTCTCAAATTGAAAAATAAATAAAAAAGCCCTCCAGGCTCCATTTAATTTTCTTTCAGCAACTCAGTTTTTTGTATAGAGACTTCAATAAAAAACGAATATGCTGGTGCAACGCTGTGCACGATGAGAGATGTATAGAATTACTCAGCAAAGCAATTTCTTTATTCAAATGTTCCAACTTTTAAAATTTTAACCAAAGTTAAGGGATTAACAAAAATTTCAATATATGATGTAGTTCATTTTGAAAAGCTGGGGACCCAAATAAAATTTATAAAAGTTGGGACTTAAATAGAAAAGAAGCAAAAGGTAGAAGAAAACTTTTGTATTTTCCTCTTTCCGTAATCTAAATAGACCTCATTTTCAGAGTATGATATCACCAATGATTAGTCCAGTGTCTTCTGCACATGTTTACAAAGAACCCTAGAACATGATTAAATACACTTAGATCATATATAAAAGATTAGACATCAAAAATAAAGGGAGGCATGTTTTCCTCTACTTTAGTTGACTTAAGGCAGAGAAATGTTTAGTCACTCAAACTTGAGTTTTGTGCTTCATAACTTAAATATTTAATGATATTAATATAATAATGAATAGCATTTTGAACGAGTGCAGTTAGATCCTTAGGATTACATTTCATGTCTAAAATATACTAAAACAGCAGGACCTACTTTTCAGATAGCTAGACAAAAAAAGAAAAGTCAACCAAGTGTATAAGTTATTAGTTACCTTTGCACGAGCAGACCTATTATCTGAAACTTCCAAAGCCTTTTTATAACAAGTATCATCATCGGTGACATCACCCAGTGAGCACCTACAAGGATGGAGAATTTGCATAAGAGATCAACTGCACCTTTCAACTCATCTTAACTTTTTTACATCTCCTTTGACATGATCTTATAGCAACATATTAAGATGGAGATGGATTAACTGTGCATTGAACTTCTTGTCGAGAATTGACATTACATGGAAATAAGCAACTGACATGATCTTGCAGCAACAGGTTTAGCTTGTGTTGTAATAGGCTTTGGTCAAACACGTTGATAAGATTTAACATGGCATGAAAACAAATATACTTAGAGGTGGGAAAAATCCACTCGCAGCAACATTTTATGCATCATTGCACTTAATATGTTCTGAGATAGCTAATGAAAATATAAAGTAAGTTTCTTCTAATAAAATGAGTGAATTCATAAAGTAACTTCTATTTCACTTGCTAAAAAGCTAGGAATTGGTAGATTGGTCTACTTGATTGGTAGAGTGAACAGAATTTATTTGTAACAGGCTAAGTATCCAATACATCAGCAAATACAAAAATTTCAAAGGGTTATGGATTTATAATATGGGAAAAGTTGCATGAAGAGTCCTATACTGTTGGTTCTAATGTCAATCGAGTAATAAAACTTTAAAAGTTTGCATCAAGTCCTAAAACTTAGGGATAAATTCCAATTGAGACCTAAACCATCCAAAAACACAGTTTGATACTTTCTTCACCTCAATTTATTCTTTCTGGTTAACTTTTGATCCATTAATTTTTTTTTTTTCTTTTAATGTATATTCCAACACCTATCATGCTACATGAAATATCCCACATTATTAAGGGGAAAAAAATTGGAAGTAAAAAAAGCATCAATAATATGTGTCTTTAAGAAGTCATATGGATTAGAGGATGCAAGCCTCAACCTTAAAACTTAATGGCAAATCTTGAAAAAGTTAAAGACTCAATTGACCATAAAGCAAAAAGGCATCTCCAATATCACAAATACAAGTGTACAACAACAACGATCAAGCCTTTATTTCCACTTGATGGAATCAACTATATGGATAATTTTTCATTATTGCACTGTATCGCAAAGCATATCCTTTTTAATACACCAGTTATCTCACACCATTCTCAATTGTTCCTTCCCCCCACCCCAACAACAATCTTTTTGGCATCCCCTGCACTCCTTTTCCAAAAACGTCACCATCCTAAACAGGTGCTACTGAAACACATTTTTACACATGGTCAAACCATCTGAATGGATGGTTTAAGACATTTATTTTTCATCTTATTCATTCCCAGTTGTCCATACATCCATCTAGCATTCTTCTTTCCGCCACTCTCATTTGGAGATAATTGTACCTAGTCTACAGCCCAGCATTAAGAGCATAGAGTATGACCAATCCTTACAACTGTCCAGTAGAATATACCTTTGAATTTTATTGGGAATATTATTGTCATATAGAATACATGATGCATCACCCAATTTCTCCACCCTTACCTAGACTCTATGTGTCACATTTTTAGCTATTTATCCATCTTTTTGCATGATTAATCCTAGATTCTCAAAACCCTTAGTCACATATATATACACATATGTATATATCTTGTTTGCCTATTTTCATAGATTTATCTTGTATGTACACCACTTGTCACTAAATTTAAACTTCTTTCTTTTTTTTTTCCCTTTTTTTTTTGGCATAAGTTCAGATTTTTTTTTTTTTTCTAAAATATATGTGTATTAAAAGAAGGGGTATATCCCTTGTACAAGAGAAGCCAAGCTATCCTATCCAAAGACCAAACTATATAAAACCAGTAACAAAAAGACCATGCCCCTAACAACATGGCCACAAAAAGGAAAAAAAAAAAAAAAAAACACTCCTGGGGCTTAATAAAACTAAAGAAAAGTTTTAATACACCATATGTCTCTTCTAGCTATAAGGTTTGGATCACACAGGCACTTCCCTATATGTCTTGGGTTTCTTTCTTTCCAAATATGGTAGAGAATAGCTGATGTCACTTTCCTCACAAAGTGGACAACCTCAAAACAAAGTTATAAAAGTAAGAAGTGAAATCTTTTGTAGCATCTCTATCGCCCACTCACCAATTGAGCCAATTCTGAACTTTGTCCATAATCCCTTTGCAAAGCCACGTTGAAAGAACAAGTGGTTGTGGCTTTCTTCCTCTGCTCCACACAAGTGGGAAGTATTTGATGATAAAATACCCCATTCCTGCAACTTATCTTAGGTATAGAGCCTCTGTTTAGCAATCAACCAAGTAAAGAGACCATATCTCAGTACTGAGTTTAAACCAGGCAAGATTACACCAAGGAACTTGGGGACTAATACCTTTCACAATCATAACCCAAAGCTGATAGTAAGGGATTTGGCAGGATGCAAATGCCATATTAAGCCATCCTCTTTGATAATATTTGTAAAAGGACCATATCCAGGTCAATTTTTATAACATACCAATTTCTCCCTCCGGCCACATCCAACCTTCATCGTTGATGAGAGAACATAAGCATGTCTCTTTTTACCAGCCACTAGAGTATATGCTCCTTTCTCTCAACCGCTCGACTAAAGGGCCTTTTAGATGCCAATCATCATACCAAGGTTGACTTTGAGACCATTTCCTACTTCCCATTTGAGAAGAAACCTCAGTAAAAAGAAACCTCAATAAAGATCTTGCCTTTAAAATCTTTCTCCAAGTCCACGAAGCTTCTTGTGGGTTTTTAATATGCCAAAAGTTCCTCCCCTTCAACAATTCCAACCTTGCCCAACTCGGCCAAAGGGCATTTAAGTCACCATTGCACAAATGCCAACGTGTTTAAGCTAAGCCACAATGTTCCATGCAAAGATGTCAATTACTTTAAACCCCCTTCTAAATTTGGCTTGCAGACATCATCCCAACAAACTTTAACTTGTTCATTGGATTAACCATTACTGTTCCATAGAAATCTCTTAGTTTTTATTATGAGTTCCTTGAGAATCCTCTTTAAAGACACAAAAATTGAGGCCCAGTACACATGTAAAGAGAATAGTAACTAGTTCACGATCCAGTTTTCTCAAATAGTATTTGACGGGCACTTGTTTGTCCAAGTGTAATGTAGACCATTTGCACAAATTTCATCCACCTCTGCATCGAGCATCATTCATTAAGTTCCTCCATACCCCTTGTGTATCTATCATTTCCACCATTGTTATCATCTAATTCTCCACACAATTGAAATCCCCCGAAATTATCCAAGGCCCATCAAAAGAATCTTTCACATTTAAAAGCTCAACCCATAGTTTTCTGCACTCTCCTTCTAAATTTGCTGCATAAACAAAAGTTGCCAAAAAATTGTGCTACAATCAAGCAATTGACAAAAGCAATGTATAAAGTGATCTGAAGAAATCAATATTTGAATATTCCTTAATCTTGGGCTCCATGCCACCCAAACCCTGCAAAGTTGCCCAAAAATGTGTGCTACCATCAAGCAATTGAAAAAAGCAAAGTACAAAGTAATCTGAAGAAATCAGTGTTTGAATATTCCTTAATCGTGGGCTCCATGCCACCCAAATTCTGCCCTAGTGCTCTATGAAGTAATAATTAAATTCAAACATTTGTAACATTCTCAAGTCTAATGTTTGACTCCAACAAACCAAGAAGGAAAAATTTTGAAAAAATCCATATATAAAACAACATTTAAATTTCAACTTCACACGCACTATTTTTTCCTATTTACTATTTATTCTACTTACTATAAAACACTCCCTTTAAAGTTTCATAGTAAGTCTTAAGCTTAGCATTCACCTTTTTCCTATGCTTCATCTACCAAAACCATCTCATTTGAAAACAACATTCACCATGATAACACGTGAATATCTTTGGAGAGTTTATCCAAGAATGACTAATATAAACAGATAGGGGCTTAAAGCCAGACCACAATGTAGGCTTATTACAAAAAAGTTTTAATCAAGCATTCTAGCCATCGTCACTATATCTCTGTACATGTCTTTGATGGTTTTGAACTATGATACTCTTTAACATTTTTCTTTGCTAAAACTACCACATGACTTGTCTAGAAGTTCTATGTTTTGCCCAGGTCAATGGACAGTATATGGCAGTCTTGCTTCTTCTATAATATAATTCTACCAGCTTCTATTGTCGACCAAATTGATTCTCTTGGCCTATCTTCTTTCAGTTTCAAAGTTTCATGGCTTGACTCATCCGTCTAATGCTTTCATAAGTTTAACATTTTTGGTCCATATCATGTATTTTTACATAGAAGGACCAACATATTTTCTCTAAATTAGTCAGGCAAAACTTACTCTTCAAAATCATGTTAAAATGATTCATGAGCTATACTACACCTTTGACAAAACTTTCCCACTTTCACTTCGAACTTCATCTAGTCCAATTTCATTTTTTTTTAATGCATTTTTAACCTTTTATAACTAAATTGTAGAACACTCCACTCTACCAAACTAAGAGTACTATGCTTTCAATCTAGAAAGTTGGTGAAAGTCTCTTATTTATTGTTCTTCACTCCACATCATCTACTAAGACCTCTTTATTTTCATTTTCTATGGATTTAACTTGAGCTAGATACCTTTCTTCCTCTATTTTGCTTGAGCAATTATTCGTATATGTATGTAGGTATGTGTATATATATATATATATATTCCAATTTTCCCTTTTTGGTGGTGCACCACAAATAAAGACCTTGAAAAGCATTAGTTTTTGCTTCAAAATGCTCTCTTGCATTGAATTCAAAGAGAGAAAAGCTATTTGATAGAGCCCATGCAAAAACTGAAGCATTGAACTTGAATACACTATCTGCTAACTGCATACACTTTAGTCAATGAAGTGCTAATTATATGCAATAGGCTTTAAACTCATGACAGTACTACCAATACAGGGAGCTTGTAAAAGATATAAGAGGGTTACATAAAAGCTGATAGCTCATAAGGAATATAAACGAGAAATAATGAAGAGGATCATCTAACAGAGTTTTCCCACATACCACAACCTAGGGTCATTCGGCATGATGGAGAGTCGTTTGTTGATGAGCTCAACAGCTGCTGCCCTCTTTTCTAACAAACTGCAAAAAATTAAAGAACAGAGTTAAGTGACAGGATGAACTTGCTGCAAAAGGACCCACCACACCTACCGATAGCAAAAAATGAGATTATCCCATAATTCCAGCTCTTCAAAAATCTTGACTGCATCTCCAATCAAGCCACACCGAATCAATAGCTCTCCATATTCCCTGGATTAAGGAAAGTTAGAAAAGGGAAAAACGCAAAAAATTAAAAAAAAAAAAAAAAGGGAACATCTCTAATGAGAAGTTTGGTGGAAGGAGCATTCCCTACAATTGCTAACGAGTAATTATTGCAAGATAATTATGTTATAGGATCGGGTATTTCTACCACTTCTACCTATGTTTACAATTTTAATTCGGGCTCGAATGAGAGAGAACCCAACGATCTCTTGGTTAATTGAATAACCTGGATAAGATTTTGGACAAAAACTGACTGTCCTTTTCCATTTTTTGAACACACATAAATACACACACTTGACAGTTACACAAAACTGCCTTACATGAAAATAACTGTTTCCTTATAATTCTTACACCTGTCCTAAGCACAACACCAAACTTACAACACACGTACAGCACACACAGAAGGAAACAAAGCAGAACAACACATACATAACAACCTATCACACACTACACTACATATTCTATTTATTAATTCTTCTTTCTTCTTGAATAGACTTTTTTGAAAGGAGTAATTGTAACAAATTACATCTTCCTTCTGTTAAAAAGAAATATACGTGCACTAGGGTAAATATATTGACAGGCATGTGCATCTGCATTCACAATAAATCAATTCCATGCTTGTCTAAAACAATTTAGATGCTACATAGCAGTGTGTCCGACATGCCCAACCAAATGTTCTGACCTAATCATCTGGAGACTAGAAAACTCAATAATAGCACTATATGAACTATGAAAAGATACACCCAAAAAAGAAAGGGGGAAAAAAGGGTTTACTTCCGAAGGGCAGGTATAGCTGGGATGTGTACTCCATAGCTGCATAGCATCCTTTGAGGCACTGGAGGGGAAACTTCATAGATACCCTCCACCTGAATCATTGCGCAAAATCTTGTTATGAGATCTGCACAGCTAACAAGAATGAAGAGAATACAAAAGGAAAGAACAAAAAACAACAAAAAGGAACTAAAACACAATATAATGAAAATGACAGGTTTTGATTGAAGAGACACCTATGAAAAGCAAACTCTTGTATTTCAACACTTTCAAAAACCTGAAATGAGTGGCTTAAATGAGTAACACTGGCTGCAAAGAGGTCCTATAAAGCTAGCATTTTAAACTTGAATAGAATTGCACAAGAGCATAAAATTCATGAGTTGCTTTAAACCATGCATAACATAAATACGCTAGCCCTGTTGTTCACTAATGGATACAAAAAGTCTCACTTTTGGGTACCAGTAAACTTGCAACTATTAAAGTTCTACATTTGTTTTGATAAAACTAAAACTGCTAGAAATCAATTTAGAATTTTTACCCAAAAGTGAACAAGAATAATCCACAAACTTGCGGTAAAATTCAAGATTAATTTTTTATTCTTCCAAATTTTTAAAAAAGGACAAGGGTCAATCATATAATTGTACATAAATAGATCATTCTCATAAGGACACAAAGTAGGTTATTTCATAACAAGAAAAGATACTATCCCAAATTCAAGCAATGCATTGGAACATAAGACACAATCAAATCAAAGAGTTGGACAAAAACTTGAGAAACCCTATGGACGTTTTGTTTGTGGAATGAAATAAGATAGGAATAGAATTACAATTTTTGAGGAATAAACAGGCAGTTAATAGTAATTCCTCATGGTTCCTTTAAGATTTCATGAGTACATAGGAATTTGTGCTTGAAAAAATAACAGTATAGTTATTCCTTTGGCTTTAAAGGATTTACAATTCCTCATTTGCGACAATAGCAATTTGGTGGAATAACTGCTCCACCAAATGCAAATTTGCAGGAAGGATTGACTATTTATTCCACTCTTATAAACATCAACTAAATGTGCCATAATTTTATTACAAGTAATAGATCTAAAGTTGCATATAAACAACATGAATCTAAATTTTAAAACCAACAGTCTATTGAAATAACATAATAATTCTTACTTAGAGCAAAACAAAAAACAAACAAGAAAACATCCCCCTCTTACCAAATTATCCATCATCATCAAAGCACGCTCCTTAGTTCGGCTGCGCATAGATTCCCATCGAATGCGTAATATATCACAAAACTGTCGTATCTGAAACAACCAAGGGTTAAAGAGAACAGCAAAGACTTAGACCTGCAAGTAATTGTTAAACAGAAAATTGGGGCACAATGGTTCCAAAAATTAAATGCAAATGACGATAAATGAATCAAACTCGAGATATAGCATAAAGATCTCCATTACAAACAGAAGGCAAAGAAAAATTTTTATGCAACCAGCTTCACACTAATCAATCTATTAACAAGAAGCAATAATCACATTTGAAAACAAAATTATAAATCCTCTCTCAAAGAACAAAACCAAACTCTTATTCCATACGCAAGAAGGACAATAAATAAGGGTTGACTACATACCGAAAAGTGCACAGACTGTTGAGAATCAACTGCTTCTATGTATGGAGCCATGTCCCATCCTTTAAAAATCAATAAATAAAAATAAAAGAATAGTAGAAGATAAGTCAAGGGGAAGACACTAGAGATTTGGGGACATATCTTAAATAGATGGTTTTTGAAAGGGAGAAAAAAGAATGAAAGAGCACTTTCTTTTGGGTTGGCGCCTTCCTAAAAGCTCTACTAAATGTCTAGATGTTAGCTAATCATATCTTGTCTTTTGCTTCCAAGTTCTCTAAAAATTCCAGCATTATACATCTTTTTGAAAAGAAAATCAAAAATTCAACATATGACATCATATCCACAATAACAGTATATCCATAATCCTTGTTGGTGAGCATAAGCCCTATGACCAGTTCATTATATCTTTTTTCCAGAAGTTTATACATGACATCATCACAGAATCCTTATAAACATGTGTGTTCTATGAATATCACCTTCCACTCTTTTTAGGATCCTTTGCACATTCTCTAGGGTTTTCCTCTTTAGTTCTTGCACACAAAATTTGCAAGACCTCTCTACATTTGTCACACGTCAATCTTACCGTTTCTCCCCATTAAATATAGAATATAGCAATTTCTTTTGGATTCATTCCAAGAAGGAGACAGTGTATTTTTCATATTATTGAATATTTTTTCAATGCAGATATAGCTTTTCCACATAGCCCAAGGACAAGGATCAAAGATATCTCTATTATAAGGCTCTCTCTACCAATTCAAAAATAAGAGATCAAATCAAGAATTACATTTTAAAATGAGTGTGTGAGAAATCAACAATGTCGAAGCATATGTTTGAGCCAAAAAGGCAATAAAGAGAGGAGGGAAAAAATACCGAACTTAATATTTGGTGTGGCCTCAGCAAGGTCTCAGTTCAAAGAAAATGCAACCCAACAATATGCAACAAATATGAGTATGACTAGCATTTTCTTTCATCGAATGTTGGAGACAAAATATTGGATGCAAAAAGTACTCAAGAAAATACTTAATGTTAAGAATTCCACTTATAGGTCTACTCTCAATAAAATATATAGCTACAAAGCTCACAAGTCACAGATCCGGACTGCCCTAGAAGGCATGAAAAACCAGTCCAAGCAAAGACCAGAAATGCAATAAGGTGATAAGTCAATAAAACATTAAAACAAAGAAAGCTCATGACAGATGAAAAAATTGTATACTAAGCCAACTTACTTTGCATTTCATCATGTCGAGAGCTTTTCTCAATCAAAAGGCATTTAGATAAAACCACCATTTGTTGGATTGGCAACAAAGTAGCTGTAGAACCAACATCTGCAGTGCTATCAACTTTACATTCATCTTTCTCTAACAATCTTGGAGTCATCAATATTTCAGATGCCTCATGAGTTGAATTTGGGGATTGATGCAACTTCTTATTACCACTATTGGAATCACAAATACTTGTATCATGATTAATTGACAGACTTTGGCTGGTAACAAGTACAAGTTGTGCTTTTGGATCTACCTAAATCAACGTAAAACTATTAATGTTCCGCTATAATCCAAAAGACCAAAAAATCATGCAAAGTTGGGCAGAAAGACAATGAGACAATTATCCCTTTATCATTGCCTTCCTTTAATCTCAATACAGTAATTGAAGCCCCTCTCATTTGATACGATGAACATCTAAATCATACCAAAGTGTCTCAGAGGTTTAACAAGGAAATTACTCTGAAAAAAATTGAACTATTTACCTGATGTACTGTACGGAAGCCAAGAGCCCCAGTAACAGCAAGCTGAAGCCCAGCAGCCAATTCAGCTAATTCAAAATGTTGCCTGGAATAAATGGGAAAATATCATCAACTTGCAATATAAAAATGATTTGGCAAATAAGGAGAATGCACAAGGGAATCTTGATATGTTGTCCAGAAAGAACTACTAAGACTTTCAAAGGCACAAAGATTGCCTCACCAAATGGAAACACATAAAAGAGTAGTTGATACTTGATAGTACCATAAAAAAGAAGTAAAAAAAAAAAAAGTGTTGTCTGCCTTTACTGCTCTATAATCTATTTAACGCTTCTATTTGTGGCATTTCTCTTATATGGAGCATAATAATTATTAAAGATAGCTTCTTATGATAAAATTACATAAAAACAATTCAAGGCTGACCAGTTATGAGAGATTTGATGACTGTGAAAACAACTAATACACATTCCACCAGATCATACTATCTCCTGAGTATACATCCTTCACTAAAAAAATCACTTCAAAGATCCACTAATCCACAAGACTAGGGTGTTGGCTTGCATCTTCAAATTAAGAAGACGCAACGACAATACAAGGACTTTCCTTGAGTTATATCAATAAAGATAAATTATATGCCATCCTAGCCATAGCTGGATAATGTATTAACAAATGGAATATATACCATAAGCATCATTAAGGTTGCTAACTTTCCTTCATTATTCTGATGCTTACTGAGGATCTTACAAGATACATTTTTTGACAGACAGATATGCAATCTTGATGGTCTTGGCAGAAAAAGGAGGAGAGAGGGAATGGTCAGCCAGCTTGCCAACCAACTGAGGCCTCAATTATATGAAAGAGAATCAAGGGAACGGACTGTTCACCTAATGCTTAAGGCCCAAAAGATCTCTTGAGAAGTGAAAACTTGCATGAGGTCTTTGGTTTGAATCCCACCTAGAATACTTGTTGGGGCTACTTATATAGCATAAGCTATACTGCTATACTTAATTGAATCCCAGCATTGTAGGGAGGTTCGTATGCCAGAAGCAGTCCAGGTCCAATTATTGCCACGCCCCTTCATTGATTAAAAAAAAAAAATGAATAACATGAAAGAGGAGCTCACTTGCAAGAATCGATTCTTCCATAGTAATAATTCATAGTGCCTGCTTCTATATGGATCATTGAAACAATGGTTGGAGCTTCTTCATCACAAAGCTTGTCATCCCAGTAAGCTGACACTTGCTCTAAAGAGCCAAAACTTTGCAACGCTTCACTAAAGCAGACTTGCAATTGATCAAATAAAGAAGAAGAGCGTTCGTCCAATATTCTTTGTTGAAGAAATAGGATTCTAGCCAGCCACCAAGATATGGTTTGCATTTCCCTAACTGAAGCTCGTTCATGAAATAACAAATCTTTTGTCCCCATAAGCAACATCTTCGCGAAAAGGTATATACTGGAAGAAGAAAAGAATAAAAATCCAAGTCAAAGAGAACAGCCTCTAACTACCCAAAACAGAAACTGAACAACCAACAATAAATACCCAGATATGAAATACTTGACATAGAACAGGTAAATTATACAATAAAAAAAAAAAGGCAAACAGTACAGGTAAAGGTACAATCAATTCAAGCAGCATGGCTACACCTATCTTTAAAATTCTAGACTTTGAACATCATTTGACCCTTTAAAAATGTGAAGGGATAATGCCATTTGAAGCACCTGAAGATAAGTGAATTTGGCAAGCAAATCCGAGCCTGCAGACATAATCTCCCTACGTGCCCAATCGTCCCACTCCACCATGTACTCCTTTTCATCTTTGTTCATACTGGACTTTGTTGGGAAAGGGAAGGGGCATAAAGGCAGCTCCTTCACCGGCCTGCATGTGGACAGAATATTAAAAACCGCAAAATCTAAAAATCCAGGCCATAAATTTCATTATGATCTCCGTCTCAAATGAGTTGACATAATTAGTACCTCACAGTTTAAAGCATATAAAAACAATTTAAACCTCACAAGTAACATTTGCTTTTTATGATAATGAATTTGGTTTTTCGGCCTACAATGGAACACCGAACTGTTCGTATTACTGTGCCGTGTCAGTAAGTGTCAATTGAGAAACAAAATGATGAGCGGACAGACCCCGTAATGTTGCACTGAACGAAGCCAAAGAGCGCAGCAACGGCAATACACATGACAATGAATGCCCTAGATGACGTCTCGGCACGGTCTTCAGCTTCGTCCAGGATAAAAGAGCTGAGACGGGGCAGCAACTGAGAGTAGACATGGCTTGCGGAAAACTCGTGATTGGTGTCGGCGGCGAGGGCAGAAAAGAACAGACGTGCAGCATCTGAACTTAGGGCTTTGGAGTAGTCTCCGGAGGCGATGGAAGAGAGAAGGTCATGGATATGCTGGTGGACCTGAGAGGTTGGACGAGGCGGAAGAGGAGGAGGAGGAGGAGAAGCAGATGGATAAGTGCAGCGGAGAAGACGAAGCTCGTAATCACGGAGGATGTCGGAGAGCTCCTGTTCGCTTGACCTTTCATTTGCAGACATTTTAGAGAGAGAGAGAGAGAGAAGGAGAGATGCTGCCGTTCTGTTAAGCTTGGATTTGTAGGGTTTAAGCGAGGTTTATGTGTGCCTTGCACGGCTGGGGGCTTTGCGGGCAAAGACGGCTTTCAAAAATGAATCCCCAAAATATGGTATAAAAAAATATCATTCGTATTTTAGGGTTTTAGATTATTAGTTTTTTATTTGTATAAGATCAATTTTGGTTCAATGTGATTTTAATATCGATTTAATATTATGATCAGTTTAGTATCGTTCGGTTTAATTAGTTTACGAAAAAACTGTTGATTTTTCATCAGTATCATATGGGGTTCAACACATACTAGGGTTCTTATGGAAAAATATTACCAATATACAACTCCAATGAAATTAATTACCATATATCACACTAAAATCGCGTTTCATAAATGGAACAAGTTTTTTATATGTAAATCGCGATATACACACGTGATATGATGTTTCACTACTGTCGCTATATAGCGTGTGTAAAAGCGATACAAGTATATCGCATAAAGAAATCGCGACATATCATGTATATCGCGACTATCAAATGCGATATACGTATGAAAATAATACATATATCGCTTCTTCCTTTCGCGATATAGGTACGGTACTGTAGCTTTTGTATATCATGTTTTTAAGTCGCGATTTAGGAGTGTATATTGGTAATTATTTTTATATTGATCTTAAATAAGTAATTAATTTTTAGAAGTGTCCTAAACTGAAAATTATTTCGTATCATGTATGTATCGATTCGATTTGAAAACGACACAAAAGGTCATCAAAACGACCATCCAAACAGGCCAGTGTTAAAGGTGCGGTTGACATCCCTATTTTAGAGAGGTGCTTGCCAAGTGTGCCTTTTTTTATATTTTTTAGTGGCTAATGTTTTAAATGTTATTTAAACTTTTTCAAACTATTTAATTAACTATCCAAATTTTTATTTAGTCAATTTACTACATGTATAAACTTTTCGTGTTCAAAGTACTACATCCATTAATATTATTAACCCCATATGCTTTACTGGCACTATTGACCTATCACATGCTAACATGCGTCAAAGGCCCACCAAAATATTATCCACATGGATAAATTAGAGAAATTACCCATCAAGAAAAAAAAAATCATCTTTTTAAATCATGGTTACCTCACCAGTAGTACTTCATAAAAGATCAACCCATGATAAATAAAAAAACTAGATAGAACACCATTCATCATGTCATTTGAACCCCAAAACCCTAAATCGATCGAAACCCTAAATGATGGAAACCCTATTCGGTTAAAGCAATCACGATACATGTTGCCATATGCACACACAAAACTCTAGTCCATTATTTAAGCACAAACCCTAAAATGTGAAATAAACAGTGGAATACATAGTCAAACCTAGCCGACATGATTGTGTAAGCTTCTTCTTAAAAGATAGCTTAGAGTTGTGCCCACTAGATTAGACACGAAGTAGTAGTAGTAGTCCTTAAGTGTTTTTATATTCTTTCTTTGTTGTAGGGTTAGACCACCTTCTTTATAGGGGAACCAAAATGGACACGTGTCGGGCATCACGTAGTGGTAGGTAACTTTGCAGCCCTCTTTCTTTTCTGCACCAAAAACTTAGTTTTGGAAGCACCTTTATACAAACATTTATACTGTCTACACAGTTGTACCAGACTATAGTGTTGAAATGGTATAGTGCTCTCTTTGTACTATATAGTCTCTTTTACATGTGGATTGACCCATATTAAGTCTCCATGTCGTGGTAACAATATACTTTCTATATAGTTCATGGTGTGATACTGCACAACAAATAGGTTATGGACGTATATGTAGCCTCCAGGGTTGTATATGCTTGGCTTTTTCTTTTCTTTGCTTTATCATTGATGTGCCCTAACATGTACAATACCTTTCAATTTAAGAAGTAAAGTAATAACGGTTGGCCTTTCATCCATGTAGGATAAAGATAATGCTACATGTAGGAGGAACATTCGAAAGAGAAGGCAAAACCAAATAGTATGTTGGTGGGAGCAAATGTTAGGTTTGAGTCGAAAGCAATAAACAAATCTGCCTTACTTTACTTCTTCGGGGACTTTGGATTCGTTAACATCAAAAATGTCCTTCTTGGTATTGGGTAAGACCGTAGTCGATAGGTTGTCGTTGCTTACCTTAGGGCAAAATGCACCATACAATGCTATGGTGGCTATTGTTGATGTAATCGGTAGTGGACACATATATGCTAAAAATGCACCAAGTGAGGTGAACCATAAAGTGGTTGAACATCCAACTAATGCTATAATTGGTTCAGACTCAGCGAAGGAAGACAAAGTAATAGAGGTGGATTTCCTATTTGATGATGATAATGATGAAGTGCTTATTGCCTATTCCAAGCAAAAGTCATTTATTGCAAATAAGGGGACATATTAGATCAAACGGTTTAATGTTAAGGAAGATGTAGTTTTTGAGGGTCCCAAGATAGCAGTAAAGACATGGATGCAACTGGGCAAGGGGAAACAAGTTGTGTGTAGAGAGTGAAAATGAATTTTCTTCAGATGAGGCTAGTTTTTTCACAGGGTCCAATAGGGAAGAGTCGGGTGAGGTTAAGCCAGTAAGTAAGATAAAAAAATAGCTATAACCACAGCTCCTCTTCTCTGCACATATGTGTTGGGATGGTGTTTGACAATGGGACCAATTCAAGGATGCAATGTCCAAGTATTTAGTATCCATTCATCGTGAATTGAGGATGACCTTAAATGATAAGTGGTGAATGCAATACAAGTGTAAGAGTGAAGGTTGCAATTTTGCTATCTTTGCCTTAGTTGACACAAGGACTAATGAGTTTGTTGTGCGGACCTTTAGGATTCTCATGGACTATTTTGCCGACCTTCCTCTCAAATAGTCCGGTGATACACAAAGTGCTTGGAAAGCACTTCTTATCAAGGTTGTGTATCATGCCAAAGATGCTAGCCATAGACATCAAATGGTTAGCAAAGGAAGAGTTACTTATGGATGTGACGTAAAGTGAATCGAGGCATGCAAAAGAGTGGCCTGAAGTGGATCAACGGACAGATCAAGATGGAAGTTGAGAAATTATGGGACTACGCTTGTGTGTTAAGGAATGCCTCGAAGATTCATAACAATACTGTTGATATTCTTGCAAAGTGACCAAGTTCCCACACGCCTTTTGTATTTCAAGCACTATTTGTTTGTCTTGATGCACGTAGGCTTGGATTCTTGAAAGGATGTTAGTCGATACTTAGGCTTGATAGATGTTTTCTAAAGATTGAACTGAAAGAGAGTTGCTTAGTGTAGTTGCTTGTGGTGCAAATGACCAAATATATCCCATAGCTTGGGTTTATGTGGAAAGAGAGAATATAGAGAGTTAGGCATGGTTCCCAATAGAACTTGATCCTTTAGTTGGCTTGAGCTCCTCCACGAGGTCCACTTTTATCAGCGACATGCAAAAGGTGGTACCACTTTGTATATTATTGATAAGTCTTTACACTCTGCCCTATTAATAGGAAATCATGCTTGATGTGATTCGTTTTTAGGAAAATTCCAATGATTTTGTGCTTTATGGTTTAAATGTTTTTTTTTAGCTCCTAAGATCATAAAAAGAAGAAACAAAATAATTTAAATTAAGATTTTAGCAAAACAACAATAATATTTAAAGACAGATTCAATCGCGGCTACCAAATAACCTAACTAATGGTAAAAAAAAAAAAAGATAAAAGTGCAAATCGCGCCCTCAATTGTGCCCCCGATCTACCCTATTGTTTACATTCAGACAATTGCACCTTAACAGACTCCAACACCCACAATTCCATCTGCAGTTCAAAATAACTCTCAATCATGCCTCTAAATAAAAGACACGGCTTAGATCACGTCCAACCTTCAAACCTGCAATCCAACCGCAAAAAGCGACTCTATCCTTACTGTCATGAACATGTTATCCTAAATAAGAAGCTCGTAAAGATAAGGACATAATTCATTATAATGAACCTGCCACATCAGTGAATAAAATCTTAATGATTTATGTGTTCTGTCACTATAAATAAACATACATAGATGTGCAATAACAAATTGTATCATATGTAACAAATTCTCGACATGGTATAGAGTAGCGAGAGAATTTTTAGTGAGAGAAATCTTTCTTCTAGCTAGAGATTCGTGTTATCTAAGTAAATTTATATTGAATCCGAAGTTTGTTCTTGCAAGATTTTTGTATTTAATCTGCAATACTCATCTTTAATTTCATTTTTTTTTTTGAATCTGTGCTTAATGTTTACATGTATAGAGAAATAATCATTTTAACTTAAGGTTTGTGAATCTAAGACATGATTCATATGGTTTCAAATGCGTTTTAATTGAATATTGACTGGGTATTTGTAATTAGTAGCTAAAACTTAATTTCATGGTTCTAATTGTGTAGTACAACTTTTAGATCCATGTTTGATTTCAAAATAGATTGAGAGATCATTCATGTGAATAGATTTAGGCTGCCACTGAAGTTACTCATAATCACCTAGAGGTAGGGATGATAAAACTTTTTATCACTTGATTTTAAATTCATTAAAATAGGTTTTAATAAAAGGATTATTAATCTTTATGCGGATTTAGATTACTGATTGCTTATGAAGATTCTAGTGGTCTGATCTAGATTTAAAATTTCTGGTCTTGAGAGAGGCTTTAGCTTACTTTAGTGAATCTAACAGTGCAAATATACTTAGCAAACAACTCTCTGAGTTTGTTAAGAAATCATATACATAAGGAATTGGTGAAGCAAATCCTAAGTCTTGTCTTGCATTAACAAACTTATATCCTTATTTTACCTTGAAAACATGTATATAATTGTTTTAACTTTAGCTTAGTTTTTTTTTTTTTTTTTTTTTGCTGTTTATAATGTTCTTCTAAATCTTTCTTTGACTAGATAATAGATAAAAAGTAAGTATGATAGATGTTAACGAACCCCAAGGAATATGACTTAATATTTTATATCTATTTCGATAGGTGCACTTACCTATGCTGTGATTACAACTAAAGTTGAACATAACTTATTAGCATTTTCTAATTTTTTGAAAACTTCAACTTTAGATTTTGTTCTTAACATTTTCAAACCAAGCCAACTGGTGCGGACTTTTCAATTGTGATCAATCAAATTAAATTAAAAACCTTATTCTGATTATGTGACTAATACTAAGTAAGTGTACCTAACGATTGTAGTGCTGATATAAGCACAGGGTTTATTCCCAGGACCTATAACTACTATTTAGCTTATCTAATTGGAATGATGGTAAGAATATACAATTAATTTACCCTAGGAATAAGATATTCACGCCTTTAGATATAAATATCAATCACAAAAAAAAAAACCTTAAATCTTGATTCACTACAAATCTTATTCTAACTTCTTATAAGATATTCATCAATGGATTGTTTAAGTTCTTGAAATACAGGAATCCTAGATTCATCAATCTCTCTTTCAAGATGATTGAATTCTAATCCTATATGTCTAATGGAAATTTCTTTCATCATTAGATTCATACAAAATTGCATAAAAGATTACAATTCCCTAAAAAGATTAAATTTGACATAAAAACTCATGCAACCTATGTCTAGAATCACATTCGAACCTCTTTATTTATGCTAGATCTATCTCATCAATCAATCCGTCGATTAAATCAACAAGAATCAAATGATGATCTAATACTATGCATCTATTAAATCAAGAATAATAAGAACACATGAATAGATTTAAGAAACATAAACTTCCATTAACAAAAGTATTCAATCTCTACATGAGGGTTAGGGTTCCTCAAGACTTAGGGTATAAAAATCTATTTTCCATATGAATATGATTATAATGATAAAGCAAAGAAAAATATATGAAAAACATGATTACAACCCTTAAAAGTAATGTCTTGTGATGTCCACTAAGTTCTGGCATTTTTCTCCTTGAAAGCACTTCTTTTTCTCTTTTAAGGTTTCTAAGACTAAAGATACATCTCTACAATGATGAGTAATGAGTGCTACTTATAGGAAAAGGCAAATTTGGTCCTGCATGGGCATCCTGCACGATGGTGTTTGAAGCCCGTTTACATTGAAACTGGTAAAAACGTTGAAATATGAGGCTACACGTCTAGTAACATGACTTATGTAGACAGGCATGTACTTTCGAAATTAGTTCTGGTTGTTTTCTATCATCTACATGAGCATCTTGCACAGCTTGTGTAGCCTCCTTATGTACTTTGAAATTTTTACTAGACGTTTTTCATCTTTGCACTAGCATTCTACTTAGCTTGTGTAGAGTGAACCATGTATGTTGTAAATCTTCACTTTCTTAAATTCTTTATCAAAGATCTTCATTAACTCATCCAAGGTTGTTAAACTCGCGATTCGAGGTCAGTAGAATCGAAACGTAAAATCTAAACTAAAAATGTAAGTTTCTATAACCTTTGCACAATAGCTTTGAAAAATTATAGAAATGCTTATAGAATGTAGAAAATATAACACATAATGGATGTTAAAAAAAATAAAGAAATTAAGTCTTTTTTCATAATAACACTTAATTTATAATATAACATATATAAAAAGCGAATAAAGTCAAAATTAATTTATTTTCTATTATTTTGTTAAAATAAGTGATAAATTGAAGGAGAATCAAAAGTTTCAACTTATTAAATGCTTAATTATATAAATGAAATAAATAAGTTTTCTTGTAAACTTTATAGCTATAACTTGACTTGAATGAATTCCATAAATGTAAAACAAGGGTTTTCGGGGGAGGGAGGAAAAAGATAGAGAGAGTGTGAGAAAACCAAATAGGAATGGCAACAAGAAAGATATATTATCCTAATTCCTAAGAGTTGATGAGCTTATAAACATATTGTTGTATTTTTTATATTTCATGTTATTTGACCCAAATAGACAGAATCAGTAAATCCGGTTAAAATCGTAACATTCTATCGAATTTACGTGTAGACTCTGTTGAAATCATAAGATTCTAAAAAAAAAAAGATTCTACCCATGAGTTAACGCGAAGAGCCTCCTATTAAACCCGTAGAATCGTATGAGTAAAATTGCGATTTTGACAACAATGAACTCATATAAATATCTTCATAATGTTCAAAATCTTCATTTATTCTTGAAATTGACAATTTAATCCAACAAGTGTCACTTTCTTTAATAATTCACATAAAATCTATATAATATAATATAAAAACAATGTTAAAACAAGGGTCTTTTGACACTTACCAATACAATCACCTATGCTAGTTGTTCCTTACTTTGTTATTGTTAATTTTTTCTTACTGACAATGATGCATTGTTTTGCAGGGACTAGGTAATGCAATATCAAGCAAATACCCTTAGGTCAAGCATCACTTTTTGCTCAAACTTTTTGCAAACTAGAGGAAGAAACATAAGGGTAGTGAATTGCAAACATTGTTTTGGAGCGCTTATAAGTCAACTTCCAAAGGCGAGCTAAACCACTACTTAGTAGAAATCAGAGCATTGAAGCCATCAATAACTAATGACATGTTAAGGTGAAGCGTTAAGCACTATTGCAAGGTCTATTTCAGGAAAGAAACAAAGTGCGATGTCATGGACAATAATATATCCGGGTGCTTCAACTCAACAGCGTTAGAGGCGGGGCACATGTCCATTATTTCCATGATGGAGTGCATGAAGTAATTAATGTTATTTCTGCATGTCATATATGCATGAATTTGGTGTCATTATAGAGTATCTTTCTATTACCTGCATTGACTTCTTTATACATGTTGACAAATTATGAGGTAGATCACTGTGAAAATATATGAAGGCAAGAAGCAACACAACAAAGTTACTCTGCGAATCCAAACGAAGATTAAGAGGCAAAAGTGTGCTAGCTTAACATGCTATCCAATTTCGAAGACAAATGGAGTTTGATGCCATCCAAGGCACGAATGGGTACGCTATTATTTGTAAAACAAGACAAGTAGCTGCAATTTGTGGGGTTAACTAGAATTCCATGAGTGCACACTTGTGCGTCCACCTTGTACCTTAGTTGTAATGTAGATGAGTATGTCATACAGTCATATTCTATAGAAAGTTTCAAAAAGACCTACAAGCATGCCATTATGCTAGTTCCGAGTGTCAAGTTTTGGGAGAAAACAAACAATGAAAATATGTAGGCCCCTATTCGTAGAAGAGCCCCAGGAAACCTAAGAAAAAAATGAATTGAGAGGAAAGGGAGGGTAGTGGGTCGTTCAAGCAAAGACCTCGTGTCATGTCTTGCAAGTGATGTGGACTCCTAAACCATAACACAGAGGATGTTCATCAAACAATGCTAGTAAGGTAGACTTTTTGGTTAAAAGCTTACAAGTCTATGTAGCACTATATAAGAAACCTTTAACTCTATTCATTTGTTGACGTGTTCTCTTGATGACAAAGTGGAAGCAATAATGTAAGTAGTGCTATAACGTTTGAGGACAATGTTGGCAAAGAGCAACCAATTAATGTACCCATTGTTGTTACTTGTCTAAAAACAACAAACAAGGCACTTCATGAGACATGAAAGGCAAAAAGTGTGTCACGAGACTGTCATGCCATCTGACCATTCGGCATGGATGTCCCGTAGACTGCGATATAATAGAACTACGAACACTACACTATCCTCGGCGTTTAAACCAATAATCAAGCGCAGTGTAACAATGGAGGAATATAGCTAATGTGATGTCCCTTTACAGAAATAGCCTACTCGGTAGCAAATAAATTTGGAACTAGAAAGAGTGATCATCATTAGCCATGCACTAGCTCATGCAAGAACCTCCTAGCCATTAGCTTTTGGTAGGTTGAACTTTGCCTATGTACCACCTGTGTTCCTTATTTTGTTAATATCGTGTTGCTTGTGCTATTTATTCACCATTGTACTTTTTACCACAGTTATGACTAACTTGTAACATGTATCACCCAGGGGATGCCGAATGAAGATAGGATGTATATGGGTATGATTCCAAGGCAACGATCATGTACATGCCATGTGACTATCGCACTACACGTGACCTAAGGAAATAACATGTATGAGGTGATCTAGAGAGAATTGTATAGGGAGGTGGAGTAGGCAGTCCCATTGGGCGCTAATACTTAGGTGATAGCTGAGAGAGCTAAGAAGTATTAACCTCATTATAAATTACGAATTGATTACCGTTCTTGATTAAGGTAGGTGTTTGATTCAATAAGATGAAAATTCAGCAACACGACAACATTTATCCCAAATTTCTCTTGTCCAAATGAGGTAGGGACTAAGGGTATTTATAGAGAATCTAGCTGTCAATGTCGTTTGTTGAGTAAGACAGATGACCAACGGCTAAGATGAGTCCCTCTCATGGTGGAATATATAAGTGGGCTCTCTTATCGACTCTAGCTTATTAAGACCTTTATCTGTAGTGTGTGTGACCAATTTGAGAAAGGTTAGAATTGGACGACTAATTTCAATGGGCCCTACTTCAAGCCTACTATGCCAAAACTTCCTTACTTATCCCAATGAGTTAAACCAAACTCTCTAAATCCTTTTCACACTAGCTCAGAGAGTTATACCAAATAAAAATTAGACTCAAAGCCTTAATAATCGAATTTAATCATCTATATTTTGCCCCTTTGACCAAAGTCCTTCGAGTTTAATTGAAGGGATTTGGGCATCAATCAAGACTTTCTCAAATATTCATGTGCGTTGTAATATAGCTACACTGCCACCAGGCATACTTTCATGACTGAGTATATTATTCTGATAAACTTATGGAAGCCTATAATTAGTGTTGCTGAATCACCTAAGGTAATCTAGCGTGCAATTTTACAGCATCATTCAATTGTGCGTTTCGCTTTAAGCTTTATCAAAATCAAACTGCCCCCAATAGACCATAGCCCTTCTTAATGAACCATCCTCTATGTGTCTATTTCTTAAAGGTATTTAGGCCATCTTCAAATCCTAGCATCATCATTCCCGACAATGAGTCTTGACTAATTATCTAACTGATGTTAAAGACTAGTAATTGCTTAGGCATGGTTCTTCTAGATCTTTAACCAAGGCTTAATGCATACTTTACTAAATAGTTGTCCTTATTGTTTTGGGGGAAAAGGAAAAAAATATTATTAAAATAAAAAAAAATTACGAAAATACCACTGGGACGAAATTAATCCCAGAAATAGGCAACACGGCCTCGTCTCTTGAAGAGACGAGGTCAGCCTGACGTCTCTTCAAGAGACGAGGCCAGGCCTCGTCTCTTAAGAGACGAGGTCAGGCCAAGGACCTCGTCTCTTCAAGAGACGAGGCCAGCCAAAATCCCATCCTATTTTTTCTTGAAAAAGCAAAAATTTACATAAAAACCTGTAAAAACCTGTCAAATACAAATATAAACAGCGATAAAAGCCATTAACCGTCCTCCAACATGGCCAAAAAAACTAACAAACTACAGTGTTTCGAAGCCCAATCGAAACTCACATTCCCAATCCCAATCATAGACAGTGCAATGAAAATATGAGTATTCGTAGAGTCATAATACATAGTAGGAAATGAAATAGAATGAAATGTAGAGTGATTGTTCTAATAGAATGAATAGGAGAAAATGAGTACGATCTATACATACAAGAATAATACAATGAAATAAGAAGCTACATACAAAATGAAAATAAAAGAAAAAATCTATCTGTCGTCCACTACTCCTCTGCTGATGTGTGGCCCTGCTCCCTCTCCTCGGCCTCTACCCCCTCACGTATGTCCTCGGGAATGGGGTACGCTGATGATGAGGATGCGGAATATGGGCGAGTCTCTGTAACTGGAGCGGGCTCCTCTCCCGTAGCAGCACTATACTGGTGGAATGGGACAGGGTCTGGCTCGACCTGTGTAAGGCCCTCCCCCATATCATGAGATGGCGATGGTCGCCTCTTCTGTGGAGCCAGGGGAGTGTGGAAGTCACTGGATGACGGGTCTGGCATGGGGGTGTCCCCCATATCGTAAGAAGTGGATGACGGGCCAGCCCCGTCATGAATGACCTGGGAAGGACCAGACTCATCGAATGGAGGTAGGTCGGACGGCTCAGGCTCATCTCTGATCTGTATACCTGGAGCCCGAGCTCGCCCCGACCCCGTCCCCGTCCCCGTCCCCGCCCACGCCTCTCTCTAGGAGGATGTCGTCTCTGTAGGTATGAGGCTGTGGGTCACCCTGTGCTGCTGCTGCTGGTGGAGCTGGTGGTACTGGATCATTGAAGTTCAACCCCATAAACTCATCCACTACACGACAGACATCTCGTGCAGTGGATGCAGTGAGCTCTGGGGGCATGTCAGGGACGCTAGAAATGAAATCAGCCTGCGAGTAATAGCAAATATTTATATCAGTGAATAGCTTATAAGTCAGTACAAGTATATATAAAGCTTACAGAGACAGCGACCGTACCATGTATCGCATGATAGCTCCCGTGCGACCGATCCAGCGTCGGGTGATGGCATATACCACTGGAAGTAATCGTCAGATGTCCCAGCCGGCAAATCTGGCATCTGTACAATGCAATCACGCCGAGCATCCCACTCAGCAATCCATCTGCGTGCTCGGACTGCCAGTTCCACTCGGAACGTCCCCTCATGTCAATCTCATGGAGGGGTCTCATATCAGCAGGGGGGCTGGTATCTCCTGGAAGCCACCAAACTGTCTGAGCACTCTGTCCGGATAGTAGTGCTCGACAAGGTAGAAGCATACCAATGGCACCCGGGCACGCCATACGTTTGCCTACCAGGCAGTACGGTGGCAGGGCGGGCAGGATGGAGCTGTATGGGTCCCACACCACCTGATGAAGTAGCAAAAGTGATGTACTGCATAAGAAAATGACGTACAATAGCAATTTAAGAGTAGATGGCAATGGAAATCAAAATTGATCTATCGCATACCTGATGTGGCATCTGTCGATCAAAGGAGGCGCGGTACTCAATCAATAGGTGGGTCGACACACGGGTGACGTCGAAAGTCGCACCCCAATGACTGATGAGTGGGCGGCCTGCGGTAACAGAGGTGAGCAGTCGCCGTACCGGGGCAATGTGGGGGAAGTGCTCCCATGCCCATATCTGCAGGACAACTAGTGGTCCTGCCATGTCCCCCGTGTCGACGTCGGAAGCCAGGCATAGCTGCCTGTACAGCCAAGCCAAACAGGCTGCTCCCCATGCGTGCTGCCCTGCTCGCTCGAAATCTCGGAGCAGCTGGAGGTACATAAGATGACGTAGTTGGAGGATTTGTCTGCGACAATAAATCCCCCAAGCAGCAGCAGAATGTATGCCCTAGCATGACGTCGGATCATCACGTCATCAGCAAACTCAGGTAGGTCGGTGAAGTGGCTATCCAACCACGACATCTTCAGCCGACCTCCATCCATGTCGACGCCGGGGACTGGCCGAACTCCTAATAGCTCCTCGCACAAATCTGGCCAATCCATGCGAGCCGTGCCAGTAACGGCCAATCCATCCACAGGGAGGCCCGTCAGGATAGCAACGTCCTGTAGTCACAGTCCACTCTCCCGTGGTCATGTGGAACGTGTGCGTCTCTGGGCGCCATCGCTCGACCAAAGCAGTAATCAGATGCCAATCCAGCTGAATGAAAGGCATCTGAGCCGCCCCTATGAACCCTGCCTGGACAGGAATGGCACCATGCTCGTCCACGTCTGTAGGTATACCAGCAGGTCGCCTGAGCCTGGCCTCTCTGCGCCGACAATGTAGTACCTCATGCTCCTACAACAAAGTGAACATATTTATTAAAAATCATAAACACCGCATCAAACAAAACTGGAATCAATAAAATAGATAAATGAACTGACCTGCCCATCCCAGGCTAGAGTGGACCTATGTACAGGCTGCTGCGTCAGTAATGAACTATCGATCGGTCCGGGATCCATCTGCGAAGAAACATAAGGAGATATTGTTATTGACAACAAATATGGATTATAAACAAGCACAACAAACATAACGTCAGTCATGACTCAATAATACAGTGTTAGAACATATGGAAATAAAGAATTACCACTACGACTCGACCGCCCCGTTGGTACACTACCCATCGATCCCCCGTTTGGACAACTCCTTCTGTTGTGGCCTTGCTGCCCACAACAATCGCATGCGTAACCTCGAGGGCCCTCTCGAATATCCATCTCATTCTGGAATCGTTTCTCCCTAGGCCGTCCCCTTTTCCTAATAAGTCCCGGTATAGGGTGCCACTTCGGTAAGTCCAAACGAATCCAATTTGCCTTATCAGCTGCAGGAATGAAGGAACGACCATACACTTTTAGCTGGTGGTCCCACCTGTACCACTGTCCGACGTAGGCAAGACAATCCATGTGCATTGTACCCATTACCGCCATTGCATGTGAGCATGGAATTCTGTATGTCTGCCACTTGTTACACGTACATCTACATGCTCTTAACTCTACCTTTTGAATATGATCCCCCTTCTGACCATACATTGTAGGACGTGGTGCAGTTATAACCTCATATATGCGTTCTTGATAGTCGAAACATGTCACTCTATGCGAGCTGGAATGCTATTCCATCGCTCAAACTTATGTGCAGCATAATCTGTGAGCAACTTACCTATACTCATGGCATCGCTGGCTTCACGCCTGTGCTTATTAAATATAGAGTTACAATTGTAGAAGGTTTTTTTTACCAATGCCGATACTGGTAAGCACCGGCATCTTTTATAACCGAATTGTAACTCTCAGCCATGTTTGTTGTACCTAGGCCAAATCTGACACCTTCATCGTAAGATAAGGTCCACATGCATGGAGGTAGCTCACGAAAATATCGTCCCGTCCAAGGATTGCTTTGAAGTGCTGCATTGAAGTATCCATGAAATTTTCGACTCTGTGCTTGATAGGCAGCTCTTTTTATTATTTCCTTACATTCCTTGCTTTTGGCCTTCGAATTGAAATTGCTTGCAACATGCCGGATACACCAGCGCCAAGGCCACCCTGTAGGCCACACCGCATTGTCACCTTCCACCGCACTCTTGATACCCGCATGGCGGTCCGATATCAAGCAAATGTTGGATCGGTCTTTGATGACGTGTTCCAACACTTTTGCAAGGAACCAACCCCAGGTTTCCGCCTTCTCCTCATCCACTAGCCCGTAGGCCAATGGGACTATATGATTTGCCCATCTACTGCCACTGCAATAAGCAATTTGTGCTTGTACTTGCCATACAGGAAGGTACCATCAACTGTGATCACAGGTCTGCAATGATTAAAAGTATATAACATAGTCAGTGAATATCAATCAGGTATAACAAAACTAAAGCACTATTACAATACATACCTGCAATACTGGAACGCCTCGATACAAGGACCGAATGCCCAAAAAAGCTTATCCAAGAACACGTGGCCGGCTGTATTTGAATCTTGAGTTTGCCAATCGACCTTCGTTCCTGGATTTGCCTCAGTAATTGCATTGAGTAGATGCGGGAGCTCTACGTAAGACGACTCCCAACTACCGTACACCTGCTCAATTGCCTTTCTCTTTGCCTCACGAATTCTCTTTATGTGAACATTATATCCGAACTCTTTAATATATTCGTTTGGAGATCCTTCGCCCTCACATCTGGAGAATTGCGGATCTCCAATATTATGGCCCTAGACAAGCTGGTGGAGTCCAACTGAGAGTGATCCTGTCCAGTGATTTCATCCAAGCAGGTATGAGGCCCATCAAATTTAGTGATATGAAACCAGCCACCGTGTTTCTTATAACTGCCTCTGTCTCCACTTACAACCTCTGTTGTGGATATCGTACATTTCACTGCCCATGACCTTGGATCCGAATCCACCACCTTGAAGTTATAGTGGTTCGTTACGTGCCACATTTTAACAGCCCGGATGAGATGATCTTTGGTTTCAAACCGCATCCCAACCTTAAATTCATCACTGAAGCTCCAATTCCCAGCACTCATTTCCTGCTCATCATCGTATGCTGCGTAAGTACTACCAACTTCAGCATTGAAAAACGGAACTGCACTGAGCTCCCTATTGCATCAACATCAGTAGGAGCAATGAAACGGTCCCAGCTATTTCCCTTCTTTGCACCAGGCAAAGCATATTGTTGTGGAAAAACTTCCACATTATCGTTTTCATCATCATCATAGTCGTCACTGGATTCACTTACTGATGAGTCTTGCACAGCCTCCATATCATCACCACCTACGAAGTACCGCCACAAAATTCAAAGTTACCTATTTCCAGTTGTGCACTGCCTATTGTCTGAGCTGGGTTGAGTTTGAGTCTACCAGCCCCTGGCTTCCAATATTTCTATCAATGCCCCTATCCCCTGCGGTACCTGTGACAATTCATTTTCAAATATCTGCACATAAACAGCCACTGATCCCTCTGTGTACACCAACATCTCATGCGCCGCATCATCATCGGTCACTGGAATAATATCATAACGTAGCGTCCTATCTCCAATAGCTACCCTATGATATAGCTCCACCCGATGTGTACACCTATTTACCTTTAATCTATTGCAAATAATCTCCACTATCTGCTCATATGTTGAATTCCTACTGATACTGACCATAGCAACCGGCCGCTTATCATAACAAAAACCATCATCCTCTTGTACAATATTACCATGAGCATACAGTATGAACTTTGCCTTATCCATTTCCTCAACAATCCTGCCATCTCATCAAAATTAGCTTCAATGCATCAAATTCGCAAAATCACACTTATGAGTTTCATTCCTCATAAATTTAATCAATTCCAAATGCAACATTTCCAAAGTTCTATTTTTTTTTCCTAAGAAACTCTGATTTCCTACAAACATTATCTTTTTTCACCGCAAATTTCCATGATAAACCAACACTACAGTACCGAATACACCCCTTCACGACATAACAAGTTATTTTTTATTTTTTCCCAACTACATTTCCTAAAATAATTTCCAACAACCAATAACTATATTAATTTTTTTCCTAATTTACATATATATATTATATATATGTATCCATATAATTAGAAAATTTCTCCGTATTGGAATCGCTCAACAATACCCGTTGACGACATTACAAGTTATTTTTAATTATTTTCCCACCTGCACTTCCTAAAATAATTATCCAACAACTAATCACAATATTAATTTTTTTTCCCAATAATTTCATATATATATACGTATGTATCTATCTATATAACATACAACAACCGGATAAAATCCTTCCACGTCCTAATTGCACAATAAATGATTCTAACAGCACATACTATCACATTCAACAATGTAGCAACATTCATTAACAAAAAAAATCAAAAATCACGAAAATCTTACCTCAAATTCGCCGGCGGATTTCATGATTTCTCTCGCGTATCGCTCCTCCAACCCACAAATTGCAATGTAGACACCGTCTGGGGCTCTGAGATTGCCCAATCACAAAAAAAACCAACAAAGTGGAGAACACCGTTGGGCGATTGAGAGAATGAAATTAGGGTTTCGGAATTCAAATGGGGAGAAATGGGGAAGAAGGCGCGGCTGGTGGTTTAAGCGCGCAGACCTCGTCTCTTTCAAGAGACGAGGTCACACACGGAGCAACCTCGTCTCTTGAAGAGACGAGCCAAGGATGCACGGCCTCGTCTCTTGAAGAGACGAGGTCAGGCACTAACGACCTCGTCTCTTCAAGAGACGAGGCCTGTTGCCTATTTCTGATTAATTTCGTCCCAGTGGTATTTTCGTAATTTTTTTATTTTAATAATATTTTTTTCCTTTTCCCTTGTTTTGGCGTCTTCTTCTTAGGCCATTGTACAATGGAGTGAATATTTCATCCTCATTTTTCATTCCCTCATTACCAACCATTTTTTTTTCAAGATGCCATAATCTCTTAGTAATATATTTTCTTCTAGTCCATCTTGAAAATTCTGTCTCCTTTTGTAGCAATCGAATTTTCTTTTTAAAGTAACAATGCCTCTTTGCCTTTTCATAAGAGCGACTTATCATCTTTAAAAGCTTTTAGGAGTGCTCTCGTTGTGATCGACTCTGTTCAGCCACGGTGACGAAGCACACATTGTAGCGGCCTTACACAAAAACTATTTGCTTGATGGTAGTATACGCTATTGGGTGAATCGAGTTCCCATCAAGCTTCTAGTTGGTTCGAATGAGCTGCATCAACGTAGGTGCTCCATTAGAGTGGCTTGAATAGTCGAAGGGCTCTCATTCATCAACTTCCACAACATGGTGTTCATTTCTGGCCATAGTGACTCCTACTCCTGAGATATTGCTGCTCGATCGAGTCTTTCTTCAATTCGACTCAAATATATTGAAGGTAACATATTCAACTTGGTTAGTTGGTCACGTGAAGCTACAGTTTTTACATAATGAAGATGTATGAAGTACATGACAATCGCTAAGTTCGTTTGCGATTGCCTCGCAGGTTACTTGGTATCCTCTTGCCATAGGAGTAGCTAGTTGTATGCTTTGCAAATTCGCTGGGTTCAAAGACATGAATGGACAAAGCAGAATTTTGCCCATGAATTTCATGACTATGTCCTTTGGGTGATTCAACCTCAGTTGGAATTGTTGTTATCGAATGGTCTCTGTCTAGTGGTGGAGGAAGATGATCTATAGTGAATACTCTATGATAGGCTTCAAAAAGATCAGAATTTGAACGAATTGTGTAATGCAATCCACACTTCATTTTGCATCACCCGGCATTATGTTGCTATTGGCACTTCTCTTATTTTTGTGACCCTTAATTTTTTTTATATTACACCACATTTTCTGCTATAATTGAATCTCCTCCTTTTTTATATTGCAGGATCATACTGCTCATACTTAGTGGGGTCGGTGGCACTTTTTTTTTTTTTTTTTATATTGGCACTTTTGTTCATTTGAAGTTTTTTACCTTAATTCTGGTTTTGCAATTTTTGGCCGGTGCTTATGGCATTGACAACTTTTTCCATACTTAGTGTCTCTGCTATTGCACAGAAAGTGTGGCTTATTTGGCAAGTTGTCATGCTTGCGTGGTTCTGTTGTGGTTCTTGTATCAAGTCTAGCTCATGGCCAGTTGTTTATTTAATCTCATGTTCCCTCATTGTGGCCTTCATCTCAATAATTAAGCTTCAATTGCAAGTGGTTGCATAAAAATTTGATAACAAAGCTTGAACTTTTATCTATTATTGTCCTTGCTCTCTTTACTTCTCCATGAACTTTCATTATTTAGTTTAACATTTAAAATCTTCATCTTCTCACATAAACCAAGTGCTTTATGTTCTGGATTATTCAACACATAACTGGATTTGTCTTCCAATTGATATTGTATTTTACGTTCCGAGATATGAATGAATCCAACTCCTCTAAAATTAGCTATAGTTTCGGTTTATCGCAAAAACTTCACAAAAAAAAATCTAATGTTTATACATTTGTAATCTCCCAAAGCCAAGTCATAACTATCGTAGCTCTCTCTTTCATATTTCTATAGGATTTTGAATCATATAAAAAGGAACTCAAATGAGGGAAATATCCATAAGTTACCAATATCTACCAAATCTACAAAAATTAGGCACCACTACTGACATACAACAATTTCATAATTAAAACTAACCTTGAGATATTTAGAATCTCTCAATATTCAAAACATGAAAGTTGTAATTTTTCTCTTAGCTTTATATAGCATGTTAAATCATCTCAAAAGGAGTCTGTATGAGAGAGATAGTCTTAATATACAAAATGCAATCAATTCACAAATCTGCATGTCCCCACTTTCACATGCCGTAACTTCACGCCTAATTCTACATTGATGCTTTCCGAATTCATCAAAACTCAAAATACGAAAGTTTTAGATGTTCTTCTCTTATTTTTCATGGCATTTCAAAACATCTTGATCGGAGATCAGATGAGAAAAATAGACACAATTATGAAATTGTGCCAAATCTACAACTTTGGAAGCCACCACTACATGTATAGTGACTTCATAACTAATTTTGTATTGATTCTTTTCGAATCCATCAAAACTCAAAACATGAAAGTTTTAGATTTCTTCTCTTCTTTCTATAGAATTTTGAATCGCCTCAATCTGAGTTCAGATGGAAGAAATGCATCTGATTACAACACTGTCAATTCACTTATTAGGATTCCATAACAATATTTGCACTAACTTCAAGCTCGATTTTCACGTTGATGCATTCAAAATTTATCAAAACTATAAACATGTAAGTCAAAGATCTTTTTGTTGGATTTATATAACATTTTGAATTATCTCAATAAGAGCTATATGAGAGAGATATACTTAATTAATGAAACAGTGTCTTGTTTCCTTCTCTAATGTGTGAACATTTTCTTGCCATCGTGTCTAGCATGTCATAAAGTCCCTTTAAACTGATTATGAGATTCATTCCCTACTATAAATTCAAAGATCCCATTCCTTTAGACTTTATGAGCTCTTTAGTCTTTAGTTATAGCTTTTATATCCTAACATGACATTTTGCATAAGCATTTGACTCAAAGAAGTCTTGCCCTTCAAATATCTGTACTTGTTTAAAGTTTGGTTGCTGCAATTTTTATTGTGTTCTATCAATTATAGTCACTAGTAGCAGGTATCATCAATAGCCTCCATTTACACAAAATTCCATGCATATCTGATGAGAGCATAAGAAAATCAGCTAAGCTCATTAATGGTTGTACTAAAGCTGACATCCCATTCATCTGTCGTTAGGATTCTTCGAGGAAAGTGGACTTGTTAGATTTTCATTTCAATTTTATTGACAAAAGACTCATCAATAACCATTGTAGATAGTCTTCTCTTTAAGCCTTAGTAGGTAAGCAAGCTACCATAGACCACTAGAGATTATCATCTGAGCTTTTTAAGCAGCTTGACTCTGAAACAAAACTTTCACGATGAAGATAAAAAGTTGATAATCTTTTGACCAAGAATTTCTGTATAGCTTCATGTGTTTTCTGTTATTGGCCAAGAATTTTATATCCCTTTTTGCCTTACATTTTCTTACCCAGATGCTAATCTCTATAGTTGATAATTCATCTAAATTGCAATGGTAGTGTGTTCTCATTGCGTAATGGTAGTGTGTTCACATTGCTATGATTTGTTAACGTCTCCAATTCTAGTTTGTGGATTCGATTAATTTCTGAACCCTCATTATTTGTGTCTCCACAACTCTGCCTCCTTAGATTGTTGTCTCTCTTGCAAATTTGTACGCTTTCTTGTTTATGTACCTCATAGTGATTCACATCATACCTCACAGATATTAGAAAGCTGATTGCTGATATGGGCTTAAGCTCTTATTTTTTATGCACTTTTCTTGAGAATCCTAAAGCTTGATCTTCCTTAAGAGCACTTACTGACTCCTAGTGTTCCATCGTCTACAAAAAAATGCTTGTGGAACAAATGACAAATGATCTCACTAGTGAATTGATTTTCATGAGGAAATATAGAAGTTTAAGCAAGGAAGTGGCTAAGGAGAATGTCAAGTGCATTGAAAATGATGCCTTCACTACTGCTAGAAAACACTATGAAATGGAACCCTGATCGTGGTGGAGGCTTTGTTGTGCAGTCTTATGCAAAGGAATGCAGTGACTGATATTGGAAGCCCTTAAAAGAGGACACTAAAGTGTGCTTCAGCAATAGAAGCTTTGGTTTGGAGGTTGCTCGTGTTGCTGAGTCATGTTGGGCATTTGATCTACAATACATGAGCTCTCCAATTCAAACAAGAGGGCGGCTAAGCCCTGTCAAAGAACGTGTAGCAAAGCAGCCCATAACTTGCTTTCATATATCGAGTCAATTATTCGTCTATTGAATGCTCAAGAATGTTGAGCCGAAGCGCTTCACATCCTCAACACAACTGAATCGACCATTTTCAAGATGAAGTATGAGCATCCACTGACAGCAGTGCAGTGCCTATCTCAGTATGTTGATGCCTAGTGACCGAACATGATTTAGTCTAAGCTACGCATCAACTGCAGTAATTCATTTTGGTTGCTTTTGCCAGTAAAAAATTAGCAAGTTTGACAAATCCATTTGCATTACAATGAAATGGACAGTGGCATTGATATCCAATTGAGCACACCAGCCATTTGCCTGCTACTTGTATTGATGATGTGAGCCCTGATATGGCAGCCAGCTAGCCATGAATTCATTAGCCATAAATGATAATAATGTAGCTTCGAAAATCATCATTAAGAAGCCAAAATTTAGTTCGTACCAAAAGACCAAGTCAAAGTTAAATTCAGATGATAATAATAAAAAAAAGGTGGCATTGCTCATGAAATCAGCTACAGCAAGGAAAGCGAATCATAAACATCATCTTCAATAGATGTTGATTCTGATAGTGTAGAAAAGCTAATATCTTTGGGGGAAAGAGCCAAAGACGACCAATTATGCACACAACCACATCCCACAACAAATTGTGAAGTTGGGTTCTGAGCTGTAGAATAGAGACACCTATATTGGCATAAATTTAATTCACATAAGCGATGCCTCATGATAACAAAACCCCCTTCAGTCATGAAATCCCTTTTATTTATGTTTATACTTTTCACTGATGCTAAACGCAATGGCTCATGAACACGGAAAAATAAGCATTCAAGAGTGCCCATGGTACCAGAGCCAAACAGCTGAACGTACTTACAGTAGTTGCAAATATGGCAGCGAGCAAGCACAATAAATGAGCTACATAAGAAAGGCCCAACGTGTTGCTACTAAGCCTTCATTCGATTGCTTAGGGGGCAATTAACTTGAATTCAAACTGAAATAATCGTGTAATAGTCTTCTCTTGGATAGAAGACACTATTTAGGAAATTGAGAATGCTCGGTATATCTTTGTCCAAATTGAAATAGTTGCTTTAACATTTTTCTAATCCCTAATCCTCTTCTATTGTTCTTTTTTTTTTTTTTTCAGCATCCTTTGGTAAGAGAGATAGATAATATGCCTTTCACTAAACTTCTTTTTTTTTTTTTGTTCTATGAGTCTTAAAGGTGGACTTCATAACTAGAATAGGAGGTTGCACGTGCCTCAAATAAATTTGCATCAGCCCATAATTCCACCAGCTTGTGCACTTATTTTCTCATGACAAACTTGGGATAATTGATAATTAATTCCTTAGTCACCATGTTTCCTCCATTCTTTAACAATATGTATACATATATATTGTAGTCATGAGATACCATTTTCTTGACACTCCCATCTTTATTTGACGATCTCTTTTTTTCTTATGTTTTGCATGTAGAAGATAATTGTCAAAACATCAAGTGTTGCACTTTGTATCGTCCCCTCCCTCAAGTGGTAATGACCACATTAAGTTACTGCTACTACTTTTTGAGCATCTCATCTCATCATATTTAAGCTTCATATAAAGATCGAGTAATGCAAAGCAAATATCATGGTGAGAAGTCTTCAAGGAGCATCAAGTGAAGTGATTACCTCGTAAGAAAAAAAAGAATCGTGCCAAGGCACCATTTTAGAAGAGCAGCATCAAACTCTATTCATGAAGGATTGAGTGGGAAGTTCCTTTTATCATTGTCTATCCCCCTCCAATCAATGATATGTTACAAAAGCATAAGCAGCTACTTATGTTCCCACTCATTTATAACACAATTGGAAATCAAGTGTTGTATTGATTTCCTTGAGTGATTAGGAGTTGTAATGTCTTAAAGGAGTGCATCGACTTGATTTGAAGCAACACATTATTATTATACATGTACTTTCAATTAATCAACTGTCATAGCACCGTATAAATAATTGTAGCATCACGAGCAAATGAGTGGTGCATGCATATACACACCTTGGGCATATTGCACAAAAAGGTCAACATTTCACATAAGAGAGGATCATGCACAAGCAAACATTTTTTGTTTCAAGCATCACACACATGCATGCATTACACATAAAACTCGTTGCTTTGTGATAGGCATTGACTTTGCCTCTTCACTATAACCTTCTTGATCATATAATGTTACTTCTGTTTCTATAAGAGCTACAGTCACTATTCAAAATTGACCATGATAGTGGAACTAATCCGTATAGACTATACCCATTTATTTTTATGATACTTATTTTTGTTTTGATGACGTATCTAGTTATCACAAGCTTTGAAGCATTAGCTCTCATTTAGCAAGAGTACATGAAAAGATGTAATAGTAGGACTCAATTCCTTAAAAACCTATGAAGCTATAATAGACATCACAAATAAGAATTATGCTATAGTAATAAGACATGTCACTAGACACAATACTTGATTTTAGAACGTGCTTTATTCTTTATAATCATATGCACTTAAGAGCAAAGCTTCAACCAAGTAGTAATAACATCTAACGTGATAGCGTTAGGAATGAAGAGGTTTCTTATACCATTACATACATCGGAGGAATGTTGTTGCTTCCTAGCAATAATATTTAAACTATCCTTTGAGGAAAAATGATCAATCGCGCTCATGAAATGATAGTGGCATTCATTTTCGGTTGTGCTCATGCAGCGATGGTGATATTTAGATCGATAATATTTTTATTAGTCAAGGGAGTATTTCCTACTACTTGATTGCTTAGTGTTACTTATTAGGGTATCACTTGAGTGTAGGATACCTGTAAAAGATTACATGGCTTAATGGAGCTTGTCAAAGGGATATCTCTACTTCTTGACAACTATAAATACAAAGGGAAAGTGGTGATGACTTATCAACATCGTGCGTTTGGGAGTTAAGCTTTAACCTATCAGCAATGATATCAAAATCATATGTTATATTCATTATTCTTTTTCTTTCATTACTAAGCCTTGCACGCTAACAAAACTAGTCTTTTACTTTGTAACAACAAATGGCAATAAAAGGAAAATAAATGAGCACATCGTCCTATTTTCATGGATAATACCCATCGATTGAGTAATACAACTTATTCATTAGTTAAAAGAGCCTAATACTTTGTTTACGCACAAAAGGAAAGGAAATGAGCGATATTTGACAATAGCACTCTTTCCTTTAGTTCATAAAGTGCTTTGTATTTTTATGCTATTTAAGTCTTCTTGTGTTTCTTTACACCTCTATGATTACTATGCTTCTTTCTTTCTTTAAATTCTTGAGTTTGAATTTCTTTCCCCTGCAAGTAATGATTCCACATAGGATTCCACTAAAGTCATTCTCACTTCATTTTCATTCATAGAAGAAGTTAGCTTCAGCAAAGTGGAGCTCATTATAGTTGAATGGATTCTTTATCGCATGAATTAAGATATCACTTATGTTCCAGTAGTCTTTCATGCACTAATGCTATATTGAGGGCATCATGTTGTGTTCGTGCAATAATGTCCTTCCTATGAAGAGGTGGTAGGACGTAGGTGCATCAATCACATGAAATGTAGCAAAGTCATTGATGGACCCAACTTTAAAGCTACTTTAACATATCTCACTGTCATTGTAGAAGATTCAAAAAAATTGTTCACTATGATGGGATGCTTCATAAGTGTTAGCTATCTATTCTTACAGCTTTGAAATGGACATGGGCATAATATTGACTGAAGATCCACTGTCAATAAGTGTCCTCTTGATGACGTAGTCATTGAGTGTACTCTCCACATAAAAAGGAAGATTGTGATTGAGGTTCTTTAAGCTCATATAAGTGTTGGTAAATGTAATGACATAATCACTTATAGAGATTGCCCCTTTCTCAGGTCTAATTATGTCGTAGTGACCTTGTGCAATTTGGTTAAGCACATTGTTGCTATAAATTGTGCACACTCATCAAATTCTAGGAGATTAAAGAAGTTCTTAAAATTTGAAGTCTTCATTAAAAGAAAGATAAAATTATCATTGTTGTTGGTTCCAATTTCGAGCATATTGTCATTTTCTTCATGCGCCTCAACCGAGCGCATATCTATTGATTTCATTATGGCAAGGTCATGGGTAATGGCATTCACAACACCATGCTTTACATTGCGTGTGGTTGGAAGTGGATTACTTCAAACGTCATTATTCTCGATAATGAGCTCTCCACTCTGTACTTCCTTTATTGAAGATCCTCTTCAAAATAAAGCAATCCCTAGTAAGACGTCCTACAATTGTTTGAAATCTGCAAAATTTAAGATCATTCTTTTCTTCTTGAGTTGATAAATGTTCCACCCTTGGTAGGTCAAGATTCCCATCCCTCAATCATTGATCTAGCATAGTATGCACCCTTTCCATTGAGTAAGGATATGTTAGTGCTTCTTTTGCCCTCTCACCTCTAGGCTTCTCAACTCCTTGTTTATTTCCTTCTTTGGCATTCTCACTTCAGCAAAATTCACGAATGGTTCTCTTTGGTTAAAAGTCACATTTTCTGCTCTTTGTCGTGCGATAGAATTATTGGTTCTCCATGCATTCTTAATCAGTATAGAGAATGACACTAAAGAAAGGTTTTCTAGATGCACCACATACTCAGTGAACATCCCTTGAATGCAAATATTCACTAACTCTCATTCATCACATATATCTTAAATGTCCAAAGAATGTTCCCAAAAGCGTTCAATATAATCCATCAAGTCTTCCTTAGGATTCTGGCGAATTCACCTTATATCAGTCAAGGTCACTCATTCTTGCGTAGAGAAGAACTTTTCTAAAAACATCTTACACATACTTACCCATAAATCAACCGATCCAGAGGGAAGATTAATGTATCAGTGTACACAATCTCTATGAAGGACTTAGAAAATTCTTTCAACTTCAAATCATCATCAAATCCATAAACCTTTACCGTCTCAATGAACTTCAACAAATGCTCCTTGGTACTTCTTCTCTTACCATCGAATAGCATGAATTTAGGACTCACGTAGTCTTATGGCTTAGCAATAATATACTAATCGTATGAAAGCTTAAGATTCAACACTCCCACATCAAACTTAGCTTATATTTCCTTCAAGTAGATGTCTAAATCTTTCTTTGTGATGAAAGTGCCTTTAGGGATAAAGGTGGTAGCTTTTGCTGGTGTATTCAAAGTAGTAGTCTAAAGTGGAGTTGTATTAGGTTGAGTAATAGGTCATCCAATAACAATCTATGATGTGACCTGTAATGATAATGATCCTCTAAGTTGAATATGTGGTGTAAGCTGTGAGGGTGTGGGTCCTTTAAGCTGAATTCCTATGTTTCTTACCTGAGGTGCAGGTAGTTGTGTAGCTATAGGCTTCAATGGAGGAACTCGCTCTTCAACTCTAGTAGGATCCTATTTAAGGATAAGAAAAGGGTTGGCAGGTTGAGATACTTGAGGAGCCTGAGGTGCCCTGGTAGTGTGTTGTTACAGAATAATATCAAGCGTGGATGAGGTCACACCCTATTGCGTGGCAGCAATGGCACCTATACCAGACAGGTATTAAACAAACATCGTCATGAATTGGTTGAATTGCCTTGCGCTCTCTTGCATTGATCGGTTAACTTGCGCAGTTTTCTCTTGTACCGTGCATAATGTCTCGTCATTATAAGGCTGAGCACCAGCAGGTTGGTTAGCATCCTCAAATGCTGGCATATCATGCTTAGCAACTTCAAGATTAGCATCAGGTTCTTGAGTTATACCTTTAGTCAGATTAGCAAGTCTCTTTCTTGGAGGTGTCATCATGCAAGTGTTAATTTCCCTTTCCTCAGTAGAGTCACCAATAATGTGTGGATATGATTCTTGATGTAACGATCATGTGCATATCGCATGACTATCGCGCTATACGTGATCTAGAAAAACAACATGTATGATGATGGTTAAGAGAGAATTATGTAGGAAAGAGGAATAGGTATCTCGGTAGGCTCTAATACATGCATGATAAGTGATGGAGCTAAGAACCACCAAACTAACTGTATATGATGAATCGATTGCCGTTCTTGATTAGGACAGGTGTTTGGTTTAATAAGATGAAAATCCGGCCAACGACAATGTTTGTCCTAGATTTCTCTTGTCAAAATGAGGCAAGGACTAAGGGTATTTATAGATAATCTAGTTGTCAATGTCATCCATCAGATAAGATAGATGACTAACCATTAAGATGAGTCCCTCTCATAGTGGATATTGAAGTAGGCTACCTTATGGACCCTAGCCCATTAAGGCTTTTATTGTAGTGTATGTGAGCTATTTTGAGAAATGTTAGAATTGGGCAAGCTAATTCCAATGGGCTCTACTCCAAGCTTACCAAACTCCCTTGATCATCCTAATGAACCCGACTCTCTAAATTTTGTCACATTATGTTAGAGAGTTAAACCTAAATAAAAATTATGCTCAAAGCCTTTATAATATTGAATTCAATCATCTACAACATGCATGTCACACATGCATGGGAAATGGTTGCGTTCGCTGGTGACAGCCATATAAGATCAATTCCAAGCTGACTTAGATAAGGCTCATGCTGCCAAACATGCAAAAACACAGTGAAAGAGAACTTGTCGGTAAGGCAAAGAAGTAGAAGGATTTCTCTTGCAAATTTTTGTAAGAAGAAGTCTACGGGTCCAATGTTTGTGCAGTTGGATAAGTTAAGTGACGATGACCATTTGGTTGGACTACCAACATAAAAAGTTCGGCTAAAGAGCTAGATTACGAAGCATTTCTCTATTTTGAATATGTGATAATGTGTTGTTGACACTATATAGCTGTTAATATTTTGATCCATACTCATGTGCTGACGATGCTACTGTAAAAATGGTCGCCCTTTTGTATATGAAGAGGATCTTGTGGATAGGTGCAATATGTAAATGTTTTAAATGAAGCTGGTCATGTTGGTCCTCTTTTTGTATATAATGAGGACTTAATGTATATATGTGCAGCAGGCCAATGTTCTAAGCGTGGTCACGTTGGACTTCATTATATAAGTGACTAAGGGTTTGTATTGTTGGTATGGGCTGCTTTTATTGTTTTTGTCGTAGCCACACAACCATACCCCTTATAGTAAGTGTTCTTATGAAAGGAATTTCAAATGTAAGTAGTAGGTCTAAACTTGATGAAATGGTTATTAACATTATGGAGCGTTGACTTCTTTTTTCCAAAATTTTTTTATTTGGTTAATGCCGATACAAAGTTTGGTGATTATTGTATGTCAATTTAGTCTTATGTTACTTGTGGATGCACTTATTGTGTTATACAATGCATTGAATATCTGTTTGTCTTTGCGTTTTAGACTTTTTTAATCTCTGTTCATGTTATGGCTATGAGTCCTTATATGGCACTTTTTATGGTACAAACTATAACAAAGTCATTTATATTGAAGCATTGAACATAACGAAAAGCATAGATTGTCTAGTATGTAGATCGTCATTTCGAATATCATTATCTTGTGTTGATTTTTCATATAATAATAAATAAATAAATGTTTATGTATTGAAATCTAAAGCAATTTCTCTTTTAGAATAGATGGCAGGTATAGAATTGCCTGAGGTTAGTTCAAAGAATCATAACAACAAATTTTATTTAATGAATGTCGTGAGCAGATGGAGTCAGTATTAATTACACCAATAATAAAGGAGACTTCTATATTAAAATATGGCCTCTTTATATTTGCAGATAAGCAGCTATTTATGACCTTTAGCAAAATGTCTACAAATTTAGCATTTACCTGACTTTCCAACTGTTAATATGATGTAGAAAAAATGTCATAAGATTAATCAAGAAAAAGAAGAACATGTTTTGGCTTTTTCACTGGCACTTGAAGAACACATTAAATTGTCAAAATGGAAGAAAAAACATAAAGAATAAGAACACAAAAGTTTGATGTTCATTGGATTGCCACTTTCTTTACAAAAGCATTTTCCTTAGCAAATACAAAATCAAAACAGACCATGTGAGCATGCTCACATTCCTAAACATAGCCAATAAATTAAAATCCATATCCAAGTCAGAATTAGCATGTACTTATACAATTTCATCATGCTTCGAAGCCTTTCCATCTACACTCGTGTTGAATCATTTGAGTTGATCTCATCCTCTTCAGCCAACTGCCAGAACACATTGCTTCTCATTTGTGAATTTGACTCTAACATCGAAGTCTCTGTGTCCTCCACCAAAGAAGCAAGCATCATCTCCTTCATTATGCCACTGTATTCATATTCTAATGTTTCCTATCTTAGCTCCTCATCATAGTGCACCCACCTAAAGAAATTGCATCCATCATCCTACGTGGCAAAATATACGCAGCAAGTAGATTTATTCATCATAGTGTTGATGCAAGAAGCGTTAACACAAAACAAACAAATCGTCTATGAAAGCTACTGTGCCAAATCTTGGGCATCCATAGAATAAGCAACCTCAATTTGTCTCTGTCTTTGCTACTAAAAGCCTTGTTCTAGTTCCATACCTGTAAAGGATGTAGCTTGAAACACTTCTTCCAACTCGATGAATAGAACTTGACGATGAACTCACAGCTTTTACCATCTTCAATTATTAATTGAAAAAAAATGGTCAATTAGGGTTTTGATTGATTTTAAGTGTAGGGCTTCACACGACTTTTATGTTGATGGTGATCTCCCAATTTTTTTTATTTAGGGTTTTTAAGGAGATGGGTTGATCTTTTATTAAGCACCGTTGGTGAGGTAACCATGCTTAAAAAGATGTATTTTTCTTTTTCCTTGATGGGTAATTTCTTTATTTATCCACGTGGGTAATATTTTGGTGGGCCTTTGACACGTGTTAGCATGTAGTAAGTCGATAGTACCAGCAAAGCAAGCGAAGTTAACAATATTAATGGAGGTAGTATTTGAACACGGAAAGTTCATACAAGAAGTAAATTGACTGAAAAAAAGTTTAGGTAGTTAAATGAATATTTAGAGAAAGTTCAGGTAGCGTTTGTGACATTAGTTCTTTTTTTAACCAAGGGGGTAGTGCTCCTTATTTTGTACACAAAACAAAACAAAGACAGAGGAAAATCCATCAAAATTAACAACGAAGGCATGGTTTCGAGAAATTCAGGTAAGTTAGCAACTAAATTACAATCAATACAATTAAGATTAACCAATGAACAGAATTCTTCAAGTCATTAGGGAACATCCACCCACTTGAACCATTCAAATGGATATGATCTAAAGCCAAAATCCCAAACTATCTAAACCAATAAAGAAATTGCAAGAATAGTATCAAAATCATTAGCATTCAAGAAAAGCATCTTAAAGAAGAGAATCAACTAAACAATGGGGTCTTTCATTAAACCAATTCCCTAAAGACCTAGTTTTGTAAGCATAGTAAGCTAGTTTAAGTTTTGTGGTAAAGTTCCCTTTAATCCTACATTCTTGAATTGAATTTGTAAAACTCTTGTGTTGCTACAAAACACATATTTCCACTTAAACCCACATGGGACATTGTCATTTTCAGGCCATTATTGGAGTTCTGGTTTACTTAAACCTTCCTTAAATTGCTTTAGGATTGCTAAATCATTTGGGTATGTTACAATGTAACCTAGACTCAAGAAACACAGCACAAGGACTAAGATGAAGAGTGTTTCAATCTCCAAGTGGTGGGATACTTCAAGTTGTAGTTTTGGTTCAACTTTTTCCATGGTAGTTTGAGTGACATTGATGTCTCCTTTACAAGATGTAATGGAAATTAGAGAACATGCTGTCAAATGATGAAGAATAGAAACCTCACATGGTGTTGTCAAGCATTAAAGATCAAAAAGAAGATAATGGAACTTCCTAGCATTTATTTTGTTTTGTTGACAAAATAAGGAGGGCACGAGTGCTTAGTTATAAAAGTATAAAAAAAAGAGGGCACGCCTAATAAGTGCGCCCTCTTTAAAATAGTCAAAGGCGTGAGTGCCAGCTATATCTTTTATACTTAAAATGTGATTTTTTTTTTTTGTCTTCCCTTAATTCCTTCCATTCTACCAATGAATAATCTATAATAATTCGCTGTTAAATCGACCAATTGTTCTTGAATTGTGTTTTTGGATTAATTTTTAAAAAGTCCATATTTTCATATAAAGTGCATGAAAAAAAGTTGTTTCTTTTGTCTTTTTTACAAAAAGTATTAGCTATTAATCTTTTGCAACTCTATGTCCCTTACCAACAAAACAATATATTATGTTGTTTTATTAAAAATTCTACCACATTTCTATGTTTCAATGTTTCATATTACATGCACCATATTACACAATGATGGCATTCCTCTACATATTATATCATGTACTATGGTATAAAGAAAATTTGCTTATCCTGAATTAAAAATGTGATGTTGAAATGTAAATTGGTATTTTTTTTCAAATCAATTTTATATTGATAATTATTTTTGGTAGGAAAGATAAACGTGTTTCACCATAAACATAATATTAAGGGAAAAGGAAATTAATATTATTAATTTAAAAAATTGCAAAAATGCTACTAGGATGAAAATAATCTCAGTTTTAAGTAAACCGATCTCGTATCTTAAAAAGACGAGGTTGTTGTATTATATACAAGAGACAAGGTTATTATAAAGGTGTCAGCCTCGTTTATTCAAGAGACAGGATTAACATAGACAAAATCATACCACCGACTGCTTTTTCAAAAACATTTTCACCTGTAAACTCAAACATTCACAAAATCAATCCTCCACCACCAAAATTCAATAATACGAAACTATAGTAGTTCAACCAAAACAACATTTTCAAACCTAATCCTCCACCAACAACACAGTAAAAAACTAATGAAACACATTATAAGAAATGTTGGCACTATTGTTCAAGTCATTACATGAAAAGTATATACATGGTAGATACAATAGAACATAAACATAATTAATGCTAATACCTACAATTGCTCGCTTTGCCTGCGCCTTCTCTATCGAACAAATGTATACACTTCAGGCGTAGGTTGATCTAGATCCTACTAAGGATGTTCCATAGACGGATCCACATAGGTGAGTGTGTCATCTCCATCTCCACCATATAGGTTGTGTTAGACATCTCTTCGGGGTTGTTTGGGTCCAATTCATGGACCCAACCCGCCAGGTCTGGGTCTAAATTATAAGGACCTATAATGGTGGGTCCCCAAGTGGGTCAGGATGGGTACAATTATCCCTTTTTAATATTATATTAAATTTTAACTATTTTTTAATGAGGGACCTATTCGGATCTGCTGAGTCCATGGGTCTTTCTAGTGGACCCATAGACCATAGTGGGTCCGTTTGGCGGGTTAGACCCACCATGGTTGGTTTGGACCTAACCCGAAGATATGTTTAAGCTGTGTGGTAAAATAAGATGTGGTTTGGATCAACCTGAGTAAGGTCTCCCCATATCTTCTGATGGTGATGAATGCCTCTTTTGTGGAGCTAAGGAGATATAAATTGCTACACCTCACTCTCAACGCATGGGAATGTCTAATTAATGCAGATGTGATGATGATGAAGGTTCAAACTCATTAAGCTAAACATGTGAGGATGAAGGCTTGTCTTTGATATCTTTAGAACTGTTTCAACCTTATCCCTGCTCTTGACCTCAACCTTACCCCTGCCTCTCTTTTTAAGGTCTATGTCTCTATGTCAGTTGAGGCTGCAGGACATCCTTACTATTAGGTTCTTTTTAAGTAGGTTTTGATGATAAAAAATGTGTAAAAAGATTATCAATGAGTTTATCAAGTGTGCAGATTTTAATGAAAAAGATTAAAGATGAATAGTATTAATTTACTCAGAGGATTGTCCAGAATGTTCAGTGATAAGTATTTTAAAGCAAATAGACAACCCAGAGAGAACTTTAGAGAGTATTAGTATATCATACTAATGATTACGATTCAACAATAGATTGATCACAGCTTACTTCAAATCATGTTTTAACATGTTTTCAAGGCCCAACTCCAAAAGATGAATACATTTAGGTAATGCATTAATATGTTCCACCAAATAGGAATACAATCTACGAGGATTAAATCAAGATCATCAATTTTGTTAAGCTTTTTACATAGATGAAGATTTCTGCATATTTTAAATTAAATAGATGTTGTTGCATTTTTTTTGTATACTCCAGTTGTTTAAATTAATGAAGCTCGTGAAGACATGAAGATAGATGATAAGATTTGTTGAAGTTCTTTAAGCGAAGACAATATGAAGAAAGAGATATTTACGGCTACTACTTTCCTATTTTTATGGGATATCAAGAGAACTATTGAAGTTTGGTCAACACAAGTTTTGGGACAAATTCATATGAATTTTTTTCAAGATAAACCAAGGATAGTTTCGAAGATATATATCTGGCATCGGTTTTACATTCAAATTTGAGTTCAAATACAAAATTCAACATCAAGACAAGAAGCTCAAGATGACATTCGAGATATTAGAGGAGAAATATATCTAAACAACCTACAACAAACAGATAATAACTGTTAAAGATGTGAAGCATTTATATCTGACAATTTAAATAAAAAAAAGTAGATGACACGTTGAAAAAGAAACATTAGAGACGTTCTTGAAAAACTTACTTGCTAATTCTGATCTTATTTCGTGCACTCATATACTTGCTACAAACTTGATTAATCTTTCCTTTTTATTTGTTTAGTGGAGGAACCGTAGTGTGTCCTTCCTTTGATATTACAAGCAGAAGCTCTATAGTCAGTTTTAGCTAAGGTGAAGCTAAGGAGGTTGAGTATAGTTGATGTAATATACAAGTAAATAAATTCATAATGAATGGTAGAAGTGAAATTTAGAGTTGTTTAAAAGGGGATTTTTGTCTTTGAACAGGTGGATTTAAGCCCAGTAAAGAGGTACACGAAAAATTAGACGAATGGACTTAAGTCTATATCAAAGCCGCTAGCTTTTAAGTGAAGGCTGCGACCTATGTATGTAAGATGGTAGCCTAAATGTCTCGGCAAATTTTTGTGTTTATGGGAAGGCTAGCCTAAAGGCCACCGGCTTAAGAGGAAAGGCCGCTGGCTTTAGTGTTTAGGCCGCCGACTTTGGGTATAACTTTTATGCCTGAAGTTCTTTTTATAAATAGATTTCTAGGGTTTGTGTTCCTCATAGGTTCTTTTCTCCTTTGTCGTCTAGAGAGCGTTTTTGGAGTTATTGAGTGTTCTTGGAAGAGAGAATCATGTGGAGATTGGATTTGGATGAAAGTGTAAGTAATTCCGCCTTCATCTATCAAGTTCTTCATAAATCGATTCGTTCTCTTAAGTTTTTGTTTGGATTTTTGAAGGAGTTCTTTAGCGAAACCCTATTTCTTAATCAAGATATGTTCTCTCGAAAATCAATTGAAGACTTTAGATTAAATCAAGTAAATTTATTCTCTCTATCGTGGATTCAAAACAAGAAGGTTTGATTTTTTTTTTTTTTGAGAATTCATAAATGTTCTTATGGTTTATCTTTCGATTTAGTGTTTTGGAGAAATTTTTCTTTTGGGATTTTGTCTGTTGATAATTGAAGAAGACCTATCTAATCCTATAAATCAAAGATTCTATAAAAGTTAGATTTTATGGAGAAATTTGCTTGTTCTTGTGGATTCCCATATTAAGATTTTGGAGAAAGATCTGTTCTTTTGGGTTTTTGAGGAGTTTGATAGAAGAAGAAGAAGTTGTTGTTGTGGTTTCCATAAAAAGGTTAGAGTTTTGGAGATTTTGATAAGTTAGGGTTTGTATGGGTTGAGGATTTATATATTTCTGTATATTTGTATATAGGAGATTTGGAGATTTTGTGTCGTTATTCATAAAGGATTTTGGATTTAGAGAATTTTCCTGAAATTAAAAAGGCACGACCTTTTCTTGTTTGCTATATGTGTTTGTAGGTTTAGTTTTCTGTATGTTTTGTTGTCGGAACAGATGAATAATGAATCTAAATCTATTTGGCTTAATTAAATTGTTTTTCTGGGTGTGTTTTGGCTATGAACAGTAAAGACCTGGCAAATAGTGATACTGGTGCGGCACCTTGATGATCTATATGTGAGGTTATCCCTAGTGGACTCGTGCATTGAGATGATTCTGACAGATTTAGGTGATCTGGCAGTATGGCCATGTGTGTTTAGGGAGTACCCATTGACCAATATACGTATATAATTATCTATTTTCAAATAGTTGGTTGATTTCTCATGGGGTTTGAGTTACTCCAGGTTTGGGACTAATGTACAGTAGTTCTAAACTGTGTTGATTTACTAGCTTAATAAAGATAATAACCTACTGTTTGCATTAGATTAATTTACACTATATATACACACACACACTTGTTGCGTGTGCATATGCATTTGTTTTGTGGATTGGCATACTAAGCTATTTCGCTCATTCCTTTCTTTTTCAGGTACAGGTGATGAAGACATAGTTTATGATCTTTCTAGTTATGATATGTATTTTGATCATGGGGGACGACGATAGTGGTCTAAACTAGCCTACTGAGGAATAGATGCGGATATGATTTGGAGAAAAGAGCCTTTAAATCTTTTGCAGATTTCGGAATAGTGATAAAATTCATGTTTTGTTTTAAAGGATTCTAGATTTTTATGTTTTGAGATCTTTAATAGTTTTTCTAAGACTTTGATGAATTTATGGAGTTAGAAAGAATTTTTGGCATTGTTGGCTTTAGTTTAGTTGGCTTTGGTTTTGCCAACTTGTTTTAATCTACATGATATTTTAAAGAATTTTTATTAGATGTTAAACAAGTTTTGAACCTTCTGCTGTACCCTCTGAAAGAGTTATGGAGATTATATTTTATCTGTTTATATTTGTGGATTTAGTTTTAGAGCCTTTGCGTGTCTTATATAAGAGAAGACATGTGGCAGGTTGTATTCGCCTTAGTTTAGGGCGTTATAGTTGAATCGTGAACTACTTGTAAAAAAGTTTTGATTAGATTAGTGGAACATATCTGTGTGGATTATGGGGTTCCTGGCTTGGAGCTGGAAGAGAGGATTAGCACACAAGATGGAACCTCTATATATCGTCGACTTAGCTTTTCTTCTCTCCAATTTTAATTTTCTATAAGTTTGGTTTTGTTTTGTTTATTTGTTTAACTTGTTCTCACGTTTTGAACAAATGGGGTAAACTTTTAAAGATTGAAAAATAAATTCTGGTTGTAATCAATTCAACCCCCCTTTCTTAACTATAAAGAGAGACCGATACTTACCTCATTGTGATCAGTGTGGGCTGGTGTTGGTGGCGGTGAATCATTAAGATTGACCCTCATGCACTCATTTGCTACACGAATAACCTCTTATGCAATATATGGAGTGTCAGTTGACAGCATATTGAGCATATGATGTATGAAATCTGCCTGCAATTTACAGTAAACATCAAGATTACGACGTGATGAACAAAAAGTAAAAAAAAAAAAAATAGATATCATAGATAAAGACTAGACTTACCATATATCGTACCATGGCTCCCGTACGAATCTAACACCTGGTGATTGCATGATACATATCAATATAATCTATAGAAGTATCACTAGGAATATTTGACAGGTCTACAACGCAATTGCGATGATCATCCCGCTTTGTGATCCACCTAACATTCTTCACCGCCTAGTTCCACTCTATATGTCCTTGCAGATCAAGCTTATGGAGGGTTCGCATATGATACGGGCAGGTGCTGGGATCCCCTAGAAACCTCCAAACTGTCAAAGCACCCGATTTGGGTAGTAGTGTTGACAACATGAAAGTAAATGAGAGGCACACGTGCATGCCATATATCATTGCCAAATCGGTAGTACTCTAGGAGAACATCTATAATGACAATACATGGCTCCTAAATGACCTATTCATGAAATAAGTTAAAATCATTAAGTACAATATTATATGTGTAAATAAAAGACCGTGTAGAATTTAAAATATTGTACCTATCTAGGGACTTGTTGATTGAAGGCTCCCCTATATTGGAATAGGAGGTGCATAGGTTATGGCACAACATTAAAATCTGCTCCCCAGTGGCTAATAAGGGGGTACCCTTCAATAGCGGATGTAATCCTCCTCTGTATCAGGGCAATGTATGGGAAATGCTCCATGCCTAGACTTATAGCACAACAAGGGACCCTATTATGTCAATGGTGTTGACATGTGATGTTACACACAACTACCTATAGAGCCATACCAGACTAGCTGCTTTACAAGCATATTGCCCAGTAACATTTGTAGGAGCCACTTCTCAACTCTATGGTGAAAAATGACATTGGCTTTGAGCTCCCTACTGCATCAACATCTATATGAGCCACAAAACGATGCAACTAATACTCCTTTGTGATCCATGCACCTCAATGACCAACTGAGGCAAACTTAACCCCCCTTCATTTGCATCTTAACGATAGTCATCACTAGATTCATTAACTGATGAGTCTTGCATTGTATCAGTATCAAACCCACTACTCTAATGGGGTGCACCCATGTCAAAGTTACCCATTCAGACCTGGCTACTATTTGTTGCTTCCAACACTTCCATGATAGTCAATAAATCTATTCCAACAGTTCCATGATGTGCCCACTTAGGTGCTTGTGGCAACTTCTTTTCAAATATCTACACATATACCATTATTGAACCTTTTGTGCCCACCAACATCTCCTAAGTAACATTATCATCAGTCATTGGAATCACATCATGACGTAATGTCTGATCTCCAATGGCAACCTTATAATATAGTTCAAATTGATGTGTCGCCCCATTTATCTTAAGTTGATTATATATTGTTGCCAATATTTGCTCATAATTAAAGTTCTTACACACACTAACCATAGCAACCGGTCGTTTACCATAGCTAAAACCATTATCCCCTTCCATAATGTTACCATCAGCATATAGGATAGACTTAGCTTTATCCATTTCCACCCCTATCCTGCTAACTTAGAAAAACAGGGTTAAATGCATGCAATGTGATGTGTGTATGATCACCAAGTCTAAAATTTATAATCCAATTAATTCAGATCCACACAAGGCAGCGCACCTATCTTGTAGTATGAAAATTAACTCGGATGTCATCCTAAGGATCTATGGGTAATTACTAGTAATACCCTTTCACTACTATCTAGTCTAAATTATCAAAAGATTGTATTAACCCTAATAATTAATTATGCTAATAATTGACAAAAAATTATAGAATATGAAAGCTTTCCTTAATTTAATTCAATTCACAACAATGCCCCTAGTTTTGTTCCACCCTAACTCTTAATACTTATGATAAATTTAACTGATGAAAAATCAAATCTTGAACTGAAGGGTTTCTAAATTAAACCAATTACTTTCTTCAAGTTAATTGATTCCTAATTTTACATGAGAAAATGGGAATCTCTTCTTTCATTCACGCCAATGTAAAATTGCATAAAACTCACAAACCCTAAATAAAGATTTAATCTTTATTGCAGAAATTCGAAGCCTCCCTATGTCTAGGTGAAACATGCAAATTTATCATTCATATAAGATCTACCTATTAGTTGAAATCTCTTTCTAACTAATAAGAATCAAACAAGCAATAATCCTGGCCATAAAATTATCACAAGACAATTAAATCACATGAATGAATTCAAGATCAAAACTTTTCATCAATTGATAACAATTCAGAACATGAGTTAGGGTTTCATAAAAACTAGGGCATACAAATCTACTCTTCCATATGATAAACAACATAAACAATGGATCTAGAAGAGTTTAAATAAAACAAAATGACAAAAACCCCCTTTGAAACAATTATTGTGAATCCGAATGTTTGTGCCGCCAATTCTTCTTGAAAAGCTCTCCAAAAGACGAACTCTAGGGTTAGGAATGATATTTGACTCTCTCTCTCTTCCAAACAATGAAAGAAGCTGTATTTATACAAAATTGTACATATACGGGTACCCTACACGACCTGTATAGGTCGGGGCGTGTACAACATCATTCCAGTGCATTTTCCTTTGTTGTCATGTGTACACTACTCATCCTACACTACCCGTGTAGTTCGGGTCGTATACATTGAAAAAGCTAATTTTTCTTCAAATTTATCCTCCAAATCTATACTAGTAGTATATAATTACTAGTGTATGACCAGCAACTTCATCTAGGCTCCATAATCCTTCAATAACTTGGTCTCTTTCATGATAAATCTCTTAAAAAGCTCCATTGTTCCATAATCATCCTTGAAACAAGTAATTAACCCAATAAAAGTTCTTTCCTTTAATGACTTACTCAAATAGATATAAAATATGCTCAATAATGCACAAATAATGAGGGTCTTAGGGCACTTATCAAAATGCGACCATGTCTTATTATAATTTAATCAAAGTTTTATATTGCTTAAAGTAAATATCAAAATTTACATGTGGAGAACAATGTAAGCATCGGGCATTTTGGAATTCATTATCAACTATTTAGATGATACAAATGGAATCAATTTTTGTAACGTCATCATCAATAATGTGAGCATCAAAAGTACAACATCATAAAATCTTACCAAACATTTATATTCCCTTTTTTTTTTCAATGTGAAGAATGAAATTTAGTCTGAATGATAGACATTAATCATAATTATCATACAATGTTGCTTCATAAATTGAAATCAACATCCATACACATCGCCATATATCAACACTGCAGCATCAAGAATTGCAAAAATTTAGATTGATAAGATCAAGCAAATTACAATGTTCATTAAGTGCATCTACTACTAATTCGAGTGTTAATCGGTTCCAATTATCACGAATCGATACTTGGGTGATGCGATAGGATTGAAATTCACCAAGATACCACATTAATTTGGCCAACAAAACAACTGGGGTTTGATTGGAAGTTAGGGTTATGGTTTAGAAACACTATTTTTTGAGAGGATTTGTTTTTTTTTTTTTTGAATGATCAAACGAGGAAGAAGAAGAAGAGTGCGAACGTTGATTTTAGGTCAGTTTATTATAAGTAACCTTGTGTCTTGAAGAGACAAGATCAGCTACTTACTACTCCTTCTCTTTGAGAAATGAGGTTACCTTGTCTAGAACTAAAATTATTTTTATTCTAGTGACATATTTGTAATTTTTTAAAATAATAGTATTAATTTTCTTTTCCCCGCAACATAAATCCTATGAAGTGTGACACAAACGTACGAATATGATATGAATTATAGCTTATTAGTATTTTTCAAGAGGCCGAGATAACTTTTTATAAGTAAATTCACATAACAAAGCAAACAAGTTACTGAAATGGAATTATATCGATAGTTAATTCTAAATAGGAAATTGAATAATTATTATTTATTCTTGTTCGATTGCCTTTCATTTTTTTTTTATATTTTTGCCCTTATAAAAAAGTAGCATTTATTCTTGTTGGATTGTCTTTATTCTTTTCCATATTTTGCCTCGTTACCAAGTGACATGAGTATTTTAAAAATTTTGAAGATTAAATTCTATTTAAACTTGATGAAGTTTAGAATTTTGAGCTCTAGTTTAATTAGAAATAGAACGGAACAAGCTAAATCCCAACTCGCATAAATTCATGAGCTTGATTTATCTAAATAATACTTCTTATCTAAATTAAATAGTTTTGATATTCAAACTTCATTTAAATTCTATTAACATTTAGATTTGACTTGAGCTCAATCCTTAGTACTTTAACTAAGCATTACTCAACAAATTATTTAAGTAAGTCGAAACTGGCCTGACTTAATTATTTTTAAATTGAATTTGAGTAACTTATAAATAGTTCAACTTATTTACATCCTGGTAAAAAGTACTTGCTATTGCTAATATAATAGATTTCACAATCTACTATATATGTTAATTAAGGTACGTTAAGTTAAGTAAGGCTATAATTGACTTAAGCTAAGACGATATCTTGATTCAAAATCTCATAATTGTGTTTAAAATATTGAAATCAAACTCGATTATGAACAACACTCACAAGTTTAAGCTCCATTGCATTAAATATATTTGGCCTCAATTTTTCTTTTAAAGTAAAATAATAATAAACTCCATTAAACATTTAAATTTGATTCAAGTTGAAATTTCAAGGGCTCATAAATAATTTGACAAAGTCCAGCACTACCAAAACTTTTAAATTAAAATTTGAAAATTATACGCCAGTAATGTTACATAAATGTTATAATCGTATATGCTATCTTCGAAAAATTTTGTAAGATGACCTAATTAATGTTGGAAAAATTGTTATATTCCGTTCAGATTGTATGTTTTTTATTTGTATCTATATCTATATCTAAGGTTTTATGTGTAACAATGTTTGATTTACAGCTATATTTTATCTGTATTTGGCCTATTTGATGTTTTTATGAGAAATATGTTTTTTTTATATGTATTTATTGCCAAATAATTTATTAAAAAAAATTTAGAAAAAAGTGTCTATCATATCTGATGTGTGCCGATGCCAAAATTACATTAACACGGTAAATGATAAGTCAAAAAAACCAGAACCAGATGGTAGGTTGAAAATATAACAATTATTATATATGGTCTCAGAGAAAGTCCACCTATATGGTAGAAGAAAGTGGAACAATTTTTTTAAATTTCCTTTTTCCTATTAATTATTCACATAATTATAAAATCTCAATTAATTTATTAATGTAATATCCAGTTACAAGACCCATGGCTAAAACCCTACCAAATTCTTTCCCGGCTACAACTTGAAGCACCCGGGGAGAGAAACACGATTAGCCGGAGCCAGGTTTGATCTCCTTTCCATTTCCTCCAACAATTTTTAAATATTTTTTGGTCCTTCCATTCCGACATCAACATGCCATAACGTTCCTAGGTATAGACTATGAAACAGTGCAAAGATTTTGAAGCATAGGTTTTACATTCATTTCAATTCAGTGACTTGCTGCCTAAGGGTGATCGCCAATCAAATGAAAATTTCATCCTTTTCCCAGTCCTGGTACAGCAGACTTTTGCTCAAGTAAACTCTGGTTGGGGACTTTCACAGTGCGGTTGATAGACTGTTTTGTTCATCATCTAGCCCCCTCATATGGCTCTAGAATTTAATACAATGGAAGTTTTAATGTCAGATGTTTGGATTGTTCAAGGTTGCCCTAAAAATTAGATCGTGTCTTAATAACGGTTGTGAAACAATTCACCGATAATTCTTTTCAATCTTGCAAATTTTATAAAGAAATTTTAGATAAGATTCATAATGGTCAGCTACTGCTTGTTTTGTCCATGCCTAGCTCTGTTTTTGTCTGCTACCATCTCCAGTTAGACTAAAAATAATTAGTCTGAATTCATGATTTATCCAGAGTAAGGAACACGTTACTGCTTTGTATCAGATCAATGGAGTTCTGTCCAACATGTGGAACCTTGTTGCAATATGAGTTGCCTCAGGGTGGTCGTGCTTCTAGATTTTTCTGTCCTACATGCCCATACATATGTTACCTGGAGAATAGGGTATAATTTCTGCATCAAACTCTATTCAAAATTGCAAAGCTTTGTTGTTTCTTGTTCCAACCTCTTGTTTATGGTGTTTTCATTGCAGGTTAAGATAAAAAGGAAGCAACATCTTGTTCAGAAGAAGATAGAGCCTGTCTTTTCTGAAGAAGATCGGAAAAATGGACCTCAAACTGATGGAGGTGTGTAACCTAATCAATTTTCCATAGCTACACTCTGTAGTCTTTATTGCTCTACTGTCTTCTCTTAGCTAGAAAAGATGATATGGGGACAAAAACAAGGGCAAAAAGATACAGCATAACTATCATGTCTAATACACATGGTTTCCGTATGGTGAAAAAGATGCTTTCGCATAAAGAACTGCATTATTTGGTGTGCTCTATTAGCAGCAACGGTCTAGTGCATTTGGCAAACTCAAAATTTTTATTTGAATTGGAAATGCTGCCCATCAACTGGCCATACTCATTAGAAGGATCTTATCCTACATTTGCATTAATACACTCCTATTGCTGGGTTTATTCCAGTTTCTGTAAATCTGTAGTGGGGGTAGGTTTTGCTTTTGCTTGCACTCGGTGCTTTCCATCATCTTACATCAATTGGGTTTTTTAAATAATCTCCTATTGGCGTGAATTTAATTTACTTTAAAAAATTGTAATTGGTGCTGGAAAATAATATGGATAATGTACCTCCGAGAGGGATTTGCCATTAGTCCTAATATGTATGTATTGTTATTAATTTGGCTGCACAGGGGCATTTTTGAGAGAGAGGGAGGGAGGGAGCAGCTGTAGTTCAGATGTGGAAAATATCCTTTTCTTATTTATCTTGTTAAAATCAGATATGGAAGGGGGTTTTCTTCTTTGTTTTCCTTGGAAGAGTTTGTGGTTGAACTAATATTTTTGTTGATTGCCACAGATCATAAATTATGACTATCATTTGTTTCTAATAAAAAAAAGAATTAGTTTGTTGTGGCTCATTATTTCTACCTATATTGCTCTGTCATCAAGCAATTACCTGGATCAGTCTGATGATTTGTTACTTCATCATTTTGCACCTGCACTTTGCAAGTTCCATGTGCATGATTTAGTTTCAGATTTTTACTTTCTTTCTGAAAGGTGCTTTCTTGGTGTTATTGCATTTATCTTTTCTTTTTTACTGTAATTGATCTTAGGAAAGTAGCAATTGGCATCTCATACTGCTTGCTTTTGGCTATCAAACCTTTTTGGGTCTGACTCTTATCTTCTTTTTTCAGTAACTTGCCCTCATTGTGGCCATGGAAAGGCGATTTACAATCAAGCACAGATCCGGTCTGCTGATGAGCCAATGACAACATTTTACTGGTGCCTGAATGAAAGATGTGGCAAGAACTGGAGAGAAGACTGAGCACAAGCCACCTATGATTTAATTTGTCGGCTGGACCCAATGGAAGCAGTGTCATTAAATCACTGTATGAGTTTTGCTCTAATTTTCTGTAATGACATTGTTCCGAAAGTTGAACTCTATTTACTTGATCAGTTGAATGAATTGTGGTCTGCATTCATTTATGCAGCAGCTTGATGTGCTCATCACGATTGGATTGTTAAATTATTTTAACATTTTAGTAGTCCATGTAACTTATTATATGATTCTAATATAATAGGGTCTGATATAATAGTCATTGGGTATAATGATAATTAGAGTCAAAGGATTTAAAATCCCTCCCTCTCCCTAACTTTAAAAGGAGGCAGTTACAAAGTAACGTATTGTATTCTTTTTTCCTGACATTCTCATTTTCTTCACCATTAAAGAAACAAAAAGGCAAAGGATAAGGTGGAAGAAAATCATCAAAAAGGGAGATTATATGGATTTTTCCACTGTTTTAAAACCATCTTGTTCAATAAAACTGAAATTGGTATCTCCTATCACGTTTAGGATTTTGCATTGAAAAATCATATTTACATAAAGATCCTGTTATTGGAAAATCAAAAGAAATTTTTACAATTAGTATCAGAGTGGGTATATAAATACCTTGATTTGCTGTTAAAATTAAAGTTGTTTCTGTTTGTGAGATATTTATGTTCACTCATTAGGTTTTCCATTTCATGAGGTCATTCCTATCATGTTCTTACTGTTTCGGGCTATGATGGCGAATTCATTGATTAGCAATCATTATTATATATTCAAACTTTATTTGCTCGACATTAATGATGTGGAAAACCATGGAATTATGTTGTTTGACGGATAGTTTGACGAGAATGTATGTTTAAATATAATATCAAAGAAATGTAACAATTCAATGTTATGAGAAGTGCTAGAATCATTTCGTTGACGTTGGGAAACTGAACTATGTAATGGGATTATCATTTCCTGGTCAAAGGATGTAATGGTATTATTGAAACATCGTCGTATAGAAATAATCCGATGGTTATGGACCTACCGAACATTAATTTTCCGAAGTTATATGCTATATTCCTGACATATCTTTCTCATTGTTGAAAATTTATTATGGTTTATATAAACTGAATGGTTTTGATGATTGAATAGTTTGATATTTGTTGAGATCATGCTAGTGTGAATGGCGACATTAAAAATTTTCCTAATCAAATGTTTATTTTAACAAAAACTTGTTAGTTATCGAAGTGGCCTAGCTTAAAAAGATTTAGACATTTAATTGTGTATTTTCAATTGTTTATGTTCATGTTCATGTGATGCTAATAAATTACATAAAAGTTTGAAGTGAACAATTGTGATAATTAGTCATAATACTAGGAGATCATCCACAGATGGATCATTGCTTATAATTAATGATACTAAAGAGATTCATTGATATGATGGGTGAATATGATTGTATATCCAAAGATAACATGTATATTGACTTAAGTATGATTGATTGATCTATCAAAGTATATTAAAATTAACATCATTATTGGTTAAAGTTATGCATTGGAGTATCACCCAAAGGTGAACTTAAATACATAGTTAAGGTTTATCATTTGTTTGAATCCATTTATGTTTACTCGAAGCATTAACGTGTGAGCTTGGATAATATTTGCAGCATCTACCAATTTATTTGCTTTAGGCAATGGGATGATCAAGTTCAATGGGCTAAACCATGCAAATCGGTTTGAATAGATTCAGTTTCAACTGGGCTTTATGAATTTGGACTTAGAAAATATTTCAGATGAAAAACTTGCAGTCATTACTGAGACTAGTACAGAGTCTGACAAGTCCTTTTATGAGGCTTGGGAACAGTCTAACAGGCTGAGTTTGAACTTGACGCAAATGACGATAGCTTAAAATGTCAAGCCACCAATGCCTAAAATAGAAAATGCACGGGAGTTTATGATGAAAATTAAGGAGCACTCTCAATCAGATATAGCTGACAAATGTATTGTAGGGAGCCTAATGAGTGAGCTGACAACCAAGAATTTTGATTGGTCACAACCTATTCATGATCGTGTGACAGGTATGGCTAATCTAGCAGCAAAACTGAAATCAATGGTTATGGATGTGAGTGAATCCTTTTTGGTTCAATTCATCATCAACTCACTTCCTTCCAAGTTTGGTTAATTCCAGGTGAATTACAATACCATTAAGGAAAAATGGAACCTTGAGGAAATAAAGGCCATGTTGGTTCAGGAAGAAGGGAGATTAAAAAAGATGAAGGATCACTCTGTTCATCTTACTGTTCATAATGAAGCTAGTAGTAGCAAGTCTAAATCAGGCAAGAAGATTAAGAAGAAGAACAAAGCCTCTATGAACCTTATGGATTTTACCTCCACTAACTTTCATAGAGGCTTTGTCCTTCTTCTTATTCTCCTTGTCTAATTTACACTTGCTGCTACTAGCTTCATTATGAATAATAAGATGAGCAGAGTGATCCTTCATCTTCTTTAACCTCCCTTCTTCCTGAACCAACATGGCCATTATTTCCTGAAGATTCCATTTTCCCTTAATGGTATTGTAATTCACCTAGAACTGACCAAACTCAGGAGGAAGTTAGTTGATTATGAATAGAACCAAAAAGGATTCACTCACATCCATACCCATTAATTTTAGTTTCGATTATGTTTTGAATCAAATCTTATTGAAGTGCCTAATAACACTTGGTGGTTAGACCCTGATGCCACTACTCATGTGTCACATGTTATGCGGGGATTCCTTTCAATCCAGCCCATAAGAGGAACTAAAAAGTTCCTTTATATGGGGAATAAAATGAAGGCATGCATAGAGGGAATCGAGACGTATAGATTGATCTTGGATACCGGATGTCGCCTGTATCTAGAAAAGTGTCTCTACATTGTTGAATGTGCTAAGAATTTAGTTTCTGTTGCAAAGTTGGATAATGTAGGTTTAACTTTAAGATTGGAAACGGTATATTTTCATTGTGTTAACATATGTACTATTATGGATCTAGTACTTTAGTTGATTGCTTGTATCGTTTTAATTTTGATGTTATGTATGTTGAATCTCTGTTTCTTATTGAGCATGGTATAGGTAACAAACGAGATGCACATAATGAATGTTCTGCTTTCTTATGGCATCAAATGTTGGGTCATATATCCAAAGAAAGGGTGTTAAGGCTAGTGAAAGATGAAATTTTAACTCAATTGGATTTTACTGACTGGGATATATGTGTTGATTGCATAAAAGGTAAGCAAACTAGACATATATCAAAGAATCCAGCCACAAGAAGCAATGAACTTCTTGAATTAATACACACTGAAATATGTGGTCCTTTTGATGTTCCAACAGGGGTGGTGAAAGATATTTCATCACATTTGTTGATGACTACTCACGATATTGTTATTTATATCTATTGCATAAAAGTCTCAATTAGTAGACATCCTAGAAGTGTTTATTAATGAAGTAGAAAGGTAGTTGGATAGAAAAGTGAAAGTGGTGAGGTCAGATAGGGGTAATGGATGTTATGGTAAATTTAATGAAATGGACAATGTCTTGGTCCATTTGCAAAATTGTTGAAAGTCGAAGTATATGTTTACATTATACAATGCTTGTTACACCATAACAAAATGGTGGCTAAAAGGCGAAATTGAACACTTATGGACATGGTTAGGTGTATGTTAAGTCACAACACTGTAACTTTATCCTTGTGGATGAATGCTTTAAAAACTGTTACATATTTGCTAAACAGGGTTCCTAGTAAGGTAGTTCCTAAGACTCCTTATGAATTATGGATAGGAACGAAACCCAATTTAAGGTACCTTCATGTTTGGGGTAGCCCAATAGAAGTAAGGATATATAATTCACATGAAAAGAAGCTTGATGTAAGGACCATTAATGGTTACTTCATCGGCTATCTTAAAAAGTCAAAAGGGTACAAATTTTATTATCCTAACCACAACATAAGAATAATTGAGTCTAGTAATGCTTGGTTCATTGAGAATGGTCAATTTAGTGAGAGTGGGGAATCACGAAAGGTGGATATTTGAGAATTTCAGGAGGAAACCCTTACACCTAGTGTTTGTACTCAGGTTGTTGTTCCTCTTGTTGTATCAGCTGAAACAACAAGTTAACATTCCAAACACATAAAGTGAAAACATTAGTGATGAGCCAAGCGACAATGTGCAAGTCACAAATGAGCAACTGATGTCATAGGAAATCGCATTACAGAGGTCTATAAGGCAAAAAAGACCAGCTATATCGAATAACTATATGGTTTACTTACTTGAATGTGAATTCAACTTAAGCTTTGATAAGATCCAATCTCATTTAGACAAGACATGGAATGTAGTGATTTTGAAAGGTGGTTCATTGCTATGAAGGAAGAGATGAAATCAATGGACGTCAATAAAGTTTGGGAGCTAGTAAAGTTGCCTTAAGGATCAAAGTGAGTTAGCTGTAAATGGCTCTTCAAGACCAAGCGAGACTCAAAATGCAATATCAAAAGATACAAGCCAAGCTTGTGCGAGTTGGCTGTAAATGGGTCTTTAAGACCAAGTGAGACTCAAAAGGCAACATCAAAAGATACAAGGCCAGGCTTATTGCCAAAGGTTACACTCAAAAGGATGGCATTAATTATAAAGAGACCTTCTTTCCATTTTCTAAGAAGGACTCTTTAAGAACTGTTATGACTTTGGTGGCTCATTATGATCTAGAGCTTCAGTAAATGGATGTAAAGACCGCTTTTTTGAATGGCGACTTGAAAGAGGAAGTTTATATGGACTAACCTGAAGGTTTTATAACCACATGATAGGAAAACTTAGTGTGTAAGTTAAAGAAGTCGATATATGGATTATATTAAGTTCAATAATACCATTACATCATATGGTTTTGTAGAGAACACCGTTGATCAGTGTATTTATATGAAGGTCAGTGGGAGCAAGTTTGCTGTATTAGTTCTATATGTTGACGATATTCTTCTAACTGCTAATGATATAGGTTTGTTACATAATGTTAAGGAATTTCTGTCTAAAACTTTAGAAATAAAAGATATGGAGAGACATCCTATGTCATAGGAATAGAGATATTTCGCAACAGGTTGCAAGGATTGTTAGCATGATCTCAGAAAGGCTATATCAATAAAGTATTAGAGAGATTTAGAATGGAAAATTGCTCTATGTGAATAGTTCCAATTTAGAAAGGGGTCAAGTTTAGTGAATTGCAATGTCTAAAGAAGATTTGGAACGAAAATCAATGGAATATATTCCCTATGCATCATTGGTTGGAAGCTTGATGTATGCTCAGACATACACTCAATCAGATATTAGTTTCGCTGTAGGAATGTTAGGCTGATATCAGAGTAACCCTGGAATGGACCATTGGAAAGCTGCAAAGAAAGTGCTTAAATACTTTACATGCTTACGTGTAGAAGTCAAATCATCTTGAAGTGGTAGGCTACTTGATTTTAGATTATGCTGGATGTGTGGACTTGAGGAAATCTACATTTGGTTACATGATTCTGTTAATTGGAGGAGCGGTTTCATGGAGGAGTGGGAATTAGTTTGCCATTGCTACTTCCACTATGGAGGCTGAATTTGTGGCATGCTTTGAGGCTACAATTCATGCATTGTGGTTGTGGAACTTTGTCTTAGGGCTTGGTATTGTTGACAATATAGCAAGGACGTTAAGAATTTATTGAGATAATTCTACAGCTGTTTTCTTCTCTAAAGATAATAGGTATTCTAAGGGTGTGAAACACATGGATTTGAAGTACTTACCTATTAAAGAAGAAGTGCAAAACCAAAATGTGTCGATTGAGCATATTGGTACCGAACTGATGATAGTTGAGCCATTAACTAAAGGTTTGCCATCGAAAATATTTATTGGACATGTTGAACGAATGGGCATTGTAGATAGGTCATCATTAATTTGATACTATAATATGTATTATGGCACTTGTGAATTCAATTAAAGTTATGGTTTTGCTTGCTTGCTTGTTATCTACATCAAGTTGCATACAAGTATTTTTTGTAAGATAACTGGTAGCATATTTGGAAATAATAAATTTAAGGGTTATAATGTTCATCGATTTAAGTTGTCGTGAATTAAATTGATCATGTGATACATGGAAGGAATCATGTCGTTAAATGATATGTTTGGTCATTTTAATTCAGTTAAGAATTATGACTTGATGAATTTTGAATATGATGTACACTTATTTTGTTATTGAATCATCAAGTCGTAACATGGGCCAAGTGGGAAACTGTTAAAATAAATTATTTTAACACTTTAGTGGCCCATGTAACTTATTATATGTTTCTAGTATAATAGGGTTTAATATGATTGTCATTGGGCATAATGGTAATTAAATTCAAAGGGTTTAAAATCCCTTCCTTCTCCTTAACTTTAACTCATTTTCTTCACCATCAAAGAAATATAAAGGAAAAGGGTAAAGTCGGAGAAAATCATCAAAAAGGGAGTTAATATGGATTTTCCTCTTCTATGTATCTAAATCAAACGTCAAAGGATAACGGTATGTTTTAAAACCATCTCGTTCAATGAAACCGAAATTGATTGCTCCTATAACGTTTAGGATTCTGCATTGGAAAATCATATTTATATAAATATCCTGTTATTGGAAAAGCAAAAGAATTTTTTACATGGATATCTATGAAACGTATATATTAACATCGTATTTCGTGCCTGGCATCTCAATTTTTGATAATATATGTGAGTTTTTCCGTGGCAAAGTAATTGGAGCATAAGTTTGGTTAACAACCTCAATTTAATGGAGATAGTGATACTAATTAAGCAGTTGCATACTAGCTTTCTTTAAGGAAAGCATGCTTATAATGATGTATGACTAGTGTGTGTTTTTTTCAAGTAAAAATTTTTATATAGATGATTCAACACTTGTTGCGATCTAAATTTTATAATTATGATTCTAGCGATCAAAATCTTTTCATCAATGATGTTTATCCTAGAAATTCCATTTGCAAGGTTGAATGCCATAGAGTCGTTTGCAAAATGTTAAATGACAAATTTTGTGTATCTGTTCACATTACTTCTTCTTGATAATAGTCTGAAATGGAAAAATGTGCATTGGTAGTGGTTGAATTAATCGGTAACACAATAATTGTTGGAAGGAGTATAATGATTAAGAATGTATAACAAACTAAAGGCAAATATTTTAATAGAATTGAGAATGGAATTGTCTTAGACAAGGGAAGAGGGAAAAAAGGTAGAAACATTTGCCAAACTGAGCAAATATGATCAACATGGCTTTTATTTGGATATAAAAGATGTGACTTCAACTCAACTTCTCAAGATGGGGATGAAGATGCTGCAATTCAATAGACTATGTGCTGTAGATATAAAATGACAAGGCGTCTGGCTTTGATTATATTCCTCCATATAATTGATGGTCATGACATAAGAAGTACACATGTGGAGGTGTTGATGACGGTGATATTTGGATGGTGAAGAGGGATAGAGAAACTCGAGGGAAGGTAAAAAAAAAAAGAAAAGGCTGAAGACGGAAGGAGCACGGGTAGAGAGGTAATGGTTGACATGGAGCATATCTTTTTCCATCCTAGTTCAATTAGTATTTAAATTAAGCAAACCTTCTTGTAATGAAGGAAGGAGCATAGGTAGAGAGGTAGTGGTTGACATGGAGCATATCTTTTTGCATCCTAGTTCAATTAGTAGTTAAATTAAGCAAACTTTCTTGTAATTATTTAGACAAAAAGGCCATCATTACATTAAGTTTATGCTTGAGCTATTCAAATGATTTCTTCAAGGTTCAATCTTTGTAGCTCAATGGACATATCAACCTAATCAAGATCAAATTGAGTTAATAACTAAATGTTATCAAATTTCAATTTGAGTTCGAACCCTAATAAAACAAAAAAAGTCATAAAAAGCTAATTACTTGAACTCTTAACTCCAATTTTAAGATTTGAATCTTCTTTTTAAGCTCAAACTTGATACTACCTGATATGAAATTTGTCTACACCCAACATATGACTATTTAGTTAAGCGTCATGATTTGAAAGATATTGCAGCAGATGATACCATTTTCCCTTTTTCAGTCAAACAACTATTATTAGAAGTTCATTTGCCAAGGAAACAAGCATGAGTTAGGTTTGAAAAATGAACACTGAACAGTAAACTCGTGTCTCTCCTTTTGGCTGCCAGATAAAAGAGGATGCAATAACACAAGTAAATGCAGAAAACGATTGACTCTTGAGGGCATCATGTAAACAGCTGAGCTCCTTAACACATGCAAACGCACAGGCACACGTTAAATGTACAAAACAATGTAAACTAATCTATAGGTATTGCAAAGAGGATAGTTTAAATTTTCGATACTTCCTTTTGGAAGTAATTTTCTATTCCGTGTAACAAGGAACAAATTCTCATTACAGGTTGAATTACATCCCATCTTACAAGTACCAGTATCATTCCAACCATATTCGAAATCGAGAGAACTCATGGAATGCACTTTGGTACATGGGTCTTGCTATTTTCTTAGAGATAATAAGATCAATACTAATCATGTAAAAATTTACAACCGTTTATATAGAATTTCATAAACACTTTAAAGAAGCCTGTACAGCCAATAGCTAAGGGGCTGCAAGTGGCTTCACAATTTACTAGAAGCGGGCAGGTATTTAGTATGACGCCCCTGTGCGATTATCTTTCCTGTACTCTTCTTCCTAAACTCAACACTAACAACAGCTACGGCCTTCCCAAGATGTAACGACTTAGCTTCAATCTCAATTTCCTCCTGGAGAAACAATAATGTCAAATTTTAATACAGAAACGGTAAAAAAAAAAAATTAATAAGATATGATGTCAGCAGGCTTTCAGTGATAAAATGCATGAGGTAATACACATAACCATTGCAAAAATTGATGGTCTAGAATCAAGATAAGTCTCCTCAATTTGGAAGGAGATTATCACTATTTTGCTTTAAACATGCTTCTCTGATGAAAGTCCCAAATGTTCCCCCATCTCTATCTTTCTGAAAGCATAACCTCTGCATGGACCTCCAGGATTCTTAAAGTCAATTGGCTGCAGTAGTATCAGTCGATTGACCAAATTCCTCTTCTTTGCTTCTTATTGCTAGTGCAAATTCTAAACAAATCCAACCTACAAGTCCATTCAAAGGGTATTTTATTGGAGATCTATATGGATTGGATTATCCTGTATTCATCTGTATCTTATATGTGTTTCATTAGAATACAGTGCTTGGAAGACTTCAAATTGAATCTGCACTATGTCTTATTTTTATGTATATTTTACAAGTTCTATGCATCTTATTTCGACATCCGGCGGAGGAATAGCATAAAACAAGAAAGCATAAAGATTTCCAAAATCATCCTCACTGAATTTGTGAAGATAGACTCAGTACACAGCAGCTGATTTACCCAAAAAAAAAATGTCATGCAAAAGCATCCCACGCCTATCTAAGCATTTCCAACGGCTCAATCATATTACATGTTTTATATATAATCTTTCTGTAATAGGATTGTTCTGAGTCTCATCTATGGGAACTCATTGTCATCTTAAATCCCTAGTAAATAGTTCAAAGTTTCTGCAGTTTACAATCTATTACAGCATCTCTGAGGACATGGTAACCATATATTATAAGGCTAAGTCCATTTTTCTTTTGGTAAATAGCAATATACTGATCTGAAATATGTACAAAGATGGAGAACAAGAAGACAGAGTCACTGCAAAAGGGAATCAATGTATGCAATATAAACAAGACATGACATAGTGATGAGTCCACTAACTAGGAAGTTCAGACGAAATAACACGATACATGCAAACTGAAAAGAAACAAAGAAGGGTGTAATGCTAACATTGACATAAGCAGTATCGAAAAAGGATGAGTTAATCTCCACAGAAACCCCAGAAATTGGAGCACCCAAAGTGTAGATAACAGCAGAGCCCATTACATCCACCAGCATTGTGATGACACCACCGTGCAAGTAATTCTGTCCATTCTAAACCATAAAAGAGCCGTGAGCAAGGTAAGGCAGCAAAAAAAGGAATGGTATCCAAATACTAAGCAACTCTCTCTATCAGACTTTCCTCACTATGTTCAAGCCAGCAAATGCTACATATAACATTCTAAATAAAGGTTGGGTAAGAGTTGTAAATTTATTATCAATGCCAGTTTTCGATGTGGGTCAAATTCAAACATGTTATTACATATTCCAAGAGAGACAAGTACCTCATGAACATTTACAACTTGATCAACTCACTAGAAACTCAAACTCGAAGCAATTTCCATTAAACCACATAAAACCTCTCCTAAGAATGTGTGTTTTGAATTTCATTGTGCATATTAATCTACCTATATTATCACTTCACCCACAAAAGACATTTTCATTTGACATGACTTAGTTTGTTATCTATGAAGACTCCAACCTGACATTTCTTTCATGGTATTTTAGTTTAGTAAATGCCACACTTGGTATCAGAACCTGCCCACAAAATTTTCAGGATTCCTTACAGTGATGTTCAGATACTAAACTAACACCTTTAAATTTCAGACGAGGAGTAAAATTCAGGTATCAAATTCATTTTTGTTCTCGGACAAACAAACAAATATGTGCTACATTATATAACATTTTCTCAGTTCTGTTAAAAGTAGATGCAACAAAACAATGTATAGGGGCTGAGGGCTGACAACCCAATGTTAAGAGAGAGAAAGGGAATACCAGCAAACGAGGAGAAAGCTTGAGAGAAGAGACAACACGACCTGGTTCTATGAGATCGACCACAAGGCCCTGCATAACGAAGCTCTCTATGAATCTTGGAGGGAGACATGCTATATCTCCTTCTACCCCTTCTCCTTTTCCATCTCCTCCTGCTGCTATTTTCTCCATTCAAGCGATCACAAATTCTTCACTTGGGTATTTTTGTCTTCTTAGCCCACCTTTGGCTGTTGTTGTTTTATGAAATTCCAACTAAGGAGATTCATTGATTTTCGAAGTGAAACGTGTACCCCACTGTTTTTTAGCTTTTAGTACGTTTCCCAACTCACCTACTAGAGGCACTTGCCTGCCGTTCATGGGAAATTTACGGTGGAGATGGAAATAGGTGGACCCCTAGCTAAAAGTTTGACAATGTACTTAAGTAGTCATGTGCCCGAATTTGAAGTGACTGCCCAATACTAAATCCAAAGATGCTTTGTCCTATAAACATTATTCATCAATACACACTCAAAAACGCATTTAATAAAGGTCATTAACGCTTGAACCCTATCTCTTACATTTACTCCAAAGAATAGTCCAAAATTTAAATTCATGGAAGGCATTTCGAACGCATTCACTGAATATGTCCGTGACTTTTATTAAAAAAATAAAAATAAAAAACGGATGAATTCAGTTTATACATCCAAGAATTTTGAATTTTCATCTACGATTTATGGGTATTGATGGATTATGTTTACAAAACAAAATATTTTTGGATTTAGTTTTAAAAATAGGGATATATCTATACAAATCCCGTCCAAATCTTGAAATTGACAAATTTAATACTTGAAAGAATTTTTTATGTACACTAGTGATACCTTCATTAGATTCTTTTAGGTACTAAAATTCATTAATTTCAAAATCTTTTAGATACCAAATTGATTAATCTCAAAGTTCATATACTAAATTAATCATTTTTAAAATTTAGATACTTAATTGAATATTTTCAAAAATTTAGGTACAATTTATGATGTTATCCCAATTTTTAATAAACTTATTGTTTATGTTAACATGATTTTCGTCAAATTGACTGTTATCGTCATCTCACATGACTTTTTAAATAACATAAATGAAGTATTATTAGCATGCATGAAAAATTACTTAAATTTCTTATGTGCGAAATTAATTAATTTCAAAGTTTAGGTACTTATTATATATTTTGTCAAAGTTTAGATATCATCCACAATATTTACCCAATCCAAAATAAAATTTGTATATGTTAAATAAGTTAGATTCAAGTTATTATTTGAATCTTTTTATCATTACAACGGGGGAGAGATTTCGAACCTTGTCGCTTACTCAAATCCGGTAGGGGTTAGACTTCGAGAATTTAAGCTTAGATTAAGCTAATTATAAGGCCAACGAAATAAGGAATGAGTTAGTGGCATGTGGGGTATGGGATTCGCGTGTACACTCCGAAACTCAAGTCAATATTCATTATGATCAGCTTGTAATTTGGATAAGAAAGAATATTGAGTGCAATATTTTCTATCTTTAGATATATAGATTGATATTTATAAGCGATGGACCTTACGGATATGGTTGAAGTAGGCAAGTAGGTGACTAGACAATTGGAGACAATAATAGTGAACATGGGAGGAGGCCATGTTTCCAATACGTATATAGACTAGTGCCAACGAGCCATTTATGTTGAGTGGCCAGTGGGTCGGAGGAGACCAAGCAACTTATCAAAGTGGGTATTGAGGCTAGGTCATTCATTAACAAGATGTGTTAATAGAGTTTAGGCCCATCAATTTGCCCCATTCGTTGGTGTAATAGACTTGACTTAAGTCAGCCCATGATCTAGAATAGATCACTAACACACCTGATATATTTCATTTGAGAGACTAGAATGCACTACTACACTATAAGGTTGTCGACAATTATCACTTGTATTTATAAGTCATCTACTAGTTTTTCATATGTAAAGTATACATAAATATAATATATAATCTTTATTTAATATTGGTTCATCTATTCATATATATATTTATTTATTTATTTTGTATATCTAATTTTAAGGGTTCAATACTGTCTTATATTCTAGGATTGCAACGAGCTAATTTTATTTCATAAGTTAAGCTACTTATGGATTATTTGAGTTTGACTCGCTTTAAACCAAGTTAATTCAAGCTTGATCAACTTAATTTGATAAAGTATTTGGCTATTTCTAAAATTAACTTGATAATGTTTTAAACAGGTCATGCATGAACATTCAAAACCTTAGCTTGGCTGCTATCAGTCAAACATTCAAAACCTTAGTTTGGTTCCTTTATAACACTAGTTGTAGAAATCAAGGGAAATAAATGGAAAATGCATACTTGCCAATTTAATAAAGAGTGAAAATCAGAAGAAACATGGAGGAACAAATTGGTGGAAATATTTGCAATTCGGAACCCACTTTTTTTCTCGTCAAAATTGGAGAAAAATGAATGGAAATTAGCAAAAGTGAGAAGTAATTACGGAATTATTCTTTGTAATGAGGTGCATGGAAAGTATTTTTTTCTGGTCAATTTGTTTCCTTTTTTTTACCCTTATGAAGACAGATGTTTCCTTCAATTTTCTTGATGTGTTACCAAACATAATATTTAAATTACACTTCACATTCCATTTTCACTCTTTTTTTTTCAATTTTTTTATTAAATAATTTATGATGAAGTTTAAAACCTTGTATTATAGCTCAAATTTTCTGAAAATTTTAGTACTAGACAGGAAACTGAAATCCAATAAAAAATTTATCCTTAATGTTTTCCTTTTTCTTTCTTCTTTTTAAGAAGTAACCCTAAATTTAATGCATTTTATTAATGAATGTTGATGAAGTTAGATTTCAAATTAATTTGCTTTATTGTAATTAGAATTGTTAAGTATTCCAAAAATATCAAAATCATATTGAATATTTTTCTAATTTTATATATGGAATTTGAAGCTGTTAAATGTATTCGATCTTTCATTCAAGTTAATATATGCTCTACTTTCTATTATCGATAACATGATAGTAAATTCAACAAATAAAAGTTTAATTAAATATTATATTGGATGATATTAAATCTTGTGTAAAATTCAACATGTAAAAATTCATATAAGAATGACAGTTAAGGTCTTAAAGGTTTATGTTGTAAATTTCGAAAAACACAAACATCATGTAATAACTTTGACATCTTCCAGAATCAAACCTCAACTGGGGCTGGACGCAATCCACAAGATCATCTGCACGTGAATTTTGGAGACGAAAATCCTCATGAAATGCAACATTCTTGCAAAGTACCTACAGGGCACCAGGATCCCACCAGTTAAAAGTAAAAAATGTCTCTGTCTCTCTGTTGTAGAGATTCAAATCGAATCTGGATTGGATTTTTTAGTGAATTTGTCCACACTAATTCGCCTTTGGAAGCTGAAATCTAGAGTGTATACTGGGCAATTAAACTCTTCAATGCATACCACAGTCACAATATCTTGATAAAAATGGATTTTACTGAAGCTCTAAGGTGGTTAACTGCAAATAATACCAGCATTGATTATCTACCAAACTTTGTTACTTCTTGCAGGCAGTTGATCCAAATGATCCTGTCGGTTTAGTTGTGCTGGATGCCTAGGGAAGCAAACGAAATTGCCCATGAGCTTGCAGCTAGCAGATTTTTGATCCAGCAGGATGTTATTTGTTTTGACAATGTTCATTCTAGTACTTTCAATTCCTTCCATAACTATATTAGGACCTTATTATTAATTCTAGGTTTACAATCCTGGACCCAGCTGATGCTTTTGATTTCCATGTAATCAGGCCCGACTAATCTGGCCATGAAGTCTATTTTTTCAGCCTTTTGATTTATCTGCAGTTAGCTCACTGAAAAAAAAAAACTTCGACATTAAATTTTACTTCAGAATATTAATTTATCTTTTATAGAATTACAAATTTTAAAGTATTTTAGTCAAGTTCAATTGAGTTATTAATAAGGTGTCATTTATGCTATTAAGGTAATGATCAAGTTTTTCATACGATTTAAAATATCATATAGAATTGAAACAATGGGCAAAATGGTTGCATTAGCATCCATTGGAAAAACTTGATCATTACCTTAAATCGTATGGAATCCTTCACCTGTGGTTGTCGAGAACAACTGCTTTTTCCTTTAACGTTTTCAAGACCAAGGCTTCGTAACAGCAAGTTAGATAGAGATCGACAAATCTTCGATTTGTTAAAAAATAGCAACGAGAAGATCATTTTAGGATAATCCTTTTGTTACAAATCCTCTGCTCTTATTAGATTCTTAGTTCTTGAAGGATGACAACAGCCTATTTAAAATTAAGTTAATATTATGAATGGTATCTCAAAACTTATGATTTGTACTTAAATTTTAAAATTGATTAATTCAATACCAAAAAACTTTTCATGCAAACTAACATTAACAGCACCTCCTTGATATTAAATAGTGTATACAAAAAGTTCTTTTAACTACTAAATTGATCAATTTCAAATTTAAACAATAAAATTAATTAATATCAAAGTTCAGATACTCATTGCATATTTTATTAAAGTTCAAGTTCAAGTTCAAGCACCGTTCGCAACATTCACCCTTTAAAATTTACACCAATAATTCAAATTTTGCACTCTTCACAGGTTCATTTACATTCCCACAGTTCATGGAGATAAAAATCTCTCTAGCTTACACTTCAAATGAGATAGTAGCCATTTTTCTTTTGCAAATGCTGTAACTATGAAATCTTTCAAACTTATTTTAAAAACTGTTAACCACCAACACACTAATGTGTTAGTTGCACTGATGCAATCAACAGAAGGAATCCAAAGACCTGGAGACCTCTAGTTGGATATCCCTATCCAGTCTTCAAGAAAAACATCTACAAAGAGGGATTTCACATTGATCATACCAGAATAAAGGATCACCATGTTAAGCTTATATTACAGTATGTTGAGCTGCCAACTTGGATACAGCTTTACAATTTACTAGGGACTATACGCAATGTATGACGCCCCCTAGCAATAATCTTTCCGGTCTTCATTTCTCTCAACTCAATGCTAGCAATATCCATGCCCTTCCCACCGTGCAACATCTCGGCCTCAATCTCAATATCATCCTGAATAAACATTTTTGTAAAAATTTCATGATACATCAGCCCTTTTCAAACATTATCTGGATACAACAAAAACCTACAGGTATTATGATTGAGGAGGTAGAAAACTGAAGCAGAAAATAAAAACAGTCTCATTTTCAATGTTGGATTCAACCAAATGAACAGTGAAAGCCAATAGCCTGATCCAACCAAACATATAATTCCTTTCAATCAGCATTTCCAAAAGAGATCCAAGCAAATCATCAAATAGAGGAAAGATATGGTATGTTCTGTCTCTGAAAGTTCATTTTGAAGTTAGTTTTCATAAATTAAGCAACTTCATGAGGGTTTTTCAATTTAAGTCAGACAAGCTAAGCTCACAATGTTCAGATAGTTGCTCTTACACTGATGCCATTTCTTTGAGTAGTTTTTCAGGGAACACTGAACAGAGAACATGGTCCAGAATAAAAAGATGTAGTGTAGCCTCGAAATGAGTTGAGAGCATATGGACACAGGCTAATTCTACTGATATAAAGTCTTTAAGTAGGATAGTAAGTATAAGTAGTGTAACGATACATGGAACTGAAGGAAATGGCATTAGGAGCTTAGCCACAACATTTATAGATATGGTATAACCACAAGCCATTCGCCTGTAATTGTGACCTTATCAATTGAAAGACTTTGCCAGAACAGTGATTGGTGCCAACCCACAGGCAAAAGTTGGTCAAAGGAAAATTTGCTCAAAGATCTCTCAAGATAATTAAGTGCTTTTTGTTTAACTTGAGTTACAAACAGAATAAGTCATTTCACATAGTGTGTGTGCAACCATAATTTTTTTTTCTTGGCTCATCCTTTCCAGAGATATACGGGAAAATATCAATACCATTCAGCCATCCCCCACCTTTCTCTAAATGTCTTTGATCCATTCTGAATCATAAACAGGATGAGGAAAGAATGAAATATACAATTGAGAGTACATAGGTCTTTAGATCCACAACAAGCAGCTCATTTTCTAAGCAACTGTGAGTGCAGTTAGCTCTAGCATACATCTATCCATTGCATCACCATAATGCTTCCCGCATCAAGGTTGATCGTGAATTTTCAGTTGTGTAGATCTAACATCAGTAAATCAACACCCAAAAACCAGTTTTGGGATGCCTCATTCTGACAACATGCCCCAAGTTGCAAACTCAACAGATAAAAGGACATGATAAATTTTAGATCTAGAACTAGCTGATCCAAAAGATTAACCCAAGGATTCGTGTGGTTCCGCAATTGATTAAATTTGTTAAATCTTGGCAGCTTTATATATTTTAGTTAAGCAGACAAACCATCACCAGTCCAATTCAAGACATAGTCCTTCAAGAAGATAATGGAGAACTTTGATCCTGAATTTGAAGTATCAATAGAGACTCAAGTGAGTCATGATATCAGCAAAGCTTGAAATCTGGTATTCAATTTTTCCATGGTGCCCCTATTAGTCCATGGCAAGGCCAGGCGCCATTCAGGCCATAAATGATGTTTAGCCTATTTTAGCTCAATCAGAGGGATAAATAAATGCAACTAACAGCTGTACCATCTTCACATTATTTACCAGCTCAAGGTCACATCAAATACCAATCTCAGTAACATGTCATTTATCAAAGTTAGGAAATAACATTAAATGTCAACTTAAAGGCCTCTTGAACTAATTTTTTTCGAGTCCTCTTGGAGGGAATAAGTATAATAGCCTTTTCTCAACGTTCACATCTATTTGTATGAGTATGACCACTGGATCAAAACATAATTGCTTTGACTACCCGCCTTCATGATTTCTAAAATAGATAGATCTTCGAAATTGATAAAGAACGTGCATATAGCAAGTGAAAAGAATATAATTTTCAAGAGTTCCATCACAGAATCGAAATGCTTAATCAATCTAAGATAAATCCACAATAGCTCATCGAAGTTTCTACAATTATCTAAATCAACTACCGCTCGGTTACCTAATAAGCAGCAATATTTCCAACCTAACTCTAACCATCCAAAATTTATGGAAGAACACCATGTTGCTCTTAAGAGTCGGCATCATCATAAATCAATCCTAATTATCCAATATTTAAGTTTTTGGGTGTCTGAAATTATAAAGAAGTAAGTTAATTGAGAAAGTATACAGGAAAACTTTAATAAGTAGTGGGGATAAAATGCATACGAACATGAAGATAAGCATGCTGAAAGAAGGAAAGATTGGTTTCCACAGAAACCCTGACACCAGGGACGCTGGTAGGAGTGTTGTGTGTGAGAAAGGACGAAATCATATCCACCAGCATCGTAATCGCACCTCCATGCATCACATTATCTGCATTCTATTACAGACATGTCATGTCCCCATGTGTTTCATAAAACCAAAAACACAAAAAAAAACCCACAAACAGAACATAAAAATTATACTTTTAAGTCCAACTTTTATCAATTTCAATCATATATACCAATACGAAATTGACCAGGCACCCATAAATCTCATCATTTTATTTAATGAGAGGCTCTACAATTTCAAGAGGACGGAATTCTTTCAATCAAAGACGAGGAAGAGACAGATATTACGTACCACTAAGCGAGGTGGAACGGTGAAAGAGCAGAGAAAGCTACGGGTTTCAAATGATGAAAGCGAAGACCTTGCATGATCAGAGACACAAAGAATACAGGAGGGAGACTTTTGACATCATCCTTATTACCGTCCGCTAGGATGTTTTCAACCTCAAGGTATCTCTTCACTGAAACCAAGTCTGCCATGAGGATGATGTTGTCTAGGTTAGGTTAAGGATTCATGTAACACTGGATCGCTGGGAATACCCAAAGGACACTGGAGGATCCGGAACAGCAGAAAAACTGTGTAAATGGATCGAGCTCCACGTTGGCCAGCCCTTGTTAGGTCTGCGTCTAGCCGTCCGCCAATTGTCGGAATCTTTTCTGTTTTCACTGGGGCTATTTATTTTTTATTTTTATTATCATTACAACAGAATAAGATTCTGAGCTGATGCTTAAAGACATTATTAGACTACAAGATAATAGATTTTTACTATAAGATTAATCAGATATTGAACTAATACTGATATGATGCTGATGGAAAAATTGATAATTTTACTCATAAACTGATCAAACCGAACCAATACTAAACCGATACCGATATTGAATCGACACAAAATCGATACTGAACCGATATTGATAAAAAACTGATAATCCAAAAAAGCCTTAAATGGAATAAACAAGAGTTAGGAATCACTGAAATTAGAAGGAACAAATACTTTGTAAATAAACTAAGTCAAGAAAACTTGATCTTGATTCAAGTTTGATAGGAGTTTAAGATTTTAACTTGAGTTTGGCTAAAATTAATACTATATAATCTTAAGTTTGACTTGATTAAATTTATTTAGACTTTATTTATTAAAAAATATATTTTTGATTCTAATTAAAATAATATTAGTACCCAAACTATACTCGAATTCGATTAACATTGTATATTCAACTCAAACTTGATAGAAATTGATTATATTGGCGAGCTAATGGAGCTAAACATAGAAAGTTTGAGCATAGTACGATAAATTATTTGAGTAGCTTGAGTTTAAATTTAGTTTGACTATTTTCAAATCAAATTTGAGTAAATAAGGAGTTCAGCTCGAGTAGTTTTGTGAACCATGATTTTTTTGCAATGTACAATTACAAAATGGTTCAATTTGTATGTTAAAGACAAGTGTTTGAATGCTACACTGGGTGAGTAGATACTAATAATATTAAAGCGTAACCATATTGAGTAAATAACATATCTACCACTTTTTTTTTTCAATAAAAATACAAAGTATAAGTTATAAAAAAAAAACCGAAAATACCAATGTTATAGATACAAGGGTGTCATATTTTATGCAAGCGATGTACATTAGTATTGTATTTTGAACATGTGATATATGTATTGTAATTTATACTAGTGTTCCATTTTAAACATGCAACACTCTTATAAACATAAATATCACATCTTTAAAATGGATACTTTGATGGTATTTGTGTAATTAATTTTGTCTAATTGATATTTGTGCAATTTTTTTAATGGATCAATAAACAAGAATTTTCCTCTAACCATATCTATAAATCACAATTGGTAGTTTTTACTTACTATTTTTTATATATGTTAAAATATAATTGATAGTTACACATCTAATATAATGTGTATTAACAATTGAATAATTTTCCTAAATATGATTACTGGAAACAATTGGATATAATATGCTTGATATCTTGAATAAAATTCCAATTTTTTAAAGTATGTATCTATCAACCGTATAGATTACCCAGAACACGGTGTCTGCCTGTCTATAAACAGTAAAAATTTATAGAAAACGGGAGGAATTTAAGGGTTTGTTTTGCTAGCTTTTTTGTGGTAGATACAAACACTTTTTTCAAACTTTTTTTTTGTTTATCAAAAAATAGATGCAGATAAAAAAAATTAACTGTTCTCATAAAAAAATCAAATATAGATAAAATATAGATGCAAAATAGTTATATTTACACATATTGTTTGGATATAGATACATATACAAGTACAAATGAAAAATAGACAATTCAAACAGACCTAAGACAAGGAGGAAAAAAAGGTCACTGTGTTTTACATTTTTTTTTTTAAAAAGATGATCTCTTTGTATTTTAATACCAAATGTCAATATTAGTTTTAAAAAAACGTGAGTTAGGTTTTGATTAATCTAAATTAATTACTTAATTCTGAAAATAATTTTATTAAATAAATTTAATTAAGTAAATGCATTAGAAAATTTACTGAAACAAAAAAAAAGAAAAAAAGAAAAAATATAAAAAAGTAAGTGGTGCCACAGTCCAAGATGTGAGTTAAGGCAGGGGGATGTGGATTGTGTGAACCTCCTAAGACAAACAACCAATACTGAGGTAGATATGAATGCAAATAAATGAATTTTTTATTGTGCACCGAATTACATGATAGGGATAAATAATGTAAAAAATTTAGAAATAGGACTAGATCTAAATGATTTGAAGACCAATTAGGAGAAAACTTACTTTTGAACATATGATTCATAGGAAAAGTTACTGAAGGAAGTACAACTAGATACAAGCTTAATATAGATGGAATAGTATAGCAAATAATTAGTTATGGAATAAAATTCACAAAACCAACTCCAATTAGCACTAGAGACTTGGAAGAAACTGAATGAAATTTATCAAAAATGCTTGAGGACAAAGGAAAAAAAAAAGAGTCCCGAAAGAAAGTTTGACTTACAGGAACCTTGATGGAAGTTATCGCACTAGGTTTCTAGATTACAAAGACAGACATGTAAGAGATGCGACACAACTACTGAAGAAGAAGTAGTAGAAGAAAAAATATTAGATGCAAGTGGATCCAACCCAAGATACTGGGGAATTACAAAGAATTCCTGGAGAGGAAGATTTTTGATAAAAAAAAATTGGGAAAGTGAAGAAACTTTCTTAGGAGCTAATGAAAAATATTAGTTTTTAGAATAGAGACCAAACAAGCTAGGAAAGGTTTTTGTTAAAGGAAAAATTCTTACTCACCCTGATAATTTACCTCTGATAGGTAAATACAATATTACATGACCAGAAAATTTAGGGAATTTTGAATTAGAACAAGCTAGGATAATAAAAATTCTTGTAGAAGAGGGAGTGCTAGAAGAAAAAGAATTACATGAAATTACAATTCTAGATACTGAGCCACAAACAATTTCAGATACTGAACTACAAGTAGAATTACCACCTTTGGACTCTCAAGAACCATAAACCATAGAAGAAATTACAAAAGAAGTAGAAGAATTAGAAAAGAGTGGGAAATTACAGCAAATTACAAATATGATGGAAACTACAACTTCACCATCAGTACCTTAAGCACCTCCTATTGGAACAGTGCCTTCATCACCTAGGCCACACAGAGGACAAATTTTTACACAAAGGTATGATAATGTAATAGGACAACTTCTTAGACAACCATACTTCAATTACAAGGAGCCAAGTATAGAAAGGACACCATTAGGAAAAAGATTACCATTAGAAATACAACTGGAAGACTTAATAGACCATGATAGGATACTGAATATACCCGCACATGATGTACAAAGATGGCTGCAAATCACTGGATATTGGGGACAGTTGGTTACTAGAGAATATGAAATCAGCAATATACAAAGAGAAGCCACTGCTATGTATAACTACTTAGAAAAATTCTTAGGAGAAAGCACAAGAGTAATGTGGGAAGAATATAAGAGAAGATGGCCAAAAGATTTTGCTGCTGACATAGAATTAGGAGCCAACCCTTACAATTTCACTAATAAAGTTACATATTCACTGTTATCTACTCAGTCAAACATAGATCACACCTAAAGAGACAAAATAAATGTAATGAGATTTTTAGAACAAGTACAGATTAGGAATTAGAAGTACATAAAGCCTTACTTAAATGACTTCTTTTATTACTGTAATCTAGCAGAATGTTACTATGAATCAACAGTTGCTGATAAAGTACTTATAAAATTACCAGGAGCATTAGGACAAGAGATATATAAAACTTTTAAGGAAAACATAGAACCAAAGTTAGTTAATACTCCTATGCTAAATAATTTAGGTACTAGAATCCGGTGCATAATTAGATTTTTGGTAGAAAAATATATAAATACACAGATTATAGGACATCTTAAAGGGGAATACAACTACTGTGAACAAATTTATACGACATAGATTTATGGACTAAGGAAAGAAAGACAAAGAAGAAGAACTAGAAAATACAAGAGAAATAAGAATGACAAAGAGGTTTACAGACCTAGGAAACCCAGAAAGAAATACTTTAAGAGACAAAGTGATGCTAGAGTACCATTTTTGGATAGAGATAGACATGTTAGGAAATACAGCAAAAGAAGGATTTACAAAAACAAATTGACTTGTTTTGCATGTGGAGAATAAGGACATTTGTCTAGAGATTGCTCTAAAAAACATAATTTACATGATAAAAGAGCCATGCTTGTAAACTACTTAGAGGAAGATTTATTAGCAACAGATGATCAAATGAGTGAAACATAAACTATATATGGTATAGTTACAGTAGAAGAAAATGTTTTAGAAGAAAATATTAGTACTATTGACAGTAATGAAGAAGAAATACCTTTTGTTTCAGACTTACTAGATAAAGAAATCCCCACTTACCGAAGATCAATAGACTCAAAAGAAATTTGAGGTATGATAAATGAATTGGATGAACTAAACCTCACAGATAATGAAGAAGTAGGAGGATATGTAGAAGTACAGACGACTACTTGTGAACATAATTGGATTCATGAATCAGGATCATACGATCACCCATGCAAATATTGCTTCAGATATCCCCACATTACAGTTAGATTTAGATGCATAAACTGTCAAGTAAAAAGTTGCAAAAAATGTTTGGACTTATGAGGAGAAAAATATGAATTACGCACTAGCAACATTTTTCACGCCCTATACGGGTATCCTAAACGTAACAGTTCTCCACATGCAATATAAGACCCTCAAATTACTATCTGAGTTTTTCGGGAGTCTTGTATAGATGTAAGGCATCCCTTTACAACAATAGAATACTCTATTCAATGGAGTTAAGAAGTTTAATGCGGCATTCAATAACATTAGATGATAAATCAAACCGCATATATATAAAAATTACAAAGTCTAAGGGGCATTCCCTCGCAAAAGAATATTAAAGGTCCATTACAGTCATCCAGAGTCTTTCGATTTCCTGTGGAAGTCTAAACAAAAATTGAATACAACTTTTATAGGAAACGCCTAGCTCCTGTACTTGAGATGTAGCTTGCCTTGGCTTAAGCCAAATAAACTCGTGCTGTAACAAATAAAAAATATAGGGGCGTAAGCTATACTAGCTTAGTGAGTAAAAATTTCCATATTGCAATTAAAACATATCATTCAAGCAAGTGATTAATCAAATAAATGATATACACCAAACACATGAATTCAGCAAACATATGACAAGCCGAAAACCATATGTGGATGGACTTATGCCCTCCATCCCGGGTTAGTAGATTAACGAATCATGTAGTACGACGCCGTTTAGGCTCACGGTCAACCAACTCATATATTCATTTTATGGATCACGATTAACCAACTCATATTCGTTTTATGGATCACGATTAACCAACTTATATTTGTTTTATGGATCACGAAAAACCAACAAATGCTAATGCTCCATCCCCATCGTGTTGTGAATGAGTTCAAGTTTATCTTCAATATCGAATAATTAATTATACCAGTTCTTTTAGGTGATCAAGCAATATCCGCAGACAATCAACCTTAGCTCATCTATATAAGCAATGATTTATCACCCGGCTTCGATATCCTTTAAGTTCAACTTTACATAACAACAGCAGACATTATAATTTCCATTCAACCCCATCATGCATATTCATTTTATCTTTGCCAAGTAACTAGTGCAGCTATCAATACAATCACAAGCAATAATTGAAAGTGGAAGTGATACTCACTCGACCATGGCACGCCGGTCTTTTAATAATAGTAATCGGATGGTAGGGATTCGTCGGTCTCGGGATCACCTATCAAAGAAGAATACCCTAATGAGTAGGGCTGGGCAAAAAAACCGATCGAACCGTGAACCGAACCGAACCGAGCCGAAAATTTGGTTTTTTTTTTTTTTTTTTTCAGTTCGGTTCGGTTCGCAATTTCGAACCGAACCGTCTTACTAATTTAAAAAAAAAAAAAATCTGTTCAATGCCTAAAGACTAAAGTAAAGGCAATCGCCCCAGCCCCAAAATGAATTAGGTTTACCATTGTCCATTTACGTTTGTTTGTGTTTGTCTTCCTCAGTCGGTCAGTCCTCACTCACCCCTCGGTCACTCTTGTCTCCTGCTCACTGCTCAGTGCTCACTCAGTCCTCACGATCGTCGATCACGGCTCACAGTCTCACATACTCACACAGCGTCAATCCGTCAGCCACACCACACGCAGTCGGCACTCGGCAGTCACGCACACTCGCACAGTTCCAGACTTCGTCTTCCAGTTCGTACTTTCGACTTCGTAGTCCGCAGATTTCGCCGGTGAGTCTTTCTTCCTTTAGAACCTCAGCTCCGTTTGGATACTGTTTCTCCAGATTTTGAATGTGGTCATGCTAATTGCTAGCGAACTGGGTTTGTTGAATCTTTCCATATGGATAAAATTTTATATTTAGGCTGCAATGACACATTCATTTGGATTTTGGATCATTCGGCAAGGAAATGTGGCTCTTCCATGACAAAGGTGCTTTGAAGAGCCAACGATTTCCTTGACTAAGAGGCCCTCTTTATTTTGAAGCATTGCGGGGGGAGGATATTAGCTTTTGGAAACATAAATGAAACAAGAACCACCTGCCTAAGAGATAGATCTATGGTCCTAGGAATAAGAATGCGCACACAATCATAGTTCGTAAGGTATGGTCCAACATTGGTGTTTAGAATGAGTCCACTATTCAATAACCCATTGACGACACATTGCAAATATGCTTGGAAACATCTTCTTGGATGATGAAAATTCTGAGCTTGTAGAAAAGCCATGGAAATTTGTTTGTGAGATAAGCAACTCATGCAATATTGCGGATAACAAAACGTCAACACTAGTCATGCTGGAATACATTAGGATTTCAAGATATTAACATTGCATAGTTTCTATTTCTTCTCTTTACATTATTTCTTTGTCTATTTTAAGCTGCTGATGAAACCTAACTATTATATGCTCTTCTGTCTGGTTAGGTTGGGGATCAAGATGAGAAACTTGCAGAAGGAATCAAGTTATATGCTATATCAGCCACTGCAACGTCAAAGAGGACCATTTTAAGTGATCTTGTGATGGTATGAGCCTTTTTGTTTTCCTAATCAACTCTAATTATATTCCACTCTCCCTGTGTTCTACTTACCTTGATAGAATTTTTATCATCATGAGGATCAGTTCTGTGTTCATCATTCAATTATCAACCAGGGCAATCAAAATTTTAGATCACGTTAAAAAAAAAAATACGTTCAATTGAGTGTGACCATGTAGGCTATCCAGACTTATATGATGCCATAAAATCGGTTCCTTTAGGCTTTTAGGTGCTGTTGTGGCAAGTCCTATACTTACCGTTTGCACATATTAACTTTCTCTGAAATTTTTATTTTCTACCTCTTAGGTGTATGCAAAAGGTGGGAAGACTATCATCTTCACTCAGACAAAAAGAGATGCTGATGAAGTTTCAGTGGCATTGACAAATAGCATAGCTTCTGAAGCATTGCATGGTGACATATCACAGCCTCAAAGAGAGAGGACATTGAATGGTTTTCGGCAAGGAAAATTCACTATGCTTGTTGCTACTGATGTTGCATCCCGTGGGCTCGATATCCATAACATAATCATCGATCTGAATAAGCTCCAGCACTCCACCCCCTGTTCCTGCAAGGTATGGCCTTATCTCTGCAAGCACCTGTGAAGGAAGCTGAACCATTAGCTAATTCGATCTATTAATGATTGCAAATATTATGGCATGTATTTTGTTTCATCAAGTAAATGATTCAGATTGGAAAGCTCAAATGATGCTGACCTTTGAGAAACAAACAAATTTAGATAAAATGTTTCTTTAAATTTGAAAGTGAACACATGGATTGAAGTCCTTACTTTAGAAACCAAAAGTGTGATATTGTGTGCATAGGGCAACAAAGTGTTGTGTGACATTTAGATAGAGCAGACAATCAAAAGCACCTACCCCCACATTCCAAGTAAATACATAACAGATTAAGCAACCACATTCCAAGTAAATACAGTCAGTACATGAATATTTTATAATGCTAATCATATACATTTTTATTGGATGATGTTAATGTATCACTGAAAATATCATGTTTGGTCTGCCAATGACAAGTAACTCTAATCGCTTAATCAAGACTTTTATCTTCTTCTAATTTAGTTTAGATAAATTTTTTGTACTTGTGAATATTGTCAGCATGCATGGATTTGGATATTCTCTCTTTCTGCTTTAATGTTTCCATTTGTTTGATTCAAGGACGGGAGAATTTGTCACTTGCTCTCCAGAGGAAAATTCAAATCTATTTTTTGCCGTACTAGGAGGTGTTGGACAATTTGGAATCATCACAAGAGCAAGAATTGTCCTTAATCAAGCACCAAAGAGGGTAATATCGATAAGATCTATGCAATAATATATATAATTAGTACATAATAAACTAGGTTTTATCTTTTCCCATCCACAATTATAAGGAAGCATATTATAGATGATTTGGGCTTCTCCAGTTATTTTTCTTAAATTCCTTATTTTACAAATTGATAGTTAAAATTTTCCATTTTTAAAAATATTTTATAATATCATCCTGATGTATTTTTTTCCAACCATTGATTATACATAACAATTTTTTAAGAAGATAATCTTTTTGTTTTACTTTTCAGATGTCTTCGTTTGATGCACAGAGTATGAGCAAACCAGTAAATGTTGATGCTGCGAAGAGCAATCCAATGGATATGGATGCATCTGAGGAAAAAGTGAATAGAGATGAAAATGTTGGCAAAGACTATCAGAATGATAATAGTGGTCCTCTACCTTCTTCCGGTACAACATGTAAACTCCCTTCCTCTCCATCAGCTTCTAACAAAAGACAAAGGTCTAAAGCGTGGGCACATATGACATTAGAATCAGATCAAAATGGGAACAAGAGGGCAAAATGCAATTATTGTCATAAAACCTTTAAGTATATTGGCGGGAATGGAACTAGTGCATTGCTTACTCACTTGAAGAGATGTAAACAATTTGTTTGCAAAGACACAATGGGTAAACAGAAAACTCTCCCTAGTTTATTAGAAAATAATCATCTTTCCAATCAACTAAATAATAATTTTGATGAAAGTCGGTGTAGAAGAGAGCTTGCTAGAATGTTTGTAGTTGCTGAGCTGCCATTTAGATTTGTTGAAAATGAAGCTTTTATCAGTTATAGCAATGTATTGCAACCTAAGTTTTCAGTTCTATCTCGTACAACTTTAAGACGTGATTGTCTAGAGTTGTACAATGAAGAGAGGGAAAAATTGAGGCAATATTTTGCTAAATTTACTGGTAGGGTGTGTTTAACTACTGATACGTGGACTTCTTGCCAAAACTTATCTTATATGTGTCTTACATGTCACTTCATTGATGAGAATTGGAAATTGCAGAAAAAGATTTTGAATTTTTGTCAAATTTCTGGTCATTCTGGTGAGGCAATTGCCAATGCTGTCGAGGCATGTTTGAAGGGATGGGGTATAACAAAGGTTCTTACAATCATTGTAGATAATGCAAGTTCAAATGATGTTTGTATGCAGTATTTGAACAGAATATTTCAATCTTGGGGAACACTTATGTTGAAGGGAGAGTATCTCCATATGAGATGCTGTGCACATATCTTAAGTTAAACTGTGAAAGAGGGTCTGAAAGATATGGATGATTCCATATTTAGAATTAGATCTGCTGTTAGATATGTTAGGTCTTCTCCATCGCGATTGGCGAGGTTCAAAAGCTGTGTGGCAGAAGAAAATGTAGGGAGCAAGGCACTATTATCTTTAGATGTTGAAACCAGATGGAATTCAACATATACAATGTTGGAGTCGGCTGTGAAATTTCAGAAAGCATTTGAGTTGTTGGAGATGAAGGATGAGAAGTTTAGGGCAGATCTTACAGGCAATAAAATGAGGGGACTTCCTACAGAAGAAGATTGGGTATATGCACGTGGCATATTGCCTTTCTTAAAAACATTTTATGATGCTACTTTGTTGAAGAAATTATAGGTGTTGGGAGTGAGATCAAAGAACAATGTGGAAGTGATGATCTTTCCGTGAGAATGATGGCTGAAAGAATGAGAGTAAAGCATGAGAAGTATTGGGGAAATATTAACAACATGAATGTATTGTCATTTGTGGCTGCAGTTCTTGATCTTCGTCTAAAACTGTCTTATGTGGATTGGATGGTGAGAGAGGTTTATGATGATGAGAAGGGAAACCAGCTAATGGAAACAATTAACTACACCCTCTCAAGCTTGTTTTATCATTATGATTCTTGTATTGAGCACAGTGAGGAAAGCTTGACAAATTCTGAAAGTCATGTGAAAGAACCAAAAGTGGAAATGGTAAATGAAGAGCGTAAAAAGAAAATGAGAAACAAGTTCACTAAAAAAGTGGGAGTGAACAAAATGATGCAACAGAATGAATTGGAGAAGTATTTGGCAGAAGAACGGGAGGAACTTGATGATGATGATAAAGGTTTTGATGTATTGGATTGGTGGAAAAAATTCTCATGTAGGTACCTCATCCTCTCTTTAATGGCTAAAGACATCTTAGCAATTCCTTTGTCAACCGTGGTTTCAGAAAGTGCTTTTAGCATGGGTGGTCGAGTTCTTGATGTTTTTAGGAGTTCACTGACTCCATATATGGTGGAAGCCCTCATATGTGCACAAGATTGGCTCAAAAAATCTCCAATTTTATCCATTGAGGAGGATCTTGAAGCATTGGAAATTTTTGAATCAGGTTTCAATTTGTTAAATTTTATATTAGTTTCAATTTCTTTCATATGTTGATTATGTGCTAATAGGATGCTTTTTTTATATATTGCAGAAACTGAAGTTGTGAAATTGATGGATTCAGCTACTACAAATATCACCATCAATTAAACTAAGGTCACGAGGTCAGTCCATTGAACTTCAATTTACTACTTAAAAGAATTACTTGTGAGCACAAAATGTTTTTTAAAGAAGGAAATTGATCAATTGTAAAGTTTAGATACTATGCCACCAAAATATCATTTGTGAGGTGAACTTTTTTTATATTTACTTCATTTAACTTTTGTCCTCTCCAGGTATCAAGATTGGGTTCTAAATTTTGTCATCAAGGAGATTTCCCATTGAGGTGCTCCATCTAGGACTACGGAAGGAAAATGGATAAAGACTGTTTGTTTACTACTTAGATTTTCTGTTAAGTATTGAAGTTTGGCTTTGGGAATTTTATATTGAGATTGGTGTTCCTAAGATCTGAGAATATGTGATCAGCCTTAATACAGGGTGTGGTTATACTCTGATACCAATGCATCCTTGTTTTAGATTCATATCTTTGCATTAGTAGTGTGTTTTGGGGGGCATACTTGGGTGTATGAGTAGCACTCACATTCAATTCAGATGTTTCAAGTTGCCAGAGCAGGAAACTGGTTGTGCTGTAAAGTACCTGTTGTGTTCGTAATGATCGTGTCAATACCAGGAAGCTGTTGTGCAGTGCTTTTGATCCATACTTGTATCAGCATGGCAATGGGCGCATACTGCAGAGGATCGTATTAAAGGGTTGATGTTGTTACAGCCTAACATGGGAAGGGTTTCGTATCAAACAATCTTCATGTGGAGTATTTCTGAATCCTCGTCTTAAGTTGTTGAATGGTTGCAATTTGTTGAATGGTTGCAATAGAGTGAGAAATATGAGCTTATTTTTCAAAATTTGCATACCAGCATACTGCATTCCAGGTGAAGTCAAAATGTGAAATGTTGATTTATTCCCTTTTAAAAAATAATTACTAGCCTGTAGGTTGAAAATGCGATTTGCAGGATACGACCTAGCATTTTTATATTTAAATAATGAACTTCCGTCCTAGTGTTATTGCATGTAAAGCATGCGGGAAACAATGACATGCATCTTGCATCCCCGTAATGCGAGTCTCATTTATACTCTCCATATGAAACATTCGGATTACAATCAAACTCGATAGGACAATAATCTGGACTGTCAGGAAATGGAAAAGTATAAAGTATATCAATACACATTTTAACAAAAGGTGCCAACTTGCACATCAATGTAAATATGAAATGAGAAAAGAGCAAATTCTCTTCTTTTTTTTTATATGGTTCGAACCGTATATCGAACCGTACCGAACCGTTTTTTTTAGGTTCAAAAAATTAGTGAACCGAACCGTAAGGTTAGGTTCGTTTTTATAAAAATAACCGAACCGTTATATTAGGTTCAATTAGGTTCGAGTGGCGAATCGGTCCGAACCGTACCGCGCCTACCCCTACTTATAGCAGGCTGGATTTGATGGAGTAGCATGTTTGCCATTTATTTGACTCAATTGGACTTTGATTATAGCGCTAATAGAGAGATGGAGATTGGAGACATACATTCCATATGACATATAGGGAGGTTGGATTGATATTACAGGATATACAACCGGTTTGCCTATAGACAGAAAAGTATTCACAAGCCACACATCACATGATTGGCTAGACTTATGTGAGCGCTTATTGGGAGCCAGGCCAGATGATGATAGTATAAAGGGATAGAGATTCGAGATGACTTGGTTGAAGACACTTTTACTGACACGTCCACCATCGGGAGCTAATGAGATATTGATACAGAGACACATTAGAGCATATACGCTATTATTGATAGGTAATTACAATCATCTTGTTTCTATTTAAATAGTTTTAATTTGAAAGATCGATATACAAAATGTTTCATCCTATATTCTATTTTTTATAGGTGGTGTACTATTATCTGATACATCCAGTTCATTAGTTCATCTGATGTTCCCACCACTATTAGAGGATTTCCAGATGATGCGTAGCTCTAACTAGGGATCTACCTGCCTAGCATGGTTATATAGGTATATGTGCTAGGTAGCACATCTAGAGACATCGGAGATGAGAGGTGCAGCTGTTCTTCTACAGATATGGGTATGGGATAGATTCCCACATCTAGCACCCCTAAAGACTCAGACGCGCACTACATGTTAGGGTCCATTAGCATGTAGATTGGATGATGTATTTGACATCAAACAGACTGCCATGCATGTTTTACGCATATACATGAGATGCTCGATCAACAAAAGCCTATAGACGTACTATAAAGTTGTAATTACTTTAATATAATCCTTTTATATAGTATACTAAGATGTTTTTATCTTCTATAGATTTGTTGGATACCATATACTCCTGAGATCCTACAGCCATTACCAAATATATGTAGAGAGGGAAGTGGTTTATGGATGGCTTATGTACCCATGATATGTTTTCATATAGTGGAGTATCATCTTCCGGATAAGGTTGCACGACAGTTTGGTGGGATCCAGTGAATACCATCGAACTTTGATACAGATCCAGATAGCATACATAAGATAAATCTAAAAAGGAAGCCAAACGAGGATTGGGAAAGGAAGCATATGAGGTATATAGAAGAATGGGAGGATAGATGACAGAGACTGGTTCAGATTGAGCACGATGGCACCTTACCCAATATGGTCTCTGCTGATTATTGGGACTAGTATTGAAGAGTCATACGGAGATACATAGATCGTTTAGGAGCACTTTTAGCTAGATTGGTAAGTCTTTAATATTGAATCACTTAATAACTATTGAAGTATAAATTGTTTTAATAACATCATGCAGTCAGACACTTTTAGTTGAATACAGGAGTCTATCGATGTACAACACATGCATGATCTTGTTGCTCTAGCACGACAGAGATTAGATGGATATGGAGGTATCAGATTGATTGATATATAGCAGCAACAGTAGCAACATGAACATGTCCCAGCTCAGGGGAGGGGAAAGGGATTGAGACAGGGACGGGATCACGCTCAAGATGTCCATGGATCATTGAATAGATCTCCCAATCCTGTTCCAGATATTCATATAGATCCCCCTGCAACTCCTGGGGCTACTGTAGCTCCTCCTATAGCTCTTAAGGCTACTAGAGATCCTCCAATAACTCTTGTAGACTAGCCTAGAGAGCCAGCACCATATGCATATATACATCTTCCCATTGATCCTCCTGTAGTTGTTGTTTCAATGCATAGTGCACATGACTCAACTATTTCTATTGATGCTCCATCATTTGAATTGATGATATACTCCACAACATATTTACTACCATCACAACCAACTATTAGTACTCCACTTGCTCGCATCAAAGCTCCTCATCCAATACCATTAGACATTGGAGAGAGTATTACAAAGGTATCTATTAACAAAAAATTATATTTGTTTAATTAAATAGTAACAATTTAGATAATTTATGAAATACTAATCAAAACTAATAATATTTTGCAAGAGAAATGATAAAAAAGACCAAGAAATACAAGTCAAGATGTGATATACAAAAGAAAGAGAAGGAAGAACTAGATTAGGAAAATAGATAGCAAAAGTGTAATTAAGACAAAAAATAGTTAAATTATGTGTAATTGAAAACATTAGAACAATGCATTTTTTGGATATATTCCTGTTTATATGCTATCTTCACTTTTTATATTTAAAGTAATTTCTTGATGAAACAAATGATAGATTATTATTCTAATTTGGGTTGGGACTTGAAATTGAAGCTTGTTGACAATCGAGTATTGGATTGGTTGAACTAAATTGCTACAAGTATATTATTAAAGGTTTGTACAAATTTTTAGGGTAAATGATGAGGAAAGTGAGAATGCAAATGGTACCACATGAAACATGTGTCTAAAAGGCGATTCATATCAATGCATGAATCACCTTTTAGACATGTGTTTCATGTGCGAGTTTCTGCTTCCCCTAAAACGCATTTCAGAAAGGCGATTTAGCATTGGTAATCTCGTAATTAGTGTCTTGTAGTTTGTATTTGTGTAATTTTTCTTAATGAATCGATAAACATATAATTTTCTCTTTCAAACACTATGTTACCATCTCATTGCTACCACTATAACTAATTGTATCATTATCGTCGGTGCCACTAGATGATCATCACCATCTTGACCTTATTACAAGCCCAATCTTGCCACTACTATCAATATAACAATGGTACCAAGTCATCATCACCATCATCATTACCATCATTCCACCACCACTACTCCCACTATCATTTTCACCACCATTATTACTAAAGTCCACCTCAAAAATCTCACACACCACTATCACCATTATACTACATCATTGTTGCTACTACTGGAACTTCACCACCACCATCATAACTTAATTGCAACTAGCACTATACTACTATTACCTTCAACACATTACACCATCATCGCAAGTGACATGCTCACATAGCTACCTTTCCAATATTACATTGCAACTACTAGTAGGTTAGTGCATGCTACTATCACTGCAACAATATCATATAGGTGGCAAGGAATCACGATAGTTAGCGGTACCATCATGCCACCACCACCGCTCTTACCCTACCTTCATTATGCTATTACCAATTCCATCTCAAAAATTTCATACACCACAATTAACATTGCACTACGGTGTTGCTACAACTGCTATAACTTCACCACCACCATCATATTGCAATTGCTATATTTGTTGCATTATTAAGACATGCACCCCACTTTGTCATCATGGCTACTCACATGCTCACATAGCCACCATTCCATTATTACATGGCCACTACTAATGAGTTAGTTATGTTAGTATCATCGCCATAGTGTTATGCAGGTGTGATAAGGAGTCAACAAAGTTGGCGGTACTGCAGTTGTAGTGGTGATGATAAGACAGTAATGAGATGCAAAAAATATTCTTAAAATAAATACATGATAATTCTAATAGTATAATTATTAAAATTAGTATTACTAGAGTATTTGTGCATGATAAACAATATCACTAAAAAACACACATATACACAAGAAAAAAAAATTATATTGTACTTAGTACAACAAATATGGTATAAATAATAGAGTATCTCCAAATATAGCAATTTACCCTTAATCTAGGCTATTGTTTGATTATTGTTTAGGGTCTTATAGATGAAATATGAAAACTTACAATAAAAAATACCACTGGTTGATGGAGCAATTTCATATGTTTAAGATTAAAGATATACTCCTATCATGGTATTTATGGGTAAATCCAATGGTGAGAATTCAATACTGTTGGTTGACAATTTTCAGAGTATTTTTAGCACCTAATGCATCAAAAAATTACTGCAGCGATCGATGCAAAACAACCTTTGCTATTGTCTTGTCTCAATATGGTTCCAGCGATCACAGTATGTAAGCACATATCGAACATTGAATAGCAGGACATTGTTAAAGTAAGAAGATGGGGACAATATATATCCATTCATCTATTACCACTAGACCTGAAAGAGAAATCATAAGCAGATAACTTGAAATCAAGCACCTATTCCGATGGTTCTGACTCCAATAAATGACATGCGCAAATTGTTTGTGGAACCTATTCAGCCAAGCTCAGAAGAGCAGTCTCTCCAGCCATTTCAGTGCTATATCCTGGAATCAGATTGGACTTAACTTTGTTTGCTGCAATAGGCATTTACTTCGATCGATTTTAACAGCAAGGTGCTGCTCTTTCCGTGCTGGTGACTGCTTTTGCAACTTTCTTTCAGAACAAAGGTCTTGGGCGGGGAAAAAGACTTCCTGACAAGAGATTTTATTGCGCAATGGCGAGAATTTTGTGACAAAGTGGGGACCATTTGTTCCAAATTTGCCATCTGGAACCAAACTGACTATGTTGGTTCCAGCAATTATGAAATCTGGAGAGGAAACTACTTGACCTTTGAGCTGATCAGGAAATGAGCTGTGGCAGTGCCATGTAGGTCCAGTAGCTAAATCTTCTTCTGCAAAAGGAGAACACTTCTTTTTTTCTTTTTCCCCCGGCTAATCTATTAAAGAAAATGCTGTTACAACAAACGTGTCATAATCTATTAATCTTTCATTCATATGGAATGGTGCACTTCACGTCTTGTTTTAGTAGATTCTACCAGTTAGCATAGTTCTGGATGAATATCCCACCACCAGAGCAGCTGTCAATATACTTGCAAGGTTCATTTTCACTAATCCGAATACATAGTACAGCGTTTTTCTGGATTCTGTCACTAATTCGAATAATTAGCCTAAGTATAATTCAATTAATTTTAAATTTAGCTCATGATTTTATATCTTACAAATTTCTTCATCCACATCATCATAAAACCTGTGTTTAGAATTTGAAATTTGTCTTCACATATATCTCTCTAAAATTTTTTCTCTATTTTAAGTAGATGTGCTTCTGTTTTGATTCTTCAGCCTATGATGTGCTTCTGTTTTGATTCTTCAGCCTATTATGCAAATATGGAACTCTTAACACAATTTGTGTTCTTGGGGGACGTCATCTGGAAGTGGGAACTTAAACCTCAGCAGCATCCGTGTAACTTGCGGCAGAGATATCTTAAATTGATGGAGCATACCAAAAATGCTTCTGTTGCATTACCTCAGAAAGAACTAATCCAAGGAATATATCACCTTTGGATAATCTGCTAACAAGCTGCACACTAGGGAACTGCTCACAATTTGCTAGTGACTAAAAGGTGTACACTCAGACGTCCTCGAGCTTTAACTTTCCTGGTGTTCTTGTTTCTGAACTCAACACTGGCAACATCCAGTCCACTCCCAACACGTAATGCCTTTGCCTCGATTTCAATTTCCTCCTGGGTAAACAACGTTGAGCTTAAGAATGTGTCTTAAAACAAAACCATTGTTAGGGATGCAATTCAGGAAATAAATATAAATGGCTTATTTTGTTGCTTTTATTTTAAGCAGATAACTATTATGACTGTTAAATTGTTACAAGGGTCTCTTAATAGATACTATAAGAAAATCATAATCTTGTATTTTAAGAAATTTCTATAAAAGTTCTTAGCACTTAGCAGAATATCTTTTTATTTTTCAAAGTAACTAGTCTTAAGCTTGTATGAATAAGTGACCTCACAAGAGATATAAACAAGCTGATAATATCGTAATTTTTATTTATATTTTGTTTATGAGATCAGAATGTTCTCTCTAATGAGTCATGAGAAATGAGAGATCCAAGGGTTCTCTCTGACAAGACCTGAACCCTTTTACATATTTCACTCATGACTAGAATTATTATCCGGCCCATAATGGATACAGTAAGGAATTCACAAACAACCAAAAGAATTTTAAGGTCCCATTATTCTGGTCAGGTAGAATGACCCTCACAGGAAGCTCTCTTATCAGTGAATAGCATCATTTAATCAAGCTCTACTTTGCCAGCATAGACTGAAAACCCATAGTCCACCCACGTACCAGTAAAATGGTCTGACAACAGGATATACTTGTTACGATATGCTCAAAAAGTCCTTGTATCTTTCTATTTTTGGCCTTTTGAGATCTGATAAAGAGTGGTGGAAGAATACTGGCTAGACCCTTCTAAATTTATCCAAAACTTATCTCAAAAGAAAAGCTAAATTTCAGTCATTGGTAAAAAATAAAAAAGTGCACATAATCAACAGCATTCATTCAATTTATATCAAGTCACTTACTAAAGCATAGCATATATTGACAGACAATACTGTGTTTCTTCATAGTAGTTTGGCTTTCAAGGAGAAGAGCATCCAAGATGAAAAAAGAGAAATGGAGAAAAAGAAGTCGAAGATATTGGCTTGTGTCAGCAATTTCAATATTACTGTATAACATAACTTTGTTTATCATAAGGCATAACCCATCATCAGGTGATCTTTTGTAAATTAAATGATCATAGATGGTCAATGTCCTATACCAGGGAAGAGAAACCACATGAAGAAAATTTGAAGTAAAGCACTGAATGTGAGGTGGAAATATCCAAACCGATAACTTGAACTTTGGTACCATGTTGGATAACCATTTGTGCCAAAGTTAAGCAGGTTATCTAGATAGCAATAGGAGGGGGTCGATCAGAAGAGACCGCAAAGATAAGTACTTACAGAGGTGTAGCGTATAAAGGAAGGTAAGTATGGAACAATGTCTCACAAATGGTCTGTAGGTGACATTAGTGAAAATTTTCTGAAAGAACAAAAGTTACTAATGTTGTGAAGTTAGTTTCAAATTTGTCTAAGAGAAATGTCTTACATTTTGCCTGATAATCAGGTTCTGCATCACTCTAACAAATACTTAGGTCTCAGCACATGTACTGAGAAGAATATTGATTCAGGGACAAATTAACTGAGCTTGAAAAGGGCAAGAGACTAGTTATTCAGTTGGGTAAACAAGCGAGTGGAATTGGCTCAGACTTCTCTTTGTTGCTGAAGTTGTAAGCGTTTTCTTATAGGTTGTAACAGGTTGCAGTTCGCTTATTTTCTTTCACATTCAATGTATTAAGATAGACTTCCTTGAGAAACGTATTTATATGTAAGCTATAATGATTCTTGACAAATTGATGAACGCATGAAAGAGTTGATCCAGCCCAATCTGGCCTGGTTCTAGAATAACTAACTTGAACCAAACCAGACAAATTAGTTCCAAGAATCTTTTAGCATGGACCAGAAATTATTCTGCATTGCAAGTGACCTAAAAAACACTTTCAAGGTTCTAAGTCAGAGTTACTTCATAGCAGCATGATTTTGACCCCTATATTTTTAGGAATCACAAATTAAGATTTACATTTTAGTTTGTAAAAATACCAACTAAATCTGAGAAACTTGTTTACTGAATGAATGACTAATCATCCATGAAAACAAACGCAATTCTATCCTCATGAAGGCAAGACCAATTGGCATCCTATTCGGGAACCAATCTGAGTTACAAACTGTTGCCCCACAATTTCCATCATAAAAATATTTTGAGACAATCAAAACAAAGATGCACCAGCCTCTATAACGAAATGAATCCATCACAACTCGACTTGACAAAACACCAACAGAAATAAAAGAAACAAAAGATGCATATAAACCAAAAGTTAAGAGGCCTCACACCAAGGAAAGCAGAATCAAAGCAGATATACTGATATCCACAGTAACTCTGGGGGCAAAGTCTCCTGTTGAATTGATTGCTATCCCACCCACCATGTCGATAATCATTCCAAGAGCACCAGTGTGGATAAATCCATCTGCATTCTATAACACAAAATGACCAAACTATACAAAGACAAACAGACATTTGTATGTTATGTAAAAACTGGATAGATAGACTCCCTTACTAAAATTCTCATTTGTGCAATATGCCTTTCTCTTCTTTGTCAGAAAAATTATAGATTTTCCCCTAATTTTTACCCCCTTTTGTTCTTCATTGTAATGAAAAACAAGAGAATTGTCAACAATCAGGACAACAGCATTCTGCTATACTAACCAAGGTTATGTTTGGCTACAAACACTATGTATTGTATGAATCTCCCCTTCCTCCACAGTAGTAGGATTCTGCTCTCTTCTTTGTCTACTTAGGGTCTGTTTGGATTGTTAGGTTAAATCTGTATCGGACCAGTATCAATTCAGTATCGGTTCGGTTTAGTCAGTTTATGAGTAAAACTATTAGTTTTTCATCGATATCATATCAATATCAGTTCAGTATTTGTTCAATATCTATTCGGCGCCACAACAATATTAAAACGACACCAGAATGATGAATTAAACAAACCCTTAACAGTTGAAACCAATGAGCTTAACATCAGTAACATAGTCGAATACCAAAAAGAATAATGGCTTACACTTCTTCCTTTATGTTTGTCTTTTCTTGAAGAACATCAATTCCTCCATTTTCATAAAATCACCTTGTATCATATGTATCTTAAACACAGCCAATTTACATGTAAATTACTGGATATAACCAAAAGCTTACGGTATGGATAATAATTATTACATATATATAAGTTTGTGGAAAATTCTATGATCTTGTTATTAAATTTGACCGGACATCACTATCTGATGGCTCACATAATAACCAACTGTAATCAAACAACTAAAATAGTTAATATTTCAATTAATATATTTATGTTAATGGTTAAATGATTAACTAGATAGTCCGTTGACCAGACCATAGAAGCTCTCCAAATTTGGATTGGTGAAGATTAGCGGATATGGAACACCTATCTTTTTTGTCCAAGAGAGGATAGAAAAGAGGCAAAAATTACAAAGTTACCACCTATAACAACGCACATTAAAATAAATTATGTGACTTTGTCAGATACTAAATTCATATATCCTCATTTCCTTTTCCAACATCAGGAATAAAGGATTCTCCATTTCCTTTCATTATTTGTAAACATAAATTGAAATTTCAATTCCTTTTCCATTTCCACTTGTTTGTCTCCATTTCCACATGCTTATGCCCATTTTTCTTCCATCAATCATTGCCGAACATAGAACATTCAAGCAAAAGCTGCCATTTTCCAAAAAAGCAATAGATGGTATGCAAGTACAAAAGTAGCTGGATCTATAACATCAAGGAGCAGGTATTTCCAAATTTTAGAATTCCCAAATAAAGAACATTTACATGGCAACGATTGAAGTTACTATAAATCATTATAATCACAAACATGTACGTCGACACCGGTTTCATTTATGCACACGAACCCAATCATGCTACATTCAAACCAATTCATGTAAGCTGTCACGAGAGTAATGCTCAATTGGAAACTTTTTCCTCTTATTATCTAAGACGTTAAATAACTGACCGAACTGGTTACAACATGAAAAGACCATTTCCATGCTAAATCCGGCATCAAGACAATTGAAAAAAACAGAAGTTGGGACTTCGTAAAATATAAAAAGACTATACATACATACCAATAGGCGAAGTGGAGAAATGAAAGTACAAAGGAGTCGACCAGGTTGGACAGAATCAACATGAAGGCCTTTCATGATTAAGTCAACGAAAAATGCATGACGGAGACAATGGACGGAATCAGATGAGTTTGAATTGACATTATCGTCATCCTCCTCAAGGTATCTCTTTATTGCTTCTTTATCCAAGACCATGATTTCTGAGCTTTTTTCTTTTTTTTTTTTTTTTTTAAGATCCTTCGCCTTCCTTCATTTCCTATTTCTTGCCAAACATGTTCCAATAATATAATTGCAGTTGTGAGAAGGATAAGTAAGGTAATGGAAGCAGGAGAAAGGGGAATAAATATAGAAAATAAGAGTCGTTTGATTTATTCGAACTTATAATAATAGGAGAGTAATGTTTAAGAAATTACTAATTCTATGGTTCATGTGCAAAATTCTAATTAGATGGTCCGATTTTTTTTTATATCTGATTTGTATATCTGCGTCTTATTTGTTTGATCTATTTACTAAAAAATGTTCATATTTTCTTTGTATTTATTTTTTGTTAAACAAACTGTTTGAAAAACAATAAAAATAAAAATAAGATATTAAAATGATTAAAATAAAGCGAACTCAAACCTAATTGTGTCCTCATAACATAGCATATATATATATATTATATATATTGAGGATAATATTGATTCGGATTTCATATGTTGTAATCAAACGAAAAAAAAAAGAAACAAATATAGGCTAGGACCTAATCATAATCTCATTGTCAGATTACAAGTACAAATGAATCGGGCCTTTACCAGCTTGGGTTAGACTCATTTAAATTTTTAATGTGTTGAAGTCGAGTTAGACTCTTAATGAGCTTGGAATGTGTAGTCTCAAGCCCAAACCGGCTAAGGATTTTCAAGCTCGATTAAGGCTCGGGTCTCATTTAAGTAAATAAGTTTAAGCTTGTTCCGTTCATCATATATAATTATGTGTATAATATTAAATTAATATAAATAATTATATAATATTTTATTAATATATATTAATAATATTATATATGTTAAACGAGTTTTTAATAGGTTTGTCCATAAATCGTTCTCACGAGTCTTTAATGAGTCGAGCTTAAAGACAAGTTCAAACTTAAGCTCATTTAACTTCACGAGGCCTTAATGAGTTGAGCTTGAAGACAAGTTCAGACTTAAGCTCATTTAACTAAACAAAATGAGCCAACATTAAATAACTCGTAACTAGTCTCCCTCGCCGGCAGCCTACGTGGTAATAGACTGAAACATAGTAGTCGGAGGTGTTTAAATCGTCGGTGGGCTCTTGCTTTGACTTCTTCAGCCGCTCCTAACTTACCGTGTTTGGCAATCTTAATGGCAGTGGAAATGTCTAAAAAAGAGGCAAATAATGGAAATGAAAAGAAAAGAAATATAGTGTTTATATTTATTTATTTATAATAAGAGGAAATAGAAATAGAGAGCATTATATATCTAATAAATTAAAATATTCTTACTTTACGTTTTTTAATTTGATTTTAGGAGCATTTCAATAATTTTACTTCTTTGTGATCCATTTATATCTTGTTTTTCGATAACTAGAAAGAAATTTTACAAGATTTAGAGTGGAAAAGTTTTCATTAATTTTTTTGGAATTCCACCAGTTTCCTCTTCCACATTGAACACTCAAACGCCATATTTGCATTAGTTTCGATCAATTTCTACAAGTTTAGATTAATTTTCCACATAGGTAAACCCATGGTAATCTTTTAACTATGCTCCAAAAAGGAAAAAAAAATTGCATGATGATCAACCTACCAAATAAAAATTAAACAAATACATTTTATATAAAATTAATTACACAAATATCGACATAAATTGCATCTTCAACATGGAATTCAAATGTTTACATGTGAATCGCATGAGTCAATCGCTCATTAAATATGTGATTCATTAATGATTCCACTGAATTGCTTCATTAAAATACAATTTAGCATTGTAAAAGTTTTTGCTAAATCACATCTTGATGATGCGTTTATTGTATTAGTTTGTAAATCTCATATAGGACATACGATTTAGCATTAGTAAGTTTATGATTAATTTTATCTTATTTGTATTTAAGTAATTTTTTTATAAATATCGGTAGAAAGGTGTTTTACCTCCTAAAAAAGGATTTGCACATAAGTTGTCCGAGGTTTGTTAAAATTGGGGTGTAAAAGAAAAAAAAATTGAAAAAATCGAAAAACTGAATCGAAACTGAAAAGCTAATGCAAAAAATATAGTTCACTGGTCCATCGGTTTCAATTTAGGGTTAGCGTTTTTTATTTTTGTTAGTTTTTAGTTTCAGTTTCGATTTATAATCAATAAAAACAACTGTTTCTATTAGCCAATCTCAAATATATGTGTATATATATAATATATAAAAAAAATTAATGTTTTAAAAATATAAATAAATATAATTATATCTTAAATAAGTTTTTTATTATTGTGTTATAATTTGGAATATAGAGAAGACATAAAATTTTAATTTGTGTAATATTGATATTCAATTTTAAGCCTTATGAAACTAGAATGGCACTTATGTGCTTGATTTGTTGGTTTTATTGTTATTTAATTTGTTGATTTGCAATTTTTTAATATAATTATATTATTTGACTTGTTAATTTAAAATTTTTGAATGTAATTATGAAATAAAAGTGTCTAATTTTTTATGGTTATAACTGAAAATTTCGTTAATTGTAATTTTTGGCTAACCATTATGTTAAATAAATAAAAAATTGGAAACCAAAAAAAATTAATTGAAAAAAAATATTAACCCATGGTTAGCCATTAATAATGGACCGGTTTTGAATTAAGATATTGAAAATTCTATCATTTAGGTTTAGTTTAAAAAAGAGATGATAGACCAGGTAATTGAACCGTGATCACCACTTAAAATTGCTAGTATAACAAAGTTTAAGAAAACACCTATAGTTTTTTTTTTTTTTTTAATCAAGATGGTTGAAACTAAGAAAGTTATAATCTAATGATACAAATGTCCATTTCTTAATATGATAAATTAGATTTGATTTCTTCCTCTTTAAGTTGTATTATGTAAAATTAATTATTAAAAGAGAGAGAGCAAGAGAGAGAGAGAGAGAGAGAGAGAGATGAGTAAAACCAATCATGATTGTCAAAATCATGGGTTGGGTAATATGATTCCCTGAGTTTATAATTTTATCAGATCTTTTTAAGTTGAATCAAAATGAAGTCATTTAAATACCAACAAATGGTGAGATTACGAGTTATTATACATAATTCTACAAGTTAAAATTTTACAAATTTTATACTGTTTGGTTAATTTCGAATTATTTCACTAATTTTATATGTTATTATGATTTTTATTTAATTGAATATTAAAACAAAAAAAAAGGAATTTGGATTCTACAAGTCAAAACAAGGCAACAAGCTATGAAATTCATGAATGAAATGATGCCTATTTGCTTTTTAATTTATTCAATAATAAATCGGTGATTGAAGAAGAAGATGTACGCAAGGGAAGAGACCAAAGTGATATAAAAAAGAAAGTTAATGAATATACAGATTTGGAAAGTTATGGGTATAAGATTTAAGATAATTTGATGATTCATGAAATTGATTGTTGGAGATAAAGTGCGAGTTAATTTCATTGATTGTACCTAAATTTTCTCGATATAATAGTTTTATACCTTAAAAAAAATTTTGACCCACAAAAATATTTAAACTTTTTATGTTGAACTTATTTGTTTAACGTGAATTTTGATGAGAGAATTAGTTGCACAATTAACACTTAATTGCGTTAAGTTATACTTAAAAATAATCACACAATTTGAATGAACATGAAATAGCCATAATTTTAATATATATATTAATGCATGCTAAATTTGATAATTATATGTGTGTATGTGTTTGAGTGGATTAGTGTGTTTGTAATGTTGGGTGTGTTATAACATATGTGATTAGATAATATGCTATGGTAAATATATCTAGGTTGATAGTTTATTCATGTTAGAAATTATCATGTTAGTGTTAATTGTTATTGTAATGAATTATATGTGTTGGATTTAAACTTGTTTTAGGCCTAATTTAGATCCTACACTTAGCAGATTTTTTTTAAAAGCGCTCTTAAGCCCAAATTAAATCCAACTCCAAGCCCAAATAAGGTCCAAGCCTTCTCCAAATCTGCCTCCTTAAAAGTCAACAATATTAAGATAAACACAAAAGTCTAATTGTATCATTAGACTCTCCAAAACAGAGCAAGGAAAAAAGAAAATTCGTAACTCAAGAAGGCCAAAAATTTTCAAGACCCAAAACAAGTTTTCTTGGACTCAACACCCTAAAAATCCTTCCCCAAGCCTTATAGATACATTGAGGTAAGTTTATTTGATGTTTGAGATGCTTTATTTTCCTCTTAATTCATGAAATATGCATATGTGGTGTAATATAAGTAGTTGGTATGCTAAATTCTTGTTGGAATGTTTTAGAGTTGTTAGGAAAGCTTTAGAATGCTTGAGTTGTTGTAGATAGGTTGTAGAAGGCCCTCATGTGGTTTAGAATTGAAGTGTTGAAGTATGATAAGTATTAGAATTGTTTGAAGTGTACTAGGGTTGGTGAAAGTTGATGAAGAAGTGTTTGATTTATTTAGAGTAGTGTTTGAACTTGTTTGAAGTTGAGGAGTGGAGATCACTCTTGTTTTATGTTGTTAAATGTATAAGAAGTGTTGTATGAAGTTTGTATAAGGTTTAGGACATGTTAGGAGTTGAGAAAAGTAAGTTAAAAGTGTTAAAGTTTGAAAAAACTTCGTAAAACCGTCAAACGCTGGGGCAAACGACCCCATTTGAAGCAAACGGCCTCGAAAACGGTCCCGTTTGCAAGGGTGTTGCGCTCACGGATCAAAACTTCATTTTCCCTGAGAGCAAACGGCCTCCCAAACGGCCCCGTTTGCAAGGGTGTTGCGGTCTCGGATCAAAATTTCATTTTCCCTGAGTGCAAACGGTCTCCCAAACGGCCCCGTTTGCTAGGGCGTTTCGCTCTCGGATATTTTTCCCTGTTGCGATTCTGTTTTGTAAATTAGTCATAACTTTTTCATCCGACCTTTGATTGAGGTGATTCAAATTGCGTTGGAAAGCTTAAAAAGAGATCTACAACTTTCATGTTTTAAGTTTTCACAAATTTTAAGAGTAACAATGCTTAAATTTTAGTTCTTTTCAACTGATACACTTTTCAAACAAAGTCTAAAACTTATAATTGGTTGTTAAAAGTTCTCCCAAGCTTGATAAATGATCGTTTAAGTATCTGTTGAGTATTGTATGATAATATATGATATCTAAATACTATGTGATGATGTTGTAGTGATTTATTTGAATTTCTTTGGATGATTATACTTGAGATTTGATGAATATCTATACTAGAACTAAGTGTGAGTTTGTAATTATTTCTTTTTACAGTGAGTGATCCCCTTTCGGTTATTCCCATTGATTCTCGAGCTAGTACAGGTACACAGTAACGTGTTTGTTCTTTGCTTAGGATAGGCATATCTTTAATAAATTTTAATATAGAAAAACTTAAACCTTTGTTTGAATTTGATGTCTCTTACGCTATTTAAATCCGTATCTGGCCTAGATGGCAGATCGGTATCCGGTTCGGGGAGTAGCACCTTGCTCAGATTGGGGGCACGTAGATTAGGCGCTTAGGCCACCCCTGTCTTTTGATAAGACTTTCCTAAGTGGTACGGCGGGTAACTGATGGGGAAAATGGTATCGGTGTAACGTTTGCTTAAGCTTAGAATGAAATAATATGATTTAGTTCAAATGTTTATGGGAACAGTTGGACTAAGTGATGTTATGGACTAAGATAAGTGAAGTTGTGTAACGGCTGTTAACCCTAGATGAAGTTATTTTCTCTTTTATGGATATATCATTTAGGAGATATAAGTATCCGAGCTGCTTATATCAACCCCCTGAGCGTCGTGATCGTTATTCAGGACCCCCAAATATCCTTATTGTTCGGAGTTTGAATACTCCAGTGATATTTGACTAATTAAAGACTATCTAATAAATGAATGGTTGTCACATTTGTGAGCCATTACGCATTTATTTTTGTTACTGTGTACTGGGCCTCTGGCTCATATTTTATCTTTTTCAGGTATGGATGACGAATTCTATACGAGTATGGGATTTGGATCGGATTTTGAGGAGTTCTTAGATGATTGGGAGGAGTAGAGACGACCTTGACGTTGATGGAACCCTTATGTAATAGAATAGTTACATGTACATATATGCTTTGAAAACTTATGTATTAGTTAATAGGGTTTTTGTTATCTTTTGATGTATTTTGTAAATGGCTTGTTTACGAGCCTTGTTTGTAATGTATGTGTGTATGTATGTATATATATGGTTGTATTATATACTATTAGTAATAAAGTTTATTCTTATAAAACATTGAGGCAAATAACTATCCAAATTGATCCTGGATTACAACCTTACATATAATACTGCAGATTATATGTGGTTGAGGAACTGGGTTTGCCTATTTTAAATACAAGGATAAATCCGGGGCCTTACAGAACACAATGCTTGAATACATATATGTATTTTGTGTTTTTGTTGTGCTCTATTGTTGTAGGTCTTTCTAGCATATTTTAGATCTTGATTCCTTAGAAATCTCTTAAATGTTTAAATATGAAAATTGTAGAGCTCTTTCTACACTTTTCGTAGTATCTTGAATCACCTCAAATAGAGTCCGGATGAGAAAGTTATAGACAAAATACGAAAGTACATTAGAGATGTCGAAAGTATACCGGGTCATGAAAAACGATCAGAATTGATCGAGGGGGAGGTTGAGGGCTCGACTTGGACTAACTAGCCGATAGGAAATTACACTGGCTTGCTAGTAAGATAAAAAACTAGCCGTTGGGAGCTTTTTAATGCGATCATTGGTGACTGTTTTGAGGGGCAACGAATAGCATGCTTTGAGAGCTTATAAAAAAATGTTCTAAAAGACTTTTTGGGTCAAATAAAAGCTTATTTTATATATGAAAAATCATTTGTAAACATCAAAAATCTTGTATTACAATTTTTATTATTTGAGAGTGAGAACTTAGTATAGTGCCATTTGTTTTATTATTGTTATCTTCGTAAAAGCACCATATTATAGTTTGTTGTAAGCTTATTGGTGAAGTCTTGAGTTAGATGTAGTGAGTTTGAGATTATAAAGACTTAACTGAAGTATTTATTTCTTGATATGTTAAAGTCCTCTATTGAGGTAATTTGTTTGTTATTGAATAAAGTGGTGATGTCCTCCATTGAAAGAGGCAATTGTTGTGGACCGTGAAGATTAGGAGGCGGACTAAACTCTACGTTATATCTTTGTGTAAGCTTTCCTTTCTTTATCTCTTTATTATTATTTTTGTTTTATATTTGTTCTTATGCATGAATTAGGTTTTAGTTTTTGAAAAGAAACCAATATTGGCCGTAATATGTTTTTTCTTAAGTGTTACCAGCTTTCTTCAATTGGTATCAGAGCAAGTCTCTAGTTTAAAGTGCTTAATCTCATCTAGAGTTCATATAATAACTAGTAACACTCTTAGTTTCATAGAAGGACAAGTTATAACTAGGCCACCCATCCCCAATAGTACAAATTATGCTTATTGAAAATTTCATTAAAGCACAAAATTTATCTCTTTGGCGTGTTGTAGAAAATGGTCCCATAGTTATTGAAGGCGAAATTGAATCTAACTATACTAAGACGGAAAAAGAGAAAGTTCAATTAAATAAAATAACAATGAATATTTTCTATTGTGGCTTAAATGAGAATGATTTTAGTAGAATTTGCACTTGTAGATCAGCTAAAGAAATTTGTGAAAATCTTAAAAATACCTATAAAGGATCTACAAGAGTAAACGATACTAAAATTAATCTTCCTTTATGGCAAATTTGAAAACTTTGAAATGAAGACTAATAAAACAATAGATCAAATGCATGATAGATTTATCAATGTTATAAATGAATTGTCTATTCTTGGCAAGGCATATAATAACTTGGAGATAAATTCTAAAATTCTTAGGTCTTTGCCAAAGGAGTGGGAGGCAAAAAGAACCGCCATTGAAGAGGAACATGACTTGAGCAAAATGAGCAAAGAAGAACTTTTTGGAAATTTCAAGACCCATGAAATGATTATAAAGCATAGAGAGGAGTCAACCAAGAAGGAAATTGCACTAAGAGAATTCTATCTCAAGTAAAGAGGAGCAAAGTGAGGAAGAAGATGATGAAGAGCTTAGCAAGCTTACAAGGAAGGCCATCATGTTCTTGAAAGTGAATAAGAAGATGAAGAAGGAGGAATATGCTGGTTCCTCAAAATCCAAGAGAAAAACCATCACATGCTTCAAGTGTGATGAATCAGGTCATATCTAACAATATTGCTTATACACAAAGAACGGAAGCAAGGAAGAGAAAAAAAGAGCATATGTGGCTACATGTAGCGGTGAAGACTCATTCGACTCGGATGAAGATATATGCTTGATGGCCCTTGATGATGAGGTATGCTCTATTTCTTCATAAGTTCCTTATGATGAAATATGTGAAATGCATGAAAAAGCATGTAGTAAATTAATTAAAATGGAGAAAAAGAACATCATGCTTAAATCTTCAATGAAGAAAGTATGAGATGAGTTCGATGTTTTTAGAAATGAGCATGATGAGATTAAAATGGAAAATGAAAAGTTGTATGAAGAAATTGAATCTTTAAAATTGAAAAATGATTAGATGAATAATAAATATAACAAATTGAAAAGTAAAACTGTTGAATTAAGCAAGATCAATAAGAAATTAACAATTGAAAATGATTTGATTGATTAAGAAGTGAAAACTTTAAATTGTGATAATAAAAGTGATGATAATATTTCATGTACTAGTACTAGCAATGATGAAATTTTAAAACAGTTAGCTAATCTTAAAAATAAAAATGAAAGGTTAGGAACCAGCTTATATAATGCAAATGCTACCAGAACCAAATTCACCAAGAGAGAGACTAATTTGAGCACTTTCCTTGGAAAGCAAAAGTTAATTCAAACAAGTATGTAATTAGCTATGATAGAAACAATGGTTGCAAGTCACATAAAACCAAGTTTGTGAGAGGTACTCATGGAACTTGCAACTACTATGGCAAGCTTGGCCATATTGCACACAAAATTGTGTAATAAGGAAAGCTATACTTTTGGGACACATAAGCAAATATGAGGGAAATATTTTCTCTAACTAACCACAAAGGATCCAAGTAAAAATGGGTACCAAAAAGATGGTTATGTTTTTGTAGGTACCTCAAGTAGCTCTAAGGGCAAAAATATGGTATAATCTCAATTTACTTGAGTTTAATGGTTTGTTCCATTGATGTTTATGGATATAATGTATTGATATGCTTGCATATGAAAATTTTTAGTGTAGAGATGCTTTTGTGCATGTTTTAAGCTAAAATTTAGCTAAAATGGGGATTGAAATGCATAAAATTGGATTTTTCATGTTTTTGATGCTTAAATCATGCTTTGTCATGTTTATTGGATCTAAACAAACTTATACAAATGTTCAAATTTGAATGAAAATATTTTTGTATAATTTTGTGCACATTCTTGAAGAAAATTCATGCTTTTGATGACTAAAATGTGCACAAATTTGTAATATGTGAACTTATGTGAGTTTGTTTAGCTCCAATATGCTTCATATACCTTTTGAAACTTACATGAAGTGTTACATATGCTTAAGCATGAATCTTTAATGATATGTTGTTTTTGTGCATGTTTTAAGCTTAATTTGTGCTAAAACTTGGTTTTGAATGCTTTTGATGCATAAACAATATTTAGATATGTTTAATGTTACTTTCTAAACTTGTTTGAATGATTGAACATGTTTGAAAAGTTTTTGGACAAATTTGTGCACTCTTGAGAAAGATATTGTAATCCCCCTAATATTGCATAAACTGATTAGAATAATTACAAAAAATATAATAAAAAATTGCACAAATCACTTCTAGTTTTTTGCGATTTAAAATTATTAAAATATTAAGTGTGTTTGATTATAGTTTGAAAAATTAGAATCCTTACCAATCAAATTTCAAAACACAAAATATAACTTCTATAACCTTACACAATCAGCGATCAATGATAAATCGATCGTTACTGTAAACTTCAAAACTCTTTTAGCTTAAGTTTAATAATTAGAAAATAAACTCTACACTAACTAAATAATGATATAATGATTTCCAAATTACTTTTTATATTTTAAAAACCCTTAAGTAGTATTAGAAAATTTATGATCATCAATTATTAAATAAATAATTCTTGGGACATGATTCTACGACACGAATAAATAACTCAACAAATAATCATAGTTAATTTTAAATTCAATTATAATAAAAGACGATTAATTTTTAGAACTTACTGGTTATATAAAGACAGTTTAAGGATAAGTCATTAGAATTATAAAATACGCAAAAAGATAAAAAAATTGATCAATATCTAAAAATTTAAAATTTAATTAAATATTTGAATTATACCAATACTTTCTTTGTTAGATAATGTTACTCTGCAGCTCAGCCCACTCAAAAAATCTTTATTCAAATCCGGTCAAAAGACAACAAAACAAGTCCAACATAACGACAACATTGTTCGGACATCAGCAATTACGGATTAAAAAAATCATTAGTTCAAATCAAACACTTGGCTAAAGAAACTCTATCAACAGTGAGCTATGGATCCTCTCTGCGAACAACAGGTACGATTCTTCCTCCTGAAACGTCTCTGCCTCGATCTGTAAATTCACAACGAAATCTCTTAGATCTATTCTCCTGTTTTTTAAAATGTGTATGTTAAGTATAGTTTCTGGTTTTTCTTTTTATGTTTCTCACGGTAAATCTCTATTCTAGGGTTTGTGATTTTTACTCTGAAACAAAAAGAAGGGAAAAATACGTACTGGAATTTTTAGCATCCAGCAGCTCTAAGAAACAGAGATAAAGGAAAGAAGACTCGATTTTGGTATATCACTCTCCTCCTCCTCTTCCATCGCAAATGCTTTATATAGAGTTGTAAAGTTTGTGTATTTTCTGGATGTTTGTTTGGGCCTCAAATTCTGTTGTAACTACTTAACTGAATCCACCATATAATCCTTTAGATATTTGGGTTTTTCCCGAATTCTCTTTTGCCTTTGTAAATCCTTACTACCAATCGTATCAGATAATTTTGAGTTTATAGGACTAAAATTCTCATTTAACTCTATAAATCAGAGAATTTTTATAACTAGTAAAATGAACAGAGTGGAAAATATGAAATAGATAATAAACTTATAACTCGACAAAAATCTTAAAGTAAAACTATGAGTAGCAATGAGCTTATTTATAAATTAAAAACTCGAATAGAAATTTCTTTAGCCCTAACTAATACCAAAGATAAGATTTCTTATCTTGAGTAAATAACTCAAGATATAATTAAAAGTAGCTGTACATTTCAAAAATAATAAAAGACAATCCTTTTATAGATCGAAATGACTATAAAATGATAACTAAAGTATGAACCGCTAGTGTTATATATACGTAATGAGAACGAAAACGGATTCATAAATAATAAATTAGACTTCAGATAAATATGTGGATTGCACCATAATTTTAGTTAGGAAATTCTGAACTTATAGGAATTAAAATCATAATTTATCTTACCAGGTCCAGAAAACCTCAATCACGTAAGATGAAACTAAAAAATTATTTAATCGCGTAAACTTTAAATTCAAAATTTAAACTCAAAGATAATCTAGATATTTTGTGGGAGCTTTATATCAACTTTTAGAGATAAAACCACTATATAACTGATATACAAATGCAGGTAGGACTTAGTACTTGATGAATTAACTTATAATATAAATTAAACAAGTAATAAAATAGTGATATATGTAATACACAGTTAAAAATGGTAGCAAGAATACCAGCTGTTCTCCTTGTAATTTCTTATGCCAATTGTCCTCAAATTTGAATAAAATTCACAATAAAAGTCAAGATGATAAGGACATAAAGACCTATGACATTCAAATAAAGATAAAGAGCTCTTGTTCAACTTGTAAAATCGGCTAAAATCCTCCTAAAATTCTCGTGGACTACTGCCACATGTAGGAGACAATATGTGTTAGAAATTCTTCTTGTTTACACAGTGACTTGCAATTATTGAAGAGGAGACAGCAACTCCAAGTTGCTGCAAAATTTTTACCATGTATCGCTTTGTAATATAAAGCTACACAGTGGGAAAACATCATCAAAAATCCGTTGCCGCTTGGGAGGATAACAAACGCCAGCAACTCCATGGAAATTGCATCTAAATAGCCTTCAAAAGTTAATTGGAAAATGACATGTAAACTAATGAGGAATTACCAACTAAGCTCCACAATAAATGAAGCTCCAAATGGAGGCTGGAATGATGAAGAATTTTCTTTAAAAATCCCATGGAAATAGCAGTTGCAAAGGAGATACATCCAAAAATTGCAGTATCCAAAAATTTGCAGCGCAATATCCACCAAACTTAGCCCAATATATAGTAGGATTTAGGAGCTCACAAAAGTTGAAATCTTAACCAAATGAGCTCCTATAACATCTTATAAAATGTATGCATGGATAGTCAATTATTGACTTGAGAAAATCAACAAAACAAACACACAACAACCGACTTAATGCAACAATAAATTCAAATGAAAAACAACAACAAACGACCCCTATTTTTACGTCCAAAATACAACCAATATGTATCACTTTATACACATTGTTTGATGCATAAAAATAGGTAGTAATTAGCACTAGGACAAGCATATTTAATCCCAAACTAGTAGCCTAAAAATTAGATGCCCCAACCAACTAAAATAGCCCCATTTCTTCTCCAAAACATCACCATAACAGCAAAGGAAGGGAAAAAAAATAGAGAAACAACCTCTATTTTCTTCATTTCCCCACTGTAAAAGCTCCATATCAAATAAGACAAACATTAAAAACAAACCAAAACAACAACCAAGCTTTATTTCTTCCATAGATGTTACCATGATAGATTTAAAAGGACAAGAACTCCTTTAGCTAAGCATATGAATTTAAAAAGTCCAACATTAAAGGTAAGGAAGTTTCAATTGAAATAATTAGATCTTAGAATCATTTGAAACTCACATCATGTCTTTTGAGTGTTTAGTATCCTCTTTTACATCCAATTAAGGTGACTTCTATCCTAACTTTGATTTTCTATTATATTCATGTATAGATATAAGGATGGATTGAGTTGTTTTTGGAAGAGCTTATGTGTTTGGAAGAGTAGATGCTTATTTGATGAATTCAACAAGATAAGCTATCATTATGATAATGATTCTTAGCTGTTTAGAAACATGAAAAACATCAACTTAAGAATTTAGAACTCTAAAGCTTAGGAAATTTGGATCAAAGGAAAGAGGAACCAAAACCATGTTTAAACTATAACAAAACTAACTTAAACCTTGCTAAATGTATTCACGATGTGGTATGGAAGAAGAAACTTAAGAAAAGAGACCTTAGACACTTAATAAGGAGTCCAACATTACAAATAAAGTATGAATCATTCCCTTAGAATTAAGCAAAGAAACATGACAGCTCACCCCTCCTTTCAGCACAGGTTGTGCAAAAGGAGGGGTCGAGAATGTCATCCTTCCCTCGAGCACTAGTAGTGCAGAAGGTGGGGAAGGATTCAGACCAGTATTCCGTCCCTTTAGCACAACCCCTGTAGCCACTAATGGCGAACTTAAAATTCCATTTTCCTTTTTATTTTAACAAGAAAATTAAAGTAAACTTATAAGGATATATTCTACATATCACGGTTATATGTTTATATAAATATAATTTTTTAACTAATTAATTCAAATTTAATAAATCTTAAATTTACATTGGTATGTATATATATCTAATTCTATTAAGTTACAAATATGTTAAAGAAATTTGTAAAGGACAAGATACTAGAATATGACCTTAAATGATGAAAATATTGGTTTAAAAAGACAGATAAGGTTGGTAAATGAAGAAATAATAAATTTTAAAAAATCGCTATTAATACGGACACTAATGAAAGAGAAACTTAAAAAAATTTAAAATAAAAAAAACACCTTAAATGAAAATATAAATATTACTTAAAATTAAGGCAAGCAAAATGAAAATAAATAATAAATAGAAAATACCAATAATCTTAAGGTAGACATACTAAAAGAACTGCATAACCAATAAAAGCTTAAAAAAATAATTAAGCAAAGTAAGACTTTCATAGAAGATTTTGAGCCCACGTTCTCAAACCCTAAACTTTCTAAGGACATATCAAGTAAACAATAATGCTTAGGTGAGGGATTTCTGATGATTTGCTATTTGCTTGTGTTTGCTGCTACTTTTTGTTATGATTGATTGTATTACTTATTTGATGAATGACCGATTGATGTGAATGCTATCATCCGCATGATCAACCAAATAAATGATTAAGTATAATCATTCAACTAAACAAATCGGATATACTTGCCGCATGTGCTTGAAACCCCCTGTAGGTAATGCTTCGGATTTACAATTAAATATATTTTTCAAAAGACTATGACTTAGAAAATCTCAAGTTACTCTTTTATCTCTTAAACAAGTTCTACCAAAAGAGTTTATGAAATAAACGAGGGACATTTCCAAGTATTGTTTTGAAAGTGGATGTTGTCTGAGTAAGGGTCCATTTGTCAAATGGTAGTAGATGTTGCCTGATTGGGGGTCTACTTGCCTGATTCACAATTAAATGGTGATGGTCAGTTTGATTCGCCATTAAATGGTGATGGTAAGTTTGATTCACCATTATTCGGTGATGGTTAGGTTTAAATATTTAACCAGCGTAAACCATGTGAACACGTTGGGGAATATTGCCTTTTACCAACGACATATAATCATTGGCTAAGTTTGGATGGACACAACCACCAGGCAACCTCGTTATAAATAAGATGAAGGTGTCCCATGCGATGTAAATGTGGAAGACAAATGATATGTAGATAGCGTAAATCTATATCATTTATAGCTCCGGACTCCCATAGATGTGTTGCTTGTATTCATCACGTATGCATTCATATTGCATATAGATAGATTTGCATGAATATATAATTAATGCTTGATAACTTGCGTGGCCGGTAGTAGTGAGGAATGAACTTACTGAGTTGTGGTTTTACTTATCTCCCAACAGTTTTTGTGTAGGAATAACACTAGCTGGGATCGGGTTAAGAATGTGTGAGAGTGCTCCTCCATTAAACTTTATTTAAGTTAAAGATATAGGATATATTGAACTTATAATACAAAAATGTACAAATAATTAAGACTTCGTATATTTGCAAGATTGAAATTCCATTTTTACTATTTGGTAGGGGATACCGATTCTCTGTGATCTTGGTAGAATGTGGATAAATTGGATCCTAAATGAATTTAAATAAAATTATTATATATATGTATGAATAAATTATGGGAAATAAATAAATAAATTAGGGTCTTATAATCTCTTACTTGTAAGACGGTATTCATATTACGATGCACGTGTGGTATGATAACTTCAGGGTAATCTTACTAGGCCCCTTCTCAGGGTCGTGACACATATCATGTAATTTTGGATAAAAACTTGCACAAATTTTTTATATGTGATTTTACATGGTTTTGAGTGACTTAAACGTGTTTAAAACGTCTTTTAAAACTTGCATGCTGCTTTTGCACCTATTTTTTTCATGGCATATATTGAGTTTGCCCTTTTTATGTGGCCATAAGTTAAGAAATGTTATGCACAATTAACATGTTTGTGTGCATATGTGTGAAGTTTTGGTAATTAAGTGTAACTTAAGATTTTCTTAGAGTTAAGTAACAAGTTTTTTAATCAAGTTGAGAAAATTCTTTTGAAACTTGGATGCTTAATTAAAGGGAGAATAAATTGAAGAGGAGTTAATTGTACATGATTGTCCTCATAAAAAAGAAGAAGATTGATGAACTTATGTGTTTTTTGTTTTTATTGTGCTATGTTGTTGCCGGTCTTTCTAGCACGTTTTGGACCTTGATTCCTTGGAAATTCTTAAATATCAAAACATGAAAGCTGTAGAACCCTTCTAAGCTTTTTGTAACATCTTGAATCACCTTAAACGGAGTCTGGATGAGAAAGTTATGTTTAAAATACAAAAGTATGTTAAAGTTGTTAAAAGTGCACCAACTCACTCATCCAAACTGGAAAAAAGTGAAAAATGATTAGAACTTCGAGAGGGAGGCCAAGGGCTCAACTTGGACCGGCTAGTTGATGGGGAATTGGACTAGTTCGCCGGTACAACAACAAACTAGCCATTAGGAGCTTTTAAATACGATTGTTGGTGACTGTTTTGAGAGGCAATGAATAGCATGCTTTGAGAGCTTATAAATAGAAATTCTAAAATACGTTTTGGGTAAAATAAAATCTTATTTTCTGTATGGAAAATCATTTGTAAACATCGAAAACCTTGCATTACAATTCATATTATTTGAGAATGGGAAACTTAGTATAGTACTATTTGTTTTGTTAATACTGTATCTGTAAAAGCACTATACTATAGTTTGTTATAAGCTTGTTGGTGAAATCCAACTTTAGTGAGTTTGAGATTGTAAAGATTTAACTTAAGCATATGTTTATTGATGTGTTGAGGTCCTCTATTGAGACAATTTATTTGTTATTGGATAAAGTGGTGAAGTCCTCTATTGAAGGAGGTAATTATTGTGGACCATGAAGATTAGGGGGCGGACCGAACTCCATATTATATCCTTGTGTAAGCTATCCTTTCTTTATCTCTTTATTATTATTACTGTTGTTTCTATTTGTTCTTATGCATGAATGGGATTTTGTTTTTTGAAAAGAAATCAATATTGGTCATAATCTATTTTTTCTTAAGTGTTACCAGCTTTCTGCATTTTAAATCTCTATTTTTGTTGGAATCTAGCTAAAAGTTAGTTGAAATGCTGATGTGGCAAGGAAGGCATATAAAAAAAATAATTTTTACTGCCATGTCAGTACATTTTTTTTCTTTTTTTATGTTTTCACTTACCTCTCTCCCTCTCTCTCTCTTTGTGCACTCTACCCTCTCTCTTTTGAGTCATCATCTTCTTTTTCTTCACACAACCCAAAAAAAAAAAAAAAAACAAATAGGAAAAACAATGTCAAAACTAATTATGAATTTTTCTTCTTCTTTTCCAAACCTTTTCCCATTAATCTACCACTTTCTCTTTTTAAACCAAATCACCATCTCAGTCGAGGCTTATTAAAGGATTTTTTTTCTTATTCCTTGAGAGAATGAAAGAAACGCAAAAATGGTGCAAAACCTTGTTTAAATCCACTGTAGCATGTGGGGTATCTTTGGCATTCCAATATAGAGTAAGAGGAGGCTGATGGAGATTGAAAAAGTGGGAGGAAATGATGAATTTTAGTTAATAAATGGTGTATTTTATCAATTTTTTTATTCTTTATATCGTTTTTGGGTTTATTGGAATTTTCAATTTTGTGCCTGGATCTTATATATGAATGGAATTAGAATTAGATTGTTGTATCAAAGCAAATAAAGATGCTTTTGGAATTGGATTTGGTTATGGAAAATTGGGTGGAGGAAAAGTTGATACTTTAGGTTAATGATGGGTGCTTAAGATGTCTATAAATTAAAGAGAGGAGATGGATGAGAATTTTCTTTAACAATTTTTATTGTATGATTTTATAGCAAAAAGGAATATTTTTTAGAGGTGGCACAAGTGGAATAGAAGAAGAAGATGTATTCAATAGAGAGGGAAGAGAGAGAGAGAGGAGAAAGAAAAAAAATTAAACATGCTAAAGAAGAAGAAAAAAATATTCTTTAATGGAGATTTCTCACTACATTAGCATTTCACTAGACTTTTGGTCAGATTCTAGCCACAAGTATCGTGAATGAAAGATTTAAAAAGTTTAGGTATTTTTTATGGTTCAAAATTTTCTTTTAGGTACAAAACTATTATATTGATAAAGTTCAGGTACCGTTAAAGAAATTAACTCGATAAGTACAAATAAGTATCTATATTGACTTAGATAGAAGATTTTGATATCACTAATGGTAGCATCAATAATGAAGTTTATGAATCATCAAATTATCAAAAAAAAAAAAAAGATTTAATGAAGTTTATGATGATGATAATGGTTATGAGAGAATTGGTAGTAGTTTTGATGATGACAAAATACAACTAATAATCTAATCTATTTTAATATTTTATCATAACAATTCATATTCTAGTTTAATTTATACGGCACTATACAGAGATTTATATTTAATTATTTGTACTTTAACTTATATTGTAACAAAAATTAATGTAGAATTGCAATAGCTCATCATGTATTTCAAGCTTTTTACAATTCCTCTAAGCACATTTTTGTATTTTTATTTTACTTTCAAAATTTATTCATTTTAATGATTTTAAATAGACTTGCAAGTTTCACAACTTCAAACATTATATTCTCCTTTATTATCTATCATTTTCTTAATAATGGTTTCATTATTAGGTTTTCATCAATTTAAGTTAATAAATAAGTAGCTGATTCATAAATTTGATAGCTTGTTTTGACATACAAGAAAGTTTCTTTTTGGATCTAGTTTATAGTAAAAATAATTTTATTCCATTCAACTTAAACATAGAATCATATTAGTTGACTTAGGAGTTTTACAACTATAATAGATAATTATATTTGCAATATAAAATGGATATTTAGATATCAATTAATATATAGTTCGGCTAATAAAACAAAATCTATATTTGCTTTATGAAGTGGATTTCTAGATATCTAGTAAACATTTATATTTTATTATTAGATTAAAATGATGGGACTTTTGCTCATTTAGTCAAGTAAATAGATTTTCTTTTCTAAGATTTGATTTATTATTTATTTATTTATTTATCTATTAGTATTTGCATCAAGTTTGTCAAACTTGTGATTCTTCATAGAATCGTCAAAGGGGCAATAGAATCAAAACATAGAATTGAAATATAGAAACGTAAGTTTCTATAACCTATATAAAATAACTTTGAAAAACTGTATATATGCCTACACAAGTTGTAATAAACTTGAAAACATAATGAATGGATGGTCTATAATGTAGTCAACTAAACAACTTTTATCAGAGACGTACTAATTTTTAAAGACTCCATTCCATTCTTCACACATAAATTTAAGAAATGACATGCACATCTTATATGAAAAAGGTTTCCCCAAGCATTAGCTGTCGTAACTATTCTGGGTCAGAAATACTGGCTGTATATGTTGCAACCTAACGAAAAAAAGTTTTGGGTCAAACTATATTAATCAAGAATTTTTCGTATTGTTGCATATATATTTTGTGCCATATGACCTCCATCCATTTTCCGTAATGCAATCAATCTCTTATGCATCACCTAGTGCCGATCAATCCAATGAGATGTAATCCCCATGTAGGAACTTTTACCCCATCTATCAGTCCAAATGTAGGAACAGATGGAGCCACATGTATCGAGATAAAAAAAAATAGCTTGTAGCTGCACCTTACCCCTCAGGTACATTTTTAGGCAATATCGTTTCATTGTCAAAGCACTCTATTTAGGAGCTTGCGGTTGTAGAGTTTCTTGATGGCAATAGACAAGATCTACATTTGTGCTGGCATTAAAACCCCAATGCAATCCACTTATCATTTGCAATAGAGTATCATGATATGGTTCCTCCTTGAATTGCCACAACCTTACTTCTTTCTTTGAACCGGATCCTGATATTTGCTATTGCGATGGGTCTATACCATACTCACTACGATGTTTCGACTTGAGATGTTTGAAAAGACTACTATATCCATCTCCTTTGGAAAATGCATAGTTTGTGTTGTAATAATTGCAATGCGCCCTAGTCTTCTCGTCCGGCCTTTTGACCTTTCTAAAATGTTTAGCAAACATATTAGATTTATATAGTCGAGGTGAATTGGTGGATGGGTTTGCCTCAACGGAATGGTGTATTTCTTCACTCGAACTGCCATAATCCTCGGCTTCATGTTGTGGTAGTAGTTCCACTTTTGAATCTTGGGAGTAGTCATCATCATCCCCTTATTGATGGTGAATAGTATTGAATGTCTCAAAACCCAATAAAAGCAAAGGGAATTGGTCAGGTGTGAATTCAAGGTTGGACACCTAAGGCTTATTAAAGTCATTGCAGTCAACGTCATTATCTATATTAATAGTAGGTTTTTGTTGACATTCGAGCAGCTTTCATTCAATTTGTCTTTTTTTTTTTCCAGATTTTTTGGATGAACCACTAAAGAAAAAAGGAAGCCATTAATTTTTTTTTTTTTTTTTTTTGTATGAGAACTACCTAAAAATGTATAGATGGAAGTAGAGGAATCACAAATTTAAGAAACACAGGAAATAAATATGAGGGGGGGTAACCCTCTCATACAAGATAGTTAAAAAATAAAAGCCAGAACTAGATATTTGAATTTTTCTATAACGAGTACGTAGTAATGTTGGGAGGGAGTAAAGAACTAAGAAATTTAGCAACACACATGTAAATGTCTAATATTTTTGAAAATGAAATCATCAATTTATAACCTTCATTTGTTACAACTTTAAGTGCATCAACTCGTAAGATTCCTAACAAGTTAAAATTTTTCAATACACTGAATTGAAATTGTCTCCATCTGAAATTGTTCAGGGCAGGTTGTTTATCTCCATGCCGAATTGAAATTATCAAGTTGTTCAATGTTTTATTTTTTCACGGTTCTAAATTCATGACAGATAATACATACAAATTATCTACACTGATATTTTGAAAATTGATGCCAGCCAATTACAAATATGAGCTAGTTGCAGCAGGAATCCTACCAATTAATATTAGACTCGTACCCCTCCCCATCCAAAATTTTCCAAAACAAAGGCACACCTCCCAGTTTCCAAAAGTTGTAGACCATACTTTTTATAAATAGTAGCTCCTTTTGTTTGTTTGTGTGTTTGGCTTTTTATTAAAAAAACAAATTCTGAATCTGGGTTTGTATTTTGTCTCATAGCCTTTTGTCTTTTTTTTTTTTTTTAGATTATCGGATCCGGGTTTGGTTCATACCCATCCCTTATGGTCCGATTTCACGGCTTGAAACCAGAGGAGATGGTTTGACCGTGGGGTTAGTCTTAGTTTATATCCGTCCCATGCTTATATCTAGCTAAATTTATGGCCTATTTTCATTGGTGGTGTATCGTTTCAAAATTTGCAGAATTTCAATCTTCCACCGTTCAATATTTCTGCTTTTGTGGCCTTTATTTCGCACATCTACTCCACAATCACGAAAATTGAATTTAGTTTACGTTTGTCCATTTTAATCTACCATGTCTGACTCTGACATACCATCTTCACCTTTTCTTTGTTTTTTTTTTCCCCGATGCCCAGGCCCCTTAGCCCTACTTTCAATCTAATATATGTTGCATCAGTTTTTTTTTTTTTTTTTTTCATTTCATTTTTCGACTGCATGTTGTGGCCTTTATATTATATATATATATATATATGTTTTTAATTTTCTCCCTTTTATCCACTACAAGTTGCAGCCTTTGTTTTTATATTTTAAATTTTTCCTTTATTTTTGTCTACAGCATGCAGCCTATATACACACACACATATTCCCCATTTTATTTGCCGCGAGCTGCAGCCTTTGGCCCCTGTAAATACATGAAAATTTTCATAATTTTTAAAAAATAATTCTAGATTTAAGTATCAAAACCAAAACCCTGAAAATCGACTCTAGTTAAAACCGAATTCTAAATAAGATTAAATGCAAAAATTCTTAACCTTGAGAACAAGAGGACCCTCAAAATAAAATAAAAAATGCAATAATCGTTTGATTCAACATATGTATGCCAACCAAAAATCTATCTGATCCTTAACACGCATATCAAGATGATACATCCAAATAACACTCGACAGCAACATACTAAAACCTTAAATTCTTTGATAAATTTTAGAATAAAAATTTTCAATTACCACGAAAAGTCAAATGGAGTTAACCCATAACCCTATACTCGTTTAAACAATCCCGGGAACTAAAAAATATTAAACAAGTTGTAAAAAATAAAATAAAACGTAAATTTTGAACAAAAATATAACACGGTCAAAAACCCCAAAATTTTGTGATCTTACGAATAAATAAAAAAACCGGAAGTCAAACCGGAACCTTAAAAGTCAATAAAGTCTACAACAAACCTTAGTATTTAGATCGGGTAATCCCGCGCTCTTAAATCTTAAGCAACAAAATTGAGATAATTGTGGATAATAATTTGTAATAATATAGGAAAGCTTAAAAAAATCAAATTCGTCAAATTTTAGTGTGTTTCGAACCCGAGCGGGATCAGTTCTTGAAAAGCATGTCTCGAGGTTTGGAATAGTAAAAATATTCCGATGACACCTTTAGATTCGTAATAATATAAGGATTTCAAAAGATCAGTTTTCTAATTTTTCGATAACAAAAAATATCAGATATCGTATTTTTACGCTTATTTTTTTTACTACCGATAATTTATCAGTCTTGTTTACTATTATTGTCCTATTCTACAATATTCACAACTATTCATCTATCTCTACTTTTTGGTACCACTTATTCTTACAAACGTATTACTAAATTTCTCTTACACTTTTTTTCTAAAATTAATTTTTAATTACACTTTTCTTTCATGCCATCAATTTTCTTTTTTTTTTTTCATTTATTTAATTAACTATAATTTCCCTCTAACTTTTCCTATAAATATCTCCTCCCTCGTTCATTCTTCACACACACCTTATACACAAAACAAAACTCTACCAAAATCATTTCTCAAGTTCTTTCTCTAATTTTTCTCTCCTAAAATTCTCTTCTCAACTTTCTTTCATCTACACAAAAATCATCTTCCACATATCACTACCCACATATTCTTACAACCATTACTTTCTTTCTTCATCATATACATATCTTTAAGTAAAAATATCTTACTCTTATTTTTTCATTTCATGTAACATAGCATGACCATGGTGTTGTTTCTTAAAGCTTATGTGAGTTATAGAAGTAATAACATATTCATGTTTTGTTCTTGCACATGCCAAGAATTTCCAATTTGTTATTTAGCTATCTTATGTTATTATGTTGATATTATTGTTATTATGCTCCTAACCTAACATTGTATATATATTATTAAGTAGATATATATATATATATATATATATATTTAGAACATAAATGCTTACTAGCTCTCACTAACATGCCCATATTATTCTTATTATTATTGCTTTTTCTTTTCTTTTTCTTTTAGAACTAGTCCATTCTTAGTCTCGGGATACTTTGATGAAGCTAAGGTTCTAAGGTTCTCAATACTTGGCCGGAAAGCCTTGATGAAGCTAAGGCTCTCAATACTTGACTTTATTATTATGCTTATTTGGTTATTATATTTCTATCTTATTATGTATTATTCTTACCCTTTTTCATTGCTATATAATCATATTCATGCATGATTAGAATGTTGTTGTCTTAATAAAAATAAAAATTGGTTCTTTTTTTAATAAAGAAAAGCAAACTAAATTTCTTATCACTTAACAAAGGATTTTTCAACAAAAGACCTAAGTATTATTTTTAATAAATTCTTTTTAAAAGCTTAGACAAGCTAATCATAAATTTTAAAGTATTAGTAATGAAGATTTTTTCAAATAATAAAAGGAACTTATTTCTTTTATAAATCAGAATTAAATACTCCATAAAAATATAAATTTTAGTATTAAACTCAAGATTTTAACCCAACCATATATTTTATAAAACTTAAATAGGTTCATCATAAACTTTGAAAATCACTTACTAAGTAAACTTCTACAAGACTTAATTTTAATATTGTTATTCCCTTTTCAAAGTTATAATAAAATTTTTGCTAAGTTTTAATGTTGACAATTCTTTATTAGGAAAGCTTTTCTTATAAACTTATCTAAAAGAATTATGCCACTACTTGATAAATATTAAGAATAAAGCAAGTTTTTCAAATCAAGGTAAAATCAATTTACTATTTTAGAAATCAACTTAAAGAAATAAAATTTATTAAGAAAGTAAAGTTTTAAAAAGGTAAACTTATTTTATAAAGAAGTAAAAGAATATAAAAATGTGGGGAAAACATACTTTTAACACAACTCCAAATATTAGGAAACACCAACGACTTAAGAAAAATTTTAAAAACCTTAATTTTCAACCATAGAAAATAAAAATTGGTAGGTATCTCAAGAAAACCAAGTTTTTGAAAAATTAAATTTTATCTTTGAAAATTTAGGAAATGAAATTATATTAGGAAAACGCTCACTTATAACAACCTAAGAATTTTTAAGTTTTCCTTCTAGCAATTTAAAAAGAAAATTTTCAAAGTTTTCATATTTTAAAATTGTTAAGACAAATTATTTTTTGAAAAAAAAAAGAAAAAAATTAATGTTGAGACAATACTACAAAATCATGCATATGATATGAGTATGTATATATGTTCAAAGCATTTTTCAACCATACAAATATCCATGTATTTGTTGAAAGGTTTTTGGATGAAGGAAAGTTGGAAAAATTAAATTTTAATAACTAGAAATTTCGCCACTGTTATGTTCACTTTCGTTTCGGGACCAAAACGACCCATTTTGATAAAAAATAACCTTATAAATAAATAGATCTTTTCAAGTAGGTAGAAACACGATATATAATATATGAAATTCCGAGTTAAAATGAGCAAGTTATAACCATTTTAAGTTGGAATTTCCTCCGACCCAAATTTTGACGTAAATACTAGAATATAGTTAGAAAGTTTAAGTAGAACTTCCATGAAATACTCATTCCAGGTATTTCTTTCGTTTAAGTAATGAAGCTTTGGAGGATCCGTATTCAGAGAATTATTAGGAGTAAAGCGCCGAGTGAGTTTATCTCTTACTTTTACGCACTTGTTTATGCTTATAGCTAGAGACACTAGAAGTAGGAAAAAGACGAAAAGAGAATATACGTGATAATATTGGTTGAAAGTATTCTAAGTATATAGAGACATGAATTATTTCTAATTAAATTATGTTTTATTATCATAATGGAGCATCTGCAAATTCTGTGATCACCTTTAAATTCCCTTAATCACATATTATAAATTATATTAATTGATTCAAGCATATAACGTAGTTAATCTCATTTTATTAGCTACTATGCTTGACGAGACAAGAGTTTAGTAGTGGGATTCGCGGGAATCCACAAGTCTGCAAGATAGGCGAATAGAAGCCCAAAAAAACTATTTAAGAATGAATGAATAGGAGCCCAAAAGAACTATTTTATGATAGGCAAGTAGGAGCTTGAAATAAACTATATGATCGGATTTCAAAAATGGGTTCTAAAGAGCCTGAAACACTTAACCCCGAATGGAGTGATAAATTTATTAAAACATATGATTTCCGATAGATCATATGTATTGCTTGCTCACTTGCTTGATTCATTTCATATGTTTGTATAATAACTTGTGCTTGAATTTATTATTATGAGTACGTTAATCTAAGAATATTCTCACTAAGCTAGTTTAGCTTACACCCTATGAGACTTTTGTTGACACAAGATCAATATCTCTTTTACTCGAAGACTTCATATATCCAAGTGGAATTATGTTTTGGGAAGCTTTTGAGAGAAATCTTTTTGAAGATCTTAGAATAGATTTCCCTTAGAATATTTTGGTTCTAGTATTGTCTCTTTATATAAAAGACTAAGTTGATATTTTGTTCTTTGGAGATTTATTGGGAGAATGCCGCTAAGATGATGTAAGGACCATATTTCTATAATGTTGAAGTTAGATATTTATCTAGATTTCTTGTATGCTATATTTGATATCTCGAACTACACACCCCACCGATGTCTCCTATTGTTATGATAGATGCTTTACATATAGTGTTGAAGCTTTTGCATGACTACAGGAAGTCATTCTTAAGTTTTAATACTGTATGTGGCGGACTGCAAGTCTAGGATACCCTTTGAAGCGTGACACCCTCTCCCCCTTTTCGTCAATAATAGCCGCATAATAGCCTTAATTCTTTGTCTTTCTTTCTTCCTGTTCCGCTGCATGTGGGAAGCGATTTGTTTTTTTTTTTTCTTTTTTTTTGGGAAACGGTGATTCCTTGCCGATTTTGGAACCGGCTTACACAATTTGGTTCCTAGTGGTTTTGGTTCGGTTATCGATTCAAAACCAAACTGTGCACATGTCTAACAATACTAATTAATAACGTGTTTTAGTTTTGTATTTTATCATAATGGTTTATATTGTAATCTAATTTATACTGGTACAGTTATTTATTTGGTTTTTTTATTATATTGGTTTAAGCTTAATTATTTGTATTACAACTTTTATATTGACAAAAATTTATGTTGAATCTCATTAGTTCCATCATGTATTTCAAGCTTCTGGTAATTCTTCCAAGCGTGTTTTTACATTTTGATTGTACTTTTAGATTTTATACTTTAGGATTTTAGATAGAATTACAAATTTCACAACTTCAAATTTTATACTCTTCATTTTTATCCATTATATTTTATAACGGTTTCATTATTTGGTTTCCTAGTTGTTATCCAAATATTAAGTTGATTTCTATAATTTTTTTTTTATCTATATATAGCACAGAACATGAGAGATCAACTTTGAGTTCAGTTTCTTTAAACAAAATATAATACTTTAAATTATTTTTTTTATGAAGTTAAAATCGAAGCTTTAATTACTAAGGATGTATCAAATCACAAAGCTCCGGTTTTCCGAAGAAAGAGAGTATTATCGGATGAAAGAAAGATAAGATAGTTGATAAATGCAATTAAACTATTAAACTTTAGGTAGTGTTTGCTTGGAAGAATTAGATAGGATAAGGAGATTTCAATAGCTCAGTACAAGAAGTATTGGATAATATAATTTGAGTCCAATACATGTCTAAGGTTCATATATATAATAATTACTAATATACCATTTGGATGAAATTAATTATTAATTTTCAGTTGTAAAATCGCATTTAAGAAACAAGATATGCAATTTTATACAAAAATCACAGGAAAGAATCGTGATTTAATGTTTGACTATGGTCGCAATATCGCGATATTGCTCAATACGTCAAATATATATCGTGTTTTATAGTCGTGATATGCACGTGTATATTGTATTTTATAGTCGCGATATGTACGTGTATATCTTGTTTTAAAAACGCGATATACGTGCATTTACTGTTCTCTCGTATATCTTATGATAAAAACGCAATTTTGGTGTGGTAAATTAGTAATTATTTTTATTTTGACCTTATTTAAGGAATTAATTTTAATTAGTATCCTAAACAAGAAATTAATTCATATAATTCTCTTGCACCACGTTTAGTGTAAATGATACATGACAGCACGAGATAGAATTTTAATGAAGAGATTTTATTTTGGCCTGGCTCTAATATTTTTGTATAAGGAACAAAAATTTTAAATTTTGTCCATTCCTATGGAGAGGGCTTTGTCTAGTTTTAGATATATTTTATAAACCAAACATGGACAATGACTTTCTCGAGTCCACGTGAAAAGCACAATATATATATATATATATTTAATGATAGTTTCTTAATTATGTCCTTTTTAGTTTGTATAGGTTTCTTTTTCTTTTTCATTTTAATTTTTTTGTCTATTTATTCTAGAAATTTTTATGCATTTTGTGTTTTAGTACGTAAATGGATTATAACAGAGTTTCATTAAATAACCAGATTTTTTTGGGTAAGGTAATAATCAAGATTCATACATGGATGGAATTATGGAAATAACCGGAAAACTTTCCGCTTTTAATTCCATAATTTTAAAATGCTTTTAATTTAAAGTAAAAAAAAAAATTAAAGTAAGGAGAAATTTCATTTTCATTTCCTTTCATTTTTACTTTATAAATTCAAATAAAAGTTAAAAATAGCATTTCCTTTCTTCTCTTTTCCTTCCTATCTACTTCGTGCATTTTTGCTCTTCAGAAGATTGCCAAACAGTGAAAAAGAGAAAACAAACTTTAAACATTCGACACAGGGACGAACCTAAAGAGGGGCTACTAGGGTTCTTGGCCCTCTTACATGAAAAAAAAAAAAATATATATATATATATATTATTATAATCTATTAAAATAAGAAGAAATATATATTGCATTTATATTTGTAATAAAATAAGTTTATCTCCTTTTGCATCCTTTCCTAATTCGATCGATTGACCAATCAAACGTGAGTTCCATGGACATGAGTTAAACCGCTCTTTGATTCCTAACAAACAAGGAAAAAACAGTGAAAAAAAAAAATCATTCAGAAGGAGGGACGAGACAATCCCGAGAGAACATCAGTATTTACATTCATAAAGACAGAAAGATGTATGAATGTCTGATTTTGTGGATCCGAGCAATGTTGTGTAATTTTATCACTGCAAGCACAGTTTAAAATGAATAGAGCTGTAGTTGCAATTCAATTTATAGATTTATTACTTATAAAGAGGTATTATGATATTATTTGATTTTAATAGTGATTTTATAAAGAATATCTAGTCATTCATTTCTCAAATCTATAAATAGCAATTCGATGCTGGAATTATCTTATTTTCAAAATACTCCAATTTAGATAAAAAAAAAAAGTCAATAAGAAAAAATTCAATTATAATACAATTTCATTCCTCAATAATAAGAATTTTTTAGCAAAGTGAGTGGGCCATCAATAATTTAAGATCCTTCTCATAATGCCTCATTGATTTATTATTTTTATCATGGTTTATGAATAGAATAGTGGCTGCATTTAAAAATTTACAAATAAAATAGGTTTTATAAATATGATAAAATGTGGTGAGAATTTACTCAAGCAAATGAAGGTCTTAGAAATTAGTTTCTTAGTTTTTAACATGATATAATTTCAATTATAAATACAGAGGATGCTATGTAATGATTTAAAATTAATATAATTTCGATTTTAAAATGGAATACCAATTAGGCTACTCATAATATCTACACAAGGAATACCAATTAGGCTGGCTAAGGGAGAATTCTACATCAACACATACAATCAACATTTTCTTGTGTTCTCTTTTATATTTTATTTTTCCCTCTCTTTTTATATTTTAATTTCAGCTGGTACCTTTCATTTTCATTTTTTTTCAATTTTTTTTATACTTTTAAGAAATTATGCACATGTCAGATGTATAAAGATATCTAAAACTTTTTCTTCATTTTCTTCCCCTCTTCTCTCTTTCTCTCTCTTTCTCTCTTTTAATGAAAGTGGGGCATACAACATTGTTGCATCATCGTTAATTCATAAATTCAAATAATTAGAGATGGAATAAAATGAAATACATTAATGAATTAATTGTATCAAGTTTTTTTAATGACATTTGATAGTATTATTTTGACTAGAAAAATAAAATAATAAAATAAACCAAGTTTAAACCAACTTAATGAAGGGAAGAACAGCCTTGTTGAGTTGCTATTCTAGATGGAGTCAAAATTTTTAATTTAATTGAACTTGAACTAAGTATCATATTTGTCCAACTTAACTTATTTACCGCTCATAAGGGAAAAATATTCAAAAAATAATACACACAGCGTGTCTATACACTTATTTAGTAACCACTAATCATTCTTGATAAGTGAAAAAGTCCTCAAAATTGGTATTTGGTTTTAGCAACAATATAAAGGTTTCTTTGTCAATCTTAATGATTCTCGTCTTGATCTATCTGTTGAACCGTGGCAGTTATTTGCTGGTTTTGGTCACACTCATTGCCGTTTATAGGAAAGAAACATGTGGAAGACAGACCATTTTTTGAAGTTGCCTTTGCTTCTATCCTAACTGACCTTTTGAGTGCACGCAAAGAGCCTTTTCAGCCTCATTTTTGGTTAGTTGTGATTTGTATCCAAAACCAAAAGTACTCCATTTTCCATCTTTAGTCTTCATTCACATTCTCTGGTTCCTTATTCTACTTGATCTTCACAACATCATTGCTTCTTCACACTTCCAGGGGGAATGCATGTTGCAATCTTTTGCTTCCTTTGTGGTAAGTCCAGATGAATTCCTTGTCCTGTCATCTTTCAAGCTTATTATATATCTAGGAATCATTTCTCATGATAAAATGTCAGCCCAATAATATCATTAGGTCTGCATGTGTATTCCATACACATATAATAACATAATTATGCCTAGTACACAGCCTCCATACCAGTATGTAGGAAAGAAAAATCCAGACTTCTGATATACTATATGCCGTATGGATCACTCATTTCACAGCTTATAAAGCAGAAGGAAGGACAGATTAATGGAGTCAAAACATAACACGACGTAGCAAAATAGATCATTCAGAAATTTACGAAACAAAAGTGCTAGTAGCTCGCTTACTCTGATGTATCACTGAGGTTCTACCATTAGCTGAAACCACAGAAGCTGCATGTCAACAAGTTACAGCATATAAATCTTTTACTCTCTTGCTCCCAGGTTGTTGCTCCTCTTTTTATGGTAACAAAAATCTACTTCTCTTTCATCAATCTTCAGCTTTGATCTACTTTCCTACTTGGGCTCAACTCTTTTCGACAGGACTGGATGTTTTTAGAAGTTTGATAAACGGAAGAAATCGGCGCAGGAGAAAACTCAATTTCATTCGATTTTCAGGAAGCACACCTTTGTTTTTGGTAAGTTTCACCACCATGACAATACATTGGATCATAACAAATTAAAGGGTCTTAAAATAGTACAAGAAACAAAGTAGCAAAAGTTTCCACCAAATTTACATCAATCTTACCACATCCTGTCACACCCCAATAAAGTTTTACACACCATGCAGTCAAGATTCTAAAATAGAGTAGAGAATTTTGATATAGATAATTCGCCACCACTACATGTAATGTAACTTCAAATCATCTCTGTTTCTTCAGACAAAAAGGTATTTCTTGTGACTAAAAATAAAAACAAGTTTATTTTTTTGACAATCCATAAATTTTTATTATTGCATATTCCACCATGGTTGAATTATGCTAAGTTGCAACCTGAACAGGAATACCTGATAAAGTTTCTGACCACTTGCAGATCAAAGAGCAAATGACTGGAAATAGGTGATACATTAGGATAAGACATCATGGACAAGCTCTCAGACCATGATGCAATGGTCATAGACCCTTAACGACATTTGTGAAGACTGACACCAACAATTTCCAAAAGATTGTACAGCGCTTGACAGGGCCATCAGGAAGTGATGCTCCACAAGCAGTTCCAAATGTTGCAGGTGGTGCAAAGAGGCCAACATATGCTCTGTATGAAAGAAGACATTACACAAAGAAAAAGCTTGTGATTGATAAACCCAGTTCACACTTCCCTCTCAGCTCATCAACAGATCTCCAATCTTTTGCTCACTCGAACTTAAGCAATTTGGGTAGTTTTTCAACTTCCAGTGGAACCCCGATTTCAAGCTTTTCAGAGCTATCTATTCATCATGAAAAGAATAGTAATCAAGACTTCCAAGACATAAATACTCAAGAAGAAGAAAAGGCCATAAAAGAAAAGCGATTTTATTTGTATCCATCACCTCGCCATAAACCAGGACTTACTGAACCAGAGTTGCTTGTACTCTTCCCTCTGACATCTCCACATACAACTAATGATAAATAATTTCAGTAGCCAAAGAATTTATGATGGATATAGATAGAAATGCCTATGGAATATTAAGGTGTAAATTAGTCTAGTTCAAAAAATTCTTCCAGTAGTCTTTCTGAAATCTCCACATATACACAAAATTTCCAAAGCTCACGCATGAATTTGCCAGCAAGATTACCTTACTAGTATTCATCAGTATGGATATGGATCATAATGTACCTCAAGAGATCTACTAGGTCACCCATAAAGTCAACCATAGTAATCTCAACTTCCAGCATTTAAATTCTAGCAACTCATCCAATTTTCCTTGATATAAGAAGCATTTGCCTTTGTTTAAATTACTAAAAGGCTTACCAAATCTGCATTCAACATTCTTTTGCGCGGTAAAAATAACTATCTCAATCTATTCAGATATGGGAGGTACAACTATAATTTACTAAAACCAGAATGTAAATAGAATTAATGAAATGAAAAGAAACATCATTGCAACCACCATTCCTGCAAGAAGTCTTAGCATATGACATTGTCACGGCAGACAAACTGAAGTGAATTCCTACAAGCATGGATGGGAACCACGGATACTGTCCTCATTGAACTTCATCTGAAGAAGTCGTACTTAAGGAACAAAGATGCTGGTAATGTTGAATGTGAAGCAGGTGACTATGTGAGAACCATACAAAACTTGCCTCTAGGTTTCAATCATGCTCTGTTAGTTATTTCAGCCAGAACTGGAAGTGGGGAGAATTATCTCGCACAAAGGAAGTGAAAAATTCTGCATGAAAATTCCATCATGATTTTTCTTGGTGTTTCCTCAAATACCAGTCAGTTGTTTCAATTCAAGAAGGCTTTTGCTGGATCATTTAGCAAGACATAAAAAAACAGCAAATATACATACATAAGTAGATATTGCTGTGCACTCATTTACATGCATAAACACAATCTCGGATGCCTGTCATAGCTCTAAAAATGATCGTGAAAAATGAAATAATAGACTACCACTGATTGACCTCTTCGGTATAAGTTAACGGTGCACACAACTGATGAGGCAAAATAAAATACCATATGTGACAATATTTATTCAGTGTAACTCATATTTTCATGCATGTTATATGATTCATGCAAAATGGTAGCTAGAAGCTTTGTCCATTTACTAGGACAAGGTAACATAATCCAATAAAACTGATCATAGAGACTTAAAGGTGGCAGTGCATAGATCTGAAACAATCATAAAGCTCTAGTTTCTTATTTTATTCCGATCAACATTAATCTTCGAAATACAAGGGTAAAAAAAAATGGAAATAATGAATAAGAACAGATAAAAAGAGTTTACGTAAAACTGCATTTGCTGCTAATTCCAATGCCATGAACAAATGGAAAAAAAAAGTAAATATATATACCTAAATAAGCAAAACATGAAGAAACCAACTTTACTATGTAATCAATAAACTATCACACATGCAACTTACTCCAGTGAGGCTGCGGGATTTCTTAACTCCTCATGTGATGTTTGTGCAAATTCCAGCACGCATTTAAAGTAGAAATCCCTAACTATTGTTTTTAATATAGCACCAGAAACATTGGAATTTGCTTTGGACATTTGGAAGATGAAACTATCAGGAAATAATTCCTAATGGCTACAATAATGTTAGTACAATATAAGAATGAAATTTATGCTTTCGCGCTATTGAGAAAGCACACAAACAGTCTGCACTAATTATTGAAAAAATAAGGAAAAAATAAGCCAAATCACCATAATAATAACAAAGCAACACATGCATATGGTATAAATCAAGTACATTTAAGAAGCCAAAAAATTTCTGTTCAATGTATTATTGACATGAATCCTCTTCCACTAAAAGTTTGGAAGTATAAAGAATAGAGTAAGTTTTTCAGGAAAAACAGCATGATAAGTCGCTATTCCTGCAAAGGTGGAACAACAGAATGACAATCTGGGCCTTTAGTCACCTCATTTTATAATGCTTTCCCCTTTCAAAAATAAACAAGTAAATAAATAAATGAGCCTAACAATACTCTCACATTTCAGGTCACTTGATCTTCCATATAATCAAAGTGAAAACTTTAGTTTCTCTGTGAGGCTTATATGATATAATATGCATGGATATATATATATACATATTCATTAGCAGTGACAAGCTGTATGCTGCATCAAACAAGTTCATATGTGCAATTTAAGTACATTATATGTTGTCAGAACTGTGATATCTAAATGATCCATGAATACGTTTATTGATAAGAAATATCAACGCTGCCATTCTGTAAGAACATGTTATGGAAAGAAATTGAGGACACCTTGTATAATATATCAAACTTGTGTACAAAAATCCTTCGAGGATCTGTAATTCAGTCTTATTTGGTATCTCTAGATGAATCTAATCTGAATTTTCTTACAAGAAGCTGTCTATGGAGAAGACTGAATTTGCATGTTTGCTAAAAGTCTGGTTATCTTGCTTAGGGTTTCACGAGTAGAGACAGTGATTGGGTGATCTTCACCACATATTGATGTTCGAATAAAAATGGCCTTTCGTATTAAATCGTCTCCTATGTCAAACTGTCCCCCTCTCAGCATTACTTTGCTCGAGTTTCTAAAATAGAGGCTCTTAATAGAGCAAGCTCCTGCCAAAGACAAGGGTTAAGCTGAGCATTGGTCTGAATGGGTCTCCAGCAAAGTGACTTGTCTATCAACTTCTCAACAGGTGTTACAAATGCTTGATCTGCTGCTTCCAGAGCATCCGTGCACAAACGTAGGAGTTCAAGAGCTGCTCTACACCGGGAAAATGTGAGGAATGTTCGGACTGCAAGGGGAAGAACTGACTCCTTGATAAAATGTATCATATCTGACACCTTGATCTCAACTGCAACAGGATCAGTACCAAATCCAAAAAGCAAAAGCATGCAGCCCACAAATGGTTCCAATGTTCATACACGGAGCCACGATATATTACAGCTTGAACCATTGCTTGAGAAGCTCCTATTACTCCTTTCTTACATGCATAAAGTTTAACAAGATCATTAAAATGGATGCAACCTGGCTTGGTACTACTCCTAGCAATGTTGAACCTCAGCAGCATAGATGTCGCCTCTGCTTCTGATCTTTTGGCATATGATGAAGCACATCCACAAAAGGAGAACATAACCTTTCTCCACAGCCACTTACCCTGATGCTTTTCGGGTATCTTATGAGCTGCTGCAGCTAATAAGAAAACTGGAACTGCACCAGGAGCAAACCAACCACTTACTAGAGCCATCCTAGTAGCCAAGCTCCTTGGACCTTCTGCATGGTCAAAAATTGAGAAACATACCTCAAAGAGTTGCAATAGGAAAGTATTTCGCCTAAATGGATCAACCTCCCTGCCACTCCAACTTAAATCTCTTAAAGGCATCCGATTTATAGTGTCCAACAGCCTGCTAGGATTTATTGGAAGCTCCGATAATATAGCTCTCACAATGGCAAGCCCTAGCGTGAGCCGTCCAACTTTCTCCTCAATCACCCTAAGTGCATCAATTTCGGTCATTGAATAATCCTTCGCACTTCCCTGCATTAATAACATTGCCTCAAAAGCTGATAAGTAAGAAAGCTTTAAAGGCTCCAAATTCATGACACGCGGAAGGCGTGTGGATATGATTATGTGGGTCTCTCCACCAAATCGAGGAAGTAGATCCATAATGAGTTTGCGATCCCACCAATCCTTTTCATTTTCTAAATTATCAATAACAACTAAATAAGGGATATTTCTCATCAGTTCTCGACGAACTCTAGAGATAGCACCCTCTTCATGCTCTTCAAAACTTTTGATCCTGGTCTTCTCTAAGCCATTCTCAATCCCAATTTCAACTTCTAAATATGACCAGAGGTTTAAATAATTCTGCCTAATGTACCTGCTCTCTCCCCCAATCCACAATACCATCTTGTACCTCTGGTGGTATCTGTAAGCAAATTCCAGGAGAAGCTCTCGTCTTACCAATTCCAGAGTCACCAGAAACACAAGCAATCCCCTTACCATACAAAATTCTTGTAGATTTCCGCCTTCTACCATACCTTCCAGCAGGTTTTTGCTTTGATTGGTGATAGCATCGTAAGGAGTCTGTGCTTTCCATCTCGATTTCCTTTTCTGATTCCTTCCACACGACAGGCTCCTTTCCTTTTGTGCTACGATCCCCCATATGATGAATTTTCCATCTTTCCTCATGTGAACTGCCCCTATTCCACCCAATTGTGAGATTCTTCCGTCTAGGTTCGCTTTGAGCTCAAAGTAATCCCTTTCTGAATCACCACTGATGTCACCAAAGAGAATAAACTCGAGTTCAGAGAGTTCTTTTTTTCTGCCGATAAAATTCTCATTTCGCAGGTATGGAAACTCTTCTTTCTCCACCTTTTCTCTCCACTTGCCCAATCGCTCAACAACACTTCTCCTTCCTAACTTCATCGCGAGTAGTGTGACAGCCCTTAATATGCAATTTCTCCAATTACCATCTTGAGCTTCAAGTTTCCACTCATCAACCCGTGAAAGGCCATTAACTGCTTCTTTCCACTCGCTCTCTAATCCTCCATAATTCATCCACAATTCACCTCCATGCTGCTCCCACAATTCTCCCCTCTTCTCAATTATATCCCTTACTACACAATCACTTGGACCCAAATCAAAAAATATAGGGACCAGATTCTGCTTGCCAGAAAAAAAGCGCAACTCTTCGACAGTATAAGAATTCCTAAATGACTTCCTTGTCAAGATTACAACACCAAAAGTTGCTACGTCCATAGCCCTCTCAACCATCCCATGTTTACGGGAATTTCTACATCGCGCTCTGTCTGATACAAAGCAGCTAATTCCTTGAATCTCCAATTCCGCACGCAACCAATTCACATATCTCAGCAATGAAGGTTTGCGACCATGAAGACCTATAAAGACATCACAACTCCGGATTCTATAAGAAGAAAGAGAGACTGAACCTGGGGTTACTGGGGTCCCATAGCCTCTCTCATTCCTCTTTGGTCTTGCTAGGTTCTCAAGGCATATATCATCATTCTCACGGCTGAAGCTAGAGATTGTACCATTTGATATTCCTGCTGATGTAGATGCATGATCAAACTTCTGCGGATTGATTCTACCATGAACAGCAGCTTCAGTTGGTGATGTTTCTGACAGGATATACCTAACATCTGTTTGTAGAACTTCAGGGTCTGGCATTCCTATGATGGGCTCTCGCTATTGACAGGCAAACCTTCACTGGAAAATGGAACATCAAACCCTGCCAAATTGGACATCTGACGCGCTGGAGAACTTGGAGAGAAAAATGGAGACTGATTTGCCGAGAAGTATGCTGATGATGATGATGACATATTCCTAGATGTGGTCGTCGGTAATGACGCCATCCTCCCATTATCCTCTTGTGATTCCATGATTATAACAATTCTCCCCTCAAAACCAAGAATGCACACCCATTGAGGCACTCCAGATATGGGAAAGACACTATGGAAGAAGCAACAGTAAGGGAACCGTAAAAATTAGACTAAATTCTTGGATAAAAATAAGTGGTGCTTCAGCATAGAAATTGACCAATTTGTTTGTACCTCTCCGTTCAAAACCAAAGTGAATTCAACCAAGGATTATGCAGCTCAAACCGCATTCAAGATTCCATATGAAAATAACACCCAACATTCAATTCTAATATACAATTCCTAATAAAAAAAACGCAGGAAAAACGTACAACAGAAACCAAATCAATTCAAAAATGAGAATAAAAATTAAAAAGAAAAAAAAATAAAACACACTGTTCTATATTCTTTTGAAGTGAAAGATCAAAACTTTCAAATTTAATAACTAAAAGTGCACTGAACAAAGAGGCAAATCAATAATTAAATGGAGACCGGAACCAATCATCGCATTATTTCATAAACATAAAATACCCTACAAGCTTAAGAAAGAAAAAACAGAAACACGATTAATCGGTTATCCATTTTAGTTTCTGACATAACAGAAGCCAACCATATTTGAAAGGAGGAAATGGGCATACACCAAAATGAAGATCTTGAACTCCACTTTTCTCAGATCTTTCACATAAACACATTAATATTAGTAATTACACTTGAAGAGAGTAAGACAACCAAGAGCAAACGGGCAATCTAGATCTGAGTGCCACAGTAAAAACTGAAAAATAAAAAAACACAGAAAGAGAAAAAGATGGAGAGAGAAAGGGTGGATGGTGTCTTACAAGGAATAATGTGGTAAAAGGTAGAGACTTTAGTTTCTGGGTTTTGTGAAGAGTTTTAAGGCTCTGAAACATAAGTTAGCAGCAGACACTTTGTGTAAGAAGAAGCAGAAAGAAAGAACCAAAACAAATGATAAATTTGCAATACAACAAAACAAAAACAAGACAAACCCAGTAACACTTACAAAGTAAGGTGAAGTAAAAACTAAAATGAAAACCCAAAAAAAAATTAAAAATAATAAAAAAAATCTGGGCTTTCTCTTTCAGTCTCCCAGTCAGTCATATCACACATACACATGCACAACAATACACAAACACAAGCTGTCATTTTTTTTCCCCTTTTTTTTATTCATCTAATTAAAAAAAAAAAAAAAGAACACCCTTTTCAACATAATTATTATAGAAGTACTGGCTTTGAAACCATCTCACCTTTTTATTTTCTCTCTCTCTCTCTCTCTCTCTCTCAATGTCCAAATTGTCTGTCTGTCTGTCTCTCTTTCTTTCACTTTCTCTTCCCCCACCTCCTTTCTCTCTCTTCCTCTTTGCGAATGAAATAATGAAAGGATTTGTGGGTATATCTTGTAATAGATTTTCCTCTGTGTATATATATGTGTGTGAGTGTGTATGGTAAAAGAAAAAAAAAAAAATGTTTTTTTGTCAAAGCTGAACTGACTGATGAGGGAAGAATGGAGGCATGTTGGAAGAGAAAAACTGGATGGGTCCCATTCCTAGAACTGGTCGGATCTGAATCAAATTTAAAAAAAAAAAAAAAAGAAGAAATAAAACTGTGGTGATTTTGATTTGGATACTTCTGTGACTGTGACTGCGACTGGACTGTAACTGTCCCAGCAACTGCGTCTTTTTAATGGGCTAGAATTCAAAAAAAAAAAAAAAAATCCTACATTTACATCCACACACTAGTGTACTTGCACTACTTACAGATACAGCCTTTTTTTTATAAAGGGGACTCTTACCATTACCAGTAATCACGAGACCAATGTTTTCTTTGTTATCATACTAGCTTTGACGGTTTTGCAATCCTAGCTTCTATAACCACCCCAAAATCCACGAAAAGTCAACTTCACTTGATGTATGTATTTAATTTTAGTGGATTTTGCCATCGATATGGATTTTCCTTCCAATTTGATGATGGATACTCTAGAATAGTTGGAATTTATAATTGCTCTTATATCATATTTTTAATTTATATCCAAGAGCATGAATTATGTTGGGGTCTTAATTTGACTTAGATATAGATAAAATATTTATGGGAAGGGTTTTGAGATGAGTTCTAATATGAAAATAGTTGTAAATTGCTTGAACTGGTCATATGATAATTCGTCTATACATAAAACGTAATAGCAACTCGTTATGATTGTTTTACGCAGAGAGGTTAAAAAGAGAGCGAAATAAAAAAAAGACATTGTTGTTTTAACATGAACTTTACATCCTGTATTCCTGTTTGGGATGTTTGTTTATGGTTCATGCGGCTTCAGTCAACCTTCAAATCGTTGTTTGGATTCAAAAATACACTAAACTCACCATCTTCTTCTCTAATCTAACAATCTAAGCTTCTACTGAAATCAAACCCACCCGAAGGATTTTTTTAGAAAATATTCCCAATTTTATAGCCTTCATCAAAGAAATATCATTTCACCTGTTCTCTCATCGTCCCATCATCATGGGGCAAATAGTAATTCAAATTCTTTATAAAGGAGAAAGTGGGGAGGCAAAGTTGGGAACAAAGCTAATTCCCATAAATAGTTAGCCTAGATGGAGAGGAAGAGAAGGAGAGACAACCCAACTCATCATCATCTCGAAGGAGTTGTATTGTCCATCTACCTCAGAAGATCACCCGAACTCTAGATCGCCTTCCTTCGTGGGTTGAGGTAGGTTAATGAAACTGATTCCCCCTTATTTTTTTTTCTTTTGTGCAAATCTTGCGCGTAGGTTGATTGAATTTTCTTTTTATGGGTATGTGTGCTTGTGTTTGTTGTGTGATCGAGTGTGTATCGATGTTCTATGTAGCATGGGTGTGGTCTATGTGGGTACGGTTTGTGTGTGAGAATATCATGTGTAGCTATGTGTGTAATTATTCAACATCGAAATTGAACCATGCATTATCTCACTTACCTACATCTTTTTGCAAAAAATAGAATGTATAAACAAACACAAGCTCCTCTACATTAGATTTTTATGTTTTTTTATCATGTTTCTTCTTAATCATTTGTCTTATTTTAGGATTCTTAGTGATCTATACATGAAGTTCATTTTCTTGCATGCTTCATTACTTTCATATTGGTTCTTCTTGCATATATCAAAGTTTGTCAAATGGGAAATTAGAAGTGGCTATGTATATTGAGTAGTCGCCCCTATGTCCATTTGTGTGTTTCTATGTGTGCTGCTTCATCTATTAGTGTGGGGCGTGGACCGTGTGTGCTGGTGATGTATGCATGAGTGCAGTGTGTGCTCTGCGTGAAGATGTGTGTGTTGTGCGACAGCGTGCTGGTGTGGTGCATGTGGGTGTTTGTGGGTTGTGTTGTGTGTGATTTATGCTAGTGTGGTATGTTATGCGTGAGGGTTGTATGCGCTCGGAATTTGTGGTATGTATGTGATGGTGTTTGTCCTGTTGTGGTGTGGTATGTTATGCGTAATATGTGTTGGTTGTCATCGATGTTGTCAAAAACCACACTGGAGTTTGATTCGGACATATGAGGAGGTCAAAGGGTCGAACCAAGCTCCACCAGGGGTCGAACTGGGGTCAATAAAAAAAAATATAAAACAGAAAAAACCAATATCCATACAAATATCACAAATTCCATATAAAGTTTATAATGATATTGTGAGAAGAAATTACACCACAACAAACACCACCTTATTGAAGTGTGCTCTATAATTTCAAAAATTATCAATATTCATTTTATAATCTTAATTTATTGACTATCCACTTATTATTCGATATTTATGTTATACTATAGTTTTTATTATATTATTATATTTAATTTTTATGCATGCAGCATAAATAAATGTTTGTTAGTCCTTTTTTTTTTTAATGATTCGAGCCATGTGCTTGTGAAAATAAAAGATTTTAAAGACTAATAATATAATTACATTGATAACTCTCCAACAAAAATAAATTCTAGTAAGCCTTTTATAAAATTTGGCTTACTTATCTTCTATTTTATTTATTTTAATAAATGAGGATAAAAAATTCTTTTTATAAAAAAAATTCTTTTAAAAATATATGAAGATGTAGATAAGGTAAAAATATACATTTCAAACATATTCAAATTAAATATAAAAAAAATTATAAACAATTATATATAATAGAAAGATAAGGATTGAGTGTGACTTTAGAAGAGCTAGTAATGAATCTTCTAGACTCTTAAAAAGCTTTCACACTTATTTTCATAGGTCCCCACAAAAAAATAATTTGAAAAAAAAAAAAAATCAGGTTCCTTTTCAAAATTACTAAAGGTCTCCTTTTATTTATTTCATTTCTATTAGCCATAAACCGATGAAAAGTCTTCTGTTATATGTACTCAAAACCAAAAAAGAACATGATCAAACTTAGAATTAAGGTTATGGTTGGCACTTTTAAAATTCTACTTTTCAATTGAACACCAATGACAAGCATGATTGAGCTAGTATTAAATGATCATCTTAGAAAGAAAGTCCACGTGGAAGTGCAACGAGGATGGCACCATCAACGATGTGAAGAATCTTGTGGCTACACAAACCGGTACTAGATCTGATAAGATTAAGATCCAAAAGTGGTACACCATCTACAAAGACCACATCATCCTTAAAGATTGCAAGATTCATGATGGCACGAGTCCCGAGCTTTACTACAACTAAGATTTCCTTATAGTAAATCCCCTGTCGGGTTTTTTAAATTATATGTGCATTTGATACTAAGCTTATGGTTAGGGTTATATTGATTTCTATGTCGGTCAAGAATAGAGAAGATGGACACTTCGTTTTGTGTATGTGAAAGTTGTTTCACTTGCAAGTTGATATGAGATTATTGTTTTTGTTTTTATTATTATTATTTTTTTCAAATTGTGCATTCTGACTTGGATGACCTGCCCGAGTCAATCGATTCTCGGTTAAATCGGCCAAGTCATCTAGTTCTGGTTAGTTCCACCAAAAAAGGTCCAATTGAAGGAATTGACCAGCTTTTAAGGTCGATTCTAGTGGAACTGAATCAAACCAGCTGGTTCGGTCTGGTTTCAACAACACTGGTTGTCATATGCAGATATTGTGGTGTGTGTTGAATGATGTGTAACAAGTTGTACTTGTTAATTGCTTCAAATCTCTGAAAATTATTAGTAACTCGATTTAACCGATCATATAAAGGAAATGCTAATTACCCATTATTGAAAGGGTGAGTGATAGGGCTTAGCGGAGCGAGATGACACCATCGCTTTCATTGGCCTTTACATAGAGCAAGTTCGATTGGGAAAATGCATGAGTAGATATCTTAAACCACTTACAATCCAAGAAATTGGAAACAAATTACATGAAAACTAGAGGAAGTCATTCACTCCAAAGCATTTACGGACCAAATAGGACACTTTGAGAAAGTACTAAGAGAAATTGAAATAAATTAAGAGGTATTCTAAATTAGGGGTAAGTTGGAATGAAAATATCTGAACATTTTACGCACCTAATAAATCGTGGGAAGCAACAAAAGAGGTAAGTTCTCATATCCAATTACACATTAATAGCTTTCATTTATTCATATCTTATTTACTTTTTTTTTTTTTTAAAAATATAGGAGGACTAAGAATGGAAATATACTAAACTTCTGTTTAAAGGGAATGAGATACAAAGAAACCCTTGATGAGCTTTTCAAGGACACTAAGGGGACAAATAATAGGGTTTAGGCACCAACATGATTGAAAGCACCCCCAAAAGATAGTCCCAAAGGTAGGGGAAATTCGAACGAGGATTCATGGTTTTATATCCACTTCATAATTCCTCACCACATTAGATAGAAGCGGAAGATAATGGTTCGGTTCCTCATGTAATGCACGAGGGTGATGCTTCTTCAAAGGAAAACAACTATATGCCACTGTAAGAAAAAAGGTAGGAAAACACCGATGCTTTCAAGATGATTTAAGTGATCTAATTGCAACACTACATGTAAGAAGTTTAAGTAGTTCCATGTCTATTGGCAATAGTAACGATACTTGGAGTATTAGTGCAGTAATGAAGGAAGTCCAGGCTTTACCAGCTATTATAGAAAACAAACGTTTAGGATTAGACGCCACTAATATTTTAAAGGATGAATCCATGCATGAGTTTTTTGTGCCTGTCTAGATAAAGGAATGAAGACCAAATTTCTATTACGTGAGATAAAGGAAAGAAAGAGAGACTTTAAGCCGTGATTGCTTATCCTTATTTGTATTGTTTAACCAAGACCATGATATTTTTGGATGTTGTGGTATTCATGTTTTTGTTTTTCCATGAATGAACTTTGATATATTTTCTTGAATCATTCAAATATATTCATGTTTTTGTTTTTCCATGCATAAACTTTGATATACTTGCTCAAATCGTTAAGATATATTCATGTTTTCATTTTTCCATACATAAACTTTGGTGTATTTGCTCGAATCATTCAGATATATTATGATATAACTTTCACTTTTTTTAGCAAAAAAATGGGCACCGATCATATACAAGATGCTATGGTATATATGTTGTATCTTATAATAGAAAAATACCTTTACAATAGAACTCCGTGCTACAATTCGGGAAGAACAGGAGAACGATTTATTATCGGGCTTCTCAACCATCACCAATTGCCAAAACTTGTTCCGAATGAACCTAACATTATTTCGCTACTTATGCTAGACATTGGCATAATATGGCATTAGTAACAACAAGAGTGTGTCAATCTAGGAAAAAATAGGGATATTCTTTGTCTGTGCCAAGTAGGGTGCCTCCACAAAAGTGGTTCAAGAGATGTTTAAGTATCCGCCAAAGACTCTTTCCAATATTTTAAGGAAATACTCGACACACTTGTGAAATTCTCGAAAGATATCATAAAGCCTATAGATCCCAAATTTCAAGAAGTTCCTACACTAATACATCAGAGTAAGAGATATTTTTCATTCTTCTAGGGTGTGATGCTAAGTGCACATGTGACGTAGATGGGTAGGGGTATGTATCGCTTGTGAAGGTGTTGCATACTCACATGTCGTTTCTTTCTTCATAATTTTTTAGGCTACATTAGAGAATTGGATGGAACGCATGTCACGACACATGTGAAGGAGGATGAACGAATTATATTTACAAATAGAAAGGGTGCAGTGTCTCAAAATGTCATGGTTCTTTGTAATTTTAGATATAGATTTATATTTATAGCCATAGGCGCAGACGACCAAAGTCATGCACAAACGTCTTGGCTCTTATACTAGGTGATCTAAGATTCGATTTTCCTGTGGCACCCCTCGGTACATGTAATTGATATGAAAAACTTCATCTTAACAAAACTCATTCAATATAAATGTGCTGAATTCCTAATGAGAAAAATTATAACTGAATTTCTACTACAGACAAGTACTACTTAGCGGGCTTGGACTTCCTTAATAAAAAAGGTTCTTAACTCCATATAAAGGAGAAAGATATCATGGATCCAAGTTTTGACAGGTCGCCCACCACGGACTCCAAGGGAGCTCGTCAATCATGTCCATTCCTCACTTAGAAACATCATTGAGCGAGCATTTGGAATGAAAAAGAATAGGTTTCGTATTTTTCGTAGCATGTTGTAATATAAAATGTCTAAACAAATAAAGATAGCAATTGCTATTGCAGCTTTACATAATTTTATTATTGCAAATAAAGGTAATGATTTGTACAATACAAATACATTGTCACAAGAGGAAGGCAGGGGAGTAGATAATATTACTAGCATCAATGATGCGGAAAGTAGCGGTACAACTAATTTAGCTACTAATTTATAGATGAATGGTTTCCGATATACTATTCCTACTGATTTGGCAGCATCTTGCGTTAAACCTGCATTATCAAATAACATGTGAATAGATGCTACATGTAATTGGTCGATGTAATGGTAAATCTATTTATCATCAATCGAACAACATTAGCTCATTTGTTTTGCAATTACATTACTTACAGTAATAATAGTAATAACAATAATAATAACAACAATAATAATGAAAAATAAAAATAATAATAATTATTACATGTAGCTGTAATAAAAAAAATAATAATACAATTATTAAAAAACAATAATGATAAAAATAATGATAGTTGTAAAAATAAAATGAAATAATAGTTAACATAATACTAATGTTGATTAAAATATTAATGATAACAAAAATAATAATAGTTGTAGTAATAAAACAAAATAATAATTAGAATATTAATAATATCTAAAAAATAATAGTAATAATGGCAATAATAACACAAATAATTGTTGTAAAATAAAAGAAATAATGATTAAAATATGAAAAAAAAAAAAATAATAATAACTAAAACATTAATATTAACAATAATAATTATTATTATAAAAATATAAATAATTATACTAATAGCAGTAACAACATGATGGACCCAAAACAGTGACAGATTAGATGGTTTATCCAAACATTAGCTTGCAAACTAAAACCAAATGGACACATATCCGATAGTTCAAACTAATATAGAACAAAAACTGATTTGATATCGATTAGATGCAGAAACAGATGAAATACTGACCATCCAAATAGATTCTAATAATTATAACAATAAAAATAAAAATAAAAATAATAATAATAATTACATGTAATTGTAATAAAGAAACAAAATAATAATACAAATATTAAAAAACAAAAATGATAACAATAATGATAGTAGTAAAAATAAAATGAAATGATATTTAGCATAATAATAATGTTAATTAAAATATTAATAATAACAAAAATAATAAAAATAATAATAGTTGTAGTGATAAAACGAGATAATAATTAATATATTAATAATATCTAAAAAATAATAGTAATAATAACATGAAAAATAGTTGTAAAAATAAAAGAAATAATAATTAAAATGTCAAAAATAAAAAATAATAACTAAAACACTAATATTAACATTTCAAACTGATATAAAATAGAAACTGATTCGATATCAATCAGATATAGATACAGATGAAAAACTGAACATCAACATTGAAAATTCTAAGGTTCATTGGTGGATGAGCGAGCGGCTTCGTAAACATTCCACATTCAATTTCCTTCGATCTTTTCAACTAGCAAATTGTAAAGCTTTCATAACAACGACAGCTTCAACTTCCTCAATCATGATAATTAGACATACGTTACACGTTCCGCCATGAGCAATTGCTTTTAAATTTCTTACAATCCCATTTATGGCAACCATTATTGTACAACGATGCAAGGAGCCATCCGCATTAACTTTGATTAGGTCATTCTTTGATATCATTCACAAGTTGTCATAGAATAACTAATTTGTTTTCTTCATTAGTAGGTTTGTTGATTTTTTTTGCCTCATTCGAGCACTAACAATGATGGCTTACACGTTACTACAGCAACTATTAGGGTTTGATTTTTTTTTTTTTTGCCTCATTTGATTTTTTTTTAAATTCCCAAAAGAGAAATGATTTTAAAGGTTGAATAACATATGAAAAATGTCAAATTTGATACATAAATATTTTTGTGAAAATTAAATTTGGTACCCAAACTTTAAAATGATTAATTTAATATTCAATCAAAATTTTTATGACTATTTTTACTACCTCACTTAACATTTTTTATTTCATCTATTGATGCGGGAAAAAATGGCCCATTAAACGACATTAGAGAAATGTAGTAAATTCAATGATAAATTGTCTCTTTTATATTATTAGATAGATTAAATGGTATTATGGAGGTTAAAAATAATAACAAAAAATAATTATATTTTAAATTGATCACTTCAAAGTTCAATACCAAATTTTATAGTCATCCAATAACATATATATAACTAAATTGCAATTTATGGGGCAGATATTATTTAGTGCTCATCAGGTGTTCAATACTCTTAAAATCCACAATGCTATTTAGAAGCTTATGACATAATTAATCTTATAGAAGCTAATCCGATGCTGCCAAATTTAAGGTAGCCATTTTAAAAGTATATTATGGACACAAAGATTCCCACATTATTGTATAGAGATTTTGATACCTTATAAAATCCAGCTATAAGCTATGCTAAGTTATTCGGCACGAGAACACATCGAAGTGATTTTATCTACAGTAACCTATTTGATATTATTAAGCTTTGATTATATTGTTAAATAGTTGATAACTACTTATTCTTTATTATAACAACTCTTTACCACATTAGTAGCCAGTTGTGCAAAGATAATATATAATGTACCCTTAAGTTTGATTCATAAAGCCACAAAGGAGATTTAGCCATTGGTTTTATTTTAATTATAGATTTTAAGATATTAAGAACATATTTCCAAATATTCCTTAAGTATTTAAGGATGTTCTCAAATCTTTTTAGTGTTCTCACCTATATATACCTATGTTAAGGATCATTTTTTTCTTTGAGCATCCTCATGACCCAAGATGAGACCTACGATGAAGAAAAATTGAAAAGCCAAGCTACCTTTTAAAAAAAAAAAAGGTAATTACTCATGTTAAACAAGTTGCAACCACAATCAAACATGAAAAGAGAATAAACTATCGCATGCCTTCCCAAGAGGTGCTTGAATAGGATCTCCTCTATATTCTTCCACTTCTTACTTATTCTATAAGTCTTCAATAAAACCCTTTTTTGGTCTGTGTACTCGAATGAGTCAATTGCCCCTTATCCTTAAATAATTATAATTGTATTCCTTACTACTTAGCATCCTTTATGGGCTTGAGCAGTGGAGTGCTTATGCTAAGGTGCCTCTAATGCCACTTGACTCACATTTCTTATTTGTACATACTATTTATATACCCACACAAAGGAAGGACCATTAAGCACAATGTAGATTTGAAAATTATACATCAACATTTTGGTATCCACCATTTTTTATATGAATTCCAGCAACCATAAGCACCGTCTAAACAACCAACACCAACATCTTCATACCCTAGACAACAAAAACAGCCACTATAAGCCATAAAACCTAGCAAGGCCAACCAAAAAACACTCTAATGGTCTCAAACACATACACCTTTCTAAAAACTTCTCGCACACAATAATGATTTACATGTACAATTGCAAATGCACCAAAAAATGGTGCAACAAACTTAAGATGGCAATAAAACACAAATATGCATTACAGACTCCTTCGAATAACTCAATAATGCTTGTGTATTTGAGTTTCCAACTCCTAAAAAATTAATCAACCTTATCCCTCTAAAAGTTGGCATAAAGCTAGTGAATAATTTTATTTTTTTCCAAAACTCCTTTGAATATAAGTTTAGTACATGTCCAAAAACCCACCTAAAGGTACACAAAACCTAAAGACTACAAAATGTCAAGACATGTAACCAAAAAGAGAGAAAAGTAACCCCCTACTCTTATTCTGATAGAAGCAGCATCAGGGAGTTGATACCTACCTATGATAACTAATAAGAAAAACTACATGTTGCCTCCCAACAGTCTCATCAACCTAATAGAGCATCGCAATCACTTTCCCATACATGCAAAACAACATGGCATCACAGAGGTCACAATGATGAAGCTTTGACAACTGCTTCAATTAGATAGCACCCTTGTGTAATAGATACCTCATTTTCTACAATGAGCCATGATACCCAAATGACTTCCCTTCGAGGACTCTCGTCATACATGAAATATGCCAAATGCATGTTAGTCTAATTTAGGAATGTGTTAATTAAATTATATAAAAATATAGGTAATTTTGAACCTTAGATTAAAAGTTGGTTTAATAATTGAACATAGGTAACTTAGATAATTAAACAAAATGACCTATTATATAATTAGGTACCTCGAAACAATTGAACTAGTAACTGAATTAATTTGAAATTAGAGATTTAACCATATCAAGTTCTTTTTTGTCAAATTGCTCAAATCATATCTAAGCATCAAACTTATCTAATCTCCTCCAAATTCAATTATCAAATTTATCAAATTTCTTGATTTAGCCCATTATCCTAAATTTTAATATTTAAATTCCCAATTCACCAAAATTGAACTAAATACCTTATTCAATAAATCAAAAAGCTAAATCAAACTCCTTATTCACTTTCCCTATTATATTTCCAACCACCTAAGCATAATTTCTAAGGTCCTAAATATATTTACTCAAATCATCACTTAAAGCCTAGCCTATGTCAAAAGCATAAGCCCATGTCTTGATACATAAGCTTGTTCTACTAATATGCACCTAAAACACCTAATTGTTGCTAAATTGGTATCATCACATACCAATTAATCACCTTATTCCATTCTAAGGACATAGTCACAAACAAACCCGATATCTACCTCGTCACATTATACAAATCACACTTCACCCACATAATATATTCTAGAATCACCACACAACTTTTTCCTCATCTTCTACATAATAAAACACTGAAAAATCCATATTCCCTCTTTTTCAGGTGCAAATTCCAACTCCAACACCCACATAACTCTTATATTTGAGCTTCAAAAACCCATAAAAAATCCCTTCCCATTTGAGCATTAATTAGGTAAAGTACTACCTAATACTTATACCATCTATTGAACCATTCAATGTCTAAACTAATCTCCAATTCAATTGAAATCTTAGGTGAAAATCTCAAAATAAATTGAAGTTGAAGATGGGTTAAGAAGCAATAAGTTTCCACGCTGGAGAAGTGAAGATTTATCAAATAATTTTGTAAATCAAGTAAATATAATTAGATAATTTGTTGAAATTGAATGTTGATTGCATTTTTAATGTTGAAATTGATATTAGATAATAATAATATTGATTTAGTTAAAGTATAGTTCTCTTACAAAATCCAAAATCCAAACAATATATATTAATGCTATTTTATTAGATTTAAGTGAAACTAATGATATATATATATATAATATATATATAATGAATTGCACCTTTATGTGTTTTGTTTTGATGTGATTTGTTAGAATAATATGTAAAGAAATATAATATATAATGAATGTAATTTCCATCAGAGTATGTATATATATGTTTATGTTTAATTTAATTTTATTTGATGAAATTAACGTGTGATATTTATATAAATGTGTGGAAAATGATAAGTGGTGTTTGTATATATTTTTTATTTTATTTTATTTTAATGATTAAATAATGTTGGAAATTGATGAATGCAGGGATCCATATTTTTGAAATATTATGTATGTTAATGTATGTATGTGTAAAATTTATTTGATAAAATGATTTAACAAAATTTGGAAATTGTGGCTATATTATTAAATTTGAAAATATATGATTTTGTGTTAGATTTGTGTTAAATCTGATTAGTTAAATATGTTACATTATAGAAAAAATAGCAAAAATAGTGCCGAACCCAATTCAAATACTTGAACCAGCCTAATTTGGATGTTGAACCAGTCGGCCACATTAATAAAAATTGGAATAATTAATTTGTGCAGTGAACCGGATTGAAATGTCAACGAATCGGCCTAAGCCATATATAAATCGGTCTATTTACTCAAATTTCGCTTTGTTCTGTGAAATTCTTATTTAAAACCGGTCTATTTTAGCTTTTTGAATCTTGACCAGCCTCGGCCACAAAAAAAAGAACCATTACCAGCCTGTAACTTATTAAATTAATTAATACTAGATTAAATACATTAATTACTTTAGTAAATCGGTTCAATATCTCCGTGCACTGGTCTGATTAGTAGCTTAATAACCTAAACCGCCAAACAAATAATTTAATTGATTAAAATAATAATCTGAACCGGTTAAATAGTATTGGATCGAATCTACTTTTCCTGAACCAAGTCTACTTTAAAATTTAATAAAATATAAATGTGATTACTTAAAATAATTATTATATTGAAAGTGCATCAATATAAGTTTTTTAGCTAAATTAAATAGTTAGGCTTAAAATAAATAAAATTAGATCCATTAGCAAATTTTAGGCCTTAATTGACTTATATGGGCTTTTGTTGATGGTTTAGGTCCAACTTGATTAAGAGATAGTTAAGTGGGATTTAATAATTAATTTGAGCTTAATTAAAATACTTATCATCCATTAACCTATTCTTAGCTAACTTTGACCTATATAATCTAAATGGACCTACTCATATTTCTTATGGATTTTCTTAGGATCTAATTACTTAAAATCGAGTCACTTACCAAATTTATGCTTTATGAACTTAAATTCCAAAATATAAGCCTAATACCCAACACCAATTCCACCAATTCCAATTGGGCCTCATTTCAAGTATTTAAGTCCAATATTACATCTAGGTATCGAATTACTTATTTAGCTTAAATACCGATTTTTAGGTCTAAAAGCCTTAAGATACAATTAGTAAGTAATTGGATCTAATTAGAAATCACCAAGGTCTAATAGCCTTAAATGAAAATCAATTTTTTTCCCTTTGGGTTTATATCTAATTCTTAGGTCCAATATCCAATTTTACTCTAATCAAACTTAATTTTAATATTTTAGCCCAATTTATCAATTTCTTAAATCCTATGACCTTAAATAATGTAAGACTTAGAAATATTTTTATAAGGCTTGATTTAGGATTCATAAAAGGTTAATATTTCCAAATAAGAAATTCAATATCTTATCTTGTAGGCTTAATCCAAAATTAATTATTCTCATTGCCCTTAAAGAATTCTATGCAAAATACTAATTAAGGTACTTACATAAGACCTTATTCATTGAATGCGAATACGATAATTAAGTTGTACATTCAATTCTGACATGATTAATCTTTCTTGAACAAATACTTGTCCATCTTTGAGCCTATCTTATTAATTTTCACATACTTGAGACATAACATAAAATATATAGTGATTTACAAGTGACGTGTTTAGGATAGACATCTTAAAATGAATAAAAACTTAAAGACGACCTTATTAATTGACTAATTGCTTTAGTGTGAGTTGTTTAATCTAAGTTGGAGAGAGATGACCTTACTAAGCAGTGTCAATATGGTAGTGAGGCACTTAGGCCACGGATGGTGACTTGATGGATAGCTGATAAGAGAAACGCTATTGGGGTAGTGTTTACTTACGCTCAAAAAGAAGTAATATAGTATAGATCACGTTTATAAGATCGACTAAAATCTATTATATTATAGATTGGGATAATTAAAGATGAGTATCGACTCTGACCCTAGACTATTATTCAATAGATATAGAGACAAAAGTATTTGACATGCTTCTGTCAACCCCAATAATATGGGGTATGGCATGGATATTGATGAGCTACTTGCTAAGTGGAGTGACTAAGCCATAAAGACTAATCTCTTACCATCTAAGGTTCTTATTATACTTTTCAAACTTGTACTTTTACTTATACCTTATCCTAGTTACACTTTGAGAAGCTAATTTTTAAGATACTTGATACTCACTATGTTTTGATACTTATCTATATATGTTTGGCTTACTCACGGGAGTAGCCTTTTAAAAATCTAATGTAAAGTTTATTTTTTCACTACCAGATCAAATGTTTTTAAAAATCCAATTAAACGATTTTAGAATTTAAAATTGGTTGGCAATGATCCTGATAAACAAATAATTTAGAGTAGCATTTGCCCAAATGTTATACATGACTACACTTAATATGCCTTGACCTAATCTAGGTTCATGACAATACATAAGGAGGGAACAAGATTTTTTTTTACCTTCCAATTATCACAAAAAGGTGTAATAGGGGTGTAACACACTTATCACTTAGTTTAGTGATGTTATCATGGTAGACCACCCAAGCCTTCCAAACGTCATGGCCATGGTGCAACATAAATACAACACCCTTACTACCTTATTCAATGATTTCCAATAACTAACTTAAATGACCCTTGACCATCATGGCTAAGAAGCGACAGGAGTTTAGTACCTGCATCACTTATCTTTGACAATAATATAGCACAGGCTTTATGTTTCGACAACCTTAAAACATATATATGGCTAAACACTATAAGTCTGCTATCATTAATCCCTTTTTAATGAGAAATATTTACCTCCAGCCCTGACATGAGCTCCACACTTAAAGGCTCAAAGGCTCTATGGTAGAGCAAGCTATGCTCCAATGCCCGAGCATACCTCGAACAACAAACTCATCTGACCTCTCACTACCAATAGTTTCAAACTACTCTATAAGATGCAAACATGTTTGATCATAAGGGACAAATATAATACACCTTTACTAACATATATTGCCATTAACTTACTAAAACACAGGCTACTAATGAGTTCAATTGCAAACTCTTGCACAATAAAGGGGCAAACAACCAACATCTTATAAGCGGTTGGGCTATGAGACATCCCTATAAAATGAAACTCTCAACATAAGCAAGAGTTCCATAATCACCACAATTAATCAAGGGCTGGCCAAGGACAATATGGTACTTATAAAAGACAAATGAATCGATTTATCTATAAGCCAAATCGCGAAGGATGCCCATACCGTTGAATATCTTAACAACAATAATTTGCCCTTAGACACAAGTCATTAAGCAATTCCTAGTCACTTCACATAGCAAGCAACTCAATCATTCAAGGGAAATATAATTCCTAAAGCAAAAGATCATATCTTGTGTAGTGAAAACCAACAAGACTCTTATCACCACAATCAACAAGTCTACAAAAGGCTAAACCACTATGGAATTCGAAGGGGGCCTCATAACACATAAATACATCGCAAGACAAGCTAGTATGATCAAATACGATGTCCAGATGATTTAGAGTGATAGACATTACCACCACCAAGGCTAATGACTAAAGCAAAGCAGGCTCAATCTCTTTCACCTAATAACTTTAAATTGTGTTCCTTATGCAAACAATAAGTACCTATGTTGACAAGCAAAGTTCCAACACTATAAGCCCAGTAATGTCTGCCCCGGTGACTCCCAATTCTTTGTAAGCCTTCTATGTTTATAAAAACCTCACATATTTAAAGGTGAAGGGGGGAGGGGGGAGAGAGAGAGAGGGCGTTGCTTACCCATCCTTAGAAGAGATTGTTAGAAGCACTTAGATTCTATGCTGTTGGGTTTGAAACTAAGTAAGGATCCAACATTAGACAAACAGATACTTTCTCAATTAGGTTTGAAATGTATAACATCTGGTTTAATATTGACCATGGTAATAGAAACTCCCAGGACATACCTTACCACCTCATAGGTCATATAGCCCTAGCTTACACAACAAGTAATAGGCATTATAGAAAAAGATGTTATGCCGATTGGGTTTGAAAATCTAGAACATTTGATTCACTCCCAAATAGGGCAATACAAATCCTTAATCACATGACTTCACTTAACATAAAGGCAAATGAAATAGCCCCTACTTACCTAGCAATTAGGCTCATCATGAAATAACATATTATTAATTAGGTGTGAAGCTCTATAACATTTACTCTATTCTAACAAGGGTGACAAAAACCCTTCATTATACAACAACCTTACCTATTACAAGGTCAAGGCTATAAGCCTTAAAGCAAGACACACAAAAGCCCTCTAGTCTAGACAATTCTTCATTCAGGGTTAAGCTTGCATGTCTAGTTCATTTTAAAGATGAAGGAAAATTGATATCTCATCAATTGTAGAAAAGCCTATGAAGGCTTTGTGCTAATAAAAGCTTGTGCCTGAGTAGCTCACTCCTATCGAATCAAAGGCGAAAAGAAGCCACTCAAAAGATATACTTACTTTTGTTAAGACCACATGATAGTAAAACGTGTGCACCCTACCCTTAAATAGAAGAGAATTCAAGCTCCATAAAAATGAATGAAAGCCAGGCCCCAACGTTACACCCAATTAGATGCTAAGCTCAAACATATTACCTCAAGGTCGGGTACAAATCCCATATGGTAGTTGTGTTCAAACCCTTTACTAATAAGAAAGAACACTCCATCAACTAGAGTTAACATTAGACTATCCAGGATAATCCTTATCAATAAAATCAAATTATACTCAATTTTTATTGAAATACTCATGCTAAATTGTTATTAATTTTGTAGAAATCATGAGGAATTGGTACTTAAGTGTCCTTATTGTCATATTTCAGGTCTTGAAGGAATTATATTGCAAATAGAACAAGTATAGAGAAGTTTCATACAAGTTTGGAAAGGTGAAACAAAGTAAGTCAGCCAAAACAAGGTCTACACTGCTGGCTTACATCTTCAAATCATTCAATACCGGCAAATTTGGAAGCAACACAGTCGACTTTGAAACAGATTAACATCAACCTTTGAATTAGACCTGTATGCTGCATCTTGGAATTCAATGCTGCGCGGCCTTGCACCAGCATAGATCATGCATAGAATAAAAAACTTTAACACCACCAACAACACTGCCGACGTCCATCACAAATCTTTACCAGCATTCAATGTTTAACAACCTACACCAGCCATTAAGAGATATAGGCCATCGGCATTTGGCCGACCTTGAAGTGTATAGAACCCAAATCTTTAAAGCCGTCTCCTATATAGCTCCCATCACCACCAGTGTAGTACTCTTGGAAAATTATTCAAAATCAACGTACGGCGGCTAAATCAAATTCAAAGCCGTCAGCATTGACACTAGCATAGAACCTAAGCTGACAGTATAAACAAGAAAGCCGACATCATTCTCTTTTAAGATTTATATTTATATTGAACTCCGTCAATGTACTCTGGTGGCATATAGGAAGTAACTACTGATGTATGCCCTGACTGTTAAAATTCCAACTTTTGTTCTATAAGTTTGTGCGACCAAAACTGATTACATTCATTCGAAATATATTTGAAAAACCCTAGAAAAGAGAGAGATCTTCATGGGAATGAGTGGCTAAATCTTCATTTTCTAGCCAAGTGATTGTTGCACGTTCGGTTCTTTAAGGATTATGAGCTCTAATTGATTTATCTTGTTCTTATTTTTATCTTGGATATATATATATATATATATATATCTTCTACTTGTTTAGTCATTTTTATCTTGTTTGATTGATGCAAATTAGGGCTCATTCATTTAGTTAGCAAGATAATATACTACCAATTAGAATATTAAATCCGTAATTGTTTGATTGTTCTAATATTTGTGTTACAATAATGAAATATCCCAAAGCTTCACCTAAGTTAGAAATTAAGTTTAGATAGATTAAATAAGTCAAATGAATTATAGGAAATAATTAGATAAGTTGACACAAATAGATTAGTAATTAATTAAGTTGAAATTTGATATTTCAATTCCTAAACACCTAAACATGTTTTTAAAATGTTTAGTAGATTCGTAAACCCTTAAACTTTAGTCTAAATTCGAATTCGTAAATTTCCACTAGTTTTGAATTCGTTTGTTTGCCTAAAAATATCAGACTTGAGCTTAAGCTCAAATTAAATATCAATTTGATAAAAACAATCTTCTACATCAATTTTCTATCTTAAGCTCTTATTTCTAACCTATTGATCCTCAAATTATTTCTTAAATACTTCCATAATTAAAGATATTGATATGAAAATTCTAAACCCAATACGTTTGCTCTAAAATATCCTCAAGCCTTATATATATATATTGCTTTTTCATTTGGCTTATGGGCTGCCTTCTCTCTCTTCTTTCTGTTCCTTTCCTTCGTTTCTTTTTCTCTCTCCTTCCCTTTCTCCCATTTCTCAAGACTCAAGCCATAAATCTCAATTTCAACAAGTCAATAGAGGAAATCAAAGATAGAAAACAAGATTGGAGTAGGAATTAAGCTAGAAGTAGTCTCAATAACAAATAAAAAGTAGTAGTAGAGAAGATCAAGAAGTAGAATTTGCCTAAAAAGATAAGTGTTGTTATTTTCCTTACTTTAAATCTTGTACATGTATGTAAATGATGTATTAGGACTAGATATATGGAATTCTTATGATGATATTGATAAACCAAGGATGTATGAACATATTTGTTAAAAACCTAAAGTGCAAGTTATGTAGACTAAGTGTTTGATGAAGTGAATTATAATAATATGATGTAGAAATGTATGTAGAAGCGTTATAAGTTATGTTTATAGATGTATATGCTAACAATAGGACATTTGATTTGAAGTGGAATGTTTGCAAGTTAGTAAATTTGAAGAACACGCGAAAGAGAAATAAAATGAAATAGATAAATGATAGTTAATGTGATGTGTTAATTAAATCATATAATTAAGCATGAGTAAAGTGGATTTATGAATTTAATAAATAATTTGATTAAATATAGAAGTTAGACATAAATGAACTTAGCTAATAAACTTAAGTTCAACTTGACTAAATAAGTTACAATTGATTAAAACAAATTAGGTTGATTAAGTTTAATCACTTTAGCTTAGTAATAGAATTAAATGATTTATTCTAATCAATTTGGCTAGGATTTAGTTAGAATGAGTTAATAGTTAATAATTAGTTTAAGTTAATGAGACAGGATAACCTTATATTAACATAGTGAATATGTTGTTTCTAATATATGTTTGATTTGAATATGGATGTGTCACTCCCCAAAGGGTACCCTAAACGTTGTAGTCCACCATATATAATATTAAGACTTAAGAATGATTACCTTGGTCATGTGAAAGTCTCAATATTATATGTAAGGCGTCTAACACAGCAATAGGAGACACCGGTGGGATATGTGGTTTAAGTAGTAATATAAAGCATACAGTAACCAATAAACATATATCCACCAGATTAATCATAATAAGGTCTTTACATAAACTTAGGGGCATTTCCCCGATAAATTTCTAGGGATCAGTAATATAACTTAAGTTTTACATACATAAATCTCTATAGCCAAAAGATTTTAAGGGAATTTCTATCTAAAGCCTTTGATCGAATTTCCCCAGAAAGTTTCCCTAAAGCGTGGTTTAACCCATATAAAAGGGGACCTTGGGTAGATGAAAAGATATTCCTACAACAACAAAATCTATGGGAGTGTAAGCTCAACTAGTTTAGTGAGAATATTCGCAGGTTACCATACTCAAATCACAATATCAAACAAGTTATAATTAGACAAGCATATGTGATGCATCAAACACATAAACAAGCAAGACATATGGTTATCTTAGAATCATATGTTGAATGAACTTACGCTTTTCATTCGGGGTTAGGTATACCGGCCAATTACAACCAATCCTCTTTTAAATAAAACTTTATAGATTATACCAACTACTATTCGCTAACACAAAACATGTAAATTATACCGACTACTACTCACCAACACAAAATATGTAGATTATACTGGCTACTACTCACTGACATGTAGATACTACCATTTATACCAAGCAACACTATTATAACCTTATCCCACCAAGTGTATAATAGTGAATGCAATGTGACTCACTACATGATATGCATGAATCTATTTATTAAATTCTTTCATGTAATTAAAATGTCTTAGAGGCGATCATAGAATTTACAAACACATTAACATGTCAATATATCAATATATCAAGCTTTTAATTAACAACAATTCATGTTCGATATTCTTAACATAATTTCAACAAACATTATAAAGCATATGTACTTTTTATTTTCAAGTTGTCCTATTTTTAGTGCTTCTAACACTACAGGCACAAGCATGAATATGAAACTTAAGAAAGTAAACTCATTCGGCCATGTCGCGATAATAGCACCCCTAGTCAAAGTAATCTTCAAGGTATGGGACTTCTCCTTCCTTGTCACCTAGACAAAAAAAAAAAAAAAAAAAAAAACCCAAAATGAGTATTTCGTGGAAGCTTTACTTAAACTTTCTAGTTCTATTTTGAAATTCACGGTAAAACTCGAATTGCAAAAATTCTAACTTAAAATGGTCATAATTTGCTCATTTTAACTTGAAATTTTGCATATAAGACGTTGTTTTCTACTTAATAGAAAACATCTACCTATTTCTTAGGTTATTTTTTTACATAAAAAGGCATTTGGATTCCAACACGGTATGGTACAGAATAGTTGCAAAATTCTAAGCCCTTAAAAATACAATTTTCCCAACTTTTCATCAATAAAAAATCTCATAGCAAGCATATAGATATTTATATAGTTGAAAAATCCTTTTTATACATATATAAACTCACATTACATGCATGATTTTAAGTGTTATTGCCTAACTTAAGATTTTTTCACAACACAACCTCCTTTAAGAATTTAAAAATTGAAATCTATAGGTTTCCTTTGTAAATTATTGACATGAAAATTAAGATTTTTATTTTATCTTAAATGAGTACTTTTTATATCATAACCACCATTTCCTTCTTCAAAGACCTTATAAAAATAAGCTTTTATATTTTTAAAAACTTGTTATTTTAGGTTGTTTGACAATATCACTTTTCTAAGTGTTTTCTTGACTCGTGAGTTAATTTTTAACTTGACTTAGAAATTCGTCTAGTTTTTAGTATTTATGAGAGTGTTGGTATGAGTTCTTTTAAATAAGTTTTTAAGAAAACTTGTACAACAAAGGATTATCAATATTAGTATTTAATAATAAATTTATTTTTGTGTTTTGAAAAAGAGAGTAAAAGAGCTACTTGACTATGCCTTGGGAAAAATTTACATAGTATCATCACTTAAAATTCTAGGTTAAACATATTTAAATTTTAAAAAGGATATTGTTGAATTATAATTTCTAAGTTTTGAATGGAAACTTTTCCTAAGTGCCAAAATTATTTTTGTAAAGGGTTTAGTCTTTAAATTTTAACAAAAAAAAAAAAAAATCCTTTTATTTAGACAACAACATTATGATTATACATGAACATGAACATATAATTATATTATATAAAGAAAAATAAAATCATATGGAATATAAGAGATATAGTAAATTAGGTAAGCAAATGAACATTTAAATAATGTCAAATATTGGAAGTATTAGCTTGCATTAAGGCTTCCAGACTAGAGATAGACTAGTCCAATAAAGAAAAGAAAGAAAATAAATCAAGAAAATCATGGGAGTCTTAGATTGGTATCAAGGCTCTCTGGACTTAAATTATGGACAAGGCCCATAAAAGAAAAGGAAAGAAAAGAAAAGAAAAGAAAATTGTTTTGACTTGATATAGATAAGTCTAAGACTAGAAAAACTAGTCTTAATGAATTGCATGAAATAAATAAATAAATTGCACAGGCATAAATAAAGTTATGTTAGTGAGCTTATATACTCTAAGAATATATATACATAATTATACTCATAACATATAGAAGTTAGATTATGAGCAATAATAAAACATAATAATACATCAACAAAAATAATAACACTTGAACATTGTTAAACAACACATGAACATATTGTTACTTCCATAATACCCATGGGTTTAAGAAACATACACTATGTGCTAGTTATGTGCCCTAGGCCATATGGATTCTTTATCATTTGTATGTTTATTATCAAGTCATTTTAATTATCAAAGTTATTTTTGGCCTATTTACTTTGGTAATGTTATTCCTTGAATATTTAGTTATGCCTTGAATATTTAGTTATGCCTTATGTCATTAAAGTATGTGACTTTAATAGTAGAATCATAAGCTGACTTATAACTTTATTCTAAATTATCCCTAGTCACTCATTATGTGGAATGATAATGAATTAAGACTAGTATGATTGCTGTATGATGATCAAGTTTTACTGATCATGGATATGAGATATTAATTCAGCACATAGATACAAACAGGAGTGTATTGTATTGGATTGACCAATTATAAGAATACTGTATGGATCAATGCAATAAGTATTCTTTTTTACAATGTTGTTTGAGTCCTTTAACCTAATGGCACCATGGATTCCTATATAACAGTTTTCATGTTTTGATTCATCTCTTCATCATCTTTAATCGGATGATTGCAAGAATAAACTTGAGCATGCAATATGTTATATAGAGGAATGTGAGTGTTAGTGAAGGGATTTGTTCATCTCATTAATTTGAGAGAGATATCTATCGGGCCTCTTGATGAGTAAGACTGAGAAATGCATGGCCATGCTCGAATGAATTGATAAAGAGTTATCAATATCATTTGTTTAAGTCAGTCAAACTCTAGATTCAAGAAATAAGTAATTAGACAATATAAGAGTGTTTTGATCCACACCTTATGTTTGATTATAAGATATCGTGTAACAAAAGGACTGAATGACTAACTGTTAGTAGGTAAAGTCGGATCATCGATCTTCACTAAAATTGGGTAGACATAATGTCTTGCTAGAGACCAATTATGTCTTGTAGTCCTAAAAATGTTTAAGAGCTACTACCAATTTTATGTGAACCTACAGGGTCACACATAAAGAATGAATAAGATGGATCTTCGATAATCGTATTGGGAATTGATTAATTATTTATTTGTCGATTTTAATTAGATTAAAATTAACAAATAAATAAATTAAGATAATAAGGATATATATGTCTTTCTACATAAACCCTAATTTGTTCAGGGTAATTTGAAAAGACATAACCGTTATATATATCAGGGTAATGTGAAGGGACATAACCCTTCTATATATATTCTCTTTCTAGGTTAATTTTTGATCATCTGACGCTGGCCGTCATTTTAGAAAAGAAAATTGTAACCTAGAAAGAAAGAGAGAGGGATTCCCAAAGGTCGAAATTTTTCGACGTGCTAGCACACACGAAGATCCAATTCATTCGCGTGGATACCGGTAGAGGGAGTTGGTATAATCTGCATCTCCTTGATCCCATCATCAAAATAAAAAGGTACACGATTCCCTTTTATTTCTGATTTAATTGAAATGCTTGGATCCGATTGGGAATTTAAAAAAAAAAAAAACGATTTTTCGCTGCACGATTCAGATTTGGATCGTAAATTCCCAACACTATGATCATGTTATGTTAACATGAATGTGAAGAAGATATTAAGATTTTTACCTAAGGTTATATGTTGGTTGAAGGAGAAATGAAGTGTTGGTAGTTGTACGTAAATGATAGTCTTATGGAAAGAAAAGAGAGTTGGGAAGAGAATTTTGGAGAGAGAATTTGAGGAGAAAATTTGGTGGAGTTTTGGTAGGAAAAAATGAGATATGTAAAAGAAATGGAAAGAGATGGGGTATTTATAGATTAATGTGAAGGGAAATTAGATATAATAAAATAAATTAAAAAAGAAAATGAAGTAGATATCAGAGAGAGAGAGAGGTGGATGATAATGGTAGGGAGGGAAGAGAAAATGTGATTAAAAATTAATTTTAGTAAAGAAAAGTAAGTAAAATGTAAGAGAAGTTTAGTAAAAAGTAATATTAGAAAAGTAAATGTAAGAAATATGTGTATAGGCTGTAAGAAGAAGGTAGTGAGAAAAAGTACAGATGGGGTAAATAGTAATGAATAATAGAAATAGTATAATAAATAGTAGACTAGACAACTAAGATATTGGTAGTAAAGAAAATACACGTAAATATATTATATCTGATATTTTTAGATATCAAAAAATTATGAAACTAATATTTTACAAATCCTTGTTAAATTAAGAGTCTAACCATACTTTTAGATAATCTTTACTATCCTGAGCACAGGGATACCTTTTTCAAGAACCGATCTCATTCGAGTCCGAAATGATCAAAATTTTGACGAATCTGATCTTTTTGAGCTATCTTATATTATTCCGAACTATAATCTACTATTAACTCATTTATATTGTTCTCAGGTTTTGAGGCAGGATTGTTGAAGTTAAAACCACTAGTATGTCTTTATCTTTATTGACTTTTGAAGTTCTGGTTTGATTAAGGTTAGGGTTTACTATAATTTTACCCTAAAATTGAGGGGTTTACAAGATGTTTTTGAATGTGAATGGCATGATGATGTTTTTATAATAAGAGACTATAATCAAATTGAAAAGAAACACTTTGACAAACAAAGGAGAACAATTCATATTTTGGTAAGACGAATTATGCCACCATACCGGGGCTTTAATTTAGTGTTTGATCAAATAAGGTTTAAAAATAAGTTTAATGTAATTGGATAACTGGGTTATCAATTGAGATGGTGTCTAAGCCTCTGTTTGGATTTCATATAAAAGGTACGCAGTAACTTGCGTGTTTAATATTAGGATAGACATCCTAAATTGAATTAAAACTTAAACCCAGCTTAATAATTGATGAGTGATGGTTGTGTGTGTGCCGTTAAATCTGGTCTGGGGAGCAGCAACCCTGTCATGATGCAATGGCTTGGTAGTTAGGTGTGAGATGTCATGATGCTAGGACAAATACCATGATGCAATAGTGATTTATATGTGACTCAGCAAATAGCTGATGGGGCAAATGGTTCGACGTAACATTTACTTAGACTCTGAATAAAGTAACATGTTTTAGTTCACGCTTATGGGACCGGTTGAACTAACTGATGTTATGGACTGGGATAAGTGGTGTGTATAAAGACTGTAAACCCTAGATGAGATTGTTTTCTCTTTCTTGAGTAGGTATAAGAGATATAGGTACCCGAACTTCCTATACCTACCCTTAAGCTGCTACAGTTACTCAGGACCCCTAAATTCCGAATGGCTTATTTTTTAGTGTGAGTGCTCCAGTGTTGATTTGCTTATTTTAAAGGAAAGATATTAATTTATTGATTGATGCATTACATATAGTTAAGCCTGTGTGTCACTCCATATATGTTTTTATTACTGTGTACTGGCTTCGTCTCATTATTGTTGTTATTGTCTTTTCCAAGCATTGTTGATTGATGTTGATGATAATGATGAGGATTGATTATTGAAGATGATGGAGTTGTTATTGATGATGATGTTGAATTAATGAAGATAATGCTGGTGATGATGATGAGATTATGAGGATGATGTTTATGTTATTGATGTCTGACTTGGGTATGGGCGGTCCTAGAGATTTGAGAGGAGAAGTGAAATAAGTTAGGACCGAAAATATATTTTATTGTGTTTATGTTTTATTGTAAGAGCTGGATTTATCTTTTTAAGTTTATATTATTCTTTTAAAGCACCTGGTGATGCCCAAGTATTTGTAATTGTTGATCTACCTTTAAGGGTAGATTATAAAATGAGTTTATAGAGTTATGCTTCTTAGAAAGTTGGTCTACTCTAGTGAGAGTAGAGATTTTTATTTTGTTTTTAAAGTTTAGTACACCATTGCTAAATCCAGTTAGATTAGAAATCTAAACAAACAATTTCAATGATTAAAATTAATTAGCAATGTTCAAAATAAATATATCATTAAAGGAAGCATGAGCGTATAATACACAAAGTATTAGACATGGTGTTAACTGCCTTAGTTAAAAGTTAGGGCATTACAAATATCATGATCAATTTTGAGATGGATGATTGATTTGTGTTATGAGGATATATAATCTGGTCTAAATAGGTCATCGTATGATTTGTTGGCTAGAATTAGTAGTCTTTCTTGTTATTCATGCTATTAATAGATTAAACTCTAAAAGCTTGTTTAGGGTTGTTTAATCAATAAGAGAAATAATCAAAGAGGTTATTTTGATTATCGAAAAAATAAGGAGAGATAGTTTGTTGGAGCTTGTTATTGACCATAACCAATTTATCCAAGACAAAGAATAGAAGTCCTTACAACAATGATCAATCCTGTAGACTGAGCTATGATAATATCTTTAGTTAGAAACTCCTTGATATTAATTCTCATTTTGAATTTTGTTTATTTGCTTTAGATATAATTTGTTTTCTTTGATCTCATAAAAACGTCCTTCCTTCTTTTCTTCATCTGATCTTCAAATAGAGATAAATTTTACCAATCCCTGTGGACCTACCATGCTCATTGCTATATACAAATATTTAGAATAGGAATATATATTTATTAAATTCGACACCCACCACTCACTTACACACATAAGAGAGCAAAACTCCTTATATGAAGCTAAATAAAAGAAGAAGAAAAAGGAAAAGTCTAATAAGACAAAGTATAAGCAAAGCACAAAATTTCATCCATATACATAGCTTAACGTTACTTACAACATATGAGTCAACATACCAATAAAAAACAACAAGATGAAGCCCAAATCCTTAAGCCAATACAATGCAAAACGAGTAAGGACTATTTTTAGTGTTTTTTCTTTTAGCACGGAGAGGAAGAAGCTCATACAAGCCACTTCTCCTCTATAGGAGCCTACCTAAAAGGAATGGGTAGAATGACTCTACTCTCTGCTTGCCACTTTAGGGGCAACTTATTGCCTTGATGAACTAAGACAAAGAGGTCTCGAAATGACACCTTGTGAGAAAGTAAGATGGAGTAGGTAATCTTATTATTCACACCCCTACTAAAGTGGCACCGTAGCTACCTAAGTAATGTGAGATGACTCAAGAAATGTTAAAAAGAGACCATTAAGTAAGCTTTAAACAGATCTAAAAGGAGGGTGTTAACTTCAAGCCTAGAGGGAAATAGAATGGATCTTACTTAGGGAAATCTCCTTAGCTTCAAAACCAAAAAGAAAAATAAGGGGTGGTGTCTATGATAACTAAACCAGGATTAGGAGGTAAAGGAACCTCCATAGTACCATCTACTTCCATAATGACCAAACCTAAAGTTGTTCCCATAGGGACAACCTAAACACTTTCTCATCCTACAATAAATACCCCAACTTCTTCAACAAACACAAATTTCTTTAAAGATGTTGATATATTTATTGCCACATTTAAAGGGGAGAAGATGTAGGAGTAATCTCCTACTATAAATGGGAAGAAAAGATAGGTACAAGTTTTAGAAGAAGAAACCTTAAGAAAAAGAAACGAAATGTGCTATTTAGAATAATCTTAGAAGAAAAGATTTCATTGAGGATAAATTACACCAGAACATTCTAACGTTTAGGATGTAAGCTTATTTAAGGTCTCAACATTTTGAGTGGCTCAAAAGAGGTCTAAAGTTTTGAGAAGTGGGTCAATTGAGCTCTTATTGCACGTATCATAATGTGACGGGTCTTCTGAGTTTTAATTAAATATTTCTCTTAATGATATGTGTCAACGGGGACCTCAATTGACCCACTTCATCAAACGTTAGAACCTTTTTTGAATCATTTGAAATGTTAGGACCTCAAATAAACTTTCCCCTAGGCGTTGGGACTTTTCGATGTAATTTACCCATTTCAGTGATGATGTGATTTGTTAAGTTCTCTTGTTGATCTTTTGGTAATGGAAAAGGACTGATAAAATACTAATCAAGTTTATGAAGTGTGCAGAATCATTAAATAAAGTATCACATGAATTTGATAAAGTTGTAAAGGAGAAATAAACTATCAGAAGATAACTCAAAATATAATCCAATTTATAAAAAGAAGCATGAAAGTATACAAAGCATGTTCCTCACTTGATGGTAAATGCTTATTTTACAATAGAATCATTATACATCACTTTATTTTAAATAATTGAAGGTCTAATTTTATTCATTGAGTACATTTAGGTTATATATTTAATGTGTTCCACTTAAGCTAATTTACATAACCTCAAGGATCAAATTAAATTAAATCCATGATACCTTTAAAGAAGTTTGAAGATTCGATTGAAGATTTCAAGACAAGCTCCATATAACAGTTTCAAAGAGATAATTTGATAAATATGTATAGTCACACATTTATCTCTACTAAAATAATTGAAATACATGCACATAGTGTGCATTTTTAGTAGAATGCTACTCCAAAACTACTTAAATACATGCTTGTAGATTAATTATTCTAAAAATATTGAGAGTAAGTTAAAAATATAGTCTATAGAGCCTTAATGCTATCTAGTGTTTCGCTCTTAGTATTAATTCTTGCTACAGGCATTTTGTGGGTATAATGGGGTAATAAGATGACTCAAGTGCTTGCTAACTTGTTGAATACTTAGGCTTACATGTGCATTGTTATGGCATACGAACTATTAGTTTCAGTGAAACAAATGTGAACTTAACTAAGTGCAGTAAATCCAATTTACAGGTTCACAGGATTCCCATTATATAAGGAATTCATAAAAAAAAAAGACAAAAAAGCAACTATCAAACTTGAGCTCTTTAAGGATATGAAAGAGATGAATAAAATCCTTGTTAATTTGTAAATGTCAAAATAGCTCGCTTGACCGTAGAAAGTTCTGATTTGAAGTTTAAAAGTCAATTGTAACCATTCTAGGTGTACATGATAGCAGTGACAACACACAAGAGCAATAATTTTGTAATTCATGTATAATTTGTAGCAATTAGCCTGGAAGCCAAGAATTTGAGTCAAACCAATGGAGGCTAACTCAAGCATCCATAAATTGTAAAGTGAAGTGCTCAGGCCAATAATTTAGTTTGTGTTTGTCAAAATTTTATACTTATTTGGAGTTGGATATAAAAAATGGACACGGAAGGAAATGAATGGAAAAAAAAATTAAAAATGACTTAAACGTCCAATAATGCTTTTGTTTCCTTTTAAGGGTATTTTAATAATTTTAAGAGGTTTCTTTCTATTTGTCTTGCTTTCATCCTAATTTTGGAGAGAAATGTAAGTCCTTCAATTTCCATTGGATTCATCACATTTCCACATCAACAAAGATACTAAAACACAATCATTTACCCCATTTCCCTTGCTTTCTTTTAATTTCACTAGAATTCTTCCATTCCTAAACACAAAGTTAAAGTGCCTAAACATCAATTTTGAGCGTCCATTCCAAGTAAATGAAGTGTCATAGAAAGAGTCAATAGAGTTATTGTATCTTGAATTTAAGCTTCATGAGACTAAAGTATTGTTGAAGGTGATGCGAACCCAATAATTTGACAAGAGCGCCTGTGACCAAATAACAATGAATCCGAAGTGTCATGACTAGCAAACCTAAAGTTGAACTAGGTGTATGTGTAGAAACGAAGAGGCTTGCTTAACTCCTCTTTTCCAAGTTGTTATAAGTAGACAGGAACCATCGAGCTGCTGCCCTTTTCATATTCGAGCATTGAGTTAAGAGCAAATAGTTCGAACTGCACTTGAAAGAGAACTGATCCAGTGCAACAACTCACAACTTTAAGCCGAATTAAATTTCATTTCCAAGCATCTGAAATTACTAAACATGCTGAGTGTCACGGTCCGAGGCTCTCATTAGCACACTTAGATCTTGCAGCGCTTAATGTTTGCCTTTGCAGTAGTAAGCAAACCTTGTAAAGCTGCTAGTAGAACGAACACAACAAAAAGGAAAGAACAATATAGCATATTAGTAAAGAGATACACTTGAGAAGGAAACGGATGCTTTATTAATAAGCAACAATAGTATAATATGTGTGAGAATAGTGCACAATGAGTTCCTTGATTGTGTGTAGTTAAGTAGTAAGTAAGAGCTTGTATCCATAAAAGTACTCACACCCCCATGAAGAGATTTATATGCATTCTTAAGTCTGACAGGAGGAGACATTATAACTCCTAAGGAGGTTGCAATTAAAATTACAAAAAATGGAAATTACAGAGAAAATTACTATACAAGGAAAGTGATCTCAAGGGGCCGCCCTACTATACATCGTGTTAAAAAAAAAAAAAAAAGGTAAGGATGTGCTACGAAAGTATTACAAGGATTGGACCCTAACACCATCGCCTACTTAATTTAATTAATGTCCTCGTCAATGTGTGCTTGAGCTTGACCCTGATTAAGTCTTCATAGTTGGTGTAGACTTTATCTCTGAAATTGACATGAGATTTTCTCTACTTCCTAACTATTATCTTCTACACTCTGATCCTTCCACTTCACTAAGTATTAAGTGCATTCTTCTCTAGTATTAAGATCTTTTACATTCCTTTGCAAAAGGATATCTTCAACAACTTAACTCATGTAGAAGTCAATCTTGATATGAGGCTGCTTAGACATGTTGCAAGAGGGGTCCTCCATGTTGAGAAAGTAGGGTTTCAAAACACTAACATGGAAGACTACATAGACCTTCAACCCTGCTGGTAACTCTACTTTATATGCTACTTTCCCAATCTTTGCAATTATAGGAACTGGACCTATGTACTTCTGAATGAGTCAACTATCCTTGTTTCTCAATGATTTAACCTATTATGGGCAAAGCTTGATGAGGACTTGATCTCCAAACCATTTAAAGTTCACACGGATGCCTCTGACATTGCTTTAGGTGGAGTATTTATGTAAGAGGGTCATCCTGTGGCATACGAGAGCAATAAGTTAAACCCCACAGAGCATAGGTATTCCACTCAAGAGAAGGAGTTGCTAGCCATTTTGTACTGTCTTAGAACATGGAAGCATTATTGGTTTGGTCAAAGTCCTTGGTGAAAACTAATAATTCTGCTGTCAACCATATTCTTACTTAACCCAAACTCTCTCCCAAGTAGGTAAGATGGCAAGAACTCCTCATAGAGTTTGATAAGGAGATTGAGTATCGTAGTGGACGGACAAATCAGGCAGTGGATGTGTTGAGTAGTGGGCGGACAAATCAGGTAGTAGACCTCTTGTATTTGTTTACTTTAAAATTTCATACTTTAATCTTCGTAAATATATGTTTAATACAAATTCATAATGGTAAAGTCATCGCTTTTAATTTTCTTCTAATATGGTTATAATTTTTTGTAATTTTAATTTATGTATTCTATGATTTATAAAATAATAATTGGGTATATCATATATATATATATATATTAGGTTATCTTCTGCCAAGATGAAGTTAGGGGTTGGCGGTTTTTTTCCTTTTTTTTTGTATTTGATTAGTCTAAAATATTATTTGGATACTTAAAAGAAAAACAATCTTTTTTTGAAATCTATCCTTTTTGTAAGTATAAAATGTAATTCTAGTGAAACTTATAATATTCAATTTTTCAATTTAACCATGTTTGTAAATTCAAGTCTTTGACGTTTAATTATAAGTATTAAAATCATGATTTTATAAGGAATTATTAATGATAAAAAAAAATCATGTTATTAAGGCAAAAATGGTATCTTGTACCAAATTCGTTACTTATTCGGGACATGCTTGGTTGTGTTTGACTTACTTAAAGAAATTTATAATTTACTCGTGAATTGGTGAAAATTTGTTGTTTATATACACATCGATTGCTTTAGCTTACCATACATTTTACGTGTTTTATCAAACTACATTATTGTATTTATTATATAGATTTGTAAATGTGCTATTGAAACATTTTATAAATTTTTTGTAACAAGGGATTTGCAATAACAATAAGTTTTTTTCTTCTTCAATATAATAATGAAAGCCAGGATTAGAAGAAATTGTGATATACATTTTTTTATTTAGATAACCAATTGTATTGCTAGTTAAATTTAGATGGCCATGATTAAAATATGTTCATGAGTATTATGTACATATTTTCATAGTATTTTATTTACATTGAAGTTTATTCTTATGTAATAATATGAACGTTATTGTTTAATAGTATAAATGCTAAATTAATTACTATTCCTAATCAAGTTTGTATTTACCGGTATAATTATAATTGAGAAAATTCATCTCTAATAAAATTAGCATTTTTTTAAAATTATTTATAACTATTAACAAATTAAAAAAATTATTTATAAACCTTCAAATGATTTCAATGAAATATATTATTTTTCATTATAATATATATATAATTTGCTTTTAAAATGTTTAAACATATCCTAAATTTATTTTTGACGTTTAAGGTCACAGTTTCTACTTTATTATGATATCTTTAATTTATTTTTGACGTTTAAGGTCACAGTTTCTACTTTATTATGATATTTTTAATAATATTTGAAAGGTTACAAGGTTAGAATTTTTGTGACATATAGACCTTACTAGATACATCGATCAGCAACATTCCCTCAGACTAAATGCATTTGGTAATTATACACCATTCACTACAAGAAAACTAGATGCATTCATTAACTAGACTCAAAAGATATAAATTCTGCCACGAAAATTTAAATGCCACTAAATCATATCTTTTTGTGACATCTGATATACTGTATCATATAAATAGTTATAGTTTGATGACTTTGAAACGTCACTAATTATTATTTATTAAGTGTTACAAAATATTATATAATTTATCGCGTTTATATTGTTAGTAATGTTTTCTTTTCAGATATTATATATTACTTTTTGTAACAAACTTTTGTGACACTTATTAGTAATGTCATGGAAAAATTTTAATGATGTTTTCTCATTAGTAACTTTTATTAAACATCAATTTTATTGTAGTGATATTTTAGTTAACTTACATTTTTTTTAATTTAAAATCATATTATTGACAAATGAGACACTGCCACATAATCAAACACTAATGAATAAATTAACGACTTAAAAAAAATCTCCCAACATGAGTAAACTCTTTTAAAGGGATAGGTATATATATATATATATATATATACATATATATGGACAGGCTGAGGATTCCAACATATATAAAATTAGTAAAAGGTTCCCATAAAATAAATGTTTCAAACACGTAAGAGTGCATTATGATTGAAAACTCTAATTAATAGATATATTAATGATAGGTATGTACAAATTAATGATTACAAAACGCATAATTACCTATTGAAATCAATATATTCAAATTTAGGTAGTTGATTCAACCATCAAAGTTTAGGTAACAAATGCAATATTGTCCTATATTTTAAAGTGCAAAAAATTCAGTTTTTGTCTTAAACACATTCTAATTATAGCCTTTTATGAATAAATACTTTCAATTGCCCTTCAACATTCAAAGCATGTGTCCTATAATCACAAGCATGTGTGATGGTTAATTTCAATGAAAGCGTATATTATTTTCACAATCTTTATTTTTTCACATATCACTTTCTCCATTGTATTTAAAGGAGACTCTATTGTACTAATGTATATAAATTGCAGATATATGTAATTTTGTGATAATTTTTATTATTTTAGATTAGGTACGCTTCATCACGCATATGCTTCAATATAATAATAATAATAATATATAATAATAATAATAATAATAATAATATCCAATTCTGACTATTACTATAAGAATGTACATCAACATATTTTATCGTTAAGAGTTTCTTTTTTTTTTTTTTTTTTGGCCACTTTGTCGTTAAGAGTTTAGACCATTGTCAAATGCTTGTTGTTTTCCATCTAAGGTGGACCCTAGGAAGATCGAAATGGTCATTGTCCTAAATATGTTCAATCAAATCCGGATGTTGATAGGCTCTTGCCTTGTCTAGTATCAACCAACAAAACATGACATCATGAACAAGGGATTTTGTCTGGAAAATTGGACGAGGAGAAACGAAATTAGGCTTTATAGATGCTATTTGGAATATGAATAGATATATACAGTAACACACACATATATCTTCATAAACATGGATGCATGTGCCTCTTTCCTTGCTCCATTTCTTTTCAAATCTTTAGGTTGTACTGGATTTACACCTCTATATAAATTTGACACGTTATCTACTTTATTAGGAAAACTATTGATTGAATATCATCACAAAAAGAATATATAAATTCTAAAAATTAAATTATAATCTTCTTCTATATATTACTAATAAATCCATATTATATCTATCATTTATAATGGGGTTAATATCGCATTTAGTACCTCAATTTTGTCTAAATATGCAATCAACTACCTAATCTTTTAGAGCATGCCATATGAAATATGACATAACAATTTTATATTTTTATTATTTTTTAATTATGAATGTTACTTTATTTTTTATTTATTATTAATTTTACAATTATTATATTTTACTTACATTATTTTAATTAATTATACAATTTATATTTCATATTATAATTACTTATTTTCAAAAGGACACTTTGGCTTGCCAAGCCACTAGGCACTAGCCCATCAATTAGACTTCACACAATTGAACTTTATATATAAGGCCTTTTAACATGTTGTCTCCAATGTAGGACATCAATATACCGCGAAGTATTATTTTATATTGTTCATAACACTTCAAACAAACATTAAAAAGTACAAAATGATAACATCATAATTCTCAATATCGAAGATATTGTAATTAATTACTAAATTATATAAGCTCTAACTGATAACAACTTTTCTAAGCTCACAAGTAGAACAAAGCTAGAAAATTCATAAACCACTTTATCTCAAATAATTAGTATCACATGTCTTCTTCTTAGAGAGAGAGGGGTTGAAAAACTAGAGAATTAATAACGTAGAAAAAGTGGAAGCAACCTAGGAGGCGATATAGAAGGAGAGGTCCCTAGTCCTAATCGGAAACACCATCAATGGTGGGATTACGAATAGAACCAAAGGTGGGCAAGTGGATTATGGCCCACAAGTCGGCCTGTTTAACCCACTTTGAAAACTGGTAAGGGCTAACTTTTTTCAGCCTATTTAAAAGTGGACCAATTTTACCTAGCTCATTTAACCCACGGGTTAAGTGGGTTGGTCTACTAACCCACTTATATAAAATAAATTTAAAAAAATGGAAAAAGAACTATTAATCTAGTATTATTCTTGTGTCTTTCATACTTGAGCTTAAATTTATATATTAATTATGACAGAGAATAACAAATTGATGTATATACATTATAATATTTTTTTTAAGTATATCTTTGTTGTTTCAAATAAAATATGATATATAATAAAATTATTATAAAATATTTATTTTAATATATAAGTAACTATAATTATAATGAAATTAATCATTTATATATTTAAAACCCTATAACATTTAATTTTTTAGTTATATACATTTTATTTAATTAGTATAAATGAGTTAAATTGGTCAATTTGGCCCATTCAACCCATAAAGACATATAAGTGGATTAAATGGGTTGAGAAATGGGCTGATCGTTTAATTCATGGGCTAAAGTGGGTTTGGTTAGGGTAAAAAAAATTTAGTATGTTTTTAAAGTAAGCCAAATTTGTTGGCCCATTTAATCGACTTGTCCACTTCTAACAAAAACACAACGAAACGAGAATTGATACTATCATTGTCACCATGATTGCTTTCACTATACATCCTCTCCTCCATTTCTCCATTCTTAAATTCTCTCTCTCTCTCTCTCTCACTCACTCATGCGCGCGCGCGCACACACACATACTGAATAAAACAAAAAAAGGAAAGAAAAAATGACAGTGAGTAATAATAACAAACTAGTATATCAAATACACATGCAATAATAAATATTTTCCAAATGCATATTAGTTTTCATTTTTCAGTTATAATGTGAATTGTGGAGCTTATAGTATATTTGCAAGTAAAAGTAGATGGAGCAAGAGTGTTGTAGATAGAGGAAGAAGATAAGTAAGGAGCTCTATGGTGTATCAGGAGGAGAAAGTGTGTAAGGAATATTTTTAACCGTGAGGTTAATTGGAGCAAACAAAATCTGCAACTGATGCATGTGGGATTATGCAGATTAAATGTAAATTACTAAATTGTACATAATCATGTACTCGATTTGTAAGAATTGATAATCACGATAGAATTTTATGGTTTGTAGTAGTAATTGTTATGATCTCAGGATCTTTTGTTTACTCCTATTATATGAAATTGGATGAACAAGATATTGTTGGTCGTATCATAATTGTCCCAACATCGGAAACAACATGTTAAAAAACCTTATATATAAAGTGCAATCGTATAAATTCTAATTGAAAAAGCAAAATCTGTAAGGCCTGTTTTCGTGTTTGATGGGCTAGTGCCTAGTGGTTTGGTAAGTCTAAGTTTCCTTTTGAAAAATAAGTAATTATAATATAAATTGTGTAATCGATTAAAATAATGTAAGTAAAATATAATAATTATAAAATTAATAATAAGCAAAAAAAATAAAATAATAATTATAATAATAAGTAAAAATAAAATAACATTCATAATTAAAAAATAATAAAAAATATGAAATTGCCATGTCAATATTTTTGTCCATAAAATCTTGATTCAGATATGAAATTGATCAAAATGAAATAATGGTTAGTATTTGGCCAAAGTTGAGGTACCAAATATAATAAGAAAGTAAATCATTTTTAATATTAAACCCCAAACCCTAAAATATAAATATTGAACTTACATCCATCTACATGCCAAAAAAAAAAAAAGAAGATAAATTTACATTTATCAATATATAGGTTTATCTTGTCCCATAAGATTTGATTTTAAAGTCTATCACTAATTGCTCGATGTTCATATTAGTTTTTTTTTTATCATTATAATAAAGAGAAAAAAATTCAAATCTAATATCTCTTACTTAAGAGATCAAAAAGATAGCACACGGTTAAAAAGCTATTGAGGATATGCATATTTGTTTTAATGAATTAGTTTGTAGTTGACCACGTTATTCTAATGGTTATGTTACCTTCGGTCATAATGTTGGTTCATGTAATATCTAGTTAATCAACTTAATCTATGAGCCGCATAAACCATGGGAGAACTTTTATTTATATTCTGGTACACTTCCTTCTTTCATATAAATGATGAAAAAGAAATACATGATAGCGACATGATGTATAGAATGACCTTAAAATTAGGGCGAAATAATTGGAGTATACTTTGACCATGAATCAGCATGATTACTTCCTTGTCGAAGAAATAATGAAGAATTTTATGCATTTAATTCTCCTCTCTCGCTATGATTTCATGCCTAAAAGGATCAGACACTTCTGTTTAAAAAGTAGAGAGATGTATTGTTTGTAATTTAAGCATTAACATAGTGGTATAAAATATTAGTTTTCTAACCATACCATGGTTCTTAACTTTTTTATGGTCTTATAGGTAGAAATTTTTTTTTTAACTTTTTGAGATTTTTTATTAAGAACTCTAAAAATTAAAATTCTTTACATCTTTTTATAATTTTTTATTTTGTTAAGTGTATTATGTAAAAGTATATGAGACCCATAAAATTTAAAAAGATATGAAAGATCTCATTTAAGTAACCTTGAAGGTAAAGTTGTGAGGTTCTTTCAAAAAAAAAAAAAAAAGAGAAAGACCTATAAAATATTGATGTGATACTTTAAGGTTCTCTTAGGAGGTCCTAAGAGATGTGGATACTCTAATAGGATATGTTAGATTTGTACAGTAAGATCTGATTTTTCTATTCTATATAGTAATATTATAGGGAAAAAAAAGAAGAAGTAGAATGGCAAAAGAGGAAAAAAAAAAAGGTCCTACTATTTTCACCTATATCATATGTATCATGTCTTGCTATAAATCATATATATAAATGTGTGTATATATATATATATATATATTTTTTTTTTAAATAAAAAGGCAACATATGAGATGTCCCAAGCAGTCTAATAAGGCCATTTTGTGTAGTTAAATGCTCACATATAATAACATGTTATTTAAATTTTTTTCAGGGAGTTTGATATACTTTATCTTAAAGGTGTGAGGCACGACCAATATAACATGACAAGGACCAAATTTCTGATAGGGACAAGTGCAACCCGAATGAAACTGATCCTCTCGTCTACTAGCTTTTGCCGATTCACTTCACCCAAGGGAAGAATGGTTTTGCCTTTTATTTTAATAATTCAAGGATTTCGGTCCACCGACAGGGAGGCAGTGAATCACCTTAAATTCGGGCTTGGCTTTGATTTGTTTCCTGCGGAAATATCCTTAATTGCTCAGATATCCATGAACATTTTTATTTTACAACTATTGCATTATTTTGTTCTTTTTATTAAGCCTGCTTGGATTGGTAAATTTCTATCTGTATCGAATCTGTATCGATAACTTATCGATATCATATCAGTATCGGTTCGATTTAATCAATTTATGAGTAAAACTGTCGGTTTTTCATTGATATCATATCTATATCGGTTCAATATCAGTTTGGTTTGAAAATAAAACTAAAATGATATCAAATCAGTTTGGTTTGAAAATAAAACTAAAATGATATCAAACCTAATATTGAAACACAGTTTGCTTTAGGGAGAGTTATGTCTTAGGTCAATATCTATCGATACATTTCCTTAAGAATCTCCACACCTGTAGTTGTGTCAATTAATTATTTTAGTTGTTTGCGTATTACTACATCACTGTTATAGATTTTTGGCAATACCATGGATTTGCCACAAACATATAAGAGCACACGGTATCATATTTCTAGTTGGGATACTTTTGGTGTTGCCAAAGATACTGATATATATATTTTTTCATTGTTATGAGTTCGCTTTCATAAATTCCAATAGGAAAAGCAACGAAAAAAAAATGACAAACCCGAAATTTTGTTTTATCGTGATTCCAATCGTTATTCACAAATTTATTTCTTTTTACTATGAATAAATAGAGCTCTTTTCTTGCATAAGTCACTTAAATATTTTATATTTTTCATAATAATAATAATAAGAATTTAAAATGGACAGTCGCCGTAATTCTCTAATGGTTCAATTTTCTTAAAAAAATTTCTTTTTCTACAATAATTATTGGTATTCCATGAAGAGATATTCTACAATGTTGTTCAATTAATTTTCTCACTATTTGAATAAAATATAAATATAATAATTGATATATTACTTTTTTCAACCAGTATGATGATGATTAGATATAAATTTGAACCTTTAAATAACTAAATAGTCTATAAGATCAAAACATAGGATTTCCTCTCATTAAGGGTTTGTTTAGATTATTGGATTTTTATCTATATCATATTTGTATCGGATTTGTATCTTTATAACTTATCTGTGTCATATCTGTATCTTATTTATTTAGTCTAATTATGTGTAAAACTAATACTTTTTATTTACATCTATTTCTTGATAAATATCTATTTAAAAATAATAAAAATATGATATCAAAATAATCAAAATACGATAGAATAAAATAAACCTTCCGCACTAACAACATCATGCAAAATAATAGATAATAGGGCTATAATTACGGAAAGTGCATTTTATTTAATTTGCCTTTTTCAGTTATAATATCAACTTGAGGTGGCTAAAAGTAAATAAAAAGCAGACGATTATTTAGAAAATTATATCAAGTCCTCACATTAAAATATCATGTCTGCCATGTCCTTTTCATCATTGCGGATGTACCCTAAGCTGGACATTTAGATATGTGGGTCTTCGTATTTATAGGTGACCATGAACATGGCAAAGGCTTTGAAAATATCATGACCTTGCCGTTGTGGCTGTTAAATTTAAGGGTGAACGGGGATCGGATATTACATTACGCTTGCATCATTTTTTATAAGTATAGGTTATAATGTCACAACTGTATTCTGTTCTGTAAAGTTTCAAAACCATCATGCTGTCAATTTTTAGATGACATCTTTTATAATTCTAATTTTTCATGCTAAAATTTATTTTTAATATTTCCATTACATCCTCTTCATTCAAGATCTACCTAATATAATGCCATTCTTATTTAAAATCAAACTTATTCAAAGATTTACCTTATATAGCACCACCTATGAGTTTAGAAACGAGCAAAGAAAGGTAGAAAATAAATATGTATAAGTGAAATAAAGAAAAATTAAGTCGTGAGAGTAGCAAATGTCATAAGGTTTCTTATGAACGATGGAACAGGATTATAAGTTATATGTCTATCCCACTCTTTTTCTTCTCTTCTATCTCTACCCCTATTATGGTAAAAGTCATTTAATAGAAATGAAATGTTATATTACAGTCATCATTACTAGTTGATAATTTTTACAAGGTAAGTATGTATCTTAGAACTTGTTCTTTATGGCTTAGAGCGAGTATAAATTATAGAGTAGTAAGGTGAATGAAGTTAGACAATATAGTAAAAGTAAATTTTAGAAGATTGTAATAAGAACCTATATTATAGTCTTCAATGCTTACCTAAAACTTACCTAATCAAGTAAAATAGGATGATGTGTCCATCATTAGTTAAATTGGACAAATGCAATATGAGCAAAAGTTTTATTTCCAATTTAAACTTTATATTTTCATTTTAGATTTTAAAAAATGAACCAAAATAAGGTCTTAGACACTTTCCATTATGAATGTCACTATGCTATGCTTATGTGATGTTATGTGACATTCGAGATATTTTCTGTTTGCTTTAAATTTAAAGTCCACAATGAAGGAATGAATAGTTGGATTTCTCAAAATTAAAGATTGACGAAATGTAGATCCTTCTAGTGTATTTTCCCCCACTTTTCATCTTGCATACTAGCTTAAGGTTTTCTCTCTTGGAATAAAAGGCTGATTGTTTGACTCCTTTTGTAGCCACTTAAAGAATAAATCTTAGTCTTCTTCAACTCTCTCACTTTTTCTTAGGCATTGCTACCCAAACCTTAAATCTCTATTACCGCTAACTTTTCCACTCTTTCTCTCCCTTCCTTCATATCAAGAGTCAAATAACAAATAAGAGTAAGTTTTGTTTCTATCTTTCTACTATCATAATCTACTTATCAATTTAGGAAAAAATATTATTAAACTAATAATTGATTCCTACTTGGATGTTGAGAGGAGAATGAGATATAGTGAGAACTTGAAGGAGAATATTTGTACTAGAAAGGTAAGATCCGAGATTTTCTTTGCAAATATTAAAGAATGTTTCCTCTTAAAGCTAAGATAAAATTCTTTCTAATAAATCTTATATAGAATAATTCTCTAATCCATCCTTAGGTTCTAATCTTAAATTGAGGATTAGAAATTAGCTTAGAATTTAATCATAAAGAACATATGAACAAATATAGTTTTACTGTAAAGTTATGTGATTTGAAACTTGAGACATTGGTCATAAAATTGTTTAGAGAATTTAGCCAAGAACATGGGTTTAACGTAAAGACTTGATTTAGAGTTAAACTAGGCAAGGATCAAGAGTTTGAAGTAACAAACTTTGCAAAACAACTTTTAAAATGTGTTTTATCATGTTTCCATTTTATTAATTGTCATAAGATAATAAATCAAACAATCAAGGGTCAATATAGTAATTTTTTAAAGGATAAATTATTGCATTAATGTTTGTTATTATTCAAATATGTGTAGGATTTAAGGAAGGTATTCAAACGCCTCCCTTCGACCAGCTAGATAATAGCTCATGCTACAAAAGGATGAGAGCATGAAGTTCTCATTTGGACTCTACATCATAATGATCTAAATAGTATGTCCTTAATTTGTTTGACATCCTTTCTTACTTGTTCTAATGACAAAAGTCAACAAAAGCACCTAGCTCTTCAATTGTTGCCTCTTTGACCATTATGCCCACAAGATCCCAATTAAAGGTTGCTTACCATGCTTCTCGTAATCAAACATTTCAAAGCTATCATTTTGAATGCCTGTTAAAACCTTATTGCACCATTGTTTGTTGTTATTCAAACATTATTTATTTATTTGATCATGTTTCCATTTATTAATTGGCATAAGATAATAAATCAGACAATTATGGGTCAATACAATACTTTTTTTATAAAAATAAAAAATTCCATCATTGCACTAATGCTTCTTGTTTAAATATGTGTAAGATTTAAGGGAGGTATCCAAAGTCTTTCTTCTAACTAGTTAAGCAATAGCTCATGCTACAAAAGGATGAGAGCATAAAGCTCTCATATGGCACCTTAATTGTTGCCTCTCCTTGACCATTTTACCAACAAGATCCAAATTAAGGGTTGCTTGTCGTGCTTCTCCTATTTAAACTCTCCAAAGCTAGCACTTTGAATACCTTATAAAACCTTAGTGTATAGTTTTATCCCATGTACCTACTACTCAAATGGTAATTATACTATCTCAAAGATATATCCTTACTATAAAAGCATGGTTAAATTTTGAACATGGACTTCCTCTTGTCTATAGGTCCAAATTTCCCCTCGCTTTACTTAGTACATCAACATAAAGTATAATGGTAGTTTTCAATACAGTTGTAGCTTAGTTTTTATCTTATCTCTGGCTTAGGATTGCAATACAATCACAATTTTTGTTTAAGCTTAGTTTTGGACCTTAGATTGCATACTTAGTGTTTTTAGCCTGGGTTCTTTGTTCCTAAATCCATCTCTTTAATGGATTGTGATTGTTTTTGGTTTGTTATAATGTTTACTTATAATGTGACCATAAGCTAGACATTTTATAGGGGAATTTGTGGTTTCTAATAGATCCAATGGTCTATAATAATATTTGTTATACCGAGTTATTTTTTATGTGTTTTTATTTATTACCCTTATATATAATATTTGTGACTTATGTCTAAGAAGATTAATAACCATATTATGTCTTTGGTTCCTTATGTGGATTAATAACTAGTTAATAGTTTTTGAGTTTCTTTGTTGCATAAATAAGCCTACATATTGAAAAGGAGATTTAAAGACCTAAATAAGAGCTAGAGATTTTACTTTCAATACAAAAGCATGCAATTTTGCATAGAAAACATTGTAACTCACGTTTTTTTTATGTAGTTGAGTCTCATATCACGATAAGGAAATGTGACCATACATTCATCTAGAATGTTACTACTTAGATAAGATTTAATTGCTTACTAAAAATGTGTAATGCATTACTTGAAAGGGATGTTCTCATTGCATGATAGAATTAAAGACTTGAAATGGCGGCATGTTTTCATTAATCTAGTCAAAACCAATCAGAAATGGCATGGGAAGTGCCTGTATTATTGATCTTTGGTAATTTAGTGTCCAATCTTTAAAACTTGGTAAATTAGTGCCTCTTCTTTGAAGTACTAGGAATTAATCCTTCCGTCTATCATCCATGTAACGAACATTAATGTGATGCTGACCTGGCTTTTTTTTTTTTTTTAATAAAATGATTAAGATAGACTTTAACACAGCCTTTTGACCATAAAAAAAGATACAAGAGCACAAATTAGACATCAATTCCATACCTTTGATATGGACTGGAAAGTGCTTTCTATATAGGGATGATGCCAACAAAGAAACCTGGACTTTTGCAAAAGTTCAATTAGATATTTGAAGTTTGATTTTAAATAATTTGGTACTTAAATAAAGTTTTTGTGGACTTTTTTTATACTTGAAGTTTGATTTTGAAAATTTTGGTACTTAAATAAAGTTTTTTTGGACTTTTTTTAGGTATGTATATTGCTATTGTTTGTTGTTTATGTGTAATTTAGAAATTTATATGTAAATGTTATACGAGATGTATTTATTATGATATGTGTTTTGACTTAGAAATAAATTGATAGTTCATCTAGTGGGAGGATGGAGGGTGGGGGTGGTTCAACCATTCACAAGAGATAAAGCGAAGTCTATTCATCCTGGATTGATCCAAATAGAGTTATAGAATGAATTAACCCATTATTATATGCCTCGGAATTTTTCTTTCGATTTATTTTGTTGAGGACTTGTCTTTACATTATGGGGTCTTAAAATATTTGAATTCAATGATATGAACTCTTGGAATCCTCAAATTAATGATATTAGGTCATGGAATCTTTGTAAACCCCCAAAAATTTTCATAATCCTTAAAAATAATTTTAGAAGTATAAATATCAAAGACCCGAAAAATCAACTTGAGATTAAAACTCAATTCTAGACCGAGTCAAATACCGGAAACGAAACCCTAAAAGTTGAACCAAGTTAAAAATTTAATAAGAACAAAAACGAGTTCTCTCAATCTTAAGAAAACGAGAACCCCTGAAATAAAATATAAAGTCTAATTACCAATATAATCAACGTCCGTACGTCGATTAAATAATCTACCCAATTCCTAAAACACAAATCAAAACAATAGATCCAAATACCGCTTAACAACGAGATAATAAAGTCATAATTCCTTCAGTAAAATTTTAGAATCACAAAATCCAAGTTTTCCACAAAAGTCAAATCGAGTCAACTCATAAACCTAGACTCGGTTAAATGATTCCGAGAACTAAAAACTATTAAATAATCACAAATGAAATAAAATAAAATAAAACATAAATTTCGAGCTAAAATTCTAAAACGATCGAAACTCAAAAATTATACGATCTTACGAATATCTCGATGAAAACGGAATTCAAAACGGAACCCTAAAAGTCAACAAGCCTATAACGAACCCTAATAGTTAAGATCCGGCAATCCCGCATTTTCAAACCCTAGAAAACGAAATTAAGTTAATGGCCTAGAATAGTTCGTAATAACGTAGGGTAACATAAAAATATCAGATTCGCGAAATTCGAGTGACCTTCGGACCCAAACGGGATCGGTTCTCGAAAAGCGTGTCCCGGAGCACGGAATATTAAAAATATTCCGTTTATACCAATAGACTCGTAAAAATACAAGGATTCCAAAAATATCAGTTTTGGAATTTTTCGGTAGCTAAAAATTACAGATATCGCATTATTACGCGTATTTTTATTACTACCGGTACTTTAATTGTCTAGTCTACTATTCATAGTACTATTCATTACTATTCACCTATCTCTACTTTTTCTTACACCTATTTCTTACACCTACATATCTATTTTCTTACTTTTTTTCATTTCCAATACACCTTTAATCACATCAAACTTTACACATTACTTCTTTATTACACAAATCAAATAAAACAAATCATTCTCTCTCTCACATACCCCAAAACCGGTGCCCCTCCTCCCCATTCATCTAATTTTATTTCTTTTCAATTTATTTTATTACACTCTTAATTCCTCCATAAAATTCTATAAATACCACCTCTCCTCTTCTCATTTCTTCACACCATTCCAAAGCAAAGAAATTATGCCAAAATCCTCTCCAAAAACTCTTCTTTATAATCTTACAAGAACTCACTCCTTGTAAAAAGAAAACACTCCTCTTCCATTACCAAAGAAAGTTTCTTTTCCAAAGCCTCACCATCTACCACATATCACTACTCACATAATACCCATTCCATCTACCATCTTCATATCTCTTACATACCTTAGGTAATATTTCTTCATCTATTATTCATCCATGTCATGTAACTTAACATGACTATGGTGTTGTTTTGAAACTCATATGAGTAGTAAAAGCAACAACATGTTCATGTTTTGTTCTTGTACATAAAGCTTCCTACTTTATTATGTTGTTATTATTGTTATTATTATATATACTATGTGTATATATTTATTTAGAGCATATAAGCTCATTTGTTATTTATTTATATTCAAGTTATGCAATTTATTTATTTTATGCAATTATTAAGACTAGTCTTTCTAGTCTTAGACTTGTTCATATCAAGTCAAAACAATCTTTTATTTATTTTCTTTAATCTTTCGGGACTAGTCCATTCTTAGTCCCGGGATGCCTTGATAAAGCTAAGGCTCCAATTCTTGATCGGGATTCCTTGATGAAGCTAAGGTTCCCAATGCTTGATATTTTATTTTCTTACTCATTATTTGTTTCTAGTATTTTCTTAAGTTCTTACTATTTTATATGCTCATTATACTTGCATTTGCGTAATGTTAATGTCTCAACTAATCAAAAAATAGAATTTTGTTTTACTAAATGAACTCAAAGCTAAGTTTTCAATCATATGATTTATCGCAAAATCATGAAGTTATTATCAACAACATAGAAATCAAGTTTTCTCAAGTTTTCCTAAATAACAAAGATAGTTTTATCAAGAAAACGTAAGAAATAAATATTTTCTTTGTATTTTATGGTAATCTAAGTTCTTAGAAAAATAAATCGTTAATATCGAAAGTTTAAGACTTAAATTCTTTTCTAAACTAAGGAACAAACTAGTTTTCAAAGTCAAGACAAAAATCAACTCATCAAGTTATGAACCCACTTAGGAAAAATAATGATTTTCAAATTTCTAAAAGAAGGAACTAATTTTCAAGGGAATATAAATAAGGTAAGATTTATAATGATGGGTTTTATCAATAAAAGATGATTCTTTTCAAAAGAAATGAAAGAACAAGTTTTGGAAAGTAAAAGCTTATATTTTAGAAATGAATATAAGAAAAACAAGGCTCAATTTCTAAGACCATCTTAAAAAAACAAATTATGAAAAGGATTTCGATAACTTAATGTACTTTTGATAAATTAATCATTTATCACTAGAAATGAAATATATGAAAGACTAGAGTTAAAGGGAATTTTCTTGTTTTGGAAAAGAGGAATGAAGAAAAATAAAATAAGATTATACTCATTTATAACAAACCTAAGAAAAATATAAAGTTTCTTTAAAAACTTGAAAGGAAGTTTTCAAAGCTAAAGTTTAAATGAATTGTCTTATGAAATAAATTATTGAGACACTACCATTGGGATTTTTGCATATAAATTGAGCATACCTATATATTCAAAGGTGTTTATCAAATTATATTTATATTATTACAAAAAGGATTTTCTTTAAATGAAGTTGAGATAGAAAGTGGATTTTTGCAAAAGTTTAGAAAAGTTCGTTTCAAATCTGTACCTGACGTTTTCGGAACCCAAATGACCTTTTATGACCAAGATAAGTTTAGAAATGGATAGAACTTTTCGAATAGGTAGAAAACGGTATATCGTATGCGAAATTCCGAGTTAAAATGAGCAAGTTATGGCAATTTTAAGTTGGAATTTCTTCTTATACGATTTTACCACGAATTTTAAGTAAAGTTTAGAATATCCAAGAATAGAAATTCATGGAAGACTTATCCCTGGTATTTCTTTTGTATAGGTGACAAAGGACACGAGGATACCCTACCCGAGGATTTCTACGACTAAGAAGATAGCGAAATGGACGAGTGAGTTATTCCTCCTAAAGTCGTTACTTTGCTTGTGCTTGTAAAGTAGTAGCATTAGTATATTAGGGAAAGATAAAAATGGATATATATTGGGGAATTCGGGATTATATATGTGATTCTATGTTTGTGCGTGAATTGAGAAGTAAGAATATCGCAACTTCGATCTGCCAGTTTAAATAATTTTGTTTACTTACTTGTATGATTGTTTATTGTCGCTAAATTGATTGATCGCCCCAATAAACCTTAATAAGGTTTGACCTAAGAACAATAAAACGTTCACGCATAGCATCCATCGAGTCACATCTATTTCAGAAGGCTGCTACTCCCACGCGTAGAGTTGGATTGGCTGTGATCATGCGGTGCCACGGGCCATGTTCCTTCCTGGAGAATCCAAATCGCTCGGGGAAAGCGACTCTAGGTTCGGAACCGAGCCAACCGAACGCTGTGGGTGAGGACCTGGGGACTAGCAGTAGGAGGTCGAGGACCTTCAACCTCGATTCCCTAACCTTTGATACGGAGGGGTAAATCCTTTCTATATATGGTTTCCGGATGGCTATATATATTCGCGTAATCATGTGATTGTTGCATTGAATTCATGGCATATGTGTGATTAAATAAATAAACTTGTTTGAAAATGTGGTGCGAATGAAAAGGAATATCTCACTAAGCTAGTTGTAGCTTATACCCCTATAGATTTTGTTGAAACAGGTATATTCGTGGATTAAATTTGAGGATCATGACATTAAGGAAGTCATGGACGGATGATTAAGGATATGGAATCATACGATGAAGAGATTTTGTAAGGTTCTCTATATGTGCTAACCTTTATGATTAGTGAGGTACATTTAGTTAAAGATAATAGAAGAATATGCCCTTTAAGAATTGAAATGTGATATGTTTATGTTCTATATTCTCTTTGCCTTGTTACTTATTTATTATCGATATAAATTGCGCTACTCCGACGCGTTCCCTTAGTTGTGATGTACGCCTTGTACATGATATGGAAGCCTTTGCGTGACTAAGGTAGTCATTCCTAGGCTTTAGTATTGTGTACGGCGGACTGCCACGTTTAGGGTACCCCTCGGGGCGTGACAATCTTAGTATAAGATTTTAGAATCTGTAACTTCTTTGAATTCATTAACGAATATGTCCCGAGATTACTGATAAAAATCAATGTAAATTTTATTCACATATCATTTTTACATGAAGATTTGAAGGTTTCACGTTTGATTGTTAGGTTATTGGTTAGTAAATGCATTATAACATTTAAGGTTGATGATAAAAATAGTACATGAACTTTCACAAAAAGTTCAATCGGGTATTTGAACTTTTGTTTTGAATAATTCAGTACCTAAATAAAGTTTTCGTATATATTTTTCATACTCAGCTAAATCCATTATAATGTTTGTCTAGCTGGTAGGACTAATGAGCGAATGACATGTTTTGCATCATTAAGCGTCCTGAAGAAGTTATGGTTGTCCACATGTGCATAATTTGAAATTAAAAAAAATGTAAGGTAGAGTTAGCCGTACGAATGCTCTAACCTAAGTTAGTGATTTTAATGCCCTAAATTAGAAAAGGCTGAAAGGAAAAACCACCTTTCAAAACCTGTTCGAGAAAACCCTAATCGAGAGAAACCCTACCCTAATCATGAGAAATCCTAACGCTAATTTAAAAATTAGGCAAGGATGTTGTTGATCAGTGTTTGGATACACTCCTTTGGCATAATGGGAGACCGAAAGGGAGGTGAGAAGACATTATTCTAGTAGAAAACCCCAAACGAGGTTATAGTGCAATCCTTTGCCAATTGGAGAAGTGGCGGAGATGCTTCTCAAGTAGTGCATGCAACTGGTGACATGGCACCATGCCCAAACATATGATGATGACCTTTATAATGTAAACATGCAAGAATTTGGTAAAGTCTTCGAATTGTGTAGTTCAGAGAAGTGGCGGAGATGCTTATTAAGTAGTGCATGCAATTGCCAACATGAAAACTACATTTAAACATATGCTGAGACCTTTATAATGTAGACATGTATGAGTATGTTGTGATGCTTGTGCAGCAACAAAAAGTGGGTAAGGTATGTAGAATTGTGCAGTGACTGAGACGTTTATCACGTAATGCATGTAACTGGCGACATTGACACTATACCCAAACATATGCTAACAACCTTTATAATGTAAATGCACATGAGTATGTTTTGATGTTTGTGCATCAACAAAAATTGGGTTAGCTCTTCGAATTGTGCAGCTCCTCCATAGAACATGAAATCTATTGTAGATCACACTCTTGCAGTTCTGAGTGTAGGGTTTTAATTCTATTGCTAACCTGGCTTTCATATTGTTTGCAATTGCCTTTCATTTTAGGGGTCTATATGGTCATTTACAATTGGTCATTTACATCCAACGAAGCAGGTGTTATAACAGAGTTATCCAAAGTATGAAAAATGTACTCGAAAAATTCGTTGAAGTACGGAGTTGTTCAAAATAAAAGTTTAGGTACTCGATTAAACTTTTTGCAAAAGTTCAGGTATAATTTCTATCATTAACCCTAACATTTATATAGGTCCCTAAACAATGTAGCATTTGTGTGGATGTATATAGTATCTCCATAAATGGCTTCATAAGTTAACAATGTCGAGTTGTTCATTTTTTAGTGCAAGTAAGTTATAAAGTATAGATGATCAAAAATTTCTAACTTAACTATTTTGAAAAGGGGATTTACAATAGTTTGAGCGACAGCTATGTGAGGTAGCAAGTCTAGTTTCAAGTTAGAAATAAAATATAATTAGTAGAACTCATATATTGAAAATATTTTAAACTTTTTTATGCTTATATTTTCTCTTAGCATGATTTGTTATGAATAATGGGATTCTATAAAAAATTATGTATTTAAAAGATTATGAAGATTTAATTAATCTAAAGTTCATTTATGATATTTAGATGGTGTTTGAGCCATTTATCGGGTAAAGCTGTTAGGACCTTAGCTACGAGATATGACAACTTTTAATCGCATCAAAACTTAGGTTTATATCTTTAGAGGATTTAGAAAAATGCTCCATATAATAGGAAGCTAAATATAGTAGGTAGATATGAGCTAAGTTTTGAACTAAAGTCTTTTATTTGCATATGTGTATTTAGGAATTGTTATTTATGAGATACTTTCAGATAATTACCAATACTATTTTATATGTATTATGGTGTGTTCATCTTATTCTTATCTATCCTATACCTTAGAAAATGGCTCGATGAAATTGAATCCTTTAGAATTACAGTGTGGCAATAAAGGACATAATTCTCAAATCCCACGAATACAACCGACTCCTATTGCAAGATTCAAAACTTAGCAACTGGTCAATTTAATGCAAACAATGGTCCAATTAATCTCACCATGATAATTGCTGGTTTATCAACATAAGAGGATGGCAATTGATATGGATCAATTATGTGGAAAGTTACAAAGGGGCAAGTTGATGGAATGACACATCAATTCAAGCATTGTAAATAGACTATGCTCTTAATAGCATAATATAGTTGATGAACTCAGTATAAGACAATTAGATTTTCAACAATGAAATTGTCCTATTGCATTTATGTTTTGCAAACAATCACTCTACCTTGTCTTAGTATGTGCCATAGCAGGTAAGCTGCAGTTTTGGCATATTGCAAAAGTGGAATACGAGTTGTTTTCAAACCATGGTGCCAACTGCCAAGTTTGAATTTTATAAATCGTCTAAAAATAGATATCTTAACGACTTGATATATGCATTTAGTAATTATAAGCACTTATATATGGGGCATATAATGCATGTATATAGCAGTTGTGTATTAAGTTTCACAAATTCTCATTCGGGATTTTGAATTTTAGGCATTAAAGAGTTTAACTAGATCATTAAGGTAAGAGCAATGTTAGCCTAACTATTGGATAATTTGTAAATTCGATTTGTTCTAAGTATAGAGGTTTTCATAGTATTTAGATGTACCAAAGAATTATTTATAAATTTGTAAATTTCATAGATAGTTTTGAGCCTTGCATATTCCTAATGAGGCAGAAGATATGTTAAATTAAGCACGACTTATGGTTTCAAGATATGACAATTTATTATGGCTTTACAAGTATTTCCATGATATCAAATTCTAAGAGGTGAATTAAAGGATCATTGCATCTAAAAAACATATAAATAATTACATATTGGACATAGTTTATATACAAATCATACATTTGAACAAAATCAAAATTGAAGTTCTATTAATATACATGATGTTATGGTATAAACTTATTTAATAAATAGGCATAAAGTTACAAAAAGATAAATTGAAGTTCTCTTATGAATATAATAGAAATAAAAACATTTGACGATGAAATTTGTATATCACGTAAAAAACGATACCATAAACAAAATCAATAGCAATAAAAGATTAATAATCATAAAAGACTAAACCATGAAATTAGATAACAAATTAAATGCATGAAATGACATTTATAAATTTATAAACCTAGAGACATTAAGCAAGTTCAAACATATTTGATTTTTATATTGAGTGTACACAGTTTTATCAACATAAACTCATTTGTGCTTTTATCGTGTCATGTTCAAGTTGGTGGCTCAGTAATCAAAATACCAACCCTATTTGAGATCTTAAAGAGATTTTGTCATATGACCCATAAATTAGCATTGCCTTTAAGCTACAGGAGTATATATTTCGTGTATTAAGATCCTAATAAAGTAGTTGTGCTATAGTAATCCAGTCCGATGTAGCAAGCACTCCAAAAGTGAAGCAACTTGGGAATTTGACCAGGCATTAGGACTTATTCCTAACTCTAGATAAATTTTGATGAAGAAATTCCTTTTGAAGGTAAAGATAAAATAACATTATAATTAGTTCAAAACCAAGGACAAATTAGGAATCTGATGAAAAATTGATAGTTTTACTTATAAACAGATCAAATAAATACAATATAAATATGATACAAATAAGTTATAGGCATAAATATGATATAAATATTATATTAATAAAAATAAGATAATCCTAACAAATCTTTGACTCAAAAGCTTTTTGCCCTTTAAGGAGAAAGTTGGCCCTTTCATTCTCTCCACAAACACCTAAGGAACAACCCTAGCCTCCCTATATTCTCTTACTCTTCCCTAGGCATCGCTGACCCTAACCTTAAAGCTCGCCCTCTTGCTCTCCCTATTCCTTCCCAGGTCCTAGAGCACCTTAAAAACTAGGAAAACACCTATGTTTTCTACAGTCTCAGTGGTTAAATTCTAATCTGGAGAATGAAAAAAGTGACCCTCCCACGAGTCATGTCGTTTTTGCATAGCCAAAATAGAGTAAAGAAAAAATAGGCCTAGCCTAGGCATTTGCGGCTCCAATGGACTAAGACCACTCTAAATTGAACAAATGAGCCTCTCTGGTTGGCCAAAATAAAAATTGAAAAAGCCTAGGAAAGCGACTGGGTCCATGTGTCACTCTTTGGTTTGTTACAAAAGAGGAAATGGAACAAGGGACGTTATAGTCCTGCAACCTCAAATGAAAAATTGAAACTGGAATTATAAAAGGTAAGAAGAAGGGGGGGAAAAAAATCCATTTTGGTTTCTTTCCTCTCTGCCGTTTTTGGGCTTGGAATAAAGTTTTCAACGCGTAATTGGACTTGGGCTCAAGCATGGGGTTTATGGGCTTCTATCTTCATGTATTTTAGTTCTTGTGATAGTATGTATATTTTATGCTTCTATGCATTCCTGTTACAACTTAGAAATATAAAAATATACACATAAAATTGACTTATCATCAAGATAAAATCCTATAAACATTGCACAAACCATTTATTTGCCGCGAGAAGAAGGAAATCCAGTGAGAATCCGAGTAAGAACAATCTGCAATGAGGCAGAAAGATTGAAAAATACCTATAATTAAAAGCTCAAGTTGTTATTTTAAAGGGATATCTTTCGTTGAAGGACTTGATTTTGGATGACATATTGAACTGAACTCCACCATATATTCAAGCTTCTTTCCTCTTAATGCTAAGGTAAGTGCTTCCAACAAATCTATTTTAGAAATCATTCTTTAACCCACTCTAGATTCTAATTTCAAATTGACGAATAGAATCAAGGTCTAGTCACAAAGAACATATGAAAGAATGGACATTTGAATTTAAAAAGTTATGTAAAATGAAATTTGAGATATCAGTTCTGAAAAGCTTTTTTAGAGAATTTGACCAAGAACATGGATTCAAAATTAAATCATGTTTTGGGTTAAACCTAATAAGTTTCTAGGATCTAAAATTGAAAATTCTATAGAAAAATTAGAATATGGGGCTATTTTAGATGATGTACAATCAACCTATGTATACTATTGTCATGAAAAACTTGTCATATATTATGATTTTAACTTAGACTTACTAGATGACACATGCTCAAGACATACATCGGCCATTTAGATAATAAGACCATTCTAATAAATGTAACAATCGATTAAAAAATTAGTTAAAATTAATTCATTAAAAAATAGCTAAGAATATACTAATATATATCTATAAGTTTTCCCTAGATGGATGCTTAAGAAGCATATTTATTCAATTTTCCACTTCCGGAAACCCTTTTTGTTTTTAAAGATTTGGCAAAAGTAAGTATTAGATTATCATGGTGAAATTGTATTGCCAACATGCAATTTTACTTTAGACATATTTTACAAAGAAAATACATGTTAAGCATGCAATTAGGTTCTTCAGCACCACATAAATCAGACTATGGACCTATAATTTTGAAATCACAGTGGAAACATGTAGTTAGCTTCATGAATAGAAATTAGGTGTTTGAGGCATAGCAAATCACAAGTTGACATTGTGATTTCTTGAACTCATAGCTAAGACACGCAGATATATACTTAAATGGAACATTGTTTTAAAGGGAAATTGCACTACTAACCTACGACTTTCCTTCTGTATATCACACACTATCTTCTTCCTCCTCCCATTTGAATGAAATCCCTCTCTCTCAATCTTTTGAACAAACACCTTAAATTTACTGTGTGTACTTCACAACCCTAGCAACAGACATAATTTTAGGGTCAATGTCACTTTACTACCTGAACTTTTGGTAAATATCAATTAACTACCTGAACTTTGATTTAGTCAATTTACTACCTATAAAAACTTTTCGCGATCATAGTAACTACCTCACTTAACACCGGTATGTCCGTCTATCTAGTTGGTACATGCGACGAATTGTTGAGTGCCACATGGACATGACCCTCCATAACGATATTCCATGCGGATGCCATATGAAAAAGGAAAAAAAAAAAGAGAAGAAAAAAAGTGAAAAAGGAACGGTAAAATGACACGACGAAACGAAACTCCCAAATTAAGCAGACAAAGTGAAAACCCCAAATTGAAAGAAAATAGAAACCTTAACTCCCTTACTCGCAAACCCTAAGAGGGGGAATGTAATTCCCGAATATTAGTAAAACTCTCACAAATAGAAAACCCACCACGTGATGTCTGAAGATCTATTAAAAAAGAAGCCTACTGGAAGTGGTGCCCACTCCACCATACGATAAGGTCTAGTAGTGGTCCTGAACTTTGTCCGCAGAATCTTTATGGTTATGGGGTACATGCGAATCGTGCCTTGGGGGACCAAAATGGACACGCGTCAACCATCTCATCGTGGAAGGTACTACAGAAAACTTATTTTTTGGTTGCTTTGACATTCAGTGTGGTTAGGGTTTCGTAGTGGGCGATTATACTCCTTAAATCTACTGTATGGAAGATTTTTTTTTTTTTTGACATTCGGTGTGGTTAGGGTTTCGTAGTGGGTGATTGTACTCCTTGAATCTACTGTATAGAAGATTTTTTTTTTTTTTTTGTTGTTTTGACATTCGTTATGGTTAGGGTTTCATAGTAGGCAATCGTACTCCTTGAAACTATTGTATACAATACCCATGTGCTAAAATGCCATCACTTGGTCGTGGGATTGCGCACGAGGATAAGTTGCTTGGTTATGGAATGGAACCACTATGTCCTGTTTAATGCCTGTCCATGTTTATATTTGAATATAATTTCGTTCTTACGTTTGTATAGCCCATCATGTTCATGTTTAAACGTATCCCATTAGCATGCTCTAGCAAGATAGTGTGTATGTAGTTCTATCGTTTTACAAAAGATGGCTTATAGTGTGTTGAAGTGTGGTATTGTTCTGCTCTTAATTGTATGGGTAAGCTTCCAATCACGAGGGTGTCTTATGTTGTAGGGTGAACTTAATGGTACATGTTGGAGGAAGGTTTCAATTAAATGGGAATTCAAAGCAGTATATAGGCGGTAAACAAATATGTTGGACAGTGGAGGTGGAATCGATCAATGAAACTGCTTTGTTGTGCTTCCTAGGAGACTTCGGTTTTGTCAACATTGAGAAGATATCCTTCTTGGTACCTGGGAAGACCCTATTGGATGGATTGTTATAGCTCACCTTACGGGATGATGCACCATACAATGCAATGATAGCTATTGTTGATGGCATAGGATCTAGGCATTTATATGTTGAACATGCTGAGGGTGAGATTACTCATGTGGGGTTCGAGCACCCAACCATTGGTGAACCTATGTCTAACTCGAAAGAGGAAGATGAGGTTGTTGAGGTGAACTACTTATCTGAGGACGATGATGATGAAGTGCTTGCTGCGAGAGCAAAGAAAAAATCATTTATTGTAAACAAGGGAACGTACCGAATCGAGGGATTCAATGTTGATGTTGACACTGTGTTTGAAGGTTTACAAGAAGAAAACAATGGGTCAGAGACGGTGGATGATGGCAGTAGGGGTGATATGCATAGGGAGAATGAATTTTCATCAGATGAGGGTAGCTTCTATACGGGTTCTAGTGAGGAAGAATCTAGTCAAGTTAGACCGAATCGTAGGAAGAGGACAACAGATCAATAAGATCGCAGCACAGCTACCCTACACATTTGCATCGGAATAGTCTTCAACAGTCGAGAACAATTCAAGGAAGCAATGTGTAAGTACTCAGTTTCTAATCGACGCGAACCAAAGATGACATTGAATGATAAGAGGCAGGTCCAATATAAGTGTAAGAGTGACGGATGCAGTTTTGCCATATTCGCCTCTATCGATCCAAAGACTAGTGAGTTTGTGGTTCGAACGTTCAAGGATGTGCATGGGCAGTTTTGTAGACCTTCGTTCTCTAATAGTCAAGTCACGTACAAAGTGCTTGGGAAGCACTTTCTATCATGACTGTGCATTATGCCAAAAATGTTAACTATTGATATTAGACGCCTAGCTAAAGAGGAGTTATTTGTTGATGTGACATATAGTCAATCGAGGAAGGCGAAAGAGTGGGCACTAAAGTGGATCAATGGTCGATTCAAAGTGGAAGTTGAGAAGCTGTGGGACTGCGCCCGTGCCTTAAGGAATGCATCGAAGGGGTTGAATAACACTGTTGAGATTCTTGCAGAGAGACCTAATCCAGCACATCCACTTTATTTCAAACATTTGTTTGTTTGCTTGGATGCATGTCGAGTTGGCTTCATGGATGGATGTCACCCAATCCTAGGACTTGATGGATGTTTTCTAAAGGGTGAGTTACTTAGTGCTGTCGCTCGTGATGCAAATGACCAAATGTCCCCTGTGGCTTGGGCATACGTAGAGGGGAAAACCGTAGAAACTTGGTCATGGTTTTTGGCAGAGTTGGACCAACTTGTCTGCTTGAGCTCATCCCCCGGATTCACCATTATTAGTAATATGCAAAAGATGCATACCTTGGTTTATACTCCTTCAATATTATGTTTTTGTACTATATGTCTTATTATAACTCCTCCTAACTTCTACCATTTGTTTTGCAGGGGCTTGAAAGAGTAATCTCTACCAAATATCCTCAGGTTGAGCATCGCTTTTGTGCCCGACACTTCTTCGCAAATTGGCGGAAGAAGCACAAGGGAGGTGTTTTGCAGGGGTCATTTTGGAAGGCTTGCAAATCAACTACTAGAAGGGAGTTAGACCACGTAATTGAAGCGATTAGACAGATAAAGCCCTCGGCAGCCAAAGATTTGCTAAGACATAATTCAAAGCATTGGTGCAAGGTGTTTTTTAGGCATGAAACTAAATGTGATGTGGTGGATAACAACATGTCTGAATGCTTTAACTCAACTGTGCTGGAAGCAAGACATATGTCCATAATCTCCATGATGGAATGCATTCGCAAGCAGGTAAAACTTGCATGAAAAAACCTTCTTTCTCCATCTTACTACACGTTGGTATAACTTGTCTACACTCACCACCCAAAGCATTAATCGATAGGTGATGAGCAGAATTGCTACGAAATTAATGGAATGCAAGAAGTGGTAGGACCGTATAACACTAAGGATACAAACGAAAATTGAACGGAGGAAAAATGATGGTGCTAACTGCCATCCTCTACCGAATGGACATCTACAATTTGATGTCATTCACTCGAGTGACAGGTATGCAGTAGATATGGAAAACAAGACATGTAGTTGTAATTCTTGGGGTTTGACGGGCATCCCATGTGCACATGCATGTGCGTGTATATCGTACCTAGGGTATGGAGTGGAGGACTATGTCAACCAATGGTATTTTGTTGATAAGTTCAAACAGACATATGAGAATTCGATAATGCCAATTCCTAGTGCAAAGTTATGGGAAAAAACCAACCAAGAGAAGATGCAAGCTTCGGTGCCTAAACGAAAACTTGGAAGACCAAAGAAAAGGCACAATAGGGAGGAAGGCGAAGGAAGTGGATCATACAGGCGATGAAGTTGTGTTATGTCATGCAAAATATGTGGCCTCTTGAAACATAATGCAAGGGGGTGTCCGTCAAAGAATTCTAGTAAGGTAAGCCCCATATATAATATTATTTTCCTTGTTTCCAATAAAACCTATAATTGTTCGGCTAATTAATTTTCATGATCAGAGTGGAAGCAACAACATCTCAAGTGGTGTCACATCATATCAAGTAGGGATTGATCTTCAGCCAAGTGTGGTAATTTATCTCTTTCATTGTTTGCTCATTTGAAGTTGATGGATTTCAATGTTTGTAGCATGTTGTAGCATTATTATATTAGTTAGTTCGAGTTTTTATTTGGCTTCAGCCTTGTGTTTTGAGTATTTTATTTTAATTTCAAGCACGGTGAAGAAGAAAAATGGCAGGATCGTAGATCCAATAAGTTAGCAAAGGCTTATCCAAAACAAGCTCGTCGTCATGATAAGGTACCTTTTACTTTTGCTACTATCATCTTTTCTCTCTTCTTCATTGTTTGATACTTTTAACTTTCACTTCTGTCACTTTCATGTTTTTACTACAATGTCAATATGTTCTTATCAATTGCCATGTGCAGTGGCGACATAACAAAATGGAGGGGTTAAGTAATGTTGCTGCACCAGGACTGGGTGTAGAACAAGACCACCTAGCATGGATGTCCCCAGGCCTAACACATAGACTTGCTAAAATAAGTACAACTCCCATTGAAAGGGCAGAGACAGTTGGGACCGGGGCATGTGCCATAACAAATGCACAAAGTGCAGTTGTTCTTAAACCCCCACCTGCTGACCCAAGACCTCCAGTTTCTTTAGTGCCAGAAGCCTATTGCCTCTTGGAAAGATAGCCAACCAACCCCAGCAAATCCAACAACTTCGTCACATCAACCGGGTCCGATCCCACCATGAACTGGTTTGGTAAGTTAAATGGTGTAGTCCAAATCATGCCCATATAGTCTTTATCTTTATTATTTGTATGCCTTACATTGCAGATGGACACCAATTTGCATCGTGTCTCCCCTAAGAGAGGTCGTTTAAAGAAAGCATGTCTATCACACAAGCATGGGGAGTGGTTACGGTCTCATATGGCTTTAAGGCAACAACAGCTACAGGTTGATATGGATGAAGCAGATGTCACACGACGTGCCATAGCAAAAAGAGCTAAGGAGAAGTTACCACCAAGGAGAAGAAGCGAACGCATTTTGCTTGCTAACTTTTGCAAAAAGAAGTCCATAGGACCAATGTTTGTGCAGTTGGATGAGTCTAGTGACGATGACAATGTTACCGGTCCACATATTCAAGAGAGCCAGCTAAACAAGTAGTGGAAGTAGATTGATGTTGTTTTTGAAAATGTAAATATGTTGGGACTATGCAGACGTGTCTTCTATTGGTTGATCCAGTGTCTTTGGTTGCGGCTAAGTTTTTGTTTTGATGAGGAAGTCAGCTGCTTAGATAGAAATCTATCTTTGATATTGTCAAAGTTTTGGTCTAGTGTGCATGTGTTGGGTTTGTGTTTTTTGACTAGTCGCACACCGTAGGGATTTCTCTATCGCACTTTCAAATGACATTTTGTATATAGGCATCATATATCAAGTACTCAGACATTTTTATTTGTATATGGGCGTAATGTGTCAACTAATGAAAGTGTTTCTTTCAATGTTAAACCAAGCGTTATTAGACATAAAATCTTTTCATTTCAATGGACAATGTCTTATGGTGCTCATGGGTGCACTTTGGAAGGATAGACACAAGCTACTATTATTATTCTGACATGGTGTTCGCTTCATAAATGGTTTGATATTGTGTATTTCTAGGAACCAAAATAATTTGGGTAGTACATATAAGAATTTTCTAACTCTCACCAATGTACAAAGATAGGTTCTCTTCCATATGAACTTTTGCATTGACTATATATTGTTGGAAGTCCTCCATATCATGGACTAGAAGTTACAAATTGAAATTTTTTTATCAGAGTAGTAATAATTATAAGATTTTGTTAATTGTATTTGTATTTGCATACCTCAAATTACGAAGTCCATATTATCACGATTGTATAAATCAGGATCTATGTTTGATTCAACTTATTTTCAATCCATCTTCACAATTGTTCTTTGCCAAGCTTTGGTTCATGATCGTGTGCAGAGAGATTTTATCATGTCTGATTTAATTCTTATTAGAGCATCATGGAAGATGAAAATTTGACATTACAAATTTATCAACAAATTTGAAACTGGCATTTAATTTGGCATTACATTCGACTTTTGGCATTGCTAAAGAAGAAAAAAAAACCATACATCAAAACACATCTACTAGCATAATGAAGAAGTTCCCATTGCTATCAATGCCTTAAACATAGCCATAGCAAAAAAATCCCGACCCAAGTCAAAACAACAGCGCACTTGACCAATTTCAACCCCCTTCGTAGCTTCTGTAACTTTGCATAGACATTGAAGAACGCTTCATCCTCCTCTACGGCATGACGTTGGTATCCTTCTTGCCGGACTTTGCCTATGAAATTCCAATTCATTTCCCTCCACCGAATCCTTTCCCTTTCTACATCTTCCGCAACAGTAGCCACCTGATCTGATTTTGATGCGTCCGAGATTAACTCCTTATTGTTCTTCACCCACTTGAAGAAATTGCAGCCATTTTCACGTAATAAAAAAAAAATAGACATCCATCATCCACCAACAAAAGGTAAACCACCAAATATACATACAACAACACCACGGAGATTTTACCATGTCATATTGTGGGCACCCATAGAAAAATCGACCATGATTTTTCTCAGTTCTTGCAACAGCAAGCCTTGCCTTAATTCCACACCTACATAGTACATGTCCAGAGACACATCTCCCGACCCAATGAGCTAAACGTGATGATGAACTTCCACTTTTTGCCATCCCCAACAACTTCAATAATAAATAGAACCAAAGGTCGTTCATCCCTAAACCTAAGAAACAAACATCAACACAGTGTACATACTGCTAAAGGGTAAGCGTTTACATGCGATTAAGCGAATGCCTCACCTTTACTGTACTACAGTTGCTATGGAGACATCTACCATTTCGTCGTGTCATCGGTTAAGGTTTACATGTTCAGATTTTGGATTTTCAACACGATCTTACTAATATTGGGGAGTTACATTCCCCCTCTTAAGGTTTGCAAGTAAGGGAGTTAGGGTTTCTATTTTCTTTCAATTTGGGGTTTTCACTTTGTCTGCTCAATTTGGGAGTTTCATTTCATCGTGTCATTTTACCGTTCCTTTTTCATTTTTTTTCTCTTTTTTCTTTTCCTTTTTCATATGACATATCCACATGGAATATCGTTATGGTAGGTCATGTCCACGTAGCACTTAATAATTCGTCGCATGTGCCAGCTAGATAAACAGACATACCAGTGTTAAGTGAGGTAGTTACTATGATCGCGAAAAGTTTTTACAAGTAGTAAATTGACTAAATCAAAGTTCAAGTCGTTAATTAAATATTTACCAAAAGTTCAGGTAGTAAAAGTGACATTGACCCTAATTTTTAGTATTGTGAAGTTTAATTCAAAGTCATACAATTTTTTAAATTATGTAAAACCCTAAAAAATTGATAATTTTTTTTGTCATTAATTTTCTTCTTATCTTGTTATCTTACTATGTGACCCCCCAAAGATTGATTTTTCTACTATGTTGTTGATTTTATTGCATAATTTTGGATTTCCTATCTATACCAATGTATCTACGTTGTATGTTGTTACTCATTAATTGGAATTATTGTAGAATATATATCAACTATAATGTATGTTAATGCCCATTACTGGTGTCAAAGAAACTAAAATAGAAAGATCAACTAAGAACGTTAAAAGAAGTCATAAATTTATTTTAGCATATTATTAGAAGAATAAGTAGAAACTTAGTTGTATTAATGGATTGTTTTTGTTTATTTTACTAAACTTTCTTAGGTATATATGATGATTTAGTTATTCTTATTGTTATTGACAATCGATGATGGAAATGATGGATTATGTCATAATTGTGGTGTATACCTACACTAACTTATTACATGGCTAAGACGGGGTACATAATGATAAGGGAGTGATCAAGGGTCTATCTGAATTGTCTGATTTTTATCTGTATCTGTATTTATATCTTATCTATATCTATATCTGGTTTGTATAAACTCTTTATGAGTAAATATATCTTTTTTCATCTGTATATGTTTCTTAACAAGTAGTTTGATTCAAACAGACACCAAATAAACACCAAACTGATGGAAAACCATCCAACCAAACAGACCTAAGAATATTAAAAGATAGATTTTTATAAAGATAAGTGCAATATATTGGAGCTAATCCTAGCATCTATTGTGTGAATATATTGTTCCATAGACAACCAAAATTTTTTGGCATAAGTTCGAGAATGAAGTTTGTGTTATGACCTATCACATTGACTATGATGATGTAAAAATACTTTTGAAATTGGGTAAATTATAGAGGCACCCCCTATAAACTTTGAACAATACAAAGACACCCTGAATTTGAAAAATTCAACACTTGCACCCCTTGATAGAGACATAAGTCTCACTATTTTTTGTTTAGTTAGCATATGATTAGACGAATATAACACCGACTAATTTATTCAACTAGTATGGACTTCTTCAATTTGGATTTTGTTTTTAAGAAAATGACATATAATAAAAAAAAAATTAATTTTTTGCATCCATAGTTGTCAAAGTTGCAATTTAAGTATTTATCAAAATGTATAGAATTAATATAATTGTAAAATTTTTTTTGCAATATCTATAAAATTGTAAACTTGTAAAATCGTACATATAAATACATAAATCTACCTAAATATTGCACCTAGACAACTTTGAAACCATTTTAATTATGAAAAAGCATATAAAATTATAAACTTATAGAATTGTACGATTAACTTGTGATTTCACACCATGGTTGCATTAATTCAATAAAAAGTAATTGGGAAAAAAAAACCTAAGCATCAGGTAAAATTTTAAACTCAAAACTTGTTGTTTCTCCTAAATCAAACTAAATTAAGGATTTACTAGTCTTTATATCTAGTCGTTTGCAAATTAATGGATCATTCATTTTTTTAAAGCATGTACATGTTGAGTATTTTGAACTTGCAATGTCTTTGTATCTTTTAAAGTTTACAAAGGGAGTTTTCATAATACGTCATTTAATTTTTAAACTAGTGCATGAGGTTTTTATTTTTATTTATAATCACATTTTATTATGTTGATGCAATAGTCAATTTTTTTATGTCTCAAAGAAAAAAAAATGTAGGCTTAACAAGTCCACATCAACTAAATAAATGAGTTGATATATATACATATATATATATATAATCTAATCATTTGCCAATTGAGTGAAAATAGTAGAACCTACCATTTCTATCAAGGGGTATAAGGGTTAACTTTTAGGAAAAAAAAATTTGTGATATCTTTGTATTATCTCAAATCTATAACAGGTGTCTACATAATTTATCAAAGGGTATATGTGTTGAATTTCTTATCTTTGCCATCTAAAATTTATATGGAGTGTCTTTGTAATCTATCACAAGTATTGGATTTTTCAAATTTGGGGTGTTTCCCTAAAAATTCAAATTTTTCAGGGTGTCTTTGTAATTTACCTTATTAAATTTGCTAAAGTAGGAGATATTATGTACATTTAGTGGCTATTTGTTAGGTTGCACAAAAACTCCACCATGCCTCAAGATTACCTTTAGTTAGACTGATGTGCCTCATCCTTACAAGTGTACCAATTTGTGAATACTTGCGAATGAAGGATTAAAAAATGAAGAAAAGTCACCTATCAAAGATAAACTTAAGAGGAAGATTGAAAAGGGTCTTTAAAAACCTTATTCAAAAGACGAGCCTCTAAATGAAGAGGATGTAACTAATGCCTAGGGCTATAATTTTAAGATAGACACAGCAAAGGATCCTTACGCTAAATTCACTAGAAAATATTCATGGAGACACTATTGCGCCTACAACTTCCAATCTCCAACTGACTAATAGCGTCTTCTTGGATCTGGATCCAATCTTCAATAAGATAGATGTTGGTAATGGTTACATATTATTTGAGAACTTCATAACTTTAGAGAATCAAAGATATGGTGATGAGTGAAAGAAGGAGATGTGGTTTCCAAGAAGTTTGATTTGATATACACGATGAAGACACTCTACACCAAGCAATAAGCATCACTATAATTATCGAGTCAATGAGTCCAACAGGAAGGTGTGGTTTGTTTATACAAAGATGGACATAGGGGATTGTAGATATAAACTCCATGCATGTCAAAAGATGGATGTTGTACAGGTGACTAATAGCTCCTTCATGGATTTGATTCCGATCTTCGATAAGATGGATGTTGGTGATAGTTAACTATTATTTGAGAACTTCATAACTTTACAGAATCAAAGATATGGTGATGAGTTGAAGAAGGGGAGGTGGTTTTCAAGAAGTTTGATTTGATATACACGATAAAGACACTCCACTCTAAGCATCACTATGATTATCGAGTTAATGAGCTCAATAGGAAGGTGAGGTTTGTTGTTTGTATAGAGATGGACATGGGGGGTTATAAATGGAAACTTCGTGCATGTCAAAAGCGCATGATCATTGATTTTGTGATTACAATAGTTGAGAGTTTGCACACGTGTCTTAAAAAGGTATTCAACTAAGACCATCCACACTTGAATTCAAGCTTCATGAATTGATATTTTTAGGGTCAAGTGAGAAATGAACTCGATATAGAGATCTCTATGCTCAAACAGTCTATCCTAAAAAATTCAATTATCTAATGTCAAGGAGACGAGTGTGGGATAGGAAAAAAAAAAAACAGTTGAAACTATTCATTATGATTAGGACAAGTCATACAATGAATTGCCAATCTTGAACAATATAATCTAGGTATATAGATGTTTCGGTAAGGTTGACCAACTAATAAATCTTCTAACCTCATTCACTTTGTGTTTCTTTTACTATCAAAAGACTTTTGAGTAGGGCAACATATTTAGCATGGCTATACATATTTCTGTATCGCACTACCGATTATTACAAGCAAAAAAAAAAAAAAAAAAAAAAGCAATGCTATGGTCCTTTTACAGGTCTAGGCTTGAAATCGGTTTCTTTATATTACTTTGTTTTGCCACCATATTTTTCTTCCACAAGATAGCCAATGGTGATTTGTAGCATTCGCAATTAAATCTCATCCAGATTGTTACCTATGCTCTTGCCTGGTATCGAGATGCCTCAGACTAGCAAACACCTAATAGGTATGGAGTATTCTCAATTTATGTATGTTATATGTGTTTGTTGTGTTTTGATAATTGTATTCTTTGTCAATTTTCCAGGGACCTTATACACTTAGCATCATTGAGGTGTTACTAGCATATTGTCAGGAAGGGTTCGATCTTTGGCTCACATACGTTCCATTGATCTGTATTAGATAAAGTCACCTAACAATTTAGTAGATCTAGTGGATCCCATTGGTTGTCATACCATGCCCTGTCTCCACTAGATCAATCTTTGAGGAAAGACTGACGAAGACTAGGCTAAGAGGCATACATTTTAAATTTGATAGAGGTAAGAGCGACGCCTAAAACTTGTTCAACTTGATTAAGATGATACATTTTCAGATGTTGTCGGTCCTTGGTTCTTTCCCTTGTAGCAAAGTATGACCAAACAATACACAAGCTAAATTAGAGCAATCCTTAAGGCATGGTAAGTTGTGTAAGCCGTATCATATCTTCTATCATTGTGCCACAAGCACGCTAATATAGTTTACCTGTTTTTCCTCATATGTAGATGCATTTCAATGCATTAAGGTTACCGACACTAGAGTTGTGTAAGTAGGGTAAATTATGCAGGTTAACCTATTTAACCAACTTAAAAAGTAGGTTGTGGTAGAAGGTTTAACCCACTTTACTATGTAGGCTATTTTGGCTCACTCACATAACCTGCAAGCTAAAGCAAACTGACCACTTGCAAGTTCGATTGACCTGTGAACCCATACAAAATTTTTTTCTTTTAATATGAGCAAACTAATGTAAGTTTAAAAAAGAAAACAAAAACAAAAAGTGAGTGATGGTAAATAACTATATATAAGTACTACATTAAAAAATCAATTAAATTAAAAGAATATGAAAGTGAAAGTGTAACAGATTAATGTTAAACAATAATTTTTTATCTGATTTTATCATATATGTAAATAGTTTTTTTTTTAATTTTGATTGAAAATAACATTTATATTTAATATGATTACGTTGTAAAATTAAAATTTCGCCCAAAAATAAAATTAGTAGGTTGGTAGATTAGCTCATCAACCTGCATGGGGTGGGGCAGGACAAGCTGAAATCTTATTACCTGCTTTATGATGCAAGCTAGCCAGCATAACCTCACGAGCTAAAGTGGGGATAGGTCAAGTTTGCCTACTTAGCTCGCTTGTACAATTCTAGTTGACACTTTGCAAGGGACGTAAGCTATCGCATTTGCTAGGAGGCATCTTCGTTAAGGCTATAGATGTACCACATTATTGACTCAAACATCAATAGTAGCAGCCAAAGATGCCTCTACCCCTTGTTGCTAGAGGGAGGGATCGGGGCTATCGGCAAGAGCTAGCACATGATTAGTCAAACGCGCCTCCTCTTGATGTTCTAACTTCTCTTTAATTCTCACCATCTCACATGCCTTTCCATCACACATACGATCAATCCTCAAATTTTGTCATGTTCTATATAATTTATTACACCTTATGTCGACCATTGTAGGTTATTACAGGCACTCCACCCACACCAATGAGGCTTGGACATCCAAGGTCGTTAACTATTAGGGAAGGTGTTACACAAACTAATCCCCAACATATTTCTTAAGATGAGTCATCGTTTTATGCCTATCCTCCTCTTGTTGCAATAGGTCCTAGTAAATCTTCCCAGATTAGAGATATCTATGGCTTATATGGGGAGTACACTATTATTGGTTACGTCGAACATGATTTATCCCACTTAATAGATCAATAAAAATGTCACTAAATTATAAAATCATTGGCAATCTTCAACCTATTTAAGTTTCCTTATTTTACCATTTAGCTGGCCAGGGACGAGAAAGTCTCTCTTTTAATGCTTGTAGGTCATATGTAATATTAAAGGTCATGTGGTGTGATATAATGCTCCACATGGCACACTTAGTTTAATTTAGGTATACTTTAAGTCATGCTATAAAAGCATTCCACGGCTAGCCCCTTAACCAGGTTCTAATGCTAAAATTGCACTTTTGGAATTGAAATTGGGTCATAAACCTATGTAAGTTCTTTATTTATTTATTTATTATTTTTTTTTTTTTTTTTTGCTTTAGTCAAGGCTTAAGACAAGCAAATGCTTAAAGCACACAAAACTTCATCTTTAGTGATAAACATTATTTATTATCATTTGGTATACTTTAAGTCTTGCTATAAGAGCATTCCACGGCTAGGCTCTTAACCAGGTTCTAATGCCAAAATTGCACTTTTGGAATTGAAATTGGGTCACAAACCTACGTAAGATTTTTTTTTTTTTTCCCGCTTTAATCAAGGCTTAAGTCAAGCAAATGCTTAAAGCACACAAAACTTCATCTTTAGTGATAAACATTATTTATTATCATTTTTTTTTATTTTACATATAAGAAGGAATATTAGGAGGCAGCCTTCCCTAGGCTACTTCAAAAGTAGTAACCTCTACTCCATCATGATAAAAGACTAACTTGTAAACATATCCCTTTAACCATTAAAGTAGCCAATCCATCACAAAACTCGGGAAGGCCTGCAAGCGCCTTTTCTCGCCCGTTCTTTCTTTTTCCAGCATTTTCTATTTACCTTTTTTTATATATTTTTATAATTTTATATCATTTAACACAACACTATTTTATCAGATTATTGAAGATGAATAGAAGCTGACACGTTCCTTCATTGACACTTACGAATAGAACACGTGCACAAAACGCCAAAACAGAAATCACAAACATGCAAAATAACGAAAATTTGAAAAACAAATGTATGTTAACCTAAATATTTTTCCTAAATTACTTACCCGATAATTAAGCAGTTTTCCACTCCGCAAATTTTCCCGTGTTTAAATCAATGGAAAGGGTAAGTACACAGTATGAGAGTTGCTCTAGGAATTAACAAGAGTTTCTTCATAATACGGGGGAACAGGAGCTACTAACTACGAAACATGTATTAAAACAAAAATGCAGAATAATCATTGGTAGTCCCAAATTAAATCAGCATACTAACGCATCCTGTATTTTAAGGCACCAATGAGCATCAACTTCCTCAGTCGGCCAGCCCACAAAGTCCGATGATGGCCATTTTGTAGCTTCCACAACATCTGGAATATATAATTTCCCAAAGAGCAAAGTCTAATTTTCCTCCCCGGAAATGCACCAAAAGGACAAGGTCCTGTTACAGTGCTTGCAAAGGTCTCCACAAGCATGATTCTTGGATATTTTGACATCATACCTAAGATGTTGGTGAGAGCTGTCTGATTTAAGTGAACTTAACAATGGAATATAGAAGAGACGGTTCCTAACCTACACCTTCCAGAGGTGATCGGTATAAGTTAAGAACCCAGCCGGCTTATCGCTATCAATATAATTTCCCTAGCCTGCTATAAGATTGAGTGGGCAGAACCACGTCTGATGGGGAAAATACTAGAAATCAGAAGATAAAACAAGTTCGGAGATCTCAGCGGTTACCACCAGCATTCACGAATATTAAACGGACTATTCCACCAGAGTTCCAGTTTCAGATTTCCAAAGGTACATTCATGAAAAGACCTTTTTAGCGCGAAATGTATAGTTTGACATATAGTTTCCTTTAAAAAGGAATTTGATACACTTTCATTAGTGAATCAACTCCCATTGGCAACAGTGGACCCAGAGGCATAGCCCTTCATGAGTGCAGAAATCGCAGCATCAAACTCCTCCTCTAAATCCAACTCTTCCTGCCAATGCCTTCGTTTCATGGCAGCCACCTTTTCCTCATGTTCCTTTGTCAACTTGTCACGCTTCACCAAAAATTCTTCAATTTCCGCATCCTGTGACTGGATGAACTTCTCAATTTCAGCTAACCTACAGACCAAAAGGACACAGGGACACAGGGTCAGACAACAAAAATACAGCAGCACACAACATGCCATTTGCAGCACCGAAAGAATCCAGAACCTGCACCTCTTATCCTCAGCATCGCAAGGGTTCGAATTAGCTTGCTTCACCTTCTCTCTCTTCTCCTGCTGTTGCAGCTCAAACTCCTCTTCTTTTTCAGCTGTTTTTTCATGTATGAGCTCTATCTGATTCTTAAAAAATTGCTCTTGATAATCCATCTGGTAAGTATGCCACAAAGCCAATATTAGAAGAGGAAAGGAACAGAAATCATCCTAGTTAAACCATAAAAATGACATTATACAAGGCAGTCAATCATAAGAGATCCTTAAAATTTACTGTGAAAAGAGTTAAGACATTAAACAAGATTGCTCCACAAAAAATTAACAGGAAAGTGACAGAATCTTGTCACAGGCAGAGGTAGAACAACAATACGTTCATCTCCATCCAAAAGAGCAATCAGTGATAGTTGAGAAGATCCCTTATGCATTAGCAAAAAGCAGGACATTTAAGTACCACATTAAGCTAAACATCTCAAGCATCCACTGGCTTGTCTGCACTTATCAAAGAGCAAATAAAAATGATGCCAATATATGATGGTCATTAACTTAAAATAGGGCAAAACAGGCCACCAACAAGCACTGAAACGTATCATCCAATCCCTATCAAAACAGGCTGTAACTCTTAACTTAAAAGGGGGACAGAGAATACACACCATCAGAACCAAGTTCCATTTATAAGATAGCATGCAATGGTTATATATTCTGACTTAATGATGATTGTGGCAGCAATCATGAAATAGTAGAATTAGGAGTTTCATCACAGGCAAGAAAAGAGAAAACAATAATCAGCATTGATGGAGCAAGTCCAGCAGCAGGCTTCCATATGGTAGGCTGGTAAAATTGCATGAGTTGAATGGTTAAATTAAAAATTTCATGCCGAAATTACTCACTAGTACAAGAACCTGACCATTTGCATGTCAACCGGTTACACAAGTTTTTCTGTAAATCATACCTCTTCTTGTTTTGCTCATGATGAACTCTGGTTCTCTGTCGCACAATTCTATTTTCCTCCTGTGATTTGCGATATTTTTCACTTAATATAACAAGAGACTCTTCAAGTACTAGTTTCTGCCTCTGCTCCTTATTAGCCTTCTTTTTATACCAGTTCAGATATTGATTGTCCTCATTCATCTGCCGAAGCTGGCTATAAACCATCTCATGGTGTGACCTCATTTCAAATTTTAGCCTGGATTTACCTGATATACAGAAATAAGACAAATGTTCAATGATGCATGCCAGAAAAATAGTAATAGCCATACTATCAAGTCAAAGCACACAAATTTAGTGCTCTAGGATTGCATGTCTTTGCGCAAGAGAGAGAAAATGACCCTGAGAATGTTGATTAAAATTGTCCAAGTCTTCTTTGCGGGCCATGAAACCATAAAGCTGTCGCTTGCCACCATAATGGAAAAGCTTTGGCCTATTAAGTTCCCATGCATTCCTATCAGTTCCTTGCTCCAGAAAATGCTTGTGCAAACGTTCAGCCTCATAATATCCCGTAGGTGAGCTCTCAAAAATTAGAACACTTATGCCACGATGTCCTTGAGGGCCATAGGAATGACGAGCTCTTACAGCAGAATAGTTAGGGAAAGAGTCCAGCAATTCTTGGTTCCCCATGCCAATCCACTACATTCAGATAAACAAGTTAATATTGCACTAGAAACTAAAGTAAGACAATCATTTAAAGTACTACCAGTAAATCCCAGTAACCTAAGAAATTGAATGCAGGAAAACAGGAAAACAGTTTTCATGCTCTACAAGCTGCAAGCATTTACTCTTCAGAATATACCTATACCTTGTCATTGTCATCCTTTTCCAATCTCGTATTCATGACCATAACCATTGGAGGCCAGACTATTTCATAGTCCCTCTCCTCATCCTTCAGACCTTTCCATTTACCGAAAGATTCATAAGGAATCATTTGAGCTCCTCTAATTTTTAGCTCTGCTTCCAAGACCTCAGCAAATTCTCGATGAAGTGGAACCCTCTTTGCTCCGATGGTTCTGGCATGGGTCATGAGGGGAAGCAGACCACGATACCAATCAATGGCACCAGGTCCACCTCGACATGCAGGACAATGCCATTGTCTTTCTAGCTCGTTTATCTCATCGTTAGTCAAAGATGCAAGTATATCAAAGAATTTCTTGAACCACCTGCTTTTCTTGCGGTCTTCGTGGGACATTTGACCAACATCTGAGTCAAAATCATCACTCATTAAATCGTCATCAGAGTCATCAACAATATCAGAGTCATCATCTTCAATATTTTCATCATCCCCATCCTTATCAGCCTCATTATCATCTTCAGCATTCAGGTTGAGGATGATGCACCTCCAGCCTGATTAGCAGTTGAAATCTTAGACTGAGAAGACCCATTTCGAGCTTGCCAATTCCATCCATGCTCAAGAGGTGCAGGAATCACAGGCTGTGGAGTCCTGTAAATTTGCTCAGGTGCCCTATTCAATGGCGTATGCCTTGCGACCCCTCTGCCTACAGGTCTTCTGGTATCCGCAGTTTGTGTTGCCCAATTATTGGCAGGAGCCCTTGCAGAACCACCAGCATTACGAGAACCTTGCCTCTGACTCATATCTGGATGACCCGCCCATGTCCTCCAGGATTTCCCTGCTCCACTTCCAGCTTTGCTTTTTGATTTCTTACCATAAACCTCCCATTCACCACCATCATCCTGGGCATCCAAGTTTACAGCTGCTATACCCTGACTAACCTGCTGAACATCTGTACCTGTGGCAGATGAACTTCCATTCCCACTCCTGGAACCCATCCTCTCAAAAAATCCTAATTAAAAGACAGTTTCACAAGGAAACATGAAAATCAGTGACCAATTAAAAGCAAGAAATTCAAGAGACCAAACAATGCACCATAAATGGATTAAAAGCCCTTATATATTGATTAATGAATAGAAAGAAACAAAAGAATCCCAGTTCTACTGCATCAGAACCTTTTTTTTTTTTTTCCCGGCATTATAAAAATAATTGGGTAAATTGCATGGACATCCCTCCAAATATTTTAAAATTGCATGGAACCCCATGTTTTCAATAAGTAAGCACCTGGACCCCCTAGATTGAATTCAATTACTGACGTGGAAAAAATAAATAATTAATTAAATGAAAAATATTTAGTTTCCCAATTTCTATTATTTAGAGTTTTTACACTAAAAAACATGAAAAACACAAAAAAAAAAAAAAAGAAGAAAAAACTCTTTCACACAATTCTTCTGATTCTATTCAGATTTTTTTCTAGTAAAAGGTTTTTTTAAAAAGATGTTGTTTATTATTATTATTTCATGCTTTAGCCCTTTGCCATTGGCCATGGCAAGTGCAATTGCGTTTGGCTTACTTTCTTCCAGCCATGCATAGACTAAAAGGATCTCGTGAGGTGTATACTAGCATTGATGTCATTTTTATATGTTTTTTAGTACAAAAGTTTTAAATAATAAGAAATTGGGAAACTAAAAATTTAAGCATTTAATTTATCTATTTATACTTTCCACGTAAGCAAATAAATATAATTCAGAGAGTCTTAGGTGCTGACTTGTTAAAAACATGGGGGTCGTGTAATTTTGAAAGCATTTTAGGGGTGTCCATACAATTTACCCAAAATAATTCCATATAGCTTACACATGATTTGGCAAGAACTGGACCCAAAACAACTTATGCCAAAATGCTTTCCTTGAGGAATTTTCTATAAATAGCACTAGTAAGGAGGCATATGCTAGTGCTTATCTGTTTGTATGTCATCATCTGTTGAGTTGATAAAACAATCAGATTTAGATGGGTATTAAGCTGTTTGGGAATATAAATAATTAAATAACAAAAAAAAAAAACAGAAAACAAAAAAGACCCCAAAAAATTAGAGGGAATTCGAGAAATTCTCTTCTTTCTTTAGAAGTTATACATATAAAAAAGAAAAAACACATAATCATGGGAACATGAATTTATGAAAAATTTAATGAGCATATTAGTTTAATGGTCTATCAGTTACCAAAACATTTATATTATCTAGGCCCAAAACCCAAATAACAAATTATCAACCAAAACTCGTTTTACAACAAGAACACTAGCAATATCTTCTTTCTATCAATATTTTCCAACGATCCGACATTCCAAATGCTTTCAAATCCCCTCTCTTTTTATTCCAAACAACCTCAAAATCCGATTCTTTACAGCATTAAATGTAGGCAACCACTTCTTTACCATAGCCTCAGATAATAATAATAATTCCTTTTACCGTCCCATCAATGGAACATCGAGACAATCATCACATCACGATAAGATTTAATGTAATAAATGATTTCAACGTACAGTATCGTATAAAACAATGAAAAAAAAATTATAACAGATAATAATAAAAATTAAATCGAAGGAACCTGACTGGCATATCCATTACAACGAACACACAAAAAAGTCTCAAGAGTGAAACCCAACAAACACATACGAGGTAAAAAAAAAATCAACAACCTTAATAAAAAGCGAAGGCTACAAGCAATAGAAATGATGAGTGAATTCAGAGAGAGAAAAGAGTTACCGACGAATCGCCGCAAAGATCGCGCCGAGACAGATCAAAAGAGGGAGTGAGTGTACGGTCAACGGGAGTTTCAAGGAGAGAGTAAGAGAGGCACACTAGAGTGCGGAAAGAGAAAGACTCAGAGGAGATGCTTAATGTGTGACAGTAGCCAAATAGAAAGTATAAGCGGACTTGAAAGAGGTTTATGAAATTTAGCATATAAAAAAAATCATTTCTTTTCCTGCCTATATTATGTAGTCTTTTCCACGTACGAAGCAAGTAGTCGAGCCAGTGGGACTTGGCCTTGTATTTATTTATTGTATATCGCAGTTTATTTATTTATTTATTTTTTTGGCCAATATATCGCAGTTTATTAAATGACATTAATCTCACATGGGAAGGAGTGAGAGGAAAAGGATTAATAGTTGCGTGTGTTTTCTTTTTTCTTATATTTAGATGTATATTTTTAAAAGTAGAAATTGTAAATAGACAATTTCAGTTTCAAATTCTGTTTTGAGAAGATAATCTAATTGCTCATTTACATTCATTCACTCCTTTTCACTATCTCTTTGTAGTGAAAATTTTTATTTTATTAACTTGAGAACCAGATAAATAGATTAGAAAATCGATCTTTTTGCAACGATTGGCTAATACATGCTTATGTTGTGTTACAATTAAGAAATCCAGATTTATAAAGTTGTATGGGCACTAAGTATGAGAGTTTTGTTACTTGTTAGTTGTTCCTATTGGTATTAGATTTTATTACAACAATTTATCGTTAGTCAAAATTATAAGAGTCTTAGGTAGATTTTGTTTATACAATATTTCATGGTAACTGAATTGGACAAAAATAATTATACCAAAACTGGTTTACAAAATATATTTGAGATTAAATAAAACTTTTTGCATGGAACATCGTAAAATTTAAAATTTTTATCTTTTATATTTCATGGTATAAAAATATTGGAATCAAACAAAAATAAAATCTTAAATAAAAATTTTATCATATATCTAACATTAAACAAAAAATTATATTGTTGATTATTTCTTATACCGTACTGTTTCTGTTTATTCAATCCAATTTTTTCAATTAAATACTGATTTACTAGGAGATACAAGCCTAAATTGAAATGAAATGAAATACTTCCAATGGAAGTAGTTGTTGGGAAAAGCAAACACCTTGTTGAAAGGGGGCCGCCGCTATTGACTGAATTATTAAGGGGGTGAGTCGTATGAGCAAGGAAAGTCCCATGGAATCTCCTGACCACCCAAGCTAAGTTTCGGATAAAGGAAATGTTTTTAAATCCAGTGACAACGACATTAAATAATGCACAAGAAAAGTTTTTCTATTGGAAATACAGGGTACGTCACGTTGGTAATAAAAAAGTTAATTGGCATTTTCTTAAGATTATTAAAATGTCGATCTCTCTCTTGAAAAATTTTAAAGCGCCTCTTCTATGGACTTTATTAACATTCTCTACATGGAGAAAAATGATTTTTCAAAATTAAAAAAATATATATTTTTTTTATTTTTTCTTTATTGTTTTCTAGACCTAGCATCATCAAGGCTCAATTTTAAAGCACTCCAGCCATAGATTAAAGGCCACAATACAATCAAAAGGTCCCGCACAAGAATTTAATTTCTCTTTGGAAAATTAACACGTCTAATTGTAAAAGACATTGAATTTCATAAAAAGGATACTATAGTCTCATATAAAGATGCAAATTAAAAATAAAAATAACCTTAAAAAAGAAAATAAAAAAAATATATAGAAACTTACTTATTTTAAATATCCAGTTTTATCTCCAATCTTCAAACCCCAGTATATATTGGATTGGATGGTGTCTAGTGACAAGCATTGACTTGGACGAACATAGAACTGTAAACACAAAACTTTTTATCATTCTTTCTCTAATTTCTATATGGAACGTCCGGGGAAAAAGAAAATAATATTATTAATTTAAAAAAATTATAAAAATGTTACTTGAATACAAATAAACCCCGTAAGTTAATCTCGTCTGTGGAAGAAACGAGATTGCATTAGTTTTAAATTCTCTCTTCCTTCTTTCTTTGTTCTCTCTCTCAAACTAAAATGCCTCTTTTCCTCTAAAAATATATGCCCCTTACAATATCCCCCTCCTCTTTCCCAAAACACACTAACACATCCATGTATTTATGAAACCGCATCATATATTTATGAATCCACATTTCATAGCGTTGGAAAGGAAATAAACCCAAGAAAAAAAGGATATTGGGAACCAAAAGTATGGAAAGGAGAAAAGAAATCGAAACCGAAACCGAAACCGAAGAGACCATGTATGAATCGATTTTGGTTGCCTTACTCCCACCAAAATCACCTAAACAACAACCAAAACCAAAAGCATCACCACCGTTTCCACCGCAATCATTCTATATACACGTAATTTGAAACCACAAACACTAGGTAAGATCATGTTCACGGACACCGAAACTTGTTTGTTGAAATGATAAGGTTTTATTATCTAAAAATGAAATTATTTTCATTCTTGTAGTATTGTTATAATTTTTTTAAAAAATATAAATAATATTTTCCTTTTCCCGAAGGTAAAAAAAAATGAAATGAAGATAAGGACCTTTTTTCCTCCTTATTGTTAAAAGAGTAAGCCCCGTGTTACCCCATGTTACGCTTGACTTTTCATGTCAAAAAAAAAAAAAAAAAAAAAAAAGCCTAAAGCTTGATAGTTTTTTTTTTATATATATTTTATGTTGTTGGGCGATTACTCTCTTTACCCATAACAAACCATTTTCAATAATATTATTTTCTCTCCCTCCATTCTCCTTTTTTATTGTTTATAACAAAAACCATTTTATATTTTTTTAATTTCGCACAGGTAACCCAAGTGCGCTATCCGCTATTTATTATTATTTGAATAACATCTATGCATGATTGAAGGTTTAGTTTCTTTATATGTCCAAAAAAACCCCATGACAGTGGCATACATATATATATATATATATATTTATATTTAACACCAAATATAATTTTCGTGTTGCCTGTAATACTGGAAAAACCTTGGCAAGTTTATTTGCTTTTTGATAAAATATGAAGGTGCACGGTGCGATGTGGTGACATCTTTTAACCTGCAAATGATAACACAATTCAGTGATTCACAGCTGCAGTATCCTGTTAAAAATTTTATTTTTGGCAAAATAGTTGGGGATCCATGGGGTTGATCTTCTTATAATTTGATGTTTTTTTTAATGGAATTTCTGATATCCTTTAATGTATATCAGGTTAATAATTTAATTATTAATTTAAGTATAATAATTAATATATTAAATATTTATTATTTTTTAATATTTAAGTTTTTTTATTATAGTTTCTTCTTACATCTTACAGTATTAGCGTCATGCTATTCTCGTTTTCTTTCTCTATTCACCTTTGATAGTCATGCTTAATGATTATTTTTCTTTTAAACAAGATCTATTGATTTACTTTTTTCGTTTTTTTAAAATAAAATACAAAGTGGTCCCATCTTATTAAAGAATTATTAGAGGATCTTTGTCTCCGGATCATTTATACAGAACCTTATATAAAAAATCTTGTTTTTTTAGGGTTCTAGGTCATCTGCGATGAGGAAAAAAAAGAAAATAACTCCTCAACTTATTTTCACCTTATTTATTTTATTCCTTCTTTGGTCAAGTATTGCGACTGCACTTTCACTTTTGCAAGCCAGCTTCGGCTAGCGATGCGGACATTTTTGGGTGTGTTGAGACGGTGTTTCCATTTGTATTTGTATTTATATATTTTTTAAATAATATATATATAAATATATCAGATTTATATTTATATTTTATCTATATTTAATTTATTAAATTTTTTAATAAAAATTATAATTTTTTTATTTATATGTAATTTTTATAATAATTTATTAACAAAATTTAAAAAAAACTTGTAATATACCAACAAATAAACAATCAATTATTTATTTTTTATTTAATTCATTTGCTCAATTTCTTTGTCCAGGCATGGGGTTTAACTTTTTTTTTTTTTTAATTTTTCACACGTAGCCGTTGCATTGTAGAACTCCGCATTGCCTTTCCATTTTTTTTAAAATTCAGTTCTCCAATTAATAATGTATTTACGGTTATTTTTAATTTTTTAATTTATTTTTGCATAATTTTGTAAATTATTATTTGGACTAATATCACTTTGAAAAAAACTAGTATTATTTAAAAGATGCATAAGATCCATAAAATCTTAAAAAGTTACAAAGGTCTTCATAACTTTATTTTCATTCATTTAAGGGTAAAACATACTTAGAATATTGATGTTTTTTTCATCTTTTCATGTTATCTTTTAAAATTTAGTTACATGTGTTTTGGCATAATATATATCAATACACACACACACTATCATGTTAATATACATGCTAGTGGAAAAAAGGAGGGAAAAATCAAGGCCCCTTCTCTCTCTATGCCTAACTCCACTTCTATCTTATATCCTAAAATTTCAACTTCAAATCTCTAACCTTAATGTATGAATGATGATAATCGTTGTTCTTAATTTAGGTTGTCTTTTATCTCTCTATAAGCAGACATTCCAATGGTTGAGTTTCACTCCCGACCTAATCTAGCAGTCTAGGACTAGACTTAGCCCATACAGACGAGTTTAATCATGATGAGACCTACATGAGTCTAATCAAGTCCATATAAAGAAGGAAAAAATTAAATAGCAAGCCCTTTAAATGGAGTTGCCTAAGGCAACTTAGGTCCTTGTGCTTGCAGCCATTATCTTTTGCTTGCTCCCTACTATTTGCGGCAACTTTAACTTTAATTGCTGCCATCAACAGTTCAAAGAAAGAAAAGAAAAGGACACGTACTAGTACTGTGGTGCAACTGTAAATTGAGGGAAAAAAACGAACATTACATTTAACAAATTAATACACAAATTTCTTTTAAAAATTAAACTAATATATCCCTTAAAAAATAAAATATTAATTTCTAATAAATTAATTAGTATAAAAACCCCAAAATGTATCAAAACTTAACTACAAACACAAAAGTTATTCATTAAAAGCATGGGCTTGACAAATCAATTAATTAACATGATAGAGAGCCTAATACAAAATTTGTCGGAGCATCCTAACCTGTAGAATCTCCAGGAGGTCCTAAAAATACCACATAAGAATCTTAAGGACCTTTTTTTTTTTAAAGAAATCTATCATTTTATCCCTAAGATCCTTCATACAAGGTTTTATACGACTTCTTATAATTTTATGGGTCTCATAAAATAATAAAAATTCCACACAACACCATAAAAAAAAAATCTACTAGAGGAACCGATTCTTATAAGAGGACTGCTTCTTCCATTAGGAATTGGGGTCATCCCATAAAGACCGAAGTAGAGGTTCTTGCCCCATTGAAATTGTTGCCAAGGAGCGACAGCTGGGGATGCTCTTAGCTCACGGGATGAGAGTTTTACCCCTCAAAGAGTTCGATGCTCGACTATTCCTCTAAGCATCGTTTATTATTAATCTGAATGGCGAGCCAGCCTTATCTTCTCTGATTTTTCAGGTCTATTCTGAGGTCCATATTCTCATAGGGAACACTATTTCAACTTTACCATGATTCCCCATATGTTAAGGAGGTTCAACTCTTCTAACTAGTTTTGGCCTGCCTTTGCCTCATTAGGAAAGTGGCATCAACTTCCAACCAGCTTGTTCACTGAAGGCTAGACCCGCCTTCTGAGATAACCCAATCCACGAATAAACCCTCTATTGATGCCACTCATAACATTATTTGCCCAAGTTAAACACTCCCATAGGATCCTCAATTCTCGGATCGTGATATTCTCCCCTACTTAAATTCATGACGTCTTCGTCCTGAGGCAAGACTGCTACTACCACTACCCACTCAAGTTCTCAACGTCTTCTCCACACCTGTTGTTAACACACCCAAGATCATCTTTAGGACTTTGGGCTTCCACAGGCTTCCTGTAGCCCTTACCCATTCCTCTGTCCCCTGAGATTCCCCTCTTGTTAAATTGCCCAACAATCAGGTTTGGCCATAAGATCTTGCTTCAATCCCAACTCGCGACATAGCTACCATTTGGCAATGATGTCCTTCTCTGGTGGCCACTCCACTTGAGCTTCATCCACACGAGCTGAATTGACAATAAGATTAGGGTAAACTCTTGTCTCCATGACTCGTGACACATCTGCCTTCCAGCAACGATGTCCTCTCTCTGGTGGCGGCTCCATCTGAGCTTCACTCACACAAATCGCATCGACAACAAGAACTACCCACTCATAAAGCACTCGGGGTAGAATCTAAGCGTACTGATAGAGCTAGGAACTTCCGCTCTTATACCAATTGTCACGAGACTAAAGTTTCACCCTCAAAGAGTTCTTGTGCAGCGCTCGACCATCCCTCCAAGCATTGTTTGTTGTTAATCTGGATGGCAAGCTAGCTTTATCTTTTTTGATTTTCCAGGTCTGTTCCGAACCCCACATTTTGATAAGGAGTACCATCTCGGCTTTGCCATGATCCCCCATATGTTTAGGAGGTTCAACTGTTCTAACTTGTTTTGGCCTGCTTTAGCCTCATCAGGAGATTAGCATCAACTTTCAACTAGTTTGTTCATAGGAGGCTAGACCCGCCTTCAGAGGTAACCCAATCCACGAACAAACCCTTTACTCGTGCCACTCAGAACATTATTTGCCCAAGTTAAACACTCCCACAATATTCTCAACTGTCGGACTATGACATTTGTCAAGGGATGGATGTTTAACCCTTCAAAGAGTTCCCGTATGGCTTTCGACTATCCTTTCAAGCATCGCTTATTGTTAATCTAGATGGCAAACTAGCCTTGTCTTCTCTGATTTTCCAAGTCTGTTCCGAGCCCCACATTCTCATAGAGAGCACCATCTCGACTTTGCTGTGATCCTCCATATGTTTAGGAGGTTCAACTATTCCAACTAGTTTTGGCTTGCCTTAGTTTCTTTAGGAGAGTGACATCAACTCCCAACCAGTTTATTCACAGGAGGCTAGACCCACCTTCAGAGGTAACCCAATCTACGAACAAACCCTTTACTGATGCCACTCATAAAATTATTTGCCAGAGTTAAACACTCCTACAAGATCCTTAACTTTCGAACTGTGACATTTGTTACGAGATACAAGATTCACTCCTTAGAGAGTTTCCATGCAGTGCTCGACCATTCCTCCAAGCATCGTTTGTTGTTAATCTGGATGGCAAGCCAGCCTTATCTTCTTTGATTTTCCAGGTCTATTTTGAGTCCCAAATTCTCATAGGAGGTACCATCTTGACTTTGCTACGATCCTCTATATGTTTAGGAGGTTCAACTATTCCAGTTGGTCTTAGCCTGCTTTGGCCTCATCAGGAGAGTGGCATCAACTTCCAATAAGTTTATTCACAGGAGGCTACACCCGCCTTCAGAGGTAACACAATCAACAAACAAACCCTCTACTGATGCCGCTCATAACATTATTTGCCTCTGTTAAACACTCTCATAAGATCCTCAACTCTCGGACCGTGACATTTGTTAAGGAACGAAAGTTTCACCCCTTAAAGAGTTCCCATGCGGTACTAGGCCATCCCTCGAAGTATCATTCGTTTTTAATCTGGATGGCGAGTCAGCCTTATCTTCTCTGATTTTTCAGGTTTGTTCCGAGCCCCACATTTTCATAAGGAGAACTATCTCAACTTTGCCACGATCTCCCATATATTTAGGAGGTTCAACTATTCCAATTGGTTTCAGCCCGTCTTGGCCTCATCGAGAGAGTGGCATCGACTCCCAACCAGTTTGTTTATAGGAGCTAAACCCGCCATCATAGGTAACCCAATCCACGAACAAACCCTCTACTGATGCCACTCATAACATTATTTGCCTAAGTTAAATACTCCTACAAGATCCTCAACTCTCGGACCGTGACATCTATCAAGAGACGGATGTTTTACCCCTCAAAGAGTTTGACGCTCGACCATTCCTCCAAGCATCGTTTGTTGTTAATCAAGATGGTGAGCTAGCCTTATGTTCTCTTATTTTCTAGGTTTGTTCCGAGCCCCACATTTTTATGAGGAACACCATCTCGGCTTTGCCACAATCCCCCATATATTTAAGAGGTTCAACTATTCTAACTGGTTTCGGCTTACCTTGGCCTGATCAAAAGAGTAGTATCAACTCCCAACCAGTTTGTTCACGGGAGGCTAGCCCCGCCTTCAGAGGTAACTCAATCCACGAACAAACCCTTTACTGATGCCACTCATAACATTATTTGCCCAAGTTAAATATTCCCACAAGATCCTCAACTTTAGATCCTCAGCTTTCGGACTGTGACATTCTCCTCCACTTAAATTTATAACGTTATTGTCATGAGGCAAGTCTACTATGCCACCACCCACTCAACTTCTCAACCTCTTCTCCACATTTGTTGTCAACACACCAAAGATCATTTCCAGGACTTCGGGCTTCCAAAGATTTCCTTTCGCCGTCACCTATTCCTCCTTCCCCTGATATCGTCTCCTGTTGAGTTTCCCAACAATCGGGTTTGAGCATAAGATCTTGCTTCAATCCCATCTTGCAATACAGCTACCCATTAGCAACGATGTCCTTCTCTAGTGGCCGCTCCACTTGAGCTTCATCCACATGAGTTGAATTGACAACAAGATTAGGGTAAACTCTTGTCTCCATGACTCGTGACATAGCTGCCTTCTGGCAACGATGTCTTCTTTTTAGTAGCTGCTCCATTTGAGCTTCACCCACACGAACCGCATCGACAACAAGAACTACCCACTCATAAACCACTATGAGTAGAATCTAAGCGGATCGATGGAGCTGGGAACTTCCACTCTGATACCAATTGTTACGGGACGGATGTTTCACCCCTTGAAGAGTTCCCGTGCGGTGCTCGACCATCCCTCCAAGTATTGTTTGTTGTTAATTTGAATTGTCACAGTCCGAGATTTGAGGATATTGTGGGAGTGTTTAACTTGAGCAAATAATGTTTTTAGTGGCATCAGTTCAGAGTTTATTCGTACATTGGCTTACCTTTGAAGGCGAGTCTAGCCTCCCATGAATAAACTGGTTAGGAGTTGATGCCGCTCTCCTAATGAGGCCAAGGTAGGCCGAAACCAGTTGGAATAGTTGAACCTCCTAAATATATGCGGGATTGTGGCAAAGCTGATATGGTGCTTCTTATGAGAATGTGGAGTTCGGTAAATAGACTTAGGAAATCAGAGAAGATAAGACTGGCTCGCCATATAGATTAACAGTAAACGATGCTTGAAGGGATGGTCGAGTGCCATATGAGAACTCTTTGAGGAGTGAAACTCTCATCCCATGACACTTAGTGTATATATTTCACAAAATGACAAATTTGACTTTTAGGTACCGTAATATAGCTAAAACTTAAACTATTAGGTACTAACTATGACATATCTGCATTGATATGTAAATATCAAATCCACACCTAGACACAATCATAAACAGGTTTAAATGGATTAAATCTATTGATTATATAAAGTTTTACTCACACATAATCCTTTCTAACGTACATTGTCATATATAAATTGATGAATTGACTACTAAATTGCTTATTATGTCCTCCTAAGATTGACAAATGACAAATATGAGGGTACACACACAAACACAATATAACATTGGTATTAAAAGTTTTCAAGACTTGGCAATTTTAATGTTGCTAGAGTAACATCATTTATTTCACATTGATGGGGTAACAATTAGCCTTTGATCCTGTGAAGGCTCTCTCAACAATTAGTTTATTGACTGCTTGTGTTGTATGGAATGCATCCCAAAATACATATTCATCTCTCCTTAAGCATGGGAATTCCAAGGGCAGACAGGTTATTTGTCCTTAATTCCTTCCAATTCCACAACACCCCTATCAACAACACCAAAGCTTACATAATTACCACACACATATTTGTCAAACTTTTGCACATACTAGTGGATTATGTATCTGTATCATCGTCTCATCTAATTAAGCTATATGTAATCTTATATTTATACATAAAAATAAATAATGATATGATAATTTTTATGTGACAATTGTTAAAAATAATGAAAACACCTCCACTTAATCTTTTAAGTAACCTCTTTATCTCACTTGCAGTTGTTATAATCTCCATTTTTTTTTTATGTTTTTAATTTATTTGAATAATATATTTCTTTAAAATTTAAAGACAACTAGTGTCTTAAACATTTATGTTATAGACTAATAATTGTCATTTATGGAACCTAGATTAAAGATGCAGATCAATCCATATTTTTTATATCTATAGAATCCAGTCTTGTGATAATTTTTTATTTCAGCAAGAATTAGAGATATCAAATTGGTATTTATTTCCTTTAGACATTGATAACATGTGTAATTATTTATCCAATAACCTATCATTAATCAAAATTACAAGAGCCTTGAATAGTATTTGGTTATACAATTTTTTATGATACCAAACTAGATAAAAATAATTGTACCAAGTCTGATTTACAAAATGTATTTGAGATTGAACAAAATTCTTTTTTATGAAATATAATAAAACTTAAAAATTTTTGTCTTTTATATTTCATAATATAAAAATATTTAAATCAAATAAAAATAAAATCTCTTAATAAAAATTTTATCATATATCATTCGGTTGTATGCATACTAAACATGAAACAATATCCAATTCTTATAACTAAATATATCCTCATAGGAGCTTATTGATTTATTTGATTTATTAGGAGATACAAGCCTAAATAGAAATGAAATCAAGTACGTCCGATGGAAGTATTTATTGGGAAAAGCAAAACCCTGTTGAATGGGTTGGGAGTCATCGGTATTGAATAAATATAAAAGCGACGGGTGGGATGGAGTCATTTCGGAGCATGGAGCTAGCAAAGTCCCTTGGAATCTCTTGACCAACCAAATAAAATTAAAGAGTGTACTAGAAAAAAATTTTCTATTCCAATCAAAGAGCTCGGTCCTAATAAAAAATGTTAATTAGCATTTTCTTAAGATTATTAAAATGTCGATTTCTTTTTAAATTTTAAAGTGTCTGTTTGTCGAAAGAATATTTGAATTTAATTTATGGACTTTTATTAACATTCTCTACATGGAGAAAATGATTTTTCAAAAATTTAAAAAAATATTTGATTTATTTTTCTTTATTGTTATGTAGGCCTAGCAGTTAGCACTATGAAGGCTCAATTTTTAAGTACTCCGCCCAGAGATTAAGGGCCACGACACAATCAAAAGGTCCCGCACAAGAATTTTAATTTCTCTTAGGAAAATAAACAAAAACCCCATGGCAATGGCATATATATTATATATATTTATATATATATAACACCAAATATAATCTTCATGTTGCCTGTAATACTGGGAAAACCTTGACAAGCTTATTTGCTATTTGATAACTACGATACGATGTGGTGACATCTTTTAACCTGCAAATGATAACACAATTCGCAGCTGCAGTCCCGTGTTAAAAAGTTTATTTTTGGTAAAATTGGTGGGGACCCATGGGGTTAATCTTCTTGTAATTTTATGTTATTTTTTTTATGGAAACTTCTTGTATCTTTAACATATATTCTGTTAATAATTTAATTTTTAATTTAAATATAATAATTGATAATTGATATGTTAAATATTTAATATTTTTTAATATTTAAGCTTTTTTATTATAATTTCTTCTTATGTCTTACAATATTAATGTCATGCTATTCTCGTTTTTCTTTCTCTCTCTATTGACCTTTGATAGTCATGCTTAATGATTATTTTTCTTTTAAACTAGATTTATTGGTTTACTTTTTATCTTCTTTTTTTTTTTTTTTTTTCCAAATTAAAATTCAAAGTGGTCCATCTTATATCCCGTCCCCGTCCCCGTCCCCGTCCCCGTCAATGTGGAATTCTATTTAAAAACCTTATTTTCTGTCTTTAATGCGGAATCCTATTTAAAGAACTTTTTTTTCTAATGTCCTACTTGCGGTAAAGGTGTTAAAATTTTTTTAGATACTCTGCCTTGGAAAAAAAACAAAGTCCTTAATTTATTTTTACCTTATTTTATTCCTTTTTGGGTCAAAATTGGCGGCTGCACTTGGCCTTTTCCATTTCAGCTTCAGCTAGCAACGTTCATATTTTTGTTTGTTGTCTGTTTTTTAAATTCATTTGCTCAATTTCTTTGCCCAAGCTTAGATTTGTTTATTTGTTTATTTATTTATTTTTTCATGTTTAGCCGTTGTATTGCAGAACCACACATTGCTTTTCCATATTTTCTTTTAAATTCAGTTCTTCAATAAATAATGTATTTACAGTTATTTTTCATTTTCATTTAATTTAGTCTTGCATAATTTTGTAAATTATTATTTGCATTAATATCACCTAGAAAAAACATAGAGTATTATTTAAAAGATACATAAAACTTTCAAAATATTAAAAAGTTATGAAGGATCTCATCTAAAGAGCTTATGAATAAAGTTACGATGTTCTTAAAAAATAAATATTCTTCGAAATTGATATGGTGCCCTAAAAATCTTAAGAGTTGTTTATACTCTTATTAACGTTATTATATTATAAAGGTCTTGATGATTTTATTTTCAGTTATTTAAGGGTAAATCATAGTTAAAATATTGATGTTTTTTCACTTTTTCATTTTATCTTTTAAATTTTAGTTACATGTGTTTTGGGATAAGGAAAGAAAAACATATGACCATGTTAATATACATGTTAATGGAAAAAAGAAAAAAAAAAAAAAAGACCCCTTTTCTTTATATGCCTACCTCTATTCCTGTCTCATATCCTAAAATTTCAACTTCAAATCTCTAATCTAGAGATGGATATAGAACCATTAAATGAGAGGGTCAAACTTACTTTGTTATAAATATTAACATCATATATTTTCAATCTTATTTAAACATATCATAACAAATAAGTTTCTTCAGAATGGGGTCGGGGTACGTCCCGGCAGTCTAACCTTAATGTATAAATGATGATAATCATTGCTCTTAATTTAGGTTGCCTTTTATCTCTTACATGTAGACATTTCCACGATTGAGTTTCACTCGTGACCCAATCTAGCAGTGTAGGACCTGGACTTAGCTCGTAGGGGTAGGTTTAAACGTCAATTGGGTCCATATTTAAAAAAAAAAATTAAAAAGTAGGCACTTTAAATAGGGTTGCCAAAGGCAACTTAGGTCCTTATGCGTGCAAACACGGGCCATTATCTTCTGCTTGCTCGTTGCCACTTTCTGCAACTTTAACTTTAATTGCTGTCATCAGCAGCTTCAATGAAAAGAAAAGCACATGTACTGGTACTATAGTACAATTGTAGATTGGAAAAAAAAAAAAAAATCAAACATTACATTTAAGGTGTTTGTATATTTTGTTTTTCATGATATCTGTATCATATTTTTTATATTAATATCTAATTTATTTGATTAATTTATAAAATTTTTTTTTATTATTATCTATTTTTTACAAGCATTCCGTTTGAAAAGGATAAAAATAAAACCAAAACATCAGAAAGATGACGAAACAAAATAACCCAATTTTTAATGAATTAATACACAACTTTTTTCTAAAACTTAAAATAATATATCACTTAAAAAATATTAATTTTTAATAAATTAATTAATAAATAAACACCAAAATCCATCAAATGTAAACTACCGACACAAAAGTTATTCGTTAAAAGCATAGGCTTGACAAATCAATTAATTGATATGATAGAGAGCCGAACACAAAAAATTATTAGTGTATATAATTCACACAATGACAAATTTGACTTTTAGATACAACAGTATAGCTAAAAGTTAAAAATTAATAGCCAAAAATTAGCTACCAATTTATGAAATATATGCACTGTTCTGTAAATACTAAATCCACAACCGAACACAATCACAAACAAGTTTAAATGGATTTAATCCATTGATTATATAAAGTTTTACTCACACATAACCATTTCTAACGTACATTGTTGTATTTAAATGGACGAATTGAGTAGTAAATTGCTTGTTATGTCCTCCCAAGATCGACATTGGTATTAAAAGTTTTCAAGACTTGGCAATTTTAATGTATGCTAGAGTAGCATCATTTGCTTCACATTGATGGGGTAACAATCGGCCGTTGATCCTGTGTAGGCTCTCTCAGCAATTAGTTTATTAACTGCTTGTGTTGGGTGGAATGCATCCCAAAATACATATTCATCTCTCTTTAAGCATGGAAATTCCAAGGGCAGACAAGTTATTTGTCCTTGATTCCTTCCGATTCCACAACATCCCCTATCAACAACACTAAATCCTGCATAATTACCACAAACATATTTGTCAAACTTTTGTATGTACCAATGGATTACGCATCTGTGTTGTCGTCTCATCTAATTAAGCTAGGTGTAATCTTATATTTATACATAAAAATAGATAATGATATGACAATTTTTATGTGATAATTGTTAAAAACAATGAAAACACCTCCACTTAATCTTTTAAGTAACCTCATAACCTCCTTTTTTTTTTTTTAGTTTTTAATTTATATGATTAATATATTTCTTAAAAATTTAAGACAACTAATGTCTTAGACATTTGTGCCATAGACTAATAGTTGGCAAAGCAAGGTAAAAAAAGGTGTATAGAAGAGTTATTTTATATAGTAGATATAGAGTAAGGGCTTTTTTGACTTGTCATTTTGGTATTGACATACTGTTTTTTATAGTGTAAGTATAAATTTATAACTAAATGTTGAAAAAACAAAGATGATAGAAAATATAAACAAATAAAAGAGCAAATGCATTTGCAGATTGGAGATAAAGAAAAGATAGAAATAAATGGAATAAATGGGCATTGTGATAACTACTTATTTATGTATTTATAATCCTTGATATTATCGCAATTGTTTGAATTATTAGATTTTATTTGTATTTTATCTTTATATGATATGTATCAGCACATATCTTATCTATTTGATTTGTTTATGAGTAAAAATATTTATTTTTTAATAAATATCTATTTAAAAATGATAAAAATGAGATGTCAAAATATGGAAAAAATTAGAAACAAACAAAGCGATATAAAAAACTCACCATAAACAGAGGCATGGTTGATTATGTCATTGAAAACCCCGAAAGTGTTGCCATATACGAAGACTGATGAAGGATAGTAATATTTGTTCAATTGATCAACCAAGGATGTTAGTCGCACATTGAATAAATCAACCATGTCATTAACAGAACTCACGCACCCTTGCGTTGATGAATCCCCATCGGCTATTTGATTTGGCATGCAACCCAGAGGCCCAATACCAGCTAGCAAGAACTTTCTTAATCCTTGATTGCGTAAAGTCTGCAAAATACACAGTTTTTGAGAGACACAAATAAAATAATAATATATCTTACGAAAAAAAATTGAGCAACATATTTTTTGAGTTTTAACAATCTTACAAAAATAGAACTTCCATTAAGTACCTTGGATTTTTCTATCTATTTTAGACACGTATTAGTTTTCCTTAATATGCACAATTTTTTTTTTCAACTCCGTTTCTTACTTTAAATTTAATTTATACATTTTATTGTAATAGATTAATTAATATTATTTTTTAAATATATTATGTAAATAAATATATTCAATATTATCTTTTTATTAAATTAATTGTTGCGGATCAATCTGGAACTGATACATGCATGTATGCATTTGAAAACTTGAAATTCTATCTTTATAAGAGTTTGAAAATGTTGAGAATTTAAATTGAAAAATGGTTGGAATTAAGATAGAAAAGTCGTTAAATGTTAAAAGACTAAATAGTAAACTTTTCTATATTTATTATTATTATATATATATATATAAATATTCCATTTTATAAATATACAGCAGGATCACATTTTTGAAGTCTTGCAATAGATAGACCAAAAAAAAATTAATAATAATAAATAAATGGTCTTGCAATAGGGTGAAAAAGGGAAAAAATAATTCTCTTACCAAAATATATCTTGTGTAGTTTTGGATGAGAAGATCAGCAAAGACAGTAGGATTATAAATGAAGCTAGTGGGATATAGTGAAGGCTTAAAATAGTTGTTGAGATAATCATTGTTGCCAAGATTCATCACCACTAGTGACTTTGCCAGATATTGTGTCATTGCATTCTCATCCATTTGATTTTTCAATCTTCCTAGTATGATCTTGAAATTCTCCACTTGTTGATATAGGCTAAAACGATCTCCCTAAAGTTAGATTAATCCATAAATCAATACAAAGGGATAGGATGGGATATCCCAAAAGAAGGTTATTCCATATGCAATAAGAAATTAATTTGAAAAGTAAACATAAATCAATGGGTTATTGGTATTACTAGATGCCTTCCCGAAATGTCAAGAATTCCTGCAGCAGCGGATGCAAAATTGACTCCATTCAAAAGGGTTTCGTCATCCATGAATATTGTATCTGAATAAGCTGGAAGGAAGGGAAGACCTAGCAATTCTCCTGAGACAAGAAGGTCAAACAGTAGCATCATCTTCACTGAATCCATCAGAACATTTTTTAGCTATATTGTTGATTACATCAAGAAGTCATGACATTGATAAATTGATTTATGCAGATTTTCTAAACTTCCAAAACATATCTTTTAACTTTCTAAGACTTTCGAAGATATATTATCTTCCTATAACTTTCAAAAGCATGCCCGTATCTTCTAAATTTTGCCAAACGTAAGAAAATTTAATCCTATAATGCCTTTTGACCAAATCCTTAGCCATTATCCTATTGCAATAATTCTTTTATTAAGAAGAATAATATCAATGCTAAGAGAAAGGTCCTAATGCTATCAACATATCACATGGAATGGTTAGTAGCAAATGGGTGGTAGCCCAATTTTAACATGTGAGTAGTTCTTTACTAAAGCTTTCAACTCTATGGTTCAAAAGACTAGTAAATAGCAATAATTTTGGACATTAGATATTTGTTTTTTCATATTTGTTTTGAATGAGTATATTCAGATAAAGACTCTAATTTTTACATGCATAAACTACTCATAGTTTAGTATAGCCTTCTCCTACTGCTCTTTCTGAAGAGGAGGACGGGTCATCTTCTAGATCCATAGTCACCAAAGAAAAGAAGAGGATGGAGAGGAAGAGAAGAAGATCCAAGTGAAGGATCTGAGAAAGAATTTGAATCCAAAACTAAAAGCCCCCAAACACAAATTCAAGTGTAGCCGAAAGATACTTCTTCCCCGAACAAGTCATTTGGGAAATAGTTCTTTTTAATTACTTAAAGATATTTAAAGAACGGAAGGAAAGTATTTGAAAATGTTTTCGTGAAAAAAAGGAAGTTACTTAGTACAATTGCAATGATCTAATAACACATTATAGAACTTACCAAAGTTTTGTTTTTCTCTTTTGATGCTTTTAAGAAATGGAATGAAGCAAATTGTCGTTTTTTACGTTGAGGTCTGCAATCCACCTCTACAATTTATCCTTGGGATAATGTCTAGAAAATTTCGAGCAATCAAACTGATGCTTTGTTTATACCTAATTTGATAAATTTAACTCTTTCACAAACTATTCGAATGCTAGCATACAAAATGTGGATATGTTCACATCACTAGAAGAAGCTTACAAAATTGATATTCTTAATTTGAAACAGAAACCTCTTAAACTGGGATTAGTGAGTTTACATATAGATGGCTTGATCATCAATGAAAAGGCGGCAATGGGTGTGTCATCTGAGATCATAATGGAGAATGGCTTTTTCGCTTCACACATAAAAGGCTTTTCTTGTATTGAAATTAATTGTGATTCAGTTGTTGTTGTTACTCTTGTTTTACGTATCAATAATCCAAAATTAAGATTTTACAATGTAATTATTGCTTGCTCGAACAAGCTTTTGCAAAACTTCAGGTAAACTTATCCTAAGGGAATTGAATATAGTGGACGCCATGGCCAAAATATGCTCACCAAATTGAGCTAACGGTTGTGCGGTTGATAGAACCCCTTGACTGGGATGTTGGGATATTGAAATAAGATCTTCCTAGTTATGAAATGTGTAGGATTGTGAAAAAGACTATTTTCTATAATGTTGGCATTTCATTTGTCTAGCACATTAGAAGCAGTTAAGCTGCTTCATATTGTTTTTTGTTTGCTGCATTGCTTCTAATGCATCTTGTACGTGTTTTTGTTTAATGTTACAAGATGTTGCCTTGAAAAAAAAAAAATGAAAAGAGAAAATACCCCAAGGGTCTACTAGGAATGGTGTATCATATGAGTCCCATACTTTACATATGACCCTGGAGCAAAGATTACTAGACAACATCTAATGAGATGACTTGGAGAGAATGATAGGAAGAGGGATTGGACAGTTCACGTTTCAAATATACAAGTGACAGATGAGGAAATTTAGGGGTTCTTTATGCGTTAACCTTATAGTTTTTGAGCAATAAAACATGATATTCACCCGATTTACTGATTTGATCTTGTAAGCGAAATTCATCCTATAGAATGTTGTTTTACTGTCTTTCTTTAAAAGTTGCAAATAAAGAGAAGTGACTAAGTATTTATAGATACTTGAAGTTGATACCAATTGTCATTTTATATTAGTAATTGATGAATGAAATGGGGTAAACTCATTTCACACTTATTTTAAGTGAGCTTGCTATGAGTTCGGGTCGGTAGCCGTTCTCATGTATATAGGCCTAACTAAAAAAGCCTAAATGGGGATAAATGAATCTAATTATCCTTATTTCAAAACTCACTAAGTTAAATCTTTCCAAGCCATTTCAATATATAAAATAAATATGTTGGATCCTAGCACTTAACCCACAAGACCGATCCATATAAATAATAAACACGTTATATATATAACTGTAAGGTCCTCTGCAATGTTTTTAAAAATTTTTACATTGGTCATGCCTTTATGTCATTCAATAGAGTTACTTAATAAATTCCCCGCAATTAAGCAAAACTTTTTATCAAGTTTAGGATTCAGACATCAAGCTTGAATCATTTCACTAAATGAGCTCTACTTTGAATTTGAATATGATTTGTTTAGTAATCGAGCTCGAGTGGAGTTATTATTATGCCTAGTCGAACTTTTACCAAGTTTAAAATCTAAGTTCAAACTCAATTAAGTTAAATAGCTTGTTTTCTATTATTTTTTAACATAATATATAAGAGCTACAAAATATATATACACTATATTTAATGAAAATTAGTTTTTGTTGTTTTAATTATATATTTATGTATAATATATCATAAATATAAAACTCATAAATCTATTAACAACCTTATTAACTAGCTTGTTCATAAGCCTACTTACAACCTTGTTCATGAGTCTAAATAAGCCTATTCACGAACTTAAATTAAAACTCAAGGTCAACCTATTTAAATAAACAAACTTTATTTTAAGCTCGAGCTTGACTCATTAAATATTGAACTTGATCTAAATTAAACTGAGCTTAAATCAAGTGGAGCTTAGATAGCTTGCAACCACTTCAACTTGTTTGTAGCCTTATAGACAACCCTTTTCAGGTTGAAAGTTATTTAAATATTTATAATAGCCATTTTCTTTCACTCTACATGATATCATCTTAAGGATTGAAAACATATGGTAAAGTTTAAGAAACTCATCTAGCCTATTTTTATTTTCTAAATTTCCAAATTAATAGTAAAAAAGGTTAATGTCATATCTCAAGTTTTCTAAAATGGGAGATTAATTACCCAAAATTCGATTTAATTATCTTAATACATAATTAAATTATATGTCCTCACAGACACTGCATTAATTAGTTTAGCTAGCACCACCATCATGCTAGCTTTTTTGGCCAATGCTTAATGGACATGTGTCCCTGACTCACACAATGATTTCAATGTCTAACAAATTGCAAATTAAATAAATAAGAAACAAAAAAAATTCTCCCTCTCTTTCTCTTACTCTTTAATAATAAAATTTCTATTTGCCATCATCTTTGCCAGTTGGTCATCTTCTATTTCATTAATTTGCATGCATATAAGAGAATTTTATAGACTGAACAAATTACCACAATTGTGGCTAAAGCTATAAATAACTTTGCTTTGAGTGTTGGGGGTGATGGGAAGGTGGTTTCTTGTTGTAATTAGTAGTTCAAGGTTCAATGGGGGCTATAATTGATAGATCGGCAGAGGTTCTGATAGGTCTCATGTGAGGCTAGTTTGCATCGTCAAAGTTCCAAATAGTAGTAACGCGATGGAAGAAGATGTCGCTCAATTGAAGAAGTCGAAACTTGTTCTTTGATTTATGTAATTTAAAATGAATTGAAGCGAAAGTTTGTTCTTTTTCTTATTTCTTAAATAAATTAAGACTGATTGGGAAATATATATATATGTGTGTGTGTGTGTGTGTGTACACACACAAAAGATTGATTGAAACTTCAATTTTCTTCAATTTTATGTTAGATTAAGGAACAGATAAGAGAGAAGACTTTTGTTCATGGAGATCTTCCTGAGAGAAAAAGTTTTGGATTGCAGTTCCTTAAAGAATTTCTTTTTAAAATTCCCACATATCTTTGTTTCTTTATAGATTATACACAAAATTTGTCTTATTTTCTCAATTTAAAGTTTGAATTCCGCTAAAGGGGAAACCGAAATGTTAGCTTCATTTTTCTTTTAATTTTCATGTTCATCACATTTTTTTGTTAATCTTGTTTATTTGTTAGTTTTACCAATTTATTTGTTAATGTTTGTGAAAAATGCAATTAAAATTGTCCACAATCCTAGCGTAAAAGATATGGCTGCCCATTTTTCCCTTCTCTTTCTCCTTCCCTCTCTTTCTTTCATTTTTTTTCTACTTTATCCACTTTTAATTCCATTGATTTCTTTGCCTTTCATGATCTTTCTCTCTTCCCTATCATTTATCCACTCCCCCTCTCATATAGAATTAGCTAGCAAGTTTTGCATTCAGGTTTGGTTCCATTTTTTTTCATTTTTTATATCTAGATATTTGCTCTTATATTAAAATTTCATAATGATTTCTAGAAAAATTGCTAAAAGGCCTTTTTTTTTTTTTTTTTAAATATGGGCCCTGGCATGTGTCATTCAACCATTAGATAAAGATATCAAGTTACCGACAAAGGCAAATGGAGTTAGCAGAGGTAGCCATAGCGTACATTTGAAGTTTGGGCATTAAATTAAGTTTAGGTAGGTAATTTCATAATTGGCTAAACTTGAGGTAATAAATTTGATATTATCCCTCTATATTTCAAAACTATTTTATTATATTATTATGATGTCTTATTTTTCTTTATGTTCTTTACCACTTATTATAACCGACAACACTAAAATGGAAAAATTTGATGAAAATAAAGAGGATCAATATAGAGATATCAACCAACACTTAGTAATCTCATTGGCACGAATACAAGTCTCTCCTAAAAATGTTGATGATTTAACTCAATCTGGTTCAAGGGCAAACTGAATTGAATCATATTTAAAATGGTTTGAACCACCTTAAGAGATACATAGGATTATGAATCGAACCGCTTTAGATACAGCTTAATTTCTTTTTTTCAAAAAATATATTAAGAAGTGGTTCAGTTCAACTTTGTTTCGTTCGATTTGATAAACGGTCCTGTGTGCCATGAAGATGATATATATCTTTATGTATATTGTTTGGACTATGTTTAGATGTGACACTTTGTTTCCATTATAATATTTCATTTAAGAAATTGTCCTTTTTCGAGAATGGAACTGAATTAGGTTTGATTTTCCTCAATGGCATGATGACTGAGTGGTAATTTTATTTATGATAATTTTCTTTTCGTGAACAAAATGCCAAATTACGACTTGAAATACCCCATCAACTCCACTTCAATGATAGAAAATAAAAATTTCCTTGTTTTGACATGTTTAGTGTGCTAGTGGGGCATGATGCGGCGGTTGTAGAAGGCCAAAATATAAGGACGACAAAGTAAAACAAACAAATTTAGTGGAACCTTCAAAAACGAAAATAACACGCATATGGAGTGGATATAACGTGATATTGACGGAAAAACACCACAACAACAAAATTATAGTACCACATCAAATATTAAGGGATGAAAAATTTGCATGGGCTTCCAATTGAAGGAATGTTCTAAGCACTAAGAAAAATAAATAAATAAAATCGTGTAATTTTTTGTTGAAATAATTTTAAAGTGCATGGATATAAACAAGTTATACTCTTTTGAACTATGTACTATATTAATATTCTAGACAAAAGACAAAACTCAGAAAGATATGTTTGGGATTAAAATCCTTGATCATAAGTAGATCTCGGTATAAGCCAGGTTTAACTCATGACTTGGTATCAGTAGATATCACTTGTTTGTCCGGATAGGTCGTATGGGTCATGATCTGTCAATTGACCTATCATGTTGTGGGTTTTGGCTTATTCAAGCCTACAATCCGAGCAACCCATTGAGTTGGATAGGTTGTCCTTAAAAAGAAAAAGAAAAAGAAAAATAGAAAAAAAAAAGAGGAAAAGCAAAAGAAAAAAAATGTGGAAAAAATATAAATAGAAAAGAAAATGTTTAAAGTACTCTTTGGATAGTGAAAATTTATAATTATTCACAATATTAAATGTGTTTTTATTGTTAATAATATAAGTAATAAATATGGTCAAGAAATTGTCTCATTGGGTTTTTATATACATATAATCAAATTAATTTTTTTTTTTAACAATGCGAGACTTTTTATTGTTTTTGTAGGAAATTTTTGTGTGTTGAATGTTTTGTAGTCCCATATTACTAATTTTACAACTACAAGTAGATGTATTTGTATATAAATAAATGTACACGTTCAACAATTCTGTCAATAAATGAGTTACAAAATATTTTTCAACAGCTCTACTGATGGTAATAAGTTAAAAGTTGTTTTTTCTTTTTAATTTTAATTTTTAAAATTTTGTCTTTATTATTTTGAAAATTTTTGTTATATCACTCGATTTTTTTTTTTTTTAAAAGAAATATGTTCTAGTTTTACTGGCCTTGAATCGGCTCGTGAATTGGCGGTAAGCTTGGAACTGATCCGACTTTTCCTATACTGAGCTAGTTTCAGTAGGTTTAGATGGTTTTGGACTGGTTCAGCTCAATACCACGGCCTAATCTTAGGAAGTTAAAAGGAAAAAAATTCTTTGTAAAGTTTGAGGGTCAGACTCACATTAATTAAGACAACAGATACTGCAATTAATTAAAGAAAGAAGGAAAGAAAATACAATTATTCAGTAATTAGGAATGCTGATGTAATTTACCGAGGTAGTCCACAATTGTTCTTCCATTGCAGAATCTGCCAGTAGGACGACCTCCATCAAAGTCGATTCCATAAGGGAAATAATTTGCTTTTGCAAAAGAGCCTATCAGATTGTTGTTATTACCATCATCAAGCAAAGAATCCCCGAACACAAACATGGCTGGTGCCTGAGCTGACCCTATAACCCCATTAATCAAAGCTAGCTTGAACAACAACAGTATTAAATTAATTATCGAGAGAGTCATTGTCGATTTGGACAAGAGCTTGCCCATTTTGTGTGTCTGGGCAGACAAAGATGGCAGGTTTAATTTGGTTTCATATATAATGGTTTTGGTTGAAAGGGAAGGCGATTTTCATATGAACGAAACGGAAAACGCATCTTGGAAAAGACCAAGGATCCATATATTCTTGCCTCTTACCTCCTCAATTTTCTCGACATTTGACATGCAGCCTGCAGTTTGCCATATGTTGTTGCTACTTTTTGAAGGTTAACTATGATTTTTGAACGGGAGCAGTGTATGATGTCATATTATTTTGCTTCTGCCCGAGATTTATGAACCATTTTCACGTGTTGTTTGGTGTTTGCGTTAGTGTTTATCCATGTAAAGGGGCTTAAAAATATACTTGTAGACCTTTTTTTTTTGCTAAATTTGACTAATAATATAAATAAACATAATTATTTAAACTTTAGTACGTATTAAAATCAAATATAGCCTAAAATTCATTTTTTAGAAATTATTCGTTTTTTTTACATGTAACACGACTAATGAAAATTCAACTCTTGTCATAAAATTAAACTTAGAAATGATTTAATTTAGAAATTAGGATTGGAATTAATTAAGTTAGATACCAAATACACAAGATTTCATAAATTGACGCATGATATGGAAGCAAAGTAGTTAATGAAAAAAAATGAAATATAAGGGTTGCAGAAATATTAATCAAGAAAGTTAAATTAAACAAATATTATAATAGATATGCTGAAAAATTCACCAAAGATAGCAAAGAAAAGAATAAAGAAAGGACCTTTCTCTTGAATTTTCCCCCTCGGTTACTTAATTTTTCTCAGAGTGTCAGGTTTAATGGCGGCACTACGTTATCACAATTGCTTCCTATCTTGAGTTAGCTTCCAACCGAGCTTTCATCTTCTTATCAATTTTCAATGGAACAACCGAGAAGTTCTATTTTGAAGCGAATCTATATATCACCCACAGTAATGGTATTATTAATGGACCTGCTCTTTACTCACAACAGAGAAATATAAAAACAAATAAATTCCTATTCAATATAAATCGATAAAGTGTGACAAGAGAGAATTAATTGATAGCCTCAGACCATCGGTGATATTTTTGATGGGCTCATACCACTAATAAAAATAAAGGAATCACATATTTAGAAAATTTTCTTTATTCAAAATATTAATGAGTCTATTCAAAACTCTAACAAAAGAACTATTTATAATAAAGCAATGTCAAATATGAGCCCTCCAATCTAAGCTTAAACTAATGGCTATTATTCAGCCAATTAAAATATAATTAAAGAAAATCTAGATAAATCTAATAAAAATAGATACCCTTACCTATTATATCTATGATAGATAAATTTTGGATAATAAAAGTAAATATAATTTGCAACTAAATATTAAAATCCTCAGGCCATATGGGACAACGACGTTGATGCGAACTCTTACGCTTGTATTTTTGGTCTCCATCATTTCTCCCCAGCTTAGAAAAATTCACCTTTGGTGAATTAAAGCTAATGTATCGCTCATAAAGATTTTGATTAACCTTTTGAAGCTCTAACTCAATAATCCATGTTGCATATGAAAGTGGATGATCTACCCATTTCACAAAAAAGTATCTACCATCTCTCATGATTTGATCATCAATAATATTCTCTACCCTTTCGGTCTTCCCTTTCAATTGTGGAACAAGTGGAACTGGAGGGATTGGAATAGTAGGAAATGTGGTATTCGGCTCATGTGAAGGGTCTGCAGTGTCAATCGGTCATGGTAACATTAAAGATATTACTAATACCCGAATCTGGTGCATGTTCCAAGACATAAGCATTTGCACTAATCTTCTTCAAAACTTTAAAAAGTCCCATGCCTCTAGCTTGTAATTTATTGCAAGAGCCTCATGGAAATTTTTTTGGTCTAATTCGAGTAATCACCAAATCTCCCTCTTGAAATTCTTGATACCTACTATGAACATCTACAGCAGACTTGTATAATTCATTGCTTAAGCTAATTTTCTTTCTTATTTCCACATGTAGGTTATAAATATGGGTAGCAAAAGATTCAGCAGTCTTAGAAGGTCTGGATGTAAGTGGGAGTGGTATGAGATCAATAGGGCATTTGGGTTGATAACTTAGCATAACTTCAAAGGGACTTAATCCAGTAGACCTATTCATTGAACTAGTATAAGCATATTCTGCCATTGGAAGGATGCGACCCCAAGTAGACAAATGGTCACTGACTAGACACTTCAATAAGTCACCTAAACTCCTATTAAGTACTTCGCTTTGACGATTAGTTTGAGGATGAAATGCAGAAGGAAACTATAATTTTGTCCTTCGCATTTTCCATTGTCTTCTAAAAGTAGCTAACAAATTTGACATCCCCATCTGACGATAAGGTTTTAGGTAACTCATGTAACCTAACTACCTCATTAAAGAATAACTCAGCCATGTGAGAAGCATATGTAGTCCTATTATAAGGTATGAAGTGTGCCATCTTAGAAAAACGATCAACTACCACAAAGACTGGATCATGCTTCCTAAATGTCATAGGTAAGTCTAACACAAAGTCTATGCTAATGTCCTGCCAAAGAGAATGTGGAACAAGCAATGGTGAGTAGACCTCTATTTTGCTTCCTATGCTTAGAAAGTTGATAGGTACAACACTGCTTCACTATTCCAGCCACATCTCTCTTAATGCTAGGCTAATAAAACCTCTCCTTAACTATAACTATGGTTTTATCTCTCGCAAAGTGACCAGTTACACCATCAGTGTGCAATTCCTAAATAAAAAAGTCTCTTAAGAAAGTTTTTGGAATACATAATCTATTACCCTTAAATAAGTAACCATCCTTAAGAACATAGTCAACATGAAGCCCTAATTAACCATTAGACAATGCCTCATGGATCTTCCCAAAATTAGGACAAATCACATATTACTCTTTCACCTTTTCAAATCCAATAACCTCAATAGATAAAGTACCTAATAATAAGTGCATGCAACTGAGAGCATCAACAGGTTTATTCTTAACTCTAGCTTTATCTTTCAAAACAAATGTGTACTCTTGTAAAAATTGAACCCATTTTACATGTCTAATTCCAAGTTTCTTTTGTGAATTTATATACCTAAGAGCTTGGTGATCACTATACAACACAAATTCATTAGGCAACAAATAATGCCTCCAATGTTTCAAAGCTTACATTATTGCATAAGATTCTTTATCACAGATTGAGTACCTTTGTTTTGCCTCATTCAATTTCTCATTAAAGAAAGCTACAGCATGTCCCTCTTGACTAAGCACTCCACATATTCCTATGTTAGATGCATCATAAGTAACCTCAAACACTTTAGAAAAATCAAGTAACTTAAGCACAGGTGCTTCAGTCATCCTCATCTTAATTTCTATGAATGCTTTAGATACACTTTTAGTCTAAGTAAATTCCCCTTTCTTAATGCAGTTTGTAACTGAGGCCATAATGGTGCTAAAACCTCTAATAAATCTCCTATAAAAAGTGGCAAGTCCATGAAAACTCCTAACATCATGAATACTCTTTGGTTCGGGCCACTCGACAAATTGCCTTAACTTTCTCTGGGTCTGCTCTTAATCCCTCTACCAACACAACAAAACCAAGAAAAATTACTTGAGCAGTTAAGAAGGCATACTTTTTCAAATTCACATAAAGTTCTTCACATCTAAGTGTTTCAAATAATCTCCTTAAATGTGATAAAAGTTCTTCCTCTGTGTTACTACAAACTAAAATATCATCAAAATACACCACAAGAAACTTTCCTATGAATGGTCTCAATACTTGTGTCATCACTCTCATGAAAGTCGAGGGGGAATGGTCAACCCAGGGGGCATAACCAACCACTCATAAAGACCTTCTTTTGTCTTAAATGTTGTTTTCTACTCATCATCTGGTCTTATCCTAATTTGATGGTATCCACTCCTAAGGTCAATTTTGGAGAACCACTTAGATCCTAAAAGCAAATCTGACATGTCATCTAACATAGGGATTGGGAATCTATACTTGATAGTGATATTGTTGATAGCTCTAGAATCTATACGCATTCTCCAATGTCCATTTTTTTTAAGCGTAAGCAGTTCAAGCACAGCAATGGACTAAGAATCTCTTTAATAAATCCTTTCTACAATAGACCATCTACTTGTCTCTTTAACTCTTCATGCTTGGTAGGATTCATCTTACAGTGTGGTAAATTAGGTAAGGTCATTCCAGAGACTAAATCTATAACGTATTGTATGCCGTGCATGGGTGGTAATCTATTAGGAAGCTCCTTTGGGGTAAGGTCCTTAAATTCTTCGAGTAAAGGTTTCACTTCTATAGGTAAGTCCGACTCTGGCTCAAGGATGTACTTCGCTACTTCCTTAACCACTAAAGCATACAATGTGCTTTCCTTAGACTCCTCTACTTCCTTAACTACTTAGAACATGGAGGGGTTTCTTAGAATTTACACTAGATGTCCCTTTATTGGTACTGATCTTAAGTTCTTTAGGTAATGAAGGAATAAGCTTAATTTTCCTCCCATTGTGCATGAACACATATGCATTAGATCTCCCATAATGAATCACATCTAAGTCGTACAATCCAGGTCTCCCTAAAACAACATGAGTGATATCCATAAGCACTACGTCACACAAAATTTGGTCTGAATAGGTAGCAAAGTGTAAAGGAACTAAACACCTCTGTGTGACAGGTAATGTGGTCTTATTTACCCAAGCTACCTTATATGAATGAGGGTGTGGTTCAGGCTTAAAACCTACCTTAGACACATCAACCTGTGAAATGATATCCATGCTGTTACCCCTATCAATAATTACCTTACAATTATGACTATTACACTTTATGTAATTGTGAAGGATACTAGTTCTCCTCCAATCATCTTCTTTCCTAAGTTGGGTAATGAGACAACTAAAAACATTTAAATTGCTTTTTTCATTATTCAAGCTTATGTCATCCTCATCACTAGGACTCTCCTTTGGAATATGATATAGTTCCTCACAATCATCATTCTCTACTGGTTCTCCTTCCCCAACATAGAGGTTCCTAGCTGGACACTTGTAAGTAAAATTACCAGGATTATGACACTTATAACACCTCTAGCTAGAACTAGCCTTAAACTTGATACAAAAACGTTTTTACCTTTGGTATTTCTATCCTGAGACACAACAATATTACTGGATTGAGGTTCTACAGGGGCACTTCTATTGGATTTGCTACCTCTTTCACTAAAATTATTACTCTTAGAAATTTGCTCTCTTACGTGATAACTAGACTGCCTATGCGGTCTTAACTAACTTTCAATCTCTAAGCTTGTTGGAAGGTTTGTTCTAGGGTTTCATTATCATGAGGATGAATCTCTCTCCTAATATCCTATCGTAGGCCATCCCTAAACCTAGAAAGTGTCAACTCAGGTGTCTCTTGCTCATCATACCTAATTAAAAGCTCATCAAACCTAGACATATATTCCTCAACAGTTAGATTTCCTTGCTTAAGATTAATGTATTCTTGGTAGAGTGTATCCCTATAGGATAAAGGAATGCATTTCTCCTTGAGCTTAGTTTTCATCTCTATCCAATGCTCTATAGGCGATTGTCTAATCGCAAAAGCTATTGTTCTACATTCATCCAATACAATTTAGCTTGACCTATTAATAGCACCTTAGAAAAACGTTCCCTATGGTCCTCCGGCATCTTATAAAAATCAAAATATTGTTCCATGGCAATTATACAATCTATGAAAATAGCAGGGCTAAGACTCTCATTAAATGTAGGTGCATCTACTTTGATATGCTTAATAATATCATCAACACGACTGTCATAATACGGGCTCTCATAGACATGCTCTATATAGTCATCCTCATGGAAATTCTTATTTGAGATCCTATGATATACTGGGTCAACTCTATCGAAATTTTGCACTCTAGGGTTTTTATACGTGACGCTTAGGAGGTAGGTAATCTTCTAAGTTAAGATTCCTAATCGATTCATCCTAATCATAGGCAACCTAGCAATTTCCAAGACATTTACGTGACCTGTAAGAGTGTCTACATCATGCCTAAGATCATTTAACTTGGTATTAACCTCCTCCATCTTAGACACTAGTTGCTCCAACATCTTAGTAATATTGGTTTCCTTTGTCAAGTCTCCTCTAAAAGTTGTGCCACTATGGGTTTTTCCAGTTTCACACTTTTTTTTTTTTTGGTAAAAGAATAAATTTCTTTGTTTGGTAATGAATAATGAAAGGTTTTTTTTTTTTTTTTCAAAGAAAGAATGCTAAATCTAGGCTCTGATACCAAAATTGACGCAGGACATGGAAGCAAGGTAGTTAATGAAAAGAATGAAATATAAGGGTTACAAAATATTAATAGAGAAAATTAAATTAAATAAAGATTATAATAGATATGTTGAAATATTCACCAAAGATAGCGAAGAAAAGAATAAAGAAAGGACCTTTCTCTTGAATTTTCTCTCCTCAAATATTTCATTTTCCTTAAAGTGTCAGGGTTAATGGCAGCACTACATTAGCATAACTACTTCCTATCTTAAGTTAGCTTCCAACCGAGCTATCATCTTCTTGTCGATTTGCAATGGAACTTCAAAATTTAAACAGCAACCCAAAAGTTCGATTTTGAAGCCAATCTATATATTACCCACGGTAATGATATTATCGATGGACCTACTCTTTACTTACGACAGAGAAAGATAGAAACAAATAAATTCTTGTTCAATATAGATTGATAAAGTGTGACAAGGGGGAGTTAATTGATGGTCTCAAACCACCGGTGAAATTTGTGATGGCCTCATACCATTAATAAAAATAAAGGAATCACGCATGTAGAAAATTTTTTTTATTCAAAATATCAATAAGTCTATTCAAAACCCTAACAAAAGTACTATTTATAATAAAATAATGTCAATATGGCTTTACGATCTAACCTTAATATAATGGCTATTATTCATCTAGTTAAAATATAATTAAAGAAAATCTAGATAAATCTAATAAAACTAGATACTTTACCTATTATATCTATAATAGACAAATTTAGATTAATAAAATAAATATAATCTATAAAAGAGAACCAAGAGAGTGAAAGAAATATTTTATTTCCTGAAGTGCTATGATTTGTGTATTACTCAACTTGAGCGCGAATTTATTATGATTAATAAAAGTGATTGTGAAGTCCTCGTTGGGGCATTTGTTAATCGTAAAGAGTAGGAAGTGGGCTGAAATCCACATTAAATCACGATTAAATTTCTCTATCACTATTTCTTTTATTTCCCATATCATAATTTGCTTTGGTATATCCGCCTATCAAAGCCTATTTTGATCCTTTGCATAAAAAGTAATTTTTTGTGCATTTTAGGTAAAATACTCAATTCAACTCCCCTCTTGACTATTCTATAGTGTATTTTCACGTTTTTATTTGATATCAGAGTATCGTCTCTATCTATTCTGTGTTTAATTACATAGAAAGTAAAGATCATGACATCTAATGCACTAAGATTTCTAAAGGACAAGCTATAAATAGATCACCACTTCTAAGTGGAGGTGACTACCCCTATTGAAAGTGCAGGATGAAAATTTTTCTCAAAGCTCAAAATAGATTAATCTGTAATATCATCGAAAATGGCCTTCAAAAATAAAAGATAAAAAAGAAAAAGATTACAATGAAGAAGACTGGAAGAAATTAGATTTAAATAAAATTGCTATGAAATGCATCTAAAGATGAAATGCATAACAGTGAGTGTACTTGGGAAAAATTTTTCAAACTTGGAAATAAATTCTAAACTTCTGAGGTCATTACCCAATGATTGGGAAGCTAAAAGAACTGCCATAAAAGAAGCACGAAACCTAAGTGCTATAAGCAAGGAAGAACTCCTTAGTTCACCCAAAACAGATGAGCTCATCAAAAAGCAAAGGGAAAAATCGAATAAGAAGGCTATTGCTCTAAAAATCACAAAACATGATTCCAGCGATGATGATGATGATGAAAATGAGGAACTTGTTTTGATGGCTAAGAAGCTTGAAGTTCAAGAGGCTCAGTTTCAAGACAAAGAGAGTAGATGATGATAGTAGCACATCAAGATGCAAGAAGAAAGATTTGATAACTTGCTACAAATGTCATAAACCTAGACACATCTAATAGTACTATCCACTACTCAAGAAAGCCTCAAAAGGACCCAAAAAAGAAGCTCTTATCACCACTTAGTGTGATGATGACTCAAGTGACTTAGATAAGAATGTGTGCTTCATGGCACTAGATGATGAGATAAGTTCTCCATCCTCTTCTTCTTATGATTAATTGTATGCTATGATGATAAAGTATGTAATAAGTTAGTAAAGGTAAAGAAAAAGAACATCATACTTAAATCTTTAATGATGGAAGTAGGAGAAGAGTTAGAAAATTTTCAAACCAAGCATGAAGAGATTAAAATTGAAAAGGAAAAGCTGCACAAACAAATTAATGTTCTAAAATAAAAAAATGATAAGATAGATAATAAGTGTAAGAAGCTTAAAAGTAAAAATGATGAGTTAAGTAAGATTAATGAAAAATTAGCAATTGAAAATGACTTATGTTGGTCCTAAATAATAATCAAGAAGAGGGGTTGAATTGATTATTAATTAAATATTTTGCCCTTTAAAAATTATTCCTCTTCGGTTTAAATATGAGAATAATATAAATAATTAAACAAAATAACAATTAAATGATGAAATTAAAAAGATAAAGATTAGAGAATTAGGCAGTGATTTATAGTGATTCCGCATTGTGCGTCAATCCACTCTTCCAGCTTCGAGATAGGGACCCCGTTATCTACGAGTTTGTTCCACTAAATCTAATAACTTCAAGTTACAAGATTGCACAATCCTCTTTGCTCGTTTCTCACAGCTATCCTCTAACTACAATCGATCTACAGAGTCTAATCATGTAATTAACAAACTAGAAGGCAACAACACGTTCCTTCTATCAACAAGGAAATAACAAAATCAAGATTGCAATAAAGAATAAAAATTGCACTAATCAATCGTATAAGATTATAAGCAGTAGTGATCTCTATTTGCTTCTCGTGGTAAAGAAGGTGTTCTTTTCTTTTATCACAAGGTTTTGCATAACTTTCTGGGTTGGTAAAGTAAGTGTTCTTTTTCTTCCTTCTCTATCTCTCTTTTCTTTTTTCTGTAACACAGTGTATCTTTCAAATATGTCAATATCAGCTTTGTATTTGCGCCCGCGGGGGGGTGGGGGGGGGGTGGGGGGGGTGTGTGGTGTGTGGGGGGAGAGGAGCGAGAGAGAGAGATCACGAGTTCTTTTTTCTTTTCCCTTATATATTCCTTCTTCTCTATCTTCAGAAATATATTCCTTCTTCTCCTTAATGTTCCAAAAGCTGTTTGGAAGATGGATGTGCTTTCCCAAAAATCATAGTTAAAATCTAAAGATCCTTAGCCCTTTTTCAAATTTCAAAAGCCAGCCGATGTGTAGAAGATATATTTCTCTTATTCTTCGTGCCTTTGGGTATGATTTCTTGTTGATTTTGAAATTTTGTAATAGAAAAATGAAGATAATTATTGGCTAGATTTTCGTGATGCAAATCTGGTTGTTCCCTGATGGAGATATACTTTGAAGATGATTCATTGTTGATATTGTTGTTGTTGTTCATCGTGATCTTCTTCCTTATCTTATCTAAGATAAGGTTTATCTTCTTTTTAATCTTCTAGACAAAATCCCATGAAAATAGATGTTTTGAACATTGTGGATACTAATAATTAGCTTGTCTTGAAGAAGAAAAGCATGTAAAATCTGTCCAAATGAAATCTGATACTGTCTTGAATTTTTCCATCATTGAAGAGAGAGAAACTTTGATAAAAACATTAAATCCCCTTTGATTAAACCAACTTAAGTGGAACAAAGGAGTATATTACCCAAATAAACTCATTCACTCGGAACTAGGCCTTCAATATTCATTTTAGTACTAAACTGGAATGAGTTAGATCAAGTTGGAGAAGATGAATAGTGAATTTTCATGAAATAGAGCTGCTGTCAAAAGTTGCAGTGAAAGGTTCTATGAACCTTCTAGATTTATGGTAATATTCATTTTTCTCACAGACAATCTTCTGTAAAACCTTCTGGATTCCTAATACCATTCATCATTTTTCTTCTTTCTCTTTAACTTGATACTACACACTTAATAAACTCATTAGTAAGCTTTTTACTATTTTGTTATTATCAAAACCTATTTTAAGAGAATCTAACAACTTACTTGATTTTGAAATTAAAACATCAATAATAACAAAGTTGAATGTGTTAGCAATAGTGATAAAATTCAAAAGGAGCTACAATATTTAAAAAATAAAAATATATTGTTAAAAGCTAGCTTGGATGATTCAAAAGTGACTGTAGCCAAGTCTATAAATGGTAAAAAGAATTTGAACACACTTCTTGAAAATCAAAGGTGTGATTCAAATAAATATGGCATTGGTTATAGTAGAGAAGGTAGTTTCAAATCTTACAAAACTCGTTTTGTAAAAGCTACATATGGGACATGCAATTGCTATAGCAAATCTGGTCATATTACACATAATTGTGTAATTAGAAAAACAATGCTTTTAAATCATAGAAGCAAGCTGATTTGGTTTCCTAAGAGAGAGGTTCTTATTCCACCTAACCAAAAAAGACTCAAACTCAAATAGGTACTAAAGAAACAATAATCTATTTTGCATGGATTTTCAAGTGGGAACAACAAATGGTACTTGGATAGCGGCTGCTCTAGACACATGATTGAAGATGCATCCAAGTTCACATCTTAAACTTAAAAGATCAAGGAAGTGTTACCGTTGGAGACAATCGAAAATTAACTGTTCTTGGTGAAAGTAATATTCTCATAAACAAAGATTTCAGTATTAAAAATATGTTGTTTATTGATGGTCTGAAATATGATTTACTTAGTATTAGTCAATTGTGTGATAATAGTTTTAAGGGAACATTTCTTGCCAAAAAATGTTCTATCAAAAGAATTGACGATAACCAAGTTTATTTTAAAGGATATAGACGAAGAAATATTTACAAAATTAATTTAGATGACTTTAAATCATCAAGTGAAACTTGTCTATATTCTTAAAATGACAATAGTTGGCTATGGTATAGAAAATTGGGATATACTAGCATGGATGTTATTTCAAAACTTATTAAAAATAATCTTGTCAAAGGTTTACCAAAGATAAATTTTCTAAAGGATAAGATTTATCAAACATGTTAATAGGGAAAGTAAATTAAGACTTCTTTTAAGTATAAGGATGCTATTTCTACTACCATGCCATTAGAACTATTGCATATGGACCTATTTGGTCCTACTCAAACTTTAAGTTTGGAGGCAAAAAATATACCTTGGCTATTATTGATGACTTTACTAGATATATATGGACTTTCTTCTTTGCATCTGAAGATAAAACAAATCATGTTTTTTTTAGATATTGCAAGAAAGTCCAAAATGAAAAAGATCTAAATATTTTGACAATTCGAAGTAATCATAGAGGAGAATTTAAAAATTATAAAACGGATGATTTTTGCCATAAATATTTCATTGAACATATTTTTTTAGCACCTAGAACTCCACAATAAAATGGTGTAGCTGAAAGGAAAAACAAAACTTTAATAGAAATGGCTAGAACCATGTTGTGTGAAAATAATTTACCAAAATATTTTTGGATTGAAGCTGTAAATATTGCTTGCTATATATCAAATAGAGTTTTTATAGGATCAATTCTCAAGAAAACCCCCTATGAGCTTTAGAAAGGAAAAAGATCTAACATATTTTATTTCCATCCTTTTGGCACTAAATGTTATATTCTAAACAATGGAAAAGAACAATTAGCTAAATTTGATGCAAAAAGTGATGAAGCAATCTTTTTAGGTTATTCTTTAACAAGTAAGGCATATGGAGTGTTTAATAAAAGAGTATTAGTTGTAGAAGAATCTATACATGTTGGTTTTGATTATTCTTTGCCTTATTTGTGCTCAAATGATGATGTGGGTGCTGTTTCTGCTGATTTGAATAAATTCTCTCTTGAAAATAATAATAAAAAAAGATAATGAACATAAAATGGATGTTGTGTATGAATCTAATAATTATGATCTTCCCAAAGAATAGAAATATGCTAGATCACATCATAAAGATCTAATAATACGTGAACCTTCGAATAGGGTACAAACAAGATCTTCTTCAAGGAACATGAGTATTTTTGTTTTTCTATCACAAACCGAGCCTAAAAATATTGAAGAAACCTTAAAAGATGAATTTTTGTTACATACAATGCAAGATGAATTAAACTAGTTCAGAAGAAATGAAGTATGGAATTTAGTTCCCCAACATGAAAGTAGAACAGCTATTGGAACTAAATGGGTTTTTTGAAACAAATTTGATGAATCTAGTATAATAAGCAATGATGTTAAAACCAGCCATGACTGGCCGATTCGACCGGGTTAAAATGGAATCAGAGCTTATGTCGAGCTGGGTTTGACGTGTGGCTCTTTTTACCTTTGAACTAGAGAGACCCGTTTGAATATGACGGATCTAACGGGTTGGAACGCCTATGCTTAAAAAAATATTAAAGCCCTACAATTTCGTGAAGGCTCCAGAGTTCAATTCAGACGCATAGATTAGAAAAGAAATAAGATAACTTTTCTCTTTCCCAAACTAAAACAATAAAAAAAATAGATAAAAGCAAAACAACAAAACAAAAAGTGAAAAACTATCAATAACCCAATATTAAATACACTTCAAACCAAACCCAAATCCAGTCGTCGCACTACCTCCGTCACCAATTGGATACTAAGACAACTCAGACCAAACAACCTTAACATCACATTCAGTCGCACTTGCACCTTGAATCGAAATCCACACTCGATGAGTCACATCACCGAGCCATATAACTTACCAAGCCACCCTTCATCAACTCCATCCCACACTAACTTCGCTTTGTTATTCAACCTACGAACCATATCTGAGTCTGCATGCAGTGAACCCAGCTGTTGACTCATGAAGATTTATTCATTAGGCCATAAAGCTCGACCTTTGGAAAGGGAAAAAAGTAAAATAAAGAATCTCAGAAGATGAAGATGATAATAATGGGTATAATCAAGAAAGAGACGGTAATGGAAATGATGGAAGCATGGCGTGAAACGGGAATTGTGTTAAATGATAGAGCTAGTCCCTTATCCTGTGTACCTTTATTTGCTTTGGATTTATCCTTTTTATAATATTGTTATTGTAAGTTATATCCTTATTTTATATATTTATTTATAAAAAATTAAAATTTAAAAATCTAATATATATATATTTTGAAATTGAACGAATGGGTTAAGTTTTTTCTAATGAACCATTAAAGAAATAAATGTTAGTATGTTGCTTAAATATATTAAAAAATAAGAGAAAATTGCAAACAACTCATTTATGGATTTGATTGCATACAATTTATTTATTTCTTTTTTCATGATTAGGATATAACTTAAATTTTCATTTTCTATTGACCCCGGTTTGACCCTTGGTTGAAGCCGATTCTACCTTCGACCCCTAACCCTCAGCATATCCGAGTCGATCGCCGACTGGTTTTGATAACATTGATAATAACAAGAAACAGGGCTAAATTAGTTGTTAAAGGCTATAATCAAGAAGAAGGTATAGATTTTGATGAGACCTTTGCCCCGATTGTTATACTAGAATCTATTAGAATGCTTTTGGCATTGCTACTTTTAAAATTTTACTTTACTCTTTTTGAAATGGATATCAAAAGTGCTTTTTTAAATGGTTTTATAAAAGAAGAAGTTTAAATAGAGTAACCATTAGGTTTTGAAAATAATGAATTTCCTAATCATGCTTTTTAAATTAAACAAAGTTCTTTATGGACTAAAACAAGATCCTACAATTTGGTATGAAAGAACCAGTAGCCTCCTCTTAAGTAAAGGTTTTTCTAGAGGAAAAATTGACAAACCCTCTTTATCAAAAATCACAAGTTAAACACATTGATTGTGCAAATCTATGTGGATGGTATTGTGTTTGAAGCTACTAATATGAGTCTTATAAATGAATTTTTGAATCCGTGAAGGATGAGTTTGAGATGAGCATGATGGGAGAACTCAATTTTTTTCTAGGTCTTCAAATAAACCAATTGAAAAATGTAGCCTTCATCAATCAATCAAAATATATAAAGATATGTTGAAATGTTTTAAAATAGATAATTGCAAAACGAGACCTACAACTGTGAGTGCAAGTATAGAACTTGATAAAGATGAAATGGGAAAAATGTGAGTGAAAATCTTTATAGAGGCATGATAGGTAGTTTGTTATATTTGACATCTTTTAAACTTGATATCATGTTCTCGGTATATGCATATGCATGATTTCAATCTTGCTCAAAAGAATCACACTTGAGTGTAGTAAAACACATGCTTAAGTCTCTTGTAAGCATGATTGAAATTGGCTTGTGGTATCAAAGCTTACCTTTTTGATCTAATTGGATACTCTCATGTTGACTTTGCTGGGTGTAAAGTAGATCGGAAAAGCACAAGCAGCACATGCCGCTTTCTTGAAAACTTCCTAATATCTTGGCACTTAAAGAAGCAAAATTTGGTTGCATTTTCAATTACTGAAGCTAAATATATAGCTATTGGTAGCTTTTGTGTGCAAGTTTTATATATGAAACAATTTTCGCTTGATTATGGTTTAAAATATGAAAATGTTCCAATTTTTTTGTGATAGCACAAGTGCTATAAATTTAACAAAAAATCTAATTAAGGACCACACATATCGAAGTTAGCATCATTTCATTAGATATCATGTTCTAAATAGAGATATCAGCTTGGAATTTGTCCATACAAACAATCAAATATCTAATATTTTTACAAAACCTTTGAGTGAGGATCGTTTCTACACTTTACGAAGAGAATTGGGAATGATCAAGCAAGATGAGTGCTAAAATATCATGGAGCCAAGTTGATCTAGAACTTAATCTTAGGCTAGACAATTTGTTAAATAAATACATGCATGTATCTCTGCTATGCTTTTGAATTTCTTTATTTTTGAATGTTGCATATGTGTTATAGATCGCCTTGTAGGTGTGCATGTCAGGGCTCGACATGAGGCTCATTTTCCTCTATTTTTCCCAAAACAAAGCACTGGCTAGCCAGTGGATCAAAGACCTCAAGGGGTTTATCGAGGGCTCAATCTGACCCTCGATTGACTCTGTGGATTTTATGTGCATATTTTGTTCACATGAGCTCATCGATACCCATGCATCGGCTCACCGGTGGCTTGTTTTTCACATGTATATATATGCATTCATCTCTCTCCTCTGTCATTTCTCTCTTTGTTTCCTCTCTCTTTTGCTTTCTCTCTCTGTCCTTTTTCTCTCATCTCTCTCTAAAAACGCTCAATTTCTTTTTTCAAAGAAATCACTCAATCTCTCAATCTTTCTCCTCAATCTTCTTCCTTACCATGACCTTAGCATCTCTCACCTTTTCTCTTTATCTTCTTTCTCTCTCTCTCTACCATCTTTATTTCTCTCTTTTGGAATTTTTTTTTTTTAGATATGCCTCCAAAAACTGCCAGAGGCCGTGGACCACTTGCTCTTCCAGCATTTGATGGGTTCCTGTTTCCATCACGGAAGCATTCAAACAAGTATTCTCTTTTTCAAGATCTTTCTATTGATTTGGGTAGAAACTACAATGCTGATATCCTATAGTACTTTAGAATTCCTCAAATGTCTGGTGTTGTGCTGAATAATATCATGGATACTACGAGAATTCCTACTGAAGTAAATGAGGAAGCTATTAGACTATTTTATTGTAGTTTAACTCACTATCTGGAGGATGATGGTAGATTGGGCATTAGGATGGAGTCTAGTTTTAATAGCTCAATTTTTGTGAGACCCATGTTGTATTCATATTTATATGGTAGGAAGCTTGAGATCTCAAACCATGATATCTGTAGTCTGATGGGAGTAGATGATGGTGGAGTAAGGATACCCAGTATATTTGATGGGGCTCAATATTATGATGAGGTGTTCACTGCATTTGATATGTGTCTAAATTAGCACGACCAACACAATTTATATTCTTCTCGATTGTTTCTTTGACGTTGGGTTATGCATTAGTTTTTGACAGATAATTATGCCCTACACAAGGGATAACAAATGACAGTGATTTAGCAAGACTTATGGCTTATGGTTCATATTCTTAAGGAGATCAAATTTACTTCTTTGATTTAATGTTTAGAACCTTTAAGAATGTGACCGATAAGCCTACTCAGATAGTTTTAAGGGGAAGCAGTTGATTACATAATTATGAAGGAGCAAAGTATGGAGTTTTGCATTGAAACATGCCCTGTTCAGGTTCCTGCCTTCTCCTTCAATACCATCAGCTTCGGGACTTGGAAAAGGCAAAATGGGAGATGGGCCAGAAAGATGCCTTTACAGCCTTTAGTTAATGGAGGTGCTCTACTTCCGGGTTTTAGTATGAACACAGATTCCGATAATGATGATCAGCCTCCAGCTCCACTTATTAGTTCCTCTGCTCCTAGTACCTCTATTTCCTCTTGGCAGCAGCTTCGAGAGCATGTGGACTCCATATTTGAAACTATTGAGTGTCAGATTTCTAATCTTTGCTTAGATTTTGAGACTTTTAGTTCTGATATAAGAGGTTTCATGGATCATTTCTACTTTACTAATCCTCATCCTCCTCCTCTTTCCTGATTTTTTATATATTCATGGATGTTTTATGTATAAAACTCTCTGCTTGACTAATTAAGGTTGTTATTAAATGTCTTGTATGCCTTTTTAACATGACTCTTTCTCCTGCTTGTTTTTACTCACCATCTTATGTAAATTCTTTTGATGAGGTAAAAGGGGGAGAAGTAAATGTGTAATCTAAGGGGAGAAATGGGATAAAACGTGCAAACGGTAGATGATTAAGGGGAAGAAAATTGTACACTTAGTAAATTGATCTAAAGCCTTTAATCTGCTATTGATATTACAAAAATTTGGGGAAGCTTTTATTAAGGGGGAGAAAATGATTAATAGATTTTTTATAACTGTTTGCCTTCATCAAAATGGGAAGGATTGTTAAAATAAATTATTTCAAATATGATTTTGGTGAGAGCAAAATTTATAAAAGATATTTAATAATATTATAAAAAAAATATGAATATAGAAATATGCCTTGTGTGTATGTGTGCTATGTTTTATGCTTACAAGAATAGCACCGAGGAACTGATCTAATGATTTTGAGCACAAGGCCAGTTGAGCTCGAAATCCAAATGTGACAAAAGGTGCAAAGAGGCAAAACTTAGAGCAACGACTTAGGAGGTTTTCGCACTGGTGAGCCAGTTTAGCGATTCAAAGCAAAGCGACAGTCGAGTCCTAAATCAAGGTACGAAGAAGAAATCTCAAGGCGTAACATGTGAGAAGCTTGGACCAATGAACCGGTGAAAGCTTTGATCGGTGAGTTGATGGAAAATTAAATTTGACCGTTGTGCGCATTAATTGTTGTAGTTTGTCAGACGTTATCTCCAACAAACATTTAAGTTTTTCAAAACTATATATATGCTTTGCCTTGGAGATTAGATAACTTTCGACAATCGTTGAGAGCTTTCATTTGCAAACAAACAAATCAAGTTTTCTTACTCAATTTTTTGTTCTCTTGTTCATTATTTGTAAATCTTAAATAAGAGAAAGCGAAGGAAAAATTTTATTTCCTAAAGTATTGTGATTTTTGTATTGTTCATCTTAAGCACAAATTTGTTGTGATTAATAAAAGTGATTGCGAAGTCCTTGTTGGAGGCATTTGTGGATCATAGAAAGTAGAAAGTGAGCCGAACTTCATGTTAAATTATGGCTAAATTTCTCTATCCCTATCTCTTTTATCTCCCATATCATAATTTACTTTATTATATCCGCTTGTCAAAGCTTAATTTGATCCTTTGCATAAAAAGTATTTATTTGTGCATTTTAGGTCAAATACTCAATTCAACCCCCTCTTGAGTATTCTATAGTACATTTTCACGTTTTCACAATTGAAAGGTTTATGTAATATGTTATTGGAAGGAGCCACTAAGCCTATCGAGTTAAGTTTGTTTTTGGGGTCGACAAACTAGTATCAATGGTTTATTCAAGGATATTCAAAGATCCCTTTTTTAGATTTATTACAGAAGAATGCTCCATGGTTTTAAGAGCAATGGTGCCAAGGAGCCCTCAATGACTTGAAGAAGGCAATTATAAAGGAGCTGGTTTTAGCACTTCGTAGCTTCACTAAGCCTTTTAAAGTATGGATGAATGCTAGTGACTATGCCATTGGTAGGGTCTTAATTCAGGATAATCATCTAGTAGCATTCAAAAGTTAGAAGCAAAATGAAGTAGAAAGGTGGTAGAAATACATAAAAAGTAGATGACAACAATGGTACATTGTCTTTGAGTGAGGAGACACTACTTGCTTTGGGGAAAATTTATGGTAAGGATGGATAACGTAGTTGCTAGTAACTTTCAAATCCGAAAAAAGCTTTCGTCAAACCAAGCTTAATGACTAGTATTCCTAGTAGAATTTGATTTTAACTTAGATGATAAACTAGACAAGACAAATGTGGTGGCAAAAGCATTAAGTCGAAAGGTAGAATTAGCTACCATTAGTAGACTTGAGAGCCATTTGATTGATAAAATTTGTGACGAGGTGAAGGAAGATGAAATGATTAAGATAATGCTTAATCAATGCAAAGAAGTCAAGACATGAAGATTCTAGAAAGATGATGGCTTGGTGTACATGAAGGGGCAAAGAGTATTCGTACCCGCCTTAAATCTATGGAAGGAGATACTTAAAAAGTGCCATGATAAAAAAGGCCAGGATATCTTAATATGCATAAGACCTTGACATTGGTGGAAGAGTGATACTTTTGGCCACACATGAGGGATGATGTGGAGAATTATGTCAGAACATGTCTTGTTTGCCAACAAGACAAGGTAAATCATGGAGTACCCCAAGCTATTGGAGCCCCTCCCTATACTTGAGATACCTTGGGAAAGTGTCTTTAAGGATTTCATCGTCAGATTACCAAAGTTAGAGGGATATGACACCATAATGGTACTAGTTGATTGGTTCTCTAAATATGCTACATTTGTCTTGGTGAGGAAAGAGTACCCAGCAGATGAAACAACTCGATTATTTTTAAGGCACATAGTGAAGGACTGGGGGCTCCCATGATACAAAGTGAGTGGCAGAGACAAACGGTTCACAGGAAATTTTTGGATGAAATTATTCAATTTTTGAGGTTCGAAGCTAAACTTTTCCACCAGCCTTCACCCTTTGATGGATTGGTAAATAAAGTGGGTTAATTCATTAGTGAAACTTTATTTGAGACATTTTGTAGGTGCTAACCAACATGATTGGGCAAGCTTCTAGATATATCATAGCTCTCTTTCAACTTGCAAAGGAATGAATTTATAAGTTAGAGCCCGTTCGAGATTGTTTTAGGAAGACAAAACAATCACCAGTAGTTACGCAGGAGTTAGTCTACCACATTCAAGTTTGCTAAAGAATGAAAAAAGAACTAGGACTTAACTTAGGGACACTTAATTAAGTCCATCAAGAGAGTGAAAAAGTTTGCATATAAGAAACGAAGGCTAGTGGAATATTAGGTAGGAGACCAGGTCTCCGTAAAATTGCATCTCATCTAAAGAAATAGGGTAAGCTATGTAAAGGGTTGTTGTGAGGGTATGAGGGACCATTTCCAATTGTGAAATGGGCAGTTCATGATGGATATAAGCTGGAACTACCATCTATATTTAAGTATTATCCCATGTTTCATGTGAGTATGTTGAAGCCCTATCATAAGGATGAAGAGGACCCAACAAGATTACAGTCCTAGAGGGCCCCACTTTACGTAAAGGAATCAGATGGTAAGGAACTTACATAAAATTATAACTAATCATCACGTATGACTCCAAGGACAATAGCCAAAGCTTGACTATGTGGGGGTATAGAAGGGATTGGCTGAAAGTGAATCAAGTTGGGAACATGTTGAGGCATTATGGCAATTTTAAGGCAAAATTTGAAAGTTCCATGAGGAAGATGCGATGAGGGTATCTTTAAATTGAGTGAGGAAAATGTCACAAACATTAGCGATGGGCGTAAATTTACAAGGTTCTCGAAGGTTCAATGACGCGAAAAGGCATAAGGTCTTCATTCGATGTTGTTCTAAGACTAAAATGATCCTAGAAAAGCTATAGAAAACTCTTAAAGATCTCAAAAGTATCTTAAATGTCTAGATACAATGTATAATATATTATAATAGGTAGGGTAGGTGAATGTAACTACCACGAGTTGATAGGATTCGATTGTAATAATTAGCTTATATGAGTTTAGATAATTCATTTTTAGGAGACCACTTGTATATATAGGGATAACCCCCTCAGTTGTAAGGCATCTAGACATTGAGTGAATACAGTTATATTTGTCACGTCCTAAATTAGTCCAGTCGTAACAATCCTGCTATATGTACTAACCTATGGTAGAAACTCACCACTTAGCTTCTATCATAGCCTAGTACATATAAGGCATAGACAACCAATCCATACTGAAGCAATGTCAGCCTAACAATGAAATCTATATAATTACAATATTATATGGATATCTCATTTCTCACTTATACAAATATTAGTAGAATTGTTTGTAATTGCTAAATTATCAGCCTCCAAATTAGACTAGGCTGCCAAAGTTACCCAATTGATACCATTAGCTACATTAAAATAGAAAAGCAGAAAATAGTTCTTCTAACGCCTTCATATTCATACAATTACATACTTAAGGATCCATAGTAATGTTAGCAGCTACTACTTAAGTCAATTAGTACCTGCAAGAAAATCTATAAGGGAATGAGCAACCATAACTCAATAAGAGGGACAAAGGTAAAAATGCATGTGTACAAGACAAATAGGATTATCAAACAATTAATTAATTCAATGCATGAACAAGCAAATGCCATTTGCATAATGTTACCTAGTTTGTCGTGAAACTAGAGAAATTAATCCCGTTCTAGCATGGGTTGAGGAGTTTACAATGCGATGCATAACGACTATTAACCAAACCCAGACTTGTGCAATGGAGCCACGACCCCTCCCAAGACCTCCTTGCACATGTCCTTAACCTCATTATGACCTCCTTTCTTATTACTTAGTTTGGCCTTGAGGATAAGAAAAGACAACTTTGTTGACTCTCCTTAGGGTTGGTGTTTGTATATAGAATCCTCACTGATCCCCTGTTAGGTTGAAAATGCATGATATTTTAATAATTTTGCTAAATTTTCATTTAATCTAATTTAAAGGCAATCATTCAATTTGCAAACACTTTAAGAACACCACAGTTCATCACGTCACAACATAACATGAAGCTCAAATACCAATCACTAAGTTAGGGACAAGTGCACACATTGCATGTACACAACCAAGCTATTCTACAATCACAACCATGGACACATTTCAACCTCCAAGTACCTTAAAATGGTACTCCAAATGCGGTAAAGTATTGATCGCACTTACCCAGATGATGTTCGCTCTAATACTTCGTAGCCTTAAGCTTTTTGTTTCTCCTAAATCCTATAAGGAAGTCTATATTTAGTTTTTGTATGGTTATGAAAACTTTACGTGTGATTTTACTCTGATCATTATATTCCTTTCATTTATTAAATAAAAGATAAAGAATGAAAAGTAATTTCATGAAGTTTGAAGACTTAAGTCATTAACTAATGTTTCTTTTAGAATATTTAATAAAGGCTATTCATTAGATCAATATGAAAATATGATATTTTATATACATTCTTGTGCAACTTCCTATATAGATCTAGATAAGTAAAAGAAGTAAAATATGATGTATATAATTCCTTTTAGTCCTATTGAATATAATAATAAAAAATACAAGAATTTCCATGACCCTATAGAACAATTCAATTTTTTTGTATGTAAGAATCTACAATTTACGATTTCAGTTTCTTCACATTGATATGGAAGTATCTATGACAATTGCTTTAATGAAAGAAAATGCTTCTTCATATTGAAGTTCATCGTAAATCAAATAAGCTAATAGACTTAACATGAAAGTTCCACGAATCACAACAAAAATAATTAAATATATGAATATTATTTATCTTTTCTAATAGCTAAAACGACATAATCAATTCATGTAACATGTTACAATATAAGATCACAATGTGAGATCAAACAACAAGCTCTATTATTATTGTGATTTATTGATATCATTTCTAAGTTAATTCATTGATTAATTTCTCTTTTTTTTTTTTTTTATCCCGTTATACATGTTAAACAAATTCAGAAGATCACACTATGAAATCATAGGTGAAAAGAATACGAATGGCCTTGAACAGTTATTAACTCAGAGTTTTATTCTTAATAACTATATAACTATACACACATGTTTTTCCATGTGATTTATTATTGGTAATAAATCTAGAGCTTATTGCCCATGTCAATGCCCAGGAAATATCAATCCATTTATTTAAGCTATAATCATACCTTGTAAATTACAATTCCACTCAGTCCAGGCATGATCACACTTCCCTTCCCTTGTAGCTCGATCATTGAAAATATTATACTCCCCATATTTTTGTTTAATTACTGTTATTAATTACACTGAAGGGTAACATATTTCTCTTTTTATTTTTTATATATATTTTATGGATTTATCCACCCATGTCAAAATCATAAAAACATACTAATTAAATTAATTAATTCTTCAAAAGAAATTACCCTTGTAGTAAAATCCTGTCCAAATATTCACAAATTCATACCAGCTAAAAAAAGAGAACGTGCAAATGTTTTTCTTTCAATTGGACCCGACAAATCTAGTCAACAGATGGAACTAGAAATTAATACTTAGATTTCAATTAATGAGTAAGAAATAAGTCAAAGAAAAATAATTAAAGTTAGCTACAATAGAGTATTTGATAAGGGAACCAAATTATCAAAATTTGACAATTTGTACGAATTGCATGTAAAATAATGACCCTCTATCAATTTTCAGATATATATATATATATATATATATTCTAGATTAATTTAATGTTTTGAATAAATTTAATGAGAATTCACCGACACTGTACTTTTCGATGGTCCTCCGATTTTACCTTCTTGTCAATCAAGCTAAGCTTCTAAAAACTCTTTGTTGTATGTGTATTTACTTTTTCTGGGTAAAATAAACTGTACTCTTTTACAAGTTAAGTTTTTATGCCCAATTTTTTTTTAAAACTTCCTTATTGAGTTAACAATGTGTCATTTATTAGGTTATTACGTTGGGTGTAGCTTATTGCATTTTTGACACTCTCAAACTAGATGTTACTTTGCTATTCATTAAATCTTATGAGATCCAAGTAATTTTTTTTAACTCATCTATTTAACGTTGGATATACATGTAAATGAAATTCTGATAATTTATCTTCTGACTTGTTGAGTGAAATTTAGTTTAGTTCATATATTACCTGTGCATTTATATTATTGAGTAATGTTTACAAAGCTACATTTACATGGCTAGGTAAGCGTTTATTGTAGTTTGTGACTATTTCCATATTCATTATTTATCATTTCATGTCCTTTTAAAAATTAAAAGAAAAATGAATGTTATCTATAGAGTATAGCTTTAATTCAAAACTTATTTATTGACTTATTTGTGTGTGTATATAATTTTCATAGCAAATCATACTATTGGTTCTAAATTCATGGTGGTAATTCTAGTTTATAGGACTACATTCTTTGACCATTTTGTGAACTTTAGACTTCATTTGAATATATGTCTCAAAAACCTCATTTTAAATTCTTATAGTGCTAACTTTTATTTTGAGGGTTTATAATATTCAGAGTTTCTTGCTCTACTTTCTCTCTCTAAAGTTCTTGTGTGGGATTTTAGGCTAAACTTCGCCTCTTTGGGTAGGGTCAAAATATAAAGTGCTGCACAAGTTCATTTCAAAACTTTATGCCTTATGACATGTGACTACAAAAACCCCACATCTACAATCTTAATCAAATTTCTTTCAGATTGATGATTAGATACAAAATTGTAATATCAATGTATGAATTCAATATGATAAAAAATATAGTGATGGAGGTTAGATAAGAATTGATATGAAAAATGATTATGAGACGGACAAATAAGATGTAATGTTGGTCTCTGTGTCAAAGGAAAAAAAAAAAGGAAAATATAAAAAATAAAAACAAGGTCAACTTGTCACGGGGAAACCATAGTTCCATCTTTTGTACATATGAATATATAGTTATTTATAAGGAAAATAAAAAAGCAAATATTTCAATTGCACCAATAGGAGAATGTATATATATTAGATAAATTTCACATTCTGATAAGAGTTATTTTTTGGTTCGGTACTAGTTTTACAGTTTAAGTTGTGTTTGAATAGGTGGAAATTTGACTGAAATCAAAAGAAGATAAGGGAAATGGAATGGATTTTGTATGTTTGGTTATTTTTGTTGGAGATGAAATTGGATGGGATGGATGGAAGTGGACCGGAGGTGATATTGTTTCTGCCTAGTTTTGGGAAAAGTTGATTGAAATGACAAAAATACCTCTTCAAGTGAAATAAAAAAGATAAAGTAAGGAGAATTGTAATTCATTAAATATTTTATTTTTCTTCATTTCTTTTATTATCCCTATAAAACAAAATTAAAAGCAAAAATTTCATCCATTTCCATTCAATTTCCATCTTATAAATTCAAACTTGAAATAAGAACAATATTCCTTTCATTTCCTTTCTACTCTTTTCCTTCCTATTCATTTTTGTCCATTTCCATTTCTTTAAAATTGCGAAACGGAGTGTATAACTACGCTAAAAGTTACTAATTTTAAGAAAAGCTTGGTATCCTTCATTCTTTTTAGATAATAATGAATTGATGAATTGCGAGTTTAATAACTTTTGCTATTAACACTTTAAGGTTTCTAATTTTTCTAATTTCCAATATTAGGGAGAGACAAGAAAGCATGCAACTAAGGGACTGGATTTCTCTTATCTAAGTCAGCTTTATGAATACCAATAAAATGATATTCATTTATTATTTTCAATTATAAGGCATTCTATATATACAAAAAGAATTTATTAATAAATACATTTGTGACAATTCCTAGTATTCAATAGAAAATACTTATAGGAAATTATTCATTAGGAAAAAAAATTTAGAATACATGAAATAATGTGATAATTATTATTCTCTAATTTTTATGTAATAAAACAAAATATTTAAAGTATTGACGATGTATTTATAACATGTAACTGTAACTAATGATGAATAAACAAAACCCTAAGAGAATTTAGTTAATTAATTCTTATTTTCTACTAATTATTGGAATTTAATTTTATCTAATGTGAATCTATAGCTTTTCAATTTTTTAAATCTACAAAACAAGTGCCTTATATTGGTTTCATCATAAAAGTAAATATGTTATTTTGCAAATAAAAAATGAGTAAGGTTGATTCTTTATTCCTTCACCTATCTAATTAAAAAGAAAAAATTTGAAAAATAAAACTCCTAAGGAAAAACAAAGAGAAAAAAAATATCAGTATTTATATTAATAATTTAGCATAATCTCAAGGTTTATCTAGAGGTTAGCAACGATTCCAAACTGCCCCGAATCAAAATTAGAGCCACCTGCGGTTTTAGAAAAACAGGGAATGGAAACGGGAAGCCCGGTTTCGGAATCGGTGAACGATAATATTTTTAAATTTTTTTAGGAAAAAAAACAATAACATTGAAATAGAAAAATTGGCGAAAAAATAAAACAACTCTTTGTTATCTATGTTTGTATTTCTTTGTTTTTTTCCCCTCTCTAGTCTCCTCCTTCCCAAAGCCTCCCGCTCACCACCCCCCACCCCCCACCTCATACCTATCTGCTTACCCACTAGTGCCCCCCACCTCACCCTGGCAACCAATCTTACTCCTCAGTTCTCAACAATTGAAAGAATTAGGTGAGCAAGTAAAATATTGCGCCACATCCTTTTTTTTTTAATTCTTTTCATACAATTCACGCTACACATGCAACAAACTTTTTAACTTTTCCCCTTGTCATTTGCTTTCCCGCTCGCATCTACACTACTTACTCTTTTTATTTTTTTAATTTCTTGAACTGGCCAGGAACTATTGATTCCACTTTGATTCTAAAACCGGATGTGCCCGTTTGGTTCTGATTTAGCAACCGCTGGTGACAATTCAGGTCCGGTTCCCTGTTTGAAATCGAACCATGCTCATGTCTAGGTTTATCTACAAGTTTTAAAAATATAAGAGTATATTAATAATGAAGTCAATATTTAAAAGTCATTTATAATTTCCATAAAACCAAATTATCAAAAGGCAAATTTCTCTCTATTTTGTGTTAATTGTTAAGGATGGTAAGTTTGTGATAATGTTAGGCATATTAATAGACCATGACTGGAGCGAAAGCATATCCATATGCTAGCGATAATATCTTTGTCAAGACCTATTTATATTTAAAGCTAATGAGTTATAGGATGTACAGTTTATAAAGCTTATCTTGCCTATTGAATCATAAATGATTCATCTCTTTCACTTATTAGTTTCTGTAGTGATCTCAAAATCCAGGTTAACCTTGAAATCTATAAGTAGAAGCCTTCTCATCCTCATTCAAATATTTTTGAAGATTTAGAGGAACACAATTCTACTATAAAATCATCTAATGAATGATCAAACTAAGTATTTGTGATAGGGATAATTTCTAATAGCACCAATTATAAGAGCTAGAGCTAAGAGATTACAAAACTTAGCTTTGGGAATTTATTCAATTAACCTACTGAAGATGAGTATGATTTTCAATACAGCTTTGGAATGCATCATTAGATGAACATGAATCAATTTGTAGAAATTTAGAATGAAATTATGAAGAAAATGAAGAAAACAAACCAATCACGGCCCTGATAAGCCATGACAAGTTTAGAGCAAACAATGGCGTTACACCCTTGATCATAGCCATGATCAGCCCATCACGGCCTTGGTTACACCTGTAATTAACATTGGAGTGAAGAGCAGAGGCCATCACGACCATGATCATGCCTGTGATCATTGTTGAAGTGAAGATCCAAGGATATCACGTCCTTAAGCACGCCCATGATAAATGTTCCACCTCTTGCACGAATTTTCCTTTTTGTTAAGTTGTTTTATTTACTTGTTTTCCATTAATTAAGGGCTATATAAATGCCCCTGTTTTGTTGTAAAACCTAAGCAAGATATATTATTTGGACCTTCTTTAGGGGAGCAAAATACTTAGTTCTTATTAATCAACATTCGATGTGGTGAACAACCACTTGATTTATGTTGTGTGTTATATCAAGGTGAGAGAGTGTAGCTTAGGTTATTATCGGTGTGTAATATTCGATAATAACATTATTCATATTCTTTATTTTCATTACAAATCGAGATTTAGGCCTACTACATTATAAACGAGCCTAGGGTATATCACATTTTGGTATCAAAGCTTTAGATTATAACAAGGGTAAATGTTGTGTAGAAAACCCTAGGCACATTGTGCTCATTTTAAAAATGTAGGTTTAGTGCTTATAGTATTGAATTGAGTTATAGAATCTTGTAATGTTATTGTTTCCATCACTACATTGAAGTGTTTGAGGAGTTGTGGCTTATTTGTGGTATGTTCTTATGAGTTTGGGAGAATGTACACCTAGTGTTCAATGAAATGTCTCAACCAAGGTTGTCTTTAGTATTGAATTAGTTAGGTAGTGATTGCTATTGCATTATGTTATTTGTTGTGTTATTATAACACTTGGAAATACATTTGAAGTAAGGGCAATATTTTTGTACACCAAGTATTCGATAAAATTCCTTTGAAGCGTTGCACGTTTAAGTTAGTTATGTTCAACGAAAGTATGCATGGTGGGAGTCCTGGTGATACATCAACAAATCAAAGGCGAAACCCTAGAGTTGCCACTAAAATTACTACCGATCAATGCATTGATCAATTAACTATTTTGATGGAATGGATGATGGGGAGATTGGAGGAAAAAGTGTTGGCACCATGCCCACATGTTAGGAGGATGGAAAAGCAACAACCGGTAGAAGGTGGATGTGATAAGTTTGTTGCACAGGAAATCCAAACTTATAGAGGAGCTGAAAGGGTTAAGATCAAGATCTTACCCTTTAATGGGGGAGAATCACTTGATGACTATCTGAATTAAGAACATGTGGAGCAAATTTTTTGAGTGTTGTGAATATGATGAACTCACTAAAGTATGGCGTGCAACTTTAGAATTCTTCGAGTATGCCGCATTATGGTGGCTTAATTTGTTGAGTAGTAGAAGGAGGAATGGAGAACCTAAGATTACTGCATGGAGGATAATGAAATAGGTAATGCATATGAGATTTGTTTAAGATTATTATTGCCAGGAGTTATACTTGAGGCTACAGTCCTTACGTCAGGGTGGAATGAGTATGAAGAATTATGTTAAGGAGTTTGAAATGTTGACAACCTAGTGCAATATGGAAGAGCCTCAGGAGCAAAATATAGCCCATTTTATAACTAGGTTGAAGTTTGAAATTGTCAGTGTTGAGGAACTCCAGAGTTTTCATATATTAAAGGAAGCTATTAATTTAGCTTGTAAGGTTGAAAGGTAATGAAAGAGAATTATGTATCGATCTTCATTACCTCTTAATCGAGGCTTTAGCTCCAATCAATCATATCCAGAGAGGAGACTGAAGAAAGAAGATAGCAGAAATGCCAGTAATATAGATAGAAGAGATGAAAATCAAGGTAAGACGATTGCTAATACTAGTAATGTTAATATCGAGGTGTGGACAACTAGTAGATGGAGTAGCCAAGTTAAATGCTTCAAATGTTTAGGATATGGTCATATTGCTACTCAGCGTCCAAATAAATGAGTTATATTTGCTGTGTCTGAATATACGGAGCTTAAGGTGGTGAGTGAAGATGAGAAAGAGGAGGAAGAGAATCTATTAGCAAAATTTGACGAGGAGGAAGATGGTACTGCAAGGGTATTAGGTCCTACTATTAACCTGTCTTTAGTAGTATGGGAAGCCTTAAATGTAGCTTAGACCACTGATGATGAGCAAAGATAAAATATATTTCATATTAAGTGTAATGTGAATGATGTAATTTATGCAATTATTATTGATGGAGGAAGTTACACGAATGTTATAGTTGTTTCTATGGCCAAGAGACTCAAACTTCCTACAATCCCACATCCACATCCTTATAAGCTATACTGGCTATGTGACAAGGGTTTAATTAAGGTGATTTGGCAGGTTAAAGTACCGGTTTTGATTCCGAGAAGGTATGAAGATGAGGTATTGTGTGATGTTCTACCCATGAGTGCTATTCACATTCTCTTAGGTTAGCCTTGGCTTTTTTATCAATGAGTTCTTCATGCTGGGTACAAAAATACTTATGCCTTTGTGAAGGATGGCAAGAAGATACTCCTAAGGTTGATGAGCCCAGCTAAAGTCAAAGTCACATATTCAGAGATCAACCCACCCAAGAAGGAGGCCTTGATGATGATTAAAGCTAAGTTGAAGCAAGCTATTGATTCAGGAGAACCAGTGTTCTTATTGTAGCTCGTACAGATTTTAGAGGTTGATAAGCAAATGAATCTACTAGGTAATTCAACGTCTTTTGAAACGCTTTGCTGATGTCTTTCCTAGGGAATTGCCACAGGGATTACCTCCTATTCGAGGAATTGAGCATGCAATAGATCTTGTTTTAGAGGTAACTCTACCTAATAGACCAGCATATTGCATGAATTTAGAAGAGGTGAAAGAGCTCAAGTGGCATGAGTTGGTAGAGAAGGGATTTGTGAAGGAAAGCATGAGTCTGTGTTTGGTGTTGGCTTTATAAATGAAAAAGAAGGGTGGTAAGTGGCAGATGTGTATTGATAGCCGTGCCATAGACCATATTACTATCAAATACTGTTATCTAATACTTAAATTGGATGAAATGCTTGATGGGTTTATTGGTGCTAAGATATTCTCCAAAATAGAATTGAGGAGTGGTTATAGCCAGATCCAATAAGGCCAAGAGATGAGTAGAAGACAACCTTTAAAACCAAGCATGGTTTCTCTGAATGGCTTGTAATGCCATTTGGATTTACTAATGCACCCAATACTTTTATGTGACTGATGAATCATGTCGTAAGGGAATTCATTAGTAAGTTTGTTGTTGTGTATTTTGATGATATTCTTGTATAGAGTGTTAATATGAAAGAGTATATAGAACACTTGACTAATGTGTTTGAACTATTGAGGCAATCTAACCAAATGTGTTCTTTGTCAAGAGGAAGTTGTTTTTTTTAGGGTTTGTAATATCTAGAAATGGAATTCAAGTAGATTAGGAGAAGATCAAGGCTATCACTGAATGGCCTATTCCCTAGAGTATTTTTTAGTGCGAAGCTTCTATGGACTTGCTTCATTCTATAAGCGGTTCATTCAGAACTTTAGCTCTATTGTTGCACCACTTACTAAACTTACTAAGAAGGGTGAAGAATTTAAGTGGAATAAAAAGGCTCAAAGGAGTTTTGAAGAGATTAAGCAAAAGCTGACTAGTGCTTCAGTACTTGTGTTTCCTAACTTTAAGAAGATGTTTGAGTTGGAGTGTAATAGTGTCAGGAATTGAGATAGGCATTGTGTTGATGTAGGAGTGATGTCCCATGACTTATTTAGGTGAGAAATTGAGAGGATCCATATTAAATTACTCTTTTTATGACAAGGAGCTTTATTCCTTGATCCGAGTTCTCACATGCTTTGTGAGTTCATTGTCTACACAGGTCATGATACACTTGAAGCGGTTTAGTTTTGTGATCAAATACAAGAAAGGAAGCTCAAATGTAGTAGTTGATGCACTATCTCGTAGGTATTCATTGATTACTTCTTTACACTCTAGACTATTGGGATTTGGAGTTGTTGTTGAGTTGTATGGTAGTGATGAGGATTTTGCATCCGTAGTAGCTAAATGTGTTAAAGGGAAATGTGTAGATGGGTATCTTATGCATGGGCGCTATTTATTCAAGTAGTGTAAGTTATGTATACTCGGAAGTTCATTGAAAGAATTTTTGGTTATGGAAGCTTATGCTAGAGAATTGTCAGGCCATTTTGGAGAGAAAAAGACTCTTGAATTTTTAAGGAACATTTCTATTGGCCTAAGATGAAGAGTGATGTGAATGCTATTGTGGAGTGTTGTGCTCTTTGTAAATAGGCTAAGAGTAAGAAGGATCCCTTTGGAATGTATATGCCTTTGTTGATACCTACATACCCTTAAGTACATGTATAGATGGATTTTGTATTGGGATTGCAAAGACTGTGAAGGGGAGGGATTCTATCATGGTGGTGGATGATAGATTTAGTAAAATGGCGCATTTTATGCCTTGTCATGTACTGACGACGCTATTTTTTTTTTTTTGCAACTTTTCTTACAGGAGATTGGGCGACTTCATGGAGTTCCTTATAGTGTCGTCTCAAATCATGATGTTAAATTTCTTAGATTTTTTGGAAGATAGTATGGAGAAGGCTTGGAACCAGATTACTTTTAGCATTGCCTCTTACCCCCAACAGATGGTAGACTGAAGTTGTTAATAGGACCCTTGGAGCTATACTTCAAGCAACTGTTGGTAAGAATTTGAGAGATTGGGACTTGTGCCTTCCTATTGTAGAATTTGCTCTCTAGGATCGTGACATAGTTTAACAAGTAAGATACCATTTGAGATCATGTATGGATATAATCCTACCATTCTACTTGATATGGTGTCCATACAGGCTTGTAAAGATGAAAGTTTGAGTAGGGTTGAGTGATCTAAAGAGATCTAGAAGTAGTTGTAACAAGTAATAGATCATCTATAAAGTTGGTAGCCAAGTAGAAAGAACGAGATGATCGGGCTAGGAAAGTCAAGATCTTTCAGCTAGGAGATCTAGTGTGGATCCACCTTGGACAGGAACGGTTTCCTAACAAGCACAATAAGAAGTGATCTCCATGAGTAGAAGGACCATTTCAAGTTCTGGAACACATCAACGATAATGTCTACAAGCTAGAACTATCAAGTGATTATGGGGTTTCAATTACTTTTAATGTTACATATCTCACACCTATGCGCTAGATGATGAAGAAGCCAATACAAGATTTGAGGTTAAATCTTCAGCAACTAGGGGAAATGACAGGTATCAACTTCCAGTAGGATCAATTATAAGAGTTAGAGCTAAGGGATTATAAAACTTAGCTTTGGGAATTTGCTGAATCAACCTACTGAAGATGAGTATGATTTTCAATATCGCTTTGGAATGCATCACTCAAATGGACATGAATCAATTTGTAGAAATTTAAATGGAAATTATGAAGAAAATGAAGAAAACAAGCCAATCACGGCTATGATACAAGCTGTGGCAAGTTTTGGAGCAAACAATGGTGATCACGCCATGATCAACACTGGAGTGAAGAACAGAGGCCATCACGGCCATGACCGCCGTGATCTTGTTGAAGTGAAGATCCAAGGATATCACGTCCTTAATCACGCCCGTGATAAATGTTCCCCTCTTGCACAGATTTTCCTTTTTGTTAAGTTGTTTTATTTTCATGTTTGCCATTAATTAAGGGCTATATAAATCCCCCCTCTTTTGTTGTAAAACCTTAGCAAGATATATTATTTGAACCTTTTTCATTTTTTCTTTCTTTGGGGGAGCAAAATACTTAGTTCTTATTAATCAACATTCGATTGTGGCGAACAACCACTCGATCTACCTTATGCATCATATCAAGTGTGAGAGAGTATAGCTCGGATTGCTATTGGTGTATAATATCCAATAATAGTGGCATTCATATTATTTATTTTCATTGCAAATCGAGATTTAGGACTTACTACACCATAAACCGAGCCTAGAGGGTATCAATTTGATCAAAAACCAATCGAAAAACTGATCAAGGACACTCAAAAGAGCCATCTCACATGTCTATAAGCTGGCAAGATCCTCCATTCCATCTTCCAAGTTTTACTCTAATCTTATTCCTCCATATGTCACTAGATTAAGGTTTCTTCAAATCATTCAACATGTTATGTGCACATGATTGGCCAATTACTTCAAACCTCATACAATTTTATAATACGGTAGAATCAACATAATTTTTGAAATTCATTCGTTATCTAATTTGACTTGTGTCGATTAATGAAACATAAACTATGTGTAGAAATTCCCAAAGTAGAAGATAAATTGGTCTAAAACTGTAACTATAATTCTTTATCTATATATTATGAAAAAAAAGCATATGTTTAGATAAAATACTAATTCGTCAATGTAAAGGAGGAAAAATCATTTTTCCATGTTGAGATAGCCATGTTATTGGAATTTACCCAAAAGAAAAAAAACGAAAATTATTAGCCAAATTACAAAAAGTCTAATTAGCTGTAACTAAGAATTAAGTAAAGCGCTTTTTTTTTTTTTTGCCATCTAAGTAGAGCGCTTTTTAGCGAAAACATTCTTATTATGCATCCAAACTTTAAGGGCTCTTTTTTGGATTCCAATCTCATGACAAAATTGTTTGATTTGAGATTCCTCTAGCTTTTGTATCGTCCATCCAGCATTCTCAGCAAAGTTTAACATCTTTTGTTTTTGCTCTTGTGTGAATTTTGTTCTAAATCTCTTCTTTACTGGTGTTCATGATTATTGCCACCAATAACTTCTGGTCTTGCAACAGCGAGCAAAGCCGCTTTGTCTTCAACTTCATCATACTTTTCCTTACGCTCTGAAGGATTAGTTGATCCTTTTATAGCATTGTAGTTTATTAGTATCTTGTTATTTAGGCATGGTTTTTGATTCTCGTCCAAATCAATCGATGACTTTAACGAACGTAATGATGCACCTAGTAAATGAACACTTTGTTATTAGCTAGTATGATCTTCAAAGCTCAAACACAGGAATAGATTGGAAAAAGAAAACAAACAATGGTCTATTTGGCTTGTCTATTTTTCATCTATATTTTTATTTGTATCGAAACAATACGTATAAATATATATGATCTATAGCAACACATGTTCTCTGATTTATAGTAACTAATGAAGAAAGAATACATGTATACAAAGTTGTCACAAACGAATACACATTCATAAGTATATAAAAAGTGTTGAAAATATGAAAACTCATATATTTTGCAAAATAAAAAATTTATCGTAACTTAAAAGATGAATATATATAAGTTGGCAAAAATAAAAAGAAGATGTGTCGAAGAGAAGTAGGTGGTTCTATTCCAAGTAAAAAGGTACTTGATGTCTTGCTATATGATGGGAAATTCAAGTCATTTTTGGACAAGTAAAAAAATTCCAATATATTTTAAGGCTGTATAATAGAGGTGAGCTAACATAGAATATATAGGTTATGAAGTTTCGTTCATACCCCATTTTATAGGTCTAAATTTTAGAATTAAATTTACCTGGTATAATATCTAAAATAACCTATTTGGCATGGAAGTGGAGCTTGTTAAAATTAGATTTCAAAAATATAAATTTTTTGGACGATCGACTAATAACTTGTCAAGTTTTTATGAAAAAGGTAATCTCATTAATTTAATCACATAAATGCATACATAGAACCTAGAAATATAATTCAAAACAATTTATCATATAATGATATAGCAAAATTGCATTCCATCATAAGATATAGATTTGCTAAAATTGATCCACATTGATGCAAGCCTAAGCTCGAGTTCGTTACAACTTCTATGTTCTAGAATATGTAGGAGTAGATTTTCTAATGTGATTACTTGAGATACTTTTATAAATATTCTATATGGCAATTGACCAATTCTAGACAAATTGTTATAGTCTTTGGATTAAATTTATCTCCACCATCCACTAGGGAACAAATACTTTTTCGTTTCCAAACATATTCTATCATTTTCTAATAGTCATTTTTTACTTCAATAGTCTTCAAATTAACAAAATACCAACTTATTAATGGTCCATTCCTAACATTGGGCCTATTCAAGTCGAGCCTTTCATCTTACTAGGCTAGGCCAATGGACACGGCCTTATCCTTATTAGTGAACTTTCCTCCTTACCAACCTAAGGACAGTACTTAAATGACTTCAGGACACTTTTGCTCAGATACACCACAACTCGATCGGTATCAACTCGCATGACATGGTATTGTGACACCACACAATCGCCTATTCGGCGAACATAACTACCAAGCCAATTGTCCATTGCTTACTTGTCCACGATGAACATAACTGTTAAGCCAATTGCCCATTCGCCTATGATTGGTAAAACCGCCAGGTCATTCACTTATAAATATAGTTGAACCACCCCTAATCACAGTAATGTTGCATAAAAAACCATCTTGTCCTATTTATTCTGTGGGCTTCCTATGTCAGACACTAATTTAAGTATTGGAGAGGTCGTATCGGGCCCATACTTAGTATACAATTGATGAACTTTCTATTTTGTAAATTCACTTATGTTGTACTCCAAGCCCAATGCCAACTGATCTAACCCCTATCGGATTAGAGCAAACCACATAACTTATATTTTTTATTCTATTTTAATTAAATACTTTTAGTGGTACTAGAGGTCATTGCCTTGCGACACATGATCCAAAAAAAAAGTCTAAAAACCTAGAATCAATTAATCTAACCTAAAAAATGGGTTTTAAAAAATCGTACAAGCCTAGGCAAGAAAGAAAATAGAAACATGCGACCTCTAAGATTCATGGAACAAGCCTAAGATAATGAAAAAGACAAGTCACCACTGGCCTAGGCCAATTGAACATGCGGGGGAGTATGAGAAAATGGAAAATATATAATAGTCCCACATTGTATAGTAGGAAACTAACTAATTAGGGTTTGTTTGGATTGTTGAATTTTTATCAATACCCTCTCTATATTTTATCTATATCTATAATTTATTTATATCATATCTTTATTAGATTTGATTTATCAGTTAATAAGTAAAATTATTAATTTTTTACTTATATTCATTTCTACAAATATCTGTTTGAAAACAATAAAAATATAATACCAAAATAATTAGAATATGATGAAACAAATAGACCTACTTTAAAATATAAGTAGTAAGGTAATGAGTATATATTATCTTCGCCTTAATTATTTTAGATACAAAACCGCCTTCCACTAATACTATTCAAATCCACATTAAATCCCTCCACATAAATCTAGGATCCACACACTTTCAGACAAGACAAGGTTTACTGGTTTAACATAAATAACAACACCCAAGTGATGGAAAATAAAATACAATAAGATAAAGCAAAATTGAAACAATCTCGATTCTAACAATAGCCATTCTTTTTCAAAAGGTAAACGACTTTGGTTCTTGACTATATCTTAAGTTGAAAATATTATTTCCATATCTGCCAGCACCGTGGGTCATTGATAACTATCACTTGAAGCTATCAAGGTCTATTAAGATTATTTAATTTTTAACAGTATTTATATTTGAATCTGATAAGTATATGTATCTAATTTATATTTGATTTATTTATTTTTATCTATATCTATGTTTTAATAAATCGTCTGAACTAAAATGACAGCATATTATCATTATCCCAAACAAACCAATCAAGAGCCTAAGAATCACACTTATTCAGAAAAATAAATCGCGTTGAAATCTTGTTTCGGAACTGATCTTGTGTTTGGATTTAGAATAAACTCGAAATGGCACGACAGACAAAGAGGTGACAAAGGTTGATGAAGATGGCAAAGGGTCAAATGACGGGGAGGTTAGTCAATCACCAAATTCCTCTGCCAGCAAACAAAGTCGAGTCGTAACCATCCTTAGACATTAGAAAGCATCCATGGCGTGGAACTTTCTAATCTTTTCTTCTTATGTTGTTTTTATAATAATAATAATAATCTTTATTAAAATATCGGTGCGATAAATTATATATATCCTAGCAATTGTATTTGACAGAGAGACAGTGACTTGTGCTCTATGAAAACCGATAAAAAGATTTAATTGATAATATATATAGCATAATGGGAATTTCCTGTCCTTGTGATGCTATTTCATTCATGTTTTAGAAAATGAGTATTTAAAACGTGTAAAAAGTAAAAAAAAATAAAAAATAATATAAATAATAATGATTACTTCAAAACACGTACTCGTTCACTGAGATAAAAATAAGACAGCATCATGGGAACGGTAAATTGTTATCTTATATTACGGGTATAGATAAGCGATATTCTTTTAGTCTTAAATTCTTTATTTAATTACTTCACATTCATAATATCTTTCCAGCAATAAAATCCTGTAAATTTCTTTGTAAGATCTCTCTCTCTTTATTTTAAGCCTGTCTCCACAACACACAAACCCTCAGACACTCCAACACAAACACTCCAGCTCCCTTAAGATTTGCACTAGTTGTTGTAAATCTATTCAGCTTTTCATCCCTCCTGTTATGGCGGCTTTTCTAGGTAGTTTTTGCCGCTGTTTCCTCCTCCTCCAATTATTATTATTATTACTAGTACTACTACTATAATTATTATTAATTATTATCTCTTTAGTTGTTTAATCTCCTATTTAAAGTGTGCTATCGTTTCGGATTAAGTTCAACACTTAAGAATATAATAAACTAAGGGTTTTGAAATGGGTTCTCAACGAAACAAATAATCCCAGAAGAAAAATTCATCAGAAATAATTAACAAATTCATTTTTATAAACATGATGTACAAGCACTAATAAAATTTTAATATCTAATAATATTTTTTTGGAAAACTACCCATTATCAATTTTACATATTCAAACATAATTATACTTACCACAATCCATACATTAGATTCATGTTTCCTAATTATAATGCTCAAACAATCCTTTCTCCTCCATCATCCAATTTTTCCATAGTAAACTTCTATTAGCAACCAAATAAAAACGTGTTTCTTAATTGAATTAGTTTCTGTGTCGTTTCTCTCCTCTCTCAGTACATTCTTTCAAGAAAAACGGACTAATTAGGACTTTTCGATTCAGAAGGTTTTCGTTTTTTTTCTTTTTTTTTTTTTTTTGAGAAGTTAGACGATAATCAATATAACAAATCACGTATCGAGAAAATATATATACGAATCTAACAAATGACAACGATACCATGATTCTAGTACTTAATGTGCGTGTTGCATAACCATTACCTTCCACCTCCTTGCGATGAAAGTTTCTATGGCAATGGCAGGCTGAACACTTGAGCGCTGCCTGGCTTCCTTCTTCTCCACTTGGCATGAACTCTCCACAACCGTCTGTCGCGTTCCCTCCGATTGCCGCAGCATGGTTCTTCCGGCATTCCTTGTACCTCACCACAACCGAGTAATCCGAGTTCACCACAGGCAGAGCGTTTACATATTCTTTGTCGTCAATGGAACTCATCTTGCATCTCTCTGGATAATTTTTCTTTTTCCTTTTTCCCTTGCAGACTAAGATTATGGGTGATTAGGGAGAAAGAAGTACCTCATTAACAAGTATAAATAAGGTTTGGTGCTTGCTTAGCTTCTAATTATGTCAACAATATAAATATTTTTATAATATATAAAGGCATGGATGTATAATTACATTATTACTTTATTCGAATATAAAAGTAATGAAAAATTACTAACATTTATGCCTTACGCCTTTTTTCTGAAGTATATTGGCTTTTACGCTTCGGGTACTTATGTGTATTTTTAAAATAATATAATAAGGAAATGTAAAAGGGTTTTGGTAACTAAGGAGTAAAGCAAGGAAAATTTATTATAGGTGGAATTAGTGCATGTAAATAACATGCAATATGCAATAATTGATGATTTTTTATTATTTTCATATGATATAGTATATATGATCATAGAAATAAAGAAATACTAATAATATAAATGGGGAAAAGGGAAAAAAGATTAATATTCTCATCTTCTGCATCGGTTTTTGCATTGTGTTAGTGTCTTCCTCTTATGAGCAGTAAGGATGATAAAGCAATTGTAAATGGTGTTGTTTTTAGAATCTTAATTAGGTAATTAGTCATATGCTCACGTCCATTTCAATTGCCGACACACATTGCACCTTACACTGCAATAATTGTTTTCCAATTCAGGAAAAACGAAAAATAAGCACAGGCAGTAAAAGTAATGAGTGGGCCATCCTTTGTCATTATCGTTTGCTAAATTTCTCTTTTCAAGGACTGGGATTCATGACCACCATAGAAGATGGTTTCATTTTTTGCCTCCAACGTTGCTGTTTTAGTATCGTCTCTGGTGCTGTTGTTTGTTTTCCTTGTTCAATGTTTATACAAATCAAAGGAGACAAACCTTTTGCCCTTCTCACTCATTCTTCCTCTTAGAAACACAAAAAGGTTAGGTCTAGGTGTTGTGTTGTACGTGGTTGTAGTATTTCAAAAGGACTTTTTGTCTTCCATTCCTTAAGGCAAGTTCATTGTCCTTACTTATTAACTTACTTTCTCATATAAAGTTGTAAAGAGTAGTGCAAAAGTATGGGATTGTGTGCACAAGTATTAAACCGGACTAGTATAACTTTTAGGGTGCTTATGAACTTACTTTTTTGTTTGTCTTATCCATTAGGTTTTTCTATTATTATTATTTTGGTTGTTCTTGCAACCTAACTTTTGCTAGAAGAGTTGTTGGATCCTAAGAATATGCTCATAATTTTTAATATTTTACCGTCTCACATAAATTATCTTTAAAAATAGTATTTAGTATGCCTCAAACATTTTTACACGCTTCTACAATAGTAGGTGTGATTAGGGTTTAGGTTCTCTCTTAAAATAACTCGAAAATAAGAAGTTGAGATAAATTATCTTTAAAAATAGTACCTAGCACATTGCAAACATTTTTACACGCTTCCACAACAGTATATGTGATTACGGTTTAGGTCCCCTTTTAAAAGAGCTCGAAGATAAGAAGTTAAGGTAAGAAGAAAAATATTTTCTGTCCCGAAAATGATATCTCCGTTCAGTTCTAGTTAATAGATACTTGACACGTGTTAAATAAATTAAAAAAATAAAATATCTTTAAAATAAAGTAAATAATTATTATCATTCCATGTATATGTGTCGCGTTATTATTACTTAGGGCTGGGCTGGAACACAATTGGAAATGTAAAACCTTTTCAAAGGTAAGAGGAGTCCGGTATTTGCCTTGGCTTTTCTCGATAGTTTCATTGCACACGAATACTCCCATAAAGAAAGTTGTAGAAATTAAGAAGTAAACACGTGCGTCTAGGGGGGATATAATGTAATGTTTTCGTTTCGAGAAAGATCAATAGGTTTCAATATGTGCATGCCGGAAAATTGATAGGAATTAGGTTTGATATGAAAATTAATGTCATCATGGATCTAATGGATTTGTTTTTTTTTTTTTTGGGTAAAGGATATGAAAAACTTAAAAGAAATTAATGTCAAATTAGGACTCGTTCATGTTAAATATATTTTATAATTGTTCTGGGTAAGGGGCAGTTGACCACAACAAATGCTATAATACTTGTTGTAAGGAAAGTTAATTTGGGTGTTATTATAATAGGCAGTAGATTGATCGTCCAAAACTTGGTCTATCGCCTATTTTAATAGTTGACCAAAGCCCATCGTATTGGCTAAATATAATTTTCCATTAGATTTTGAGAGAGAGTTGTAAAAGCAAAATCTATATACATATTAATAGAAATGAATATAGGAAATGGTCATGGGGTTTTTCATGTAAATCATCGTAGATATCATGTATGTCTTGGTTGTTTTTATTTCACGCTTATGTTATTTATTTTAGGATAAATATCATATTTCGTATCTCAACTTTACATAAAAATTTAATTTAATATTTAAACTTTAAAGTTGATCAATTTAATATTTTATCAAACTTTTTGTGGCTATTTTTACTACCTCCTTAATGCTATTTTTTCCATTTGTTAACTTAGAAGAGACATCATATACTCAAATTTTTACTATTTTTCTTAACACCATGCATGTAGCACCAATAGATTATTTTTTCCACATCAGAAAATAGATCAAACAGTGTTAAAATAGTAGTAAAAACAATTAAAAATTATTTATTAAGTATTAAATCAACTATTTTAAAATTCAATGATCTATTTGGCATTTTCTTTTATTTTATTGTCGATGATGTAACATATTAGTACCGAGGCCTTTAGTTTTGTTCGAAGAGAATTGAACTGTTATAGAGATAGCATTGGTAAAATTTAACTCTAAGAAGTACAATAGTTAGTAGTTACACTAATTTCATTATGCCATTAGTAAAACTAATCGCGCTATTAGTTTCAAGTAAGCTGGCATACACACATTTTAAGATAAATCATGAAAGTTTAAAGTTATGACCCATGCTCACTGAAGGTCTTGATTAAAAAGCTCTTAGTATAATAAAATTATGTTTCATGAGTGACATATTACAAAAAACTCTCGTGAAATTGCTAACTAACATATTAGTTTTATGTATTATTCTATTACAAACAAAAAAATTCAGATATTGGGAATGAAACTTATCTTCTAAAAAACATCCTTTATGATTTTTATCCTAGCAACATTGACATTTACATTATCAGCAATCTACTTTTTGTAATCTTTAATTTGGCTAGCTTTGTTTTATAGCTTGAAATTGAAACACCTCGCCGTCGTATGTTTCCATCCTTTTTATAATTATAAAAGTCATATCATGAAATCTAAATTTAGAATTGCAACATTTTTCATAAATCATTATCTCAAAACTATTGCCTACCGTTGTAACCAATATTAAATGCTCATTAGACCTATTGCGAAACCTAAGTTGTGATCATTTTTTTTCTTTGCTCACTAAAGGAGATTTAATATCGCCAATGATCACACCATCACAACCATATACCATAGCTTCACTAAATACCCTTAAGATAATAACATGAAATAAAGGGATTTGATCTTCATGGCCAATCTCAACATTAACGTTTTTTAAGGCATTAGTAGGATACCAAAACTTGAAAATGAATCTTAATAAACATATCTTTAGACATTCACAAGGTATAAAAAAAATTTGTACTACTACGGTACCAAACTTTTAATTGCTTAACGCATTGATCTTTAGCCAGAATCTGGCCATTTTCCTTGCCAGAAGTTAACGTGGAAATGGTACCTAAATAAAAAAATTTATTTTATCTATCTTATTGACACTTTTTCCTTTTTCTCTCTTCCTCTCTCGCACGGGCTGCTTCTTCTTCTTCTTATTCTTACAATCTTCCACCACCTCCACACCCATTGTCCGTGCCGCGATCATCCAAGCCTCCACCATCTTCTACAACACTCCTGCCACTGTCAGTAATGTGGGTAAAGAAAATTATTTTAAAAATACTTAAATTGGGAAAAATTTTGTACCAACCCAAGTCAAAAGTTTTTCATTATTATGTGATTGGAAAATGAATTGGTGCAGACAAAGCAAAGAGGTTGCAAGCTGAAGCAGTGTCGTATAGGTCTCAGCTTGTGGTTTTTCTTGAAGCATTTGTGGGTAGTGATTTTTGGCCAGTGGTTAGCATTAAAAGCATGATGCCATCCATTAATAATAAGTAGATTCTGCGCATCTGCCATTCAATTATATATAGAGGGAATTTGCATTCAAGAAAACTTATAGCACCCTATATCATCTTTTGATCATAAGTGAAAGGAGAATTCTAACAAATGATGGAGTACCTGGATGCCCTCACAAGAACCGGTGAAAAAACCAGAATCCAAAAGCCAAAGCAAGCTACGAACCCTTGTTAGTTTATTGATTAATTTTTATATTTTTGCTCTTTTAAATTTTTGTTTTACTAAAAGATTTGTTTCTCTGTGAGTTTAAAACTAGTTTTTATATCTTGACACTTCCATAAAATTTTAACTTCATATTGTTAAGGATAAAAAATCTATACAATGTGTATATATACATATATATGTATTTATATATATACAACGTGCCTTTTCTTTTGAGGAGAGAATCAATAATCGCAAGTTAAAATTGAACAGTATAGTTAATGGAAAAGTTGATATCAAATTGGTATGATGGACCTAGCTACATATCAATGGCAACTACCATCCTAGCGCCTATGTTATTTTTTACTCAAAGAACACAAGAGAGTTGCTTCTTTAAAAATGAGCAGACTGCAAGACGATATGGCCTGGGAAGTAGGAGATTAGCTATGCCATGTTTTCTGGGTTGTAACATGGTGGTTGTCAATTAGTGCACTAACTATGAGAATGCGTTCGAAAGCTTTTGCCGATTCTAGAGAAACTTTATATAGGATTAGCTAATTCTAGCGAAATCATTACTATGTCATCGTAGATGCCATTGACGTGTCATCATCATGCCATCATCTTGCAATTGTTATTTTATCATCGTGCTATTGCTATGTAGTATTAGTGTTGTTAGAACCGGATCGAGAATTGACCTAGACATGCTAGGTGATTAGGAGTTGAGGAATTGAATCGAGTTCATTGGGGTCGAATCGGGTAAATAGAAAAAAATAAAATTTGAATTATATCCCAGTTAAAAGTTACCAATTAATGAGCATAAAAATCAACAATGGAGATGCAATATGGGTTTGAAAAATTTTATTAAAACAAAAAAACAAAAATAGAACAATCGACACTCCTCTCAATACTCTATTTTCTGTCTTGGTAACTTCGACCCTTATAGCTGTCTTTAATTAATATCTAATCAATTTTAAATACTAAACAAACATTGTATAAACATTTTAGTAAAAAAAAAAAATTGTAAGTAACCATACAAATTTTTCTTCCACGGAACCTTTGCTCATCAGGTAGGACTATACATGTTTCTCCTTATTTTTTAATCATATTATTTCCATGATTGTTGGTTTATAATTTTAAATTTCATACATTTTTTTCTCTAAAATATAATCTAATTGGAAAACCGTCCATATAGTCATAACATAAGCGGGAAGAAATGAATCTCCTTTTTTAAAATTTTTCTCGATTTTCATTATCTCCTTTTTTATTAACTTTTTTTTTTCATTAGTTTAGTCTTCTAATATATGATTACGGGTTCCTTTCTAAGCATGCAACCAGGTCTTGTCTTCTTCTGTAGTATAAGCGCAATCCTCCATGCCTTCTGCTATTAATCTTCAGAGCTCCGAAATGGATAAAAGAGTTATTCAAGCTCCACAGCCTTCTTCTCCTCCATTCCTCAGTCCTCTCTCTCCTACAACAAAGCAGCAACAGCATCCATGGCGGCCATGGTAGTAGAACCCACACTTTTCTTCAAGCTCTCACCCACAATCCTAATCCCACTGGCACACTTAACCACTAATAACCACTACCTAAACCCTCTCCGATCCAGTTCCTCCTTTTTCCCATCCAAACACATCCCTCCTCTCCACTATACCACTTCTTTATGCTTTTTATTCAAAAGTCTTTTTGTTTAAATTGTTTTTATCAAATGGTGCATTAGAACCTGTTTAACCCACCTGGATCAACCGGGTTGCGGTTGAATTGCTTGGGTTATCCGGGTCTGACCGATTCAACAAAGAAAATGGGTCTTAGCCATGGAGTAACCCATTTCTAAGACTGGTTTCGAGTGAATCAAATCAACTGGGCTGGTCGAGGTTTAAATATTTTGTGTAGTATAATTAAAATTATTTCACTTAAATATTATATATCATTATATTTTGCATAGATTAACTAAATAAAATAGAAAACCATTAAAATTAATTGAGAAAAATTTTAAGAATTAAGGAAATTATATAATATATATGTTTATATATACAAAGTGTCTTTTCTTTTGAGGAGAAAATTAATAATCAAAAGTTAAAATTGAATAATATAGTTAAAAGAAAAGTTGATATTGAATTGGTATAATACAAAACCTATTGATGGAGAATACCATTGTGGCGTCTATGTTATATTTTACTCCAATAACACAAGAGAGTTGCTTCTTCAAAATCAGCAAACTACAAGATGATATGGCTAGGAAAGTGGGATATTAGTTAAGCCATGTTCTCTAGGTTTTAACATGGTGGTTGTCAATTAATGTACTACCTATGAGATTGCATTCAGTAGCTTTTGCCGATTCAGGCGAAATTGAATATAGCTTTCGTCGATTTAAGAGAATCATCATTGTGTCATCGCCGTGCCATCTTATAATTGAAATCGCTTAATCGAGCTACATATAATTAACACTTAAGGTGTAACAAAAAACAATGTATTGATATGTACATCTAAAATTAACAAAACATGTGAGCACATTGTTATTATGATTTTTGGCGAGTGGTTAGCATTAAAAGCAATCATAAGTTGATTTTGCTAGGCATTTGCCATTCAATTATAGGGCAAATTAAAACAAAGGTCCTAACGTTTGGAGTAAATTCATTTTAGGTCCCAATGTTTCGAGTGGTTTAAAAAAGAGATCCTAACTTTGAAAAAGTGGGTCAATTGAGGTTTCTATTAACACATGTCACAATGTGATGGACCTTCTAAGTTTTAATGAATTATTTTATCCTATTGACACGTGTCAACAAAGACCTCAATTGACTCATTTCTCTAAAATTTAGGACCTCTTTTAAACCACTTGAAATGTTAACACCTAAGCATTGGGACATTCTAGTGTACTTTACCCTTCAATTATATATAGAGGGAATTTGCAATCAAGACAACTCATAACACTCTATATTATCTCTTGATCATAAGGGGAATAAGAATTCTAAAATTAGTGAAAAAAATGAAATAAAAAGGTCGAGGCAAGTTACAAACCCCTATCAATTGATTAGGTATCCACATGATTCAACCTTTAGTGTAAAGAAGACTTTTTATTTTAGAGAGAAGAAGAAGAAGAAGAAGAAGAAGAAGAAGAAAGAAGCAACAATGCAAGAGAAGGGGGTGATGTTGTAAAAAAAAATGTCAACTAAGATAGAGAAAATAATTTTTTATTCAGACTCCGTTTACACATTGGTTTTAGGCTGGAAAAATGGCTGAATTTTGGTCAAAGGTACTATGCATAGAGCAATTAAAAAGTTCGCATATCATCATTGTATGAAATTTTTTTAGATATTATTGAGTTATAAACCAAAAGGTTCGGGCACTACGAATGAAACTTACCCATTTTGTTGGTGGATGATTAAAAGTGAGGTTTTTAGCCAATTTATAAATCCTAAAATTAGTTTTTTCATCACATATTAGCTAGCTAAAGGTAAAGATGATAAAATAGGTAATAATGCAGCCTATGAGACAAGGACAATTGGTGTTTATATGGAGAATAAAGAAAAATGTCTCATCAGATTATTATCATATATGAAGTGTGAGTTAGATATAAGGAATCTTATGTCACTCCACGTTATTTAATTGATCATTAATTCACTATAAATGTACTGTTGCATCAAAGAATGGGAAGACATCATTTGCAATTGTTATGATGAAAGACACTAAAAGTAGCAGTTTATTTATTTTCAGTGACCATTTTAACAGGGGCGATAGTGACTTATTTGTCATGGTGGAGGTAGAGACCAAAAAAGTTATGGTACATGCAATTTAAGTACATAGTGAGAAGACGAGTCATCACTAGTAACAAAAGAATAATTTTCTACTCAATAAGTTAATAAGTTAGAGGTCTGTGAGAAATGTGTACCACATAAGTTGAAAAGAGTAAACTTTGTAGATGTACAAATTTGATTACAAATACCTTGAGCCTAATTCTTATTTGAATTTAACTCTTTGGGCTAATGTGACAGGGCTTAAAGAGTTAGGCCCAATCCAATTGGGATGATCATGGGAGAACTGGCATGGAAGGCTTGGAGTAAGGCCCATTGGAATTGGCCTACCCAATTCCAACCTTTCTCAAGTTGGCTCACACACATTGTAAATGAAGGCCTTGATGGGCCTGGGTCCATAAGGGAGCCCATATTCATATCTATAATGAGAGGGACTCATCCTGGCCGTTGGTTGTCTGTCTCATCTGACGGACGACATCGACAGCCAGATTCTCTATAAATACCTTAGTCCTTACCTCATTTGGACGAGTGAAAATCTTGGACAAACACCGTTGTGCTGTCGGATTTCCATTTTTGTGAATCAATTACTTGACTCACTCAGGAACGCATACGGTATTTGTGGTACTTAGTGAAGTTGATGCTCTTTAGCTCCCTCACCTGTCACACGTGTGTTAGAGCCTATTGAGATTGCCTACTCCTCCTCCCTACACGATTCTCTCTTGATCATCCTTGCACGTGTTGTTTCTCTAGGTCACGTGTAGCGCGATAGTCACGCGGCACGCACGTGATCATTGCACCCGGATTCATACCCACACAAACTTCATCTTAGATAAAGACAAAGAGGATATTGAACTATTCATTATATGCATATCAAGTCTCGCCACTATTATTCTCAAAGATAGCTCAAAGCATCTTTAACAATTTATGACAATTTCTTTGACGAGTTTTATGTTTATTGTTGTTGTTGTTAAAACATCCCTAAAATTATGTTTTAAATATAGATATTTTGCCGAAAGTTTCATTTCTTTATTTACCATGCATCTACCTTCCTTTTAAAGAAAACTTACTCCTTAGGAAATACCTATTCAGCTTATCCCTATATAAACCCCTTATAGCATATTCCCCCATTTTCTCCTTTTAGAGATTTAAGAGAGTAGGGAAAAAGGAAAAAACACTCTAAAACCTAAAGAGAACAAGAGCTTAATGAAAAGGAAAAAACTATGAACTTTCTTTTGTCATCCGTAAATTATATCTTATAAACTTACAGGACTATATTTTCTCCTGGTAGGAATCATTATAAGTCTATAACAAGTGGGATGAATGCGATATTACAAACAGTAAGAAGATCATTATCTTGTTTATCAATTACTTTTAGAAAACCTCTCGTGAATTGATTGTAATGGAATCCGATTGTTGGTACAAACTGAGGAGTCTAAGAAGAAAAGTTACAAGATCTTAAGGGCAAGAGTCTCTCATGATGGTAATTTAGGCATTATGAATGAGTTACTCATGAGACACGAATCCATGATATTGTAGGGATTAATAAGATTGACTAACGATAACAAATGGTAATGCCACAACAGATATTGTTTTGATTCTACACTTGAGATAAGATTCTTTAACCTAATCTTATCATGATAATTTGTAGCGTGTTTTGAAATATACTGAATCTATGATGAGATACTTGATTGCTATGAAACAAGATGATGAGATATAATTGAGATTAATGGAATATGAACATAATTAAAGAAGAAACTAGAAATAGTTGAGAGATTGATCCATAAAGATGGAAACTTGTAACGATTTTGATTCGATAATTGGTGTTTAATTGAGATTTTGTGAAAAATTGAGTTTGAAGATGAATTACATGATAAAGAGATTAGAGATTGGAACTCTATGAAAGGAATGAAGGAAAAACACCTTAACAATAGGTTGAATTGGTGCTAGAAGGACTCCATACTAATTGGAAGAAGAAACAAAACTAAAAAAGATAGCTAGATCAAATTAGCTAACTATATCATTGACCAACTGCCCTTGGTCGATGGTAATTAACCCATATATGTGTGCTAAAATATGTAGACAATTTTATTCTGGTTTGAGATTTAATTTTGTCATGATTGGATTTGAAAAATTGAGTTTGAAGATAAATCACAAGGTATGTAGCTTCTATTTCTTGTTACTTGTTCAAGATAAGTTTAATATTATCGAATTAAATAATACTTAAATTAAATGATATCGTGTTATTTGTGCTATATGAAAATTTATTTGGAAAAACCTTTAAAACTCTAAAGACTCATATTTTTTAAGACAATTTGTTGGAACCCATACAGTTTCCCATTTCCTATTCCCCGTATTGGTTTTTGTTAGGGCGAGGCCTTAAGAACCTTTTTGTTCCACTAACTACAAGACAGGCAGGATGTCTTAAGATCATTCGATCTACTACGTGTGGCTTAGTCAAGAGGTTCTGAGATCACTTGATCTGCTAGGTGTGGCATAGCTAAGAGGTCTTAAAATCTTCATATTTGCCATTTCTGGCAAATTTCTATTTGGTGCAAATAAGTTCATGTTTTCTCGAAAATTATTTTCTAGAATTTGTTTCGAGTTGATTCTTATTCATGATCACCATTACCAGTTTATGTTTGTGGTTATAATTAATAAATAATTCAATTTTTGTTTCGTTGTTTAATTGTTTACTGCATTAGTTATTGTAAGTCAAATGTAGTGTAGCATTGTATATGTGTGTATCTTGTGGTCTATATTGGGCATTTCCTACTTTTCCTTATTTTTCGAGTTATACAGATGATGGGAGATGATCACTATGATGATATGAACGATAATCTTTTGGTTGGTAGTAAGACTTCGATAGTGTCCAAGTAAGATCATTCAATGATTATTTAGGATAAAGGCTCATGCTTCTGACCAGTTTATGTTGAGAGTTGTTGGGTTTGCGAGACTGTCGAAGATTTTAGTTTATAGTATATTGAAAAACTATGTACAACATTTGAGGATTGAGATTGTATGAGAACCATGGAGTTCTATATATGTATCTGTGGTTTCTAGGTTTTTAGTATTCTTGTGAATACATTTTTTGGCACATGTATACAAGTGGCTCAAGATGCATAATTTAGATATAGGCATGGTTCAGTTTGGAATTGGAACCATCATCGGTAATTCTACAACAGGAACCCGATTGATTGTCCGGTTCTAGAACCAACTATGGAACCATTGGTTTCACGGTTTCTAAGCGATTTTTTAGTCTAGAACTGGTTTGGCCTAGAACCAGTGGAACTAGCAGTTCCATTGAAAAAAAAAAGATAAAATATATAATGATTAATATTTAAATTATTTCATATAGATAGTAAAATCTATTATTTATTTGTAATATTTAATATACTTTTATCAACAATACAAATAAACATAGATTAAAATCATATATAATTTGTTTAAATAAACTTTCTCTAAAAGTAAAATCCATTTCCTTAACAATGTGAGACTAGTTTTTACATTGTAATTTTCTTTTTACCCTCTAGAGTATTTTGCAATCTCATATTACTAACTATAATTGATATTTGATGTGTTTGTATACAACTAAATATGCATTCTAAACAAATTTTTAAAAATTTGGTTAAATAATTTTACACTTTTAGGTCCCCTCTGTTTTGGGATGAAGTGGAAAAGGTAGCTATTGGGCTGGAATTGGTACAAGAAGCCGCCAATAAAGTGAGGGTAATCCAGCGAAAAATGAAAGAGGCTCAAGACAGGTAGAAGAGCTGGGCAAACCTGAAAAGAAGAAAACTTGAATTCAAGATGGGTGATCATGTGTACCTAAAGATAAACCCGATTAAAAATATTAAGAGGATGCGTACACAAGGGAAGTTAAGCCCGAGATACATTGGACCTTTTGAAATCTTGGAAAGAGTCGGAGATCTGGCATATCGGTTAGCCTTGCCACCAAATTTATCCGGGATCCACAACGTATTCCATGTGTCAGTATTGAGAAAGTACGTTGCCGACCCGGAAAGGATTCTGGAATTGGAACCGATTCAGCTGAAGGAAAACCTGACATACGAAGAGCACCCAGTGAGGATATTGGATAAGAAAACCCAAAGGCTACGGAACAAAGACATTCACTACGTTAAAGTGTTATGGAGGAATCATGCCTTTGAGGAAGCAATCTGGGAAGCTGAAGATGAGATCCGGAGAAAGTACCCCGAGTTATTTGAAGAACAAGGTACGTTAGTTCCGTTTTGAGGAAAAAACTTTATTTAAGGTGGGGAGGTTGTAAACCCCGGTATTCTCAGTAGTTAGGAAACCCTAGGAGTTGGAAGTGAAACCCTAAACCGGTCCAGTTTAGGTCTAGTCAGAGAAGCTTAGGAACCTTAAATCCGGCTTTCCTTCGGTTTCATAATAAAAGAAGTTTTATAAAGTAAATGAATTTGAATTATTATTCCAAAGCATATTTTAAACCTTTGAAAGTTTCAAATTCGGGAATTTTTCAATTCCGGGCCTTCCCGAGCTCAATTACGGAAAAGCGTGCCCCGGGACCAGGAACTCAGAAAAATGTTCTGGAATATTCATTAGAACCGTAATTTTATAAGTATTCAAAAAATATTAATTTTATAATTTTTCGGGCTATAAAAATTACAGTTATAGCCTTTTCCCGTGTTTTCGTTACAATCGATAAAGTAGATGTCTTGTCTACTATTCACAAGTACAACCTACACTACACACTACCCATACCCTATTCTTACATCCTTACAACTACTCATTACATTTATTACATCTAATTATGTAAAATACAGATTATCAAATTTGTTTTATTTTACTCAATTTTATTCAACTAAAACCCTAATGCATGTATTTTATAAGCTTCTTTTTTTCTCTCTCTCTCCTCATTTTTCACTTGTTCCAATTTTTACCAAAGTAAAAACCTCTCCTCTCTCCCTCTCCCTCTATGTGTGCCGTGACTCTTCTCTCTCTCACACTCACACACACAAGCTCAAATCCTCTTCATTTCTACTTCTAATCTCTATTGGTATGTTGATTTCAAGCTTTGTTCTTCCTAAATCTTGTAATGGCAAAGCTATTATTGTGTGTTTTCACATTTAATCCCAATGATCAAATGCTAGGGACATGAAAACACTTGTACAAGAATAACAAGCCATCATAAGAAGTGGATCTAGAGTTTAAATGAGTTTTTGTTGAAGATAGTGTTGTGTTCATGCATGTAAAGTAGGAATCATGCATAGATATTCATGTTCATGCTATGAAACTCATGAATCATGCATGATATTTAGTAGATCTAGTGTTTAGACATTCACATCTTCATCTACATTTATGTTCATATGGTTATTTTAATTTTCATGCATGAATGATCATAAAGATGTAGCCTTGTCTATGTATAGATATGTTGGATGGTAGATCTTCATGTATAGAAGACGAGAAACTTGAAAAAGAAAATATTTTGTTGGAAAAGCTTAGTTGAAAATTCGGATGATTTTGAAGCCCTATTTTAAAAACCCCCAAAACCACTTTAAAACTCATATTTTTCATAAAAAATGGAAGGTATATGTGATAGATGCGCTTAAGGAATGATTTTCATAAGTTTAGATGAGTTTAGGCATGAGAAAAATGTAAAACAAGTAGTGAAGACTAGAATGAAAAATATTGATATAGATATTAATGGTCAAATTCGTATTTTAGGATGATGCCTACATAAACACTTAGTATCCAAGCTTAGATGGCATGTTTTATGAGTTAAATGGAGTCTTTAGATAATAATTATAATGAAGCTTCAATTTTTGATGCATTAAATAAGTTTTCTCATAAAGAAAATGCAAGAAAAGGAAATTTACAAAATTCGGATTTTTGTGAGTAGCTTGTTTAAAAACATATTTACCCAATGAAAAATGTGGATTTTTATGCATAAATGAAGGTCATGATTAGTATAGATATTGAGAACTCATTTTTATTTGGATGGTAAGTAAATTCCAAGAATAAAATCATAAAAACCCTAGGAAATGTAAAGTTGGAAAGAATAGCTTGCATAAGTGATCATCATAGAATTCTTGATAAATAGAAGTTCATAAGAAGTTCATCATCAAAGATCATCAAAACCATGCATATATTGAGCTCATTACATGATATTCATATTATGAATTCATTCATATACCATCTATACATGAATCATAAACTAGGAACATTTCTATCAAATGCGAAACAATTTTTCGGAATTGGAAAAGTTACAGAACAGAACTGATCCCACTGTTCCGTGACCTTAATATTTTCAAAACTTGAAAATAATATTAGAAATAGATAGATCTTTCGAAGTAGGTAGAGATCGATATAAAATTTGCGAAATTCCGAGTAAAAATGACCAAGTTATGGCCGTTTTAAGTTGGAACTTCCGCAAATAGCGTGAATTCCGAATTCATCTAGTTTAGATGCATAGCTTGGAATAGTTAAATGATGAGATTCTTATTAGGATTATTCTTATTTGGTAGGTGATCCCAAGTAAGACGATACCTTACCACCCGATTACTATTACTGAAAGATCGGCGAACCATGGCCGAGTGAGTACTACTTCCACTCTCAATTAATGTTTGTGATTGTATTGTTAGTAGCACTAGTGGTGTAGGCAAAGATAAAAATAGATATATATGATGGGGTATATGGGAATTATATATTTGTCTGCTGTTGATGTGTGAAATGGAACTTAAGAATTATCGAAACCGAGTGTTAAGCTATTGATTGATTAGCTAGCATTTTATATTAATTGTTTGCGAATAATTGTTGGCCACCTAAAAGAATTGAATTAATATATATTTGACTTCAATTATAATTGGACTCATTCATATCACGACGGGGATGGAGCATTAGCATTGGTTGGTTGTTCGTGATCTACAAAACGAATATGTTGGTTAATCGTGATCCATAAAACGAATTATTGCTCAGTTGACCGTGAGCTTAAACGGCGTCGTACCGCAGGATTCGTTAATCTGCTAACCCAGGATGGAGAGCGTAAGTCCATCCACATATGATTTCCGGTTGGTCATATGTTTGTTGAGCTCATTTGCTTGATGCATAACATTTGCGTGAATAATCACTTGTTTGGGTGAATTGTATTAATTGTGATATGGAAGTTCTTACTCACTAAGCTAGTTAGCTTACGCCCCCATAGCTTTTATTTGTTACAACACGAGTTCATTTGTCTTAGGCCGAGGCAAGCCACAGCTCAGGTACCGGAGATAGGAGTTTCCCATAGAAGTTTACTTCGCTTTTGTTTAGACTTCCGTTGGAAACTAAAGGACTCTGGATGACTGTAATGGACTTGATATTATTTTACGGGGGAATGCCCCTAAGATTTTGTAAAGTATATATATGTGTTTTGGTTTATTATTTATGGCTAATGAATGCCACATTAAACTTCTTAGCTCCATTGATTGAGTATTCTATTGTCGTAAAGGGACGTTTTACATCTATACAAGACTCCCGAAAGGCTCAAATAGAAATTCGAGAGTCTTTTATAGTATGTAGCGGGCTGTTACGTTTATGATACCCTATGGAGTGTGACAGATACAACCGAGTTGGGTTTCGGGTGGGTCATATAAACCTAAACCCAAACCTGCTACACTATTGGACATACCAAATCCGACCCTATAACCCTATAGGGTCTTCCTTCTATATCCAAACCCGTCTTACAAGATTTCCTCTAAAACCTTCCACCCGCCCAGTTATCTACTTTACTATCAACCCGATTATCCGCCCAACCACCCCTTCGGTTATCAACCCTAACCCGCCCTGCTTTTTTTTTTCAATAGATTTAGCAGACTTAAACCAATAAAATAATTATCTAATAATATAGCAATTCACATTTTCTTTGCTAACCAGTTTTTAGATTTAGCTTGTTACTATGTTTATATTTAGTAAATGTATTTACGTTTTTTTTTTTTACTAGGACTAATGGGTTAGGTATCCATCGGATTTTAGTAGTATTTGAACCCAATCCTAATGCCTTATAGGATTTCCTACATATATCCAAACCTAATCCTATTACCTTATAGGTCGAATCTTATAGGGTTGGATGAGTTGGAAACCCGTTAATGACCGACTCGGTTGCATCCCTAGATTCAATTTTCATAACATTCTTATTTGCAAAATTTCTTTATAAAAAAGTTTGATGCGGGCTTTCTAGTGAAGGTTTGATCAGTAATTTTCAAGGTAAGCACTTAATTTAGCAAGCAATGATCATCTGAACTTTACATTAGTCATGTCGTTGTCCAACTTTCAAAAGGTTGTATATATAGGCATATAGTCCTTATGATGAATTATGCATGTTTAATAGTATTGCTTAAGTTGGAGTTTTTTTTTTTTTTCCATCATTGCAATTGGAGACAAGGAATTCAAATATGATATCTCTTATTTGAGAAACCAATAATATTGATACTTAAATTGGAGTTGAAGGTAGAAAATAAGGGCCTAAAATATTTAACTCTCTATTTCAAGGTAATCAGAGTCTGGTGAGAATGGCTAGAGGTTGTTCTATCTCGAAAGTGGCAATTTATGGCCACATAATCGCGTGCAACATCAGATTTTGCTGTCTATAAACATGTTTAGTCAACTAAGCGAGTGACCAGTTTACAATTGATCGACCGAAGTTGGAAAGTTGTCATAAAGGTTTGGTTAATCGACCAACAAACGGCCATGATCGATCACTTGCCTTTGAGACAACCAAGTCTGGTTGATAATTAACCAATAGTTTAATGATATTTTCTTCATTTTATCCTATAGTTTCCAAAAAAATGATTTCCTATTATCTACTTGAAGCTTATAGTAAAGTATTAGGGTTTACTCATTACAATTTTATTTTTTATGAAGAGTTATTAACGCGTTTAGTTGATTATAATAGCCATTCAATAAAAAGTCCCCACTAAAAAGACATTGCATTGACTTTTTTTACTCAACCCTATGAATATCAATTCAAAACTAGAATTGTCTTTTTTTTTTTTTTTTCCAAAATACTTATACTCTACAAATAAAAATCCTATTACAACTCTTTTTCATCATCAGTAATAGTAATTCCAACGTTTTGGGTTAAATTCATTTTCGGTTACAATGTTTTGAAAAGTTCAAAAGAGATCATAATGTTTAGTGAATAAGTAAGGATGAGCACGAACCGGTGATTTTTGCTAAAATCAAATCAAACCAAACCATAATATGCAGTTTGGTTTTTTTCTCCTTCCCAAACCAAACCCTTAAATAACTGTTTGGTTCGGATTAGAAAATTTTCAAATATTAAATAACAATTTGGTTAAGTTCGAATTACGAATTATATCAAAATTTTAATAAAAAATTTTAGTTATAATATTTTACATTTATACGGATGTTCAAATATCAAAATCACACTATAAAGCTAGTATTGTAAATCTAAACAAAATATTTTATAAATTCATTACATTCATAATCCATATCTCTTATAAAATCATTTAGTCACTAACACGGTATGTGATAAGACCCTAGTACTCTATTACTGTATTCTTTATGAGGTTAGGTGAAATCTGTATCTCTCTAACCCTAGCCGCTCCTCTTTCTTTCTCTCTCTCGTGACTCTCTCTTTCTCTCTTCGAGTTGTTGCTCTAACCCTAATTGTTTCGTGATCTGCAGGTACTGGAAGTAAAGGCAAGGTTCACTTGGTTGTTCGAGTCACCAAGAACTCCTTTAGACCTCTATCTAACTTTGGGAAGTAAAACTTGTGCCATCCCTTTCATTATGTTTATGTATTTATACATTTTGTTATTCCAACTGTCTATTTTGGCATTGTTATTTCCGTGTTGCTGTTGCATGTATGTGTACAAGTAAATCTGTTACAAAAGATTCTGTTACATGATTGATTACATGAACTGATTATACAAAGTTTAGTTATAATCCTTGAGCCACCTTGGTTGCTTTCTGTTCCTTCTTGTTTGGGTCGTATCAGTTGTCTCCCCGTGTTGAAATAACACCTTGTCCTCAAGGTGAAAATTGGGATAAATTTGTTTAAACAAATGAAAATCCTCCCAACTTGTGTCTTCTTGAGGAAGACCCAACCACTGAACTAGAATCTGTTGAACATGTTGACCATGTCGCAAAAGAACTCTGGAATCCAAAATTCGGAGAGGCTCTAAAATAGGGTTATTGTGAAAAACCCTAGGAGGCAACTCCAGACTTGGCAGTACTGAGCCATAGGCTGGCTTAAGACATGAAACATGAAAAATATTATGGATTCGAGAGCCCTCAGGCAGTTGCAAAGCATATGCAACTTGTCCAATACGCTTAGAAATCCTATATGGGCCATAAAACTTTTTTGATAATTTGTGATAATCCCCTGCTAATGAGGCCTGTCTGTATGGTTGAAGCTTAACAAAAACCATGTCACCTTCCACAAAACTGACATCAGTGCGATGTTTATCAGCCTGAGCCTTCATCCTCTGTTGAGCTGATAAGAGATGAGTTTTAAGAAGAGACAAAATCTCATCTCTATTTTTAAGCTCATAATCAATAGCTTCGAGCTTGGAACTGCCTCTCAAATACATAGGAATAGTAGGTGGACTTCTGCCATATACAGCCTCAAATGGTGTAGTTCCTGCACCTTCATGATAGGAAACATTATAGGCAAATTCTGCCCAAGCCAAATAAGAAACCCAATCCTGTGGTCTATCCATAGCATAACTCCTAAGGTACTGCTGCAGTACCCTATTCAAAGCTTCAGTCTGTCCATCCGATTGAGGGTGATAGGCACTACTCATGAAAAGTTTAGTGCCACTTAATCGGAATAATTCTTGCCAAAATTTACTCATAAAAATACTGTCTCTGTCACTGACAATGCTCCTGGGAAAACCATGTAATTTGACGACCAACTGTAAAAACAATTGAGCCACTTTTGTTGCAGTAAAATGAGAGTCAAGTGGACCAACATGACAGTATTTGGAGAGTCTGTCCACTATGACTAGTATGACCGTATAACCCTGAGATTGAGGAAGACCAATAACAAAATCCATTGATAAGTCCTCCCAAATCAATTCGGTAAAGGTAATGGTTGTAACAAGCCAGCTGGACTTTGAGTACTATACTTGGTTTGTTGACAAGTTAAGCAGCCTCGAACAAATAATTCCACATCATGCTTAACCCCAGGCCAAAAAAATTGAGCCAATATTCTCTGATATGTCTTCTTGACGCCAAAATGTCCTGCTGTAGGAATACTGTGAAATTCCTCTAAAATGAGTGAAATGAGGGAAGATGTAGGAACAAGAAATAATTGATGTTCCTTGAAAAGTAAATCATTGAACCATCGAAGATTCCATTTTAGAGGATGACCAGCATTCAAGTCAGTAATAATTTTGACAAATGCTGGTAAAGTCTTGTATTCCTGTTTCAATTTGTCAACAAAAGAAAAATGTGGCAATGAGAAAGCAAGATAACTAAACTCATGTTGTCTTGACAGAGCATCTGCCACCACATTATCCTTCCCAGCCTTGTACTCAATGGAATAATCATAACCAAGTAACTTGGTTAGATACTTATGTTGCTCAGGAGTCTGAATTACTTGAGTAAGTAATTCCTTTAGACTTCTGTGATCCGTTTTGATAGTAAAATGTGATCCCAGCAAATATTGTCTCCACTTTCTGACTGCCTCTACAACGGCATACAATTCGCGTACATAAGCTGATGCTTTGACTAAATGAGTAGGTAATTTCTTACTAAAGAAAGCAATCGGTCTATTTTCTTGCAATAACACAGCACCAATACCCGTGCCTGATGCATCTGATTCGATAACAAAATGTTTGTGAAAATCAGGCAAGACCAAGATAGGAGCCTGTTTTAAGGCTTGCTTGAGTGCAAGAAAAGCCTGTAGAGCATTGTCATCCCATTGAAAACCATCCTTCTTCAATAAATCAGTCAAAGGACTGGCAATTGAAGCAAAAGACTTAATAAATCTTCTATAATACCCGGCCAAACCCAAGAAAGCTCTGAGTTGCTTTAGAGATGTGGGCTCTGGCCAATTCTCAATAGCCACCAATTTGCCTGGATCAGGAGACACCCCATCTGCATGAACCACATGGCCCAAGTACTCGATAGAGTCCTTGCCAAAAACACATTTGGATTTTTTTAAAAACATGGTATGTTCAGCAAGAATGGATAATACCTTATCCAAATGTGTAAGATGTAATTCAAGTGACTCACTATAGATAAGAATGTCATCAAAGAAGACAATAACAAATTTTCTCAAGTGAGGCTTGAAAATATTGTTCATAATAGACTGGAAAGTGGCTGGAGCATTGCTAAGGCCGAAAGGCATAACCAAAAATTCATAGTGGCCCTCATGAGTTCGAAATGCTGTCTTTTCAACATCAGAAGGATACATTCTAATCTGATGATAACCTGCCCTTAAATCCAATTTAGAAAATATTGTGGCTCCCTTTAACTCATCTAAGAGTTCATCAATTGTTGGAATGGGAAATTCATCCTTAACAGTAGCTTCATTCAAAGCTCTGTAATCAACACAGAACCTCCAACTCCCATCCTTTTTCTTTACCAACAGAACTGGAGAAGAAAAAGGTGATGTACTGTTCTGAATAATACCTTGCTCCAACATCTCTTGGACCTGTTTCTCAATTTCTGCCTTTTGAAAATGAGGATATCTGTATGGTTTCACATTAATAGCAGAAATTCCTTCCTTTAAATGTATGCGATGTTGCACAGTACGTAATGGAGGCAATGATGAGGGTGGCTCGAATATGTGACTATATTTGCCCAGCACTTGCTCGACAAGTGTGTTGTTGGCGAATTCATGTGATGTACTATCCCCCTGAGCCTCCAAAGAAAAACATGAAGCCACTGAATCATGTTTAATCATCCGTCGGAGTTGATTGAAAGAAATCTGGCCACCAAATCTAGATTGTGATCCATGTAACACCACTGAATGTCCCTGATGCAAAAATTGCATTGTAAGAGTACTATATTCAATGGTGACAGGACCCAGGGTCTCTAACCAATCTACCCCCAAAACCACCTCTGAACCCTGTATAGGTAATACATATAAATTGACCAGAAACTCCAATCCTTGAATATGCAACATAACATCCTTGCAAACACTATCACAATAAAGCTTGTGGCCATTGCCAATAACTACTGGAAAGCTAGTAGTTGGTTGAATGGGTAACCCTATTTGACTGGCCACCTTAGTCTGAATAAAATTGTGAGTACTACCCGAATCAACCAATACCATCAAAAGTTTCTGATTAATCTGTCCAGAAAAACGTAAAGTCCGAGGAACATGAAATCCATTGAGAGCATGATAACTAATTGCACAAGAATCATCTTCATGCATTGCATACTCAATATCAGATGTATCAACAAAATCATTATCATCAGGAATAGTGTCAGAAGACATTAATATGAGAAACTTTGCTTTACATTTGTGATTCCTATGAAATTTCTCATCACAATTAAAGCATAAACCTTTTTCACGACGAGCTTGCATCTCTTCAGATGTTAATTTTTTTATAGGAATTGAATGTGATGGTTTAGATGGTGAAACAGTAGAATTAAAAGGTTTAGAAAATTGAAGAGTACCAGGAGTAGAAGAGAATGTGGATGGGAAAAATGGTATGGCTTATACTGTTTGAATTGATCATTCAGTTTGTCCTCGTGCATGCGAGCTAACCAAATGGCCTCAATCATATCTTTTGGACGAGCTAATTGTAATTCCCTCTTAATAGCAGGCTTCAATCCTGAAATGAAACAGCTGAGAATAAAAGCATCTGATAAACCCTCGGTTCTGTTGACTAGGGTTTCGAATTGCGATTGATACAATGCTACAGTTGTAGTTTGCATCAATTTGGATAATAATCCATGGACATCCTCATAGGGAGATGGACCAAATCTGTAAGTCAAAGCCTCTGTGAATTTCTTCCATGAACTTAACTGTTTGTTTCTGAACATCCACTTAAACCATTCACGAGCATCCCCCTCTAGGGCAAACGAACAAATAGTAATGCGTTGTTCCTCTTGAACTTCATGGAACTCAAAAAATTGTTCAACCTGAAATAGCCACCCTAAAACATCCAAGCCAGTAAACTTGGGAATTTCCAATTTGATTCCTTTGAGTAAGGAATCCGACAGCGCTGAGCCACCTTTGGAAGATGATGAATCATTCTGATTCTGATTCCCTGAAGAATTTGCATCAGCATTGTGACCGACTTCCAATTTCTCAATCCGTGATGTAAGCAATCCTAGACTTTCTTGAATTGCTAATAAAGATTGTTTAACAAATTCTGTGTCTTGATTATTAGAACTACGAAGCTCTGGAGCCATAACAGTGGAGGATGAAGATCGAATACGGAGAGCACCAAAATGATAAGACCCTAGTACTCTATTACTGTATTCTTTATGAGGTTAGGTGAAATCTGTATCTCTCTAACCCTAGCCGCTCCTCTTTCTTTCTCTCTCTCGTGACTCTCTCTTTCTCTCTTCGAGTTGTTGCTCTAACCCTAATTGTTTCGTGATCTGCAGGTACTGGAAGTAAAGGAAAGGTTCACTTGGTTGTTCGAGTCACCAAGAACTCCTTTAGACCTCTGTCTAACTTTGGGAAGTAAAACTTGTGCCATCCCTTTCATTATGTTTATGTATTTATACATTTTGTTATGCCAACTGTCTATTTTGGCATTGTTATTTCCGTGTTGCTGTTGCATGTATGTGTACAAGTAAATCTGTTACAAAAGATTCTGTTACATGATTGATTACATGAACTGATTATACAAAGTTTAGTTATAATCCTTGAGCCACCTTGGTTGCTTTCTGTTCCTTCTTGTTTGGGTCGTATCAGTATGCTTACCAACCAATACATGTAAAATATAATCTATAGTCCTCTAAAAATTAATTTAGTCAACCATCTACAAACAAATTTAGCTTTAAAAAATCATTTACCAATAAAAGTCATACATGAATAAAAGTGATATACTAATAAAATATACAATGAAAAATTAATACATAATAAAATATATAATTAAATAATAAAATCCATACTCCACAAAGTTTAAACAATTAATAAAAAACAACATTAAGTTTCAAAAAAGAAATATATCTTGAACCCAAAAAACAATTTAAACAAAAAGAAATAAATTATTATTAATCAATATTCCTCATATAATAAATATCATAATAAAATTATAATAACATATATGACCTTTAATCAATCATCATAATAAAATTTATAACTACAAGTAAAATATTTTTATTTTTATTTAAAACGGTTTGGTTTGGTTTTATAGATTGATTCAGTTTACATCTTCAAACCAACCATAAATTTATGGATTGGTTTGAATTGAGAATTTTCTAAACTAAATTATTTAAAAAATCATATTTTTTCGGTTTGATTTGGTTCGGTTACTGATTAGTTCGGTTTGACTGGTTTTTTTGCTCACCCCCATGAGTAAGTTCATTTTAAGTCACAATATTTGAGGGTAAATTTATTTTAGATCACAATGTTTAGGGAAGTTGGTTAATTGAGGTCACCATTAACACATGCCAAAATGAGAAATATTTAACTTAAACTCAATAAAACCTTCTTTTAAGGCCCCATTGACATGTATTAATAGGAGAAATATTTAATTAAATTTTAGAAGATATTTTCCTGAATGTTGTGACATCTTTTGAACTTTTCGAAACATTGTGACTTAAAATGAATCTACCCCCAAATGTTGTGACATTCTAGTGTAATTTAGCTTATTTCCATTATATTCTTATTCATTTCATAAAGTGAATGGATTGTAAATTACAAATACATGCTTTTTATTTTTTTTTTTTATCTATGCACACTTAGGTTGCATTTGATTGCAAAAAATTTATGGAATAAGATAGGATAAAACCTCTTGTCCATTGTTTGGTTTCTCTTATTAGTTATTGGACCGAACAAAAAAATTCTAAGACACATGACAAGCTTTAAAAAAGTTATCTCATATATTCCATGGTATAAAAATCAAATAGATAGGGTAAACAACTTTAATTTTGAAAGTCTAAAATTATCCCCATTTGTAGTCATCGTTTTCTTTTTTCTTAAACAATATAATGAATTAATTAAATAAATATATTATAATATAAGTTAGTATAATGATCAAAATATGATATCTTGTCTTGTCCTATACTCGTGTATACCAAATACCTAATAGCACAAAAATCCTTGTCTAGTACTATACATACCAAACGTGATACAAAAGAATTCTTGTTTTGTCCTGTACTTGTGGGTACTAAATACCAAACAACATACAAATCCTTGTCGAATACTACACATATCAAACATGGTACAGAAGAACTGTTCTATCCAATACTCATTATATTATGCTATCCAGTTCCTCTTGTCTTGTCTAGTCTTAACCTTTCAACTGAACACAAACTTAGCATATCTAATTATGAAATTGGGCATTTTAGACCTATATATATATATATATAATAAAAAAAATGCACTCTCATCTCAATATGACCTTTTTAGCATTAAATGCATTTTTCTTAATTTTAGTATCATTTTATTATTTTTTTCGTAGAATAAAATAGTTAAATAGGGGTTTAAATGCATTATTGAAAAGATACGAGAATCTAAATAAACGATTTCAAAAGATAAGATCCTCAAATACATATATTGTAAATATAAGGGAATATATTTGTAATTTATCGTTAAAACACTATTACAATTTTAGGTAGATATTGATGTTGAGGTTTTCACAAAACCTAGAAGGCTAAAAGTCTAAGTAAATGATGAAACTCGATCACGTAATTTGCCTTGATGTAACATAGGAAATCATGTCCGAATATTCTTTGCTTTGCATGTAAGGTTTAGGTTCATAATTACAAAAGGATAATTAATCCTCTATAAACCCGAGCTGTGTTATTCTAAAAACTAGCACGTAATGATGGCGACATTGGAAATCAAGTCAATAGAATAGCCAGTAGTTATGATTGTTACAAATGGTAGTAGTACTTTTCAATTGTACCATAAAAATGTGTAGCCGATAATTTAGCTAAGTTTCATAATTAGATCAAGCACCGAATCATTAACAATGTAAATGATTGGTGAAGAGGGGTTAAATAATAGTATTAAGGCAATGGAATATTAATATCATGCTTAGGATTTATAAAATATGGTTATTATAAGTTGGTATTGCTTTGAAGGTAGGAAATGGATGGGGGGAAAAAAAAAGGATGCTCTAATTGCGGTAGGTTCTACCCTACTTTAACAAGGCCTAATTAGTGGTGTCTAGGGGCTTTAGGTCAAAAAGCACAGCACGTGCTAACATATAATGCCTATTGCTTAATCGCTCATTTTCCTTCGCTTTTAAGCTCGTAATTAAATGCTGTAGTGGATGACCGACCATCCATAAAGGCTGTAAACCCCTTGTGTTGATACAATATTAGTAATAGAATTCGACTCAAATTTGAAATTAAAATTTCTTTTACTTAAAATTTAGACGGGGGTTTAACACTTAATAATACTCAATAAGTTCAAACTTAATCCAATTCTGCTTAAATTCCATTTATTAAAAGTGTTTTATATTCAAATCTAACTTAAACTCGATTAGAACTTAAATTTAACTTAAATTTGATTAGATATGTGAGCTAGTGGAGTTAAATATCATGAAATTTTAAGCTTAGCCTTGAATGTTAAGCTAAGCTAAGTCAAATAGTTTGCTTGTAGGTTTGGTATATTTATATCCCTATTTCCTTAATAAATTATCCAAGTTTCTTAAGACATCCATTAAAATAAAAATAAAAAGATATTTCATATTTTAAATAGGGGATGAGTACAACAAAAACTATCTATAATAAAATCCAGTGGATTCTTCTATATTTTTAGTGCATCAATTATATATTTTTCTTATAAAATTTATGTGTAAAAATCAAACAAATATTTTTATGCTTGAAGTGCATCATTCGTGTTTTCATTAGATATCACAGTAGATATTAATGAAGAAAGTATATGCAAAAATGCAAATGTAAAGTAATTAAATAACTTAATTGAATCATAAACGAGTTAATCGAATTTTGGTATAAACATATAGAAGTTAATGATTTGTTTAAAACGTAGATGAGTTAATTTTGGTATAATCGTATGAAACTTACAATTTAAGGATCCTTTAAAGGAGTACAAAAAGATCTTGTACTCAAAATCTTCATAAGATGACTAAAGAAATAAGGTTTAAAGACCCATTACAAAGACACCACTTTTTCAAAATAAAGGGTTGAAAAATCTCTCTGTTATTATTATTATTAATTTTTTTTTTTTTGCTGATGAAAGGATAGAAAAATCTCTTTTACAATATAGATTTTTAGGTACAAAGAGAGTAACGTTGGGTTTTGGATCCAACACATATGGGATGATATCAATAAATATATAAACCATATAACAAAATAAAGATGGCATGAATTTACCAACTTGAACACCATAAATAAAAGAAAAGTGAAAACTTGTGGCTTGCTTTATAAGAAGACTAAAAGATAATAGTACATTAGTCACTCTTAACACTACATAGTGTTGACGAAGAGCTATGAGGAGAAGGAAATTATTTTACGAAATCAAAAGATTTCGGTCCAAATTGAATGGCCTATTGAATCTCTATTATAACAATACTTCTTCCTTATTAATCCTTTTTAGTTGTCTAGGTTGAATATGTGTTTTTGTATTTTCAGAAATTAATTAGTTTTAAGATTTAATCAATATTCACTATTTTTTGAAGATTTAGTTATTCACAAGTATAACTAGTGAGGAAAAATATTGTAATCTCGTTATTTATTAATAATGAAAGTTTTCTATTATAGTCTAATGGTTTTTTTCCCAATTGATGTTTTCCATGTTAAATCCTGGTGGTTTTTTTTTATTATTTTATTGTTTAAGTTTATTTGTTGATTATTGCTTATAGGCAAAAGGAAAAATATTTTATCATTATAGGACATTAATTTCCCTAGAAAATGAAAAAGCAACTCTTTGCCCGAACAGGAAGATCTCCAACAAAAGGAAAAAAAAAAAACCCTACTTATTCTAAAAACTACTAACACACCAATATTGACTCGATTGTCACAACTTCAATCCAAGCATATATGTAGATATGAATTTATGAAGGTAGAAACGTAATATCAATGGATTAATGATGATAAAAATAATATAGAAAAATCCTTATATGAGATGAGAATATATTTATAAATATTAATATCAATAGATTGATCCATGGGTTCTAGGTGATGAATGAAGAAATGGATTGAAAAGTAGAGGCAATTAGGCCAAACTACCCCACAATACTAGGGTTTGATTAGGAGTTTCAAAATGAGAGGAGAGAGGGAGAGGAAAGAATAAATTGTTTAACTTATACCAATAGAAATAATTTGAGGGAGATTGAATGTAATTGGAGCAACCTTGAGATTGTGGCCATAGTCAATAATCAAACTAAGAAACAATGATAGGCATTTTCAACTAGTGATGCGAGCGCATCAAGACCAGGCCAATTTGACTCCAAGGAAGGATCGAGCATCAAATGCATGTAGGAAGACTCGATCGAATAATGGAGTAACTAAGCTGTAGATTCAACAAGGAAGAAAGAAGCCGATAAAAGGCTGTAGGAGTCCTACGTCGGCTTTAAAGCCCTACGCCATGGCGTACTAAGGTACACCGTCGGCCTTCCACCAGCATTTAAGCATCCTAGATTGCAAAATTTTAAAGCCGAAGCTTACACCGCCCATGTAGAATATATAAGCCGCCAGCGTTCGAGATATAAGCCGCCAGCTTATATGTAATTCGTGGATGTTTTAATTTTGTCTTTTTGTATTTCTTTAGTTATTATTATTAATAGGGTCATTTATTGTATTTATTTTTTAGGTTTTTTAAGTTTCCTTAGTTATTATTATATATAGGACTTTTATTTAGTTTTACAGACATAACATATATGATATATTCTCTGTGAGAGTTCCTCCTTGGTGAGAGTATTTTATGAGTTCTTGTGATAAGAAATTGTGATTGCAAATCTTTGCAATCGTTTATGAATATTGAGAGATATTGAATTTTTTTTATTCATTTTCTATTGATTAAAAATTTGATTCCTTTGACATAGTAATCTGTTTTGTAATTCAAGAGTAATATCAAATTGCAATTCTATTATGAGCTAGTTTATCTTTGTGATTCCTATTACGATTCACGATTTCATCCATATCCTTTAGATTTCTTAGAGTTTATATATTTAGAAAACCTTAAAAAGATGAAGAACCCTAGATCTATGAAGCAAAGAATTTCCGACCCCCTTGGAATCGTATCATTTGGTATCAGAGCTCTTGGTTTGGCGTGCTTCAAATTCAGTAAGTTGTTGTATCAATTTGATTTGCTATTTTTAAAATTTTGGGGTTGAGTTGCAGCTATGGATTTTTGTTGTTGTTGTTGTTGAAGTCTGGGTGTGGAGAATTAAAAACAATTAAGGTTTGTTGTGGAGAATTGGGAATTTTTGTGGATTGATTGAATTGAGGAGTGGATTTATTGATTTTGTTGAAAATATATTGCGCTTTGATTATCGTTCAAAAAATCCACATGAAGAGGAGATTTATCAATATCATGCTAGGAATGTTTATAATGATAGATCATGATTGCATGAAAAAATCCAGATATGTTGAAAGCAAAAATAAGAAAATTGTTTGTGAAGAATCTTATAAACAACATGATCTACAAGCTGCAAAACGAGAGTTGAAACAGCTAAAGAAAAATTTTGATGAATGGATGGAGAAAATTAGTGAAAGAACATTGAACAAATTAGAGGAATCAAAGGTAAAAGTGGTTAGGGTTGAGCTAAAGAAGCCAATTTCTGATTTTTATAGTTATGAAGAAAAGGTTGTTGAGATTCCACAAGTAGAAACAAAGTCGGAAGATGATGTCATTATAGAGATAGTGGAAGAAGTGATTGAGACTGTTGAAGAAGTGAAGGTAAAAGATTCCATTAAGAGGGAAGAAGAAGAAAAAGTTATTAACACTCCTGTGGTGAAAGTGGAGGAAGACAAGTCTGTTGTTATTGCTATTCCTTCTCATTTACAGGTCCAAGACAATTCATGCCACCGGGAGAATTTGTTTTGGGCTCATTGTATGCTACAGGGGAAAGTATGTAAATTGGTTATTGATGGAAGAAGCTATGCTAATGTGGTATCTTAGGAGTTTGTTAAGAAAATAAGTTTGCAGGTGATCCCACACCTAAAGCCCTATAGCCTTCGATGGTTGAATTCATCGGATGTTATACATATACATAAATAGGCACAAGTATCCATTGCTATGGGACATTATTCTGACACTATCACTTGTGATGTGGCTCCTATGGATTGTGCTCAAATATTACTAGGTAGAGCGTAGCAATTTGATAGGCGAGTTATTTATGATGGATATCAAAACACCTATCAGATACAAAAAGATGGATAGACACTCTTATTGCTTCCAATGAGTTTAGCTAAAGCTCAGCATGAGAGATTTGAACATGTTCGGGATAAAGGTCAAGGGAGTTTGTTTATGTTTCCATGCAGGTCTTCCAAGCTAAGAAAGAAAGCACCTCAAAATTTCCAAGAAGAATAAAAGATTTGAGGTTGAATCTTTCCTAAGAAGGGGAGAATGATGCAAACACATCAAGACTAAGCCAATTTGACTCCAAGGAAAGATCGAACATCAAATGCATGTGGGAAAACTCGATTGAATAATGGGGTAACGAAGCTTGTGGATTCAACAAGGAAGAAAGAAGCTGATAAAAGGTTGCAAGAGTCTTATGCCAACCTTAAGTCACTGGCTTTGAAGCCCTACGCCATCGTCATATCAAGGTACACCGCCGGCCTTCCACCAGCATTGAAGCATCTCAGATTGCAAAATTTTAAAGCCGAAGTTTACACCGCCCGTGTAGAATATATAAGCCGCCAACGTTCGAGATCTAAGCTGCCAACTTATATGTAATTCGTGGATGTTTTAATTTTATCTTTTTTCTATTCCTTTAGTTATTATTATTAATAGGGTCATTTATTGTATTTATTTTTAGGTCTTTTAATTTTCCTTAGTTATTATTATATATAGGACTTTTGTTTAGTTTTACAGACATAACATATATGATATTTTCTCTGTTAGAGTTCCTCTTTGGTGAGAGTATTTTGTGAGTTCTTATGATAGGAACTTGTGATTGCATATTTTTGCAATTATTTATGAATATTGAGACATATTGAAATTTCTTTTATTCATTTCCTGTTGATTGAATATTTAATTCCTTTGACATAGTAATCTGTTTTGTAATTCGTGAGTCATATCAAATTGCAATTCTATTATGAACCAATTTGTCTCTGTGATTCGTATTTCGATTCACGATTTCATCCATATCTTTTAGATATTTTTTTTTTCAGAGTTTATATATTTAGAAAACCCTAAAAAGACAAAGAACCCTAGATTTGTGAAGCGAAGAATTTCTGACCCCCTTCGAATCGTATCAACTAGTTAGTCTAAAAGTTTCAACTTGTGTTGTTATGGTGTTCTCTACTATAGCCTTATATACTAATATTAATTCTCTCCCTTCATCATATAGGACTTCAAATATATGAAAAATCACAGAATTGATAAATGAAACAACAACTTAATGATCCTCATATGGTCAAAATCTAGAAAGACATAGAGGAATATATGGCATGCAACTTTGGCTTTCACGACGGTGGATCTATTCTTTATGATCATTCATTATGTATAGCTATGGACCTAGAGTTAAAATGAAAACATCTTAGAAGAACCTCACAATTCATAAGATGTAATACTTTAGCAAAATTCTAAGATGTATCCAGATGTAAAAGAGCACTATTGGAATTGAACATTTAGTGAATTGCAACCCTATTAATTCTAAAGTGTCAAGTGGGACTAATGGGAGTATATAATATTATATATTGTGATAGCTTTACTTTAAACCTTTAACGGGCATGATGTTGAGTTAGATAGTTGAAAAACCACTTATCTAGTCAATTCACACTATGGTAATCAAGACTTGACATATGATGTTATAATTTTGAAAGCCAAAACTCACATACATATGTACATAGATCGTTTGTAATATAATTTTAAAATTTATCAACTCAAACATTTGAATTCAAGGTTCAACATTGAGAATACCACAAGAATATACATTAGAGCAAATTTATTGACCAAAAAAGGAAAGAAACTATGAAATTTGTGAAAAAATATGATTAAGTTTTAATCATTAAAGCTAATGAAAATAAATACAAGGATTATATTTCAATTGCTAGTAATTCTTTTATGGCTTGCATGGAAAAAAATATTTTTGCTAAAAGGCATTGTTCATGTTTTTCATTTATTGCTACAGATTTACTAATTTATTGAACTATTTCTTTCAAGCCATAGCCAACAAGTACATGTGATGATACTTAGGCAATGCCCTTGCACCAAATGATATGAATACTAGTTTCTCAATGGAACTAATATAAACTTAATTTCCTCCCCTGAAAAGTTGGAGGAGACAATAATTGGTTGAAAAGCCCTATAAAACCCAACAAATAGGGTGACGAATATATAAATTACTTAAGTTGATTAAATTCTTAAAATCCTAAATTTATTGGACAAGTGTCACAATATCTTCATCGATAGTAAAATTTATGCCTAGATAATAATTTAGATTTTCATATGCCATTTTAGATTTTGTGAAATTTTTTTAATATTCATCTTAACTTGTTTAATCACTAACAAGCATATGCTTTTGAAATTGACCCTACAAGAACTTAGAAGAAAGGGATATTTTCAAAAATGATACTTGAACTTTTGCAAAAAGTTCAATTAGGTACTTGAAGTTTGGTTTTGAACAATTTAGTACATAAATTAAGTTTTTGTGGATATATTTCCTATTTGAAGTTTAGTTTTAACAACTTTGGTGCCTAAACAAAATTTTTCACGAACTTTTTTTATACCTAATTGAACTTCCTCAAATATGAAAAAAGTCTACGAAAACTTTATTCAAGTACTAAGATTGTCAAAATCAAACTTCAAGTATGAAAAAAGTCCACAAAAAATTTGTTTATGTACCAAATTGTTAAAAAAAAACTTCAGGTACCTAATTAAAAATTTTGTAGAAGTTAAGGTTAACAACAGCATCAAGTTAACTTATGGATTCAGTTGAATCTCCTTTGAGAAGGGTTGTATAAAACCCTATAATTGCTTGAGGAGCACAACTTCATAGCACTTTGGTTTGGCTTTTATTAGAAGGTTTGACTCCTGCTTACTCTTTTTTATTTCTTGAATTTTTCTTACTTAGCCCAATTGCTTTAGTTTCATGAATGAGTTGACTTTAAGCCTATATGTGCCCATCAAACAACAAAACTACATGAAAACATGAAAAACACTTGTAGTTTCAAACATATAGAAAATATGGGTGTATCAAAAAAATACACTTCAATGCCATGCTTAAACTATTCCTTGTCTTAAATTAGGCGCATATTAACTAAGTACAATGGCAAATACGTTTGATGTTCATACATGAAAGGAAAAATAGTAAGTTAAGCACACTTACTAAGTATCCGTCCTTAATTAAGGCCTTAGACGATATCATAAAGACTAGCATATTACCATATTCATAATAATGTCTTTAGCCCCTCCCATGTTAATGTATGCATAAGAATATACATATGAAATGGATTTTCAATTTGCCTAATAATCATGTGTCTCTAATGTTAATTAAGTGGTAAATTAGTGACAAATCATAGATTTTTTTTCTTTTTATTTTGTAACCTTGTAGTCACGTTATTTGAACTTATTTTTCACACATTTTTCTATTTGATTAGGAGATTTCCAGTATATTTACACATATATGATGTTGGGTTTTATAGATCAAAAGAAATGTAGTAGAATATATATAATTTTCTACAAACCTATTCTAGATCCACATGACATGTAAAACAAAAAATAAATCATATGAGGTTATAAGGGGAAAAAAAACACCTTTTCCTTTTAACATAAATACAAAGGGAAAAAAAATACCTTCTTCTTTTAACATAAATACCATCTCCTCCTAGGAATGACATTCAAGCAATATTTGAGACGCATGGTATTATCGTGTGTACACCACAAGGACTCAAAGTGTAGTCCATCTAGTGGTATCCGCACACACAATAACGGGAAAAGTTCTAATTCGATATATTGCTAAATAACTTGGAATAATTCTTCTTTTATTTTAAAAATGGAAGTAATATAATTTTATATGAATACATAAACTTAATCTTTCCCCTTTTTTCATTCTATATAGAATATTAATAATAAATTACAATGGACTTTTTGGAATTAGCATTCAATAGTCAATTACGCTAAATAATACATTATGTATTTGAAAAATCAAATTTGCTTTCCTTTATCTTATTCTTTGATGCATAATGCAAACTTATGATTAATTTATGTTGCTTCCAATCTTAAAATAATTATTTCATTATCTTGGAATAAATAATTAATTCTAATTCTAAAAGATTGACATAATTTTATTATTTCTTAATTTTTCTAGTCAATCACCTTAGTTGAAAGACATGTCTACTATTCTTATAAAAAACATTTAAAAATAAAAATTTAAGAAAAAAATTACCAAAATATCATCTTTATATTGCATGTTGGTGATGAGATACAAAAATTTATATATGTATTGCATAACCAACATGCATTACGGTAATATACTATTCACGAAAGTTTTGTATTGCATAATAGACAAGCGATACATAAACTTTCCCATCTTCAAATGTAATCACATACATAGCATCATCATCATCATCATCAAACTCATCAATAATAATCATTCCTTCCTAAGAATCAAAATGACTGACTCCTCCCACCACAGCCACATGCACCAAAAACACCACCTTCCTTAGCCAACACCATCTTCTACTACGCCACCACCAACATCCTACCTTAATAGACTTTTAATAAAATATCCATTAGCTTACATGTACTTCAAAAGAAATCCCCCTACAACTTCCTTGTGTTCGGCCCTATGCATGATAACCTCATGAGGACCATGCTTAACCATGGTGGTTAAATGGTGTTTCTTGAGGAAGATAAGGCTTGGTTCGACCAGATCACTAAACGGCTGCCTACACTTGATGTGTTTCATGTCACATATGGTACCAACGTTCACCAGGCCAATAACCTATTGAAAGAGTTAACCAGGAAAGATGATTATAAGGTTGGAAAGATCAGCCTTGTATCGCATGTGAGGTTTGTGATACACATATAATTATGTATGTATTGCACATCCAACATGACATACAAGTAAAAAGCTATATGCGATATAGTGATGGTATATTGACAATTAATTTTATAAAAATTGTATTTGTGTAATTTTTTTAAAAAAGGATGATTAAACATAAAATAATATCCAATCACCTTATTCCTCTAACTATGCTATTGTGTGCAATCCTCTAGGTTTCTATACATAAAGATGGTATCTATCCAAACACAAAACAAGGTAATTGTCTATTAACAATTATTGAGAACCTAATATAATAGAAAAGTTGTGACTCGTAAACCACTATGAATAAATTATTGCATAATTAAATCTCTTCATCAAGATTTCTCAAGTAAACCATTACATGTAATGTCATCAATGTTCAATCATTTTACTTTATTTGTGAAATAAATTAGACTTAATATAACTTATTGTGACCATTAGCTATTAGTCAACTCTAATCCTAACCAAGGAGTCTGTGAATATCATCTATCTAATCCAAGAGAGTAATAAATTCTATCTTGACCCATCACCATCCTCTCTATATTTCATATTGCACTTAATAACCATATTATTTACGATATCACGATTGCGTTTAATGGCATCTAAGTGTGACATTCAATGCATAGGATATATAAAAGGTTTGAAGTCGAGCAATTATTTATGTTGTTTATATAGAACAGGGACCAATGATACTAAACATATGGTATCCGTTATTAGCAGGCTGTGTCTAATATACCCACCTAGCTTTAGGCACCCACTTCTATAACTTTTAATATCTTTTACTTAGTTCAATGAGGATGACCTCCATGAAATGTGCTTGTCTAAATGTCTACACATATCTATGTCTCCTCTAGATACTTATCAAACCAAGGACAGATTTAGATAATATGATTTTATGGAAATCTCACTAATAATATACCTCATTATTATTTCATACATTCTATAATTATCTATGGGACTTTATCATAATATATATATACATATACGAGTAGAAAAATATACATACATAATAAATACTTGCCTTTAATTTATAATAATCATAAATGCATAAAAGTGTTTTGGCTCACTATTGTGCATAATTATGACATATAAATGTGTAAAAATATAAAATAATGGGTAAATTACAAAAACATGGCCTGTGTTTTTCTTTTTGTAAATAAGTAACATGTGATATATATATATATATGACAAAGAAGTGATCTAAGTTTTATTAAGAAGTGTTAATGTTAGTTAATGAAACTAAAGGGACACATGGAGGCAATCTATTTGTCTAACATAATTAATTTAATTTAGGAATATTATTGACTAAAATTAAAATAAAAATATTAACAAGTATCTTAAAAAGTCCAAAAAATGAAAAAGTAAAGATGTAAAAGTAAATAAAAAAAGAAACACATGAATGCACCAATTGATTGCTTCCTACGTTCCAAAGTCAGGGGATAGCCCTAGCCACGAAGGAAGACTGCTCCTGCTTGACTCCCATGGTGGCCACCGAGCACCCGACTTTAAAGTGGTCGAAAACGGCTAAGGAAAAAAAAAAAAAAGGAAGAACACGATAAACCCGAATTAGGTGTCTTCAAATTTGTAACTATCATTTTGATACGTCTTTGAGTTCTTTTTTTTTTTTTCTTAACTAATACATACGCAATTACCCATTATTGAGGACAGGAAATTAAAGGTAACGATGCGAAGTTGAGATCGATAAAAATTGATGTTCGTATGAGCCCTTGAAGTTTCAGAGCGTGGACTTGTTATTTATTTTTTCCTTAAATCTAGATTTTTTTTGTTAGTCAAATTTGAAATTCTCATTTTCCAAGAACTTGAAAAATTAGAAAGTCTACAATTGTGGAAAATGTGAGAACAATCTCCTGATCGAGTTTCTTCCGATTTACAATGCTATGGATAATTCAAGAACTCCACTGCGTATCATTGTGATGCCTTCAAATTGAATCATGATTTAGGTGAAGCTATTACTACTATAATTTTTTTTTTTCACATTTTCTCTTTTGTTCTTTCCTGGAATTTTTAAGATAATATTTATTAACTTGATTATTTAAATATATTTAATAATATTGTTATATTAAATTAATTATGTTAGACGAATAGATTGTTGTTATGTGTCTCTTTAATTTTATTGATTAATATTAACATTTTTTATAATACCTAGGTCACTTCTTTGTCCAAAAATATATTATAGGTCACTTGTTTACAAAAGAAAAAAAACACAATTTTTTTTTTTTTATAATTTACCCTAAATAACTACAATTAATTGTGTTATACGAATAGATTGTTGTTATGTCCCTTTCCTTCTTCTTCTTTTTTTTTTTTGGGTTGGGGGAGGGGGGGTGGTGTGGTTGGGGTTTGGGGTTGTTGGACATAAACTCTTTCCAACTTATTAAAAGAAATTATTATAGAAACATACTAATCATATTTTTGCTCATTTGAGTTTATAAGCTCATTTATTAAATTCAAAGGATTTAGTGCAAACAATCGTATAAACTTAACATAACTAAAATATTAGCTTTTGTGGTATTATGTAGTTCCAATCTTAAGGGTAAGTAGGAGAAAATGTGGCAAATTACTACTAATTCCTCAACCTAACTACTTTCAATGGAAACATTAATCATTTTAATCCTTGAGCTTAAGTTCTTTGCATCATTGTCTTTAAAATGGAAGAGTCAATTCATACAAATGATTTACTATTTTTCCTTGTTAAAATTTTTCATGCATTTGAAATCAAAAGCAACAAATTTAGAAACCACACTTCTTTATTCAGTACTAGTCAAATTGCTTGAGTGTAACTCTTTTCATATGCAACACTTAGAGTTTTCTTGGAACTTGAAACTTAACAAACCAATTTACAAACAATAGGGACTATCATAAAACTACATTAAAACTAAACAAAAAAAAATGCTAAAATTAAAAGGAGATAAAGGAAATATGTTTAATGCGAAGTTCTTAATATTGTCTTATCATTCTTACTAGTTGATTTATCATTTTAAGGCTAAAGATTGTTTATTTTCTTTTATCAAACCCCAAAGGTTGACCAATCTTTGTCATAAAAATTGTTTATATATCAAACATAACAATTGTTCGATCTATACTCTTTTAACACTTTTACGACCTATTTCCTTTTAGGGATATGGGAGGTGTTCATTGGGGTATTGTTCCTACTAGAGGTTAATGCTCCATTCCATTTTTCAACAAAAAATTTGTATTTCTCTAAATAATCTCCTTAATGTCCTTCTATCTAATTCATTATATCTTTTAACCCTAGATCTCAATCTCTTAATTTTCTTTTTTGCATCATCTCTTTTGGGTTGACACCATACTCTTATGTAAAGTCATCTTCCTTTTTCATTATGAAACATACCAAAATGAATGATTTTAAAGTCATCCCTCATAGTTAACACTTGCCACTCAACATTTATCAAGGGTCTTGTGATTGCTAAGAAAGGTGATACAAAGATGATGGATAGATCTTGGTCATCTTTAATATCTACTATGATGAAGTTAATAGGGAAACTAAGTTGCTCTACTTTGGCATTTATATCTTCTAGCATCCAAAGAAGATGCAAATAAATTGTCCATTTGTGAGGTTATGGTAGTTAGTCACAATCTTACTACATCAAGTTGTTTTACTATGATAAGGAGAATAGTAAAATATTAGCCCTTAACTGCAACGTGCATTTAGTATCATTATACGTTAAAATGATTGGAATTGAAAAGGGTAATTGCAACATTTAGTACCTGAACTTTACTTATTTTTGCTATTAGTTAACTAAATTTTTAAAATATCAATTTAATACTTTAATTTTATCCATTTTTTAATTAATTACCTACACTTTGCCAAATTTAGTAATTAGCTACATGAACTTCACCTGTTTTTATAATTGATAACGTCACTTAGGTCCTAAGTGAGGTAAATGACCTTACAAAGTTTGTAAATGGTAAATTAATTAATGTTTTAAATTTCAGATAGTTAATTATACAAATGGGTTAGTTGCATTGATAAGGCCAAACTTTACTCGACCCAACACTATTACCTTTAATGCTACTATTTAAACTCTCTCTTCACACAGATCAATCTCTTTTGCCTCTTTCTTGACTGTTCTCTCCCAAGCTAAGTGTGCAAACCCTAACTCATACTCTGGCAACACAAAGTGATTCACTCTTACTATACTAACAATTTGAATTGCTTGTTTTGAAGGATATTAGCTATGGTGGCACATTTAAGTTAAGCAGGACTCCAAGAACAAATCTTTCTCAGTAATTTCAATCATAACCCTATTCCTTTTTCATCTTTCGTTATTTATACTTGTACAATTTAGATATGTTAAATCTATGGAATAACTATTTAGTTTTAGCTGAAATACAATTGTTTCTATCTGTATGAACTTTCTAGTGTTACAATATTGGCTATATTATGATATGTGTACACATATTTACTTAGTGTAATCCTTCATCCATGCTGAACTCTATCTCGCTCTATTACTGGTCATAACAGATTTTTCCTCTTCTTGAAATAAGATCTTTTCCTCAAGGTCAAAATCTAAATAGATTTGTCTGAACTGTGTTAGGTCTTCCCATGTAGTGTCTTCAAGAGGTATTCTTTCCCATTATACTAGAATCTATTGATAAATTATTCTAGAGTCCAGTACACACAAAGGTATCGATAGAGGATGTTTATCATAAGCCTTAGATGGTAGTGACAAAGGCTTTAAATCATATCCAAACGCACATTTCAAACAAGAAACATTAAAAACATCACGAACCCAAGAATGTTCTAGTCGCTCCACTCTATAAGCACATTCCCCTATTCGTTCACTAATACAAAAAGGGTCATAGTTCTTCTTAAATAGCTTGTGATAAGTATCATGCAACACTGATGTTTGTTTGTATGGCTAGAGTTGTACATATACAAAATTCCATACAGAAAACTAGACCTCGATCCTTAACTTATCCCCATATTTCCTCATATGGCGTTGATCTTTCTTCAAGTTATTTTTCAATACAAATAACATGTCATCTCTTTGAATCAATGCCAAATCTATAGCATCCAAAGGAGAACATCCTCTAGTGTACATCAGAATAGTTGGAGGTCGTCTCTAATAAATAATTTGGAAATGAGATAACTATGCACCCCCATAAATCGAGGAGTTGTATGCAAACTCAACCTATGCTAAGTACTTGAATAAAGTTGATGGAGTATCCTTCATAGATCCTCTTAAGTACTATTGTATCACCCTGTTAAGTACGTCAATCTGGCTACCCAACCGCAGGTGGTATGCACTGCTCATAGCAAGCTTAGTTCTACTCAAATGAAAAAGTTCCTTCCAAAAAGCACTTGTAAATACAGAATCCCGATAAAAAACAATAGATTATGCAAAACCACGATGTTTAACCACCATCTATACAAATAATTGTGAAACTTTTGTAGTTATAATAGATCCCTCCAAAGTAACTAAATGGCAATACTTCGATAATCTATTTTCGACCACAAAAATAGTAGAATACTAAGCAAAGAAGTCACGTAATCCATTGAAATGTCCTCCCAAATCATCTTTCAAATAGGCAAAGGATTAAGTAAAATAGCTACTCATTGTGTAGAATACTTAATTTGTTAATAAACTCCACAATCTCGCATAAACAATTACACATCCCACCTCATTTTTTGCCAAAAAGAAGTCTCCTGTATGTTTTAGAAACACCAAAATGCTTAGCTGAATGAACACTATGAAATTATGGGATAAGCTTGGATAGAGCTACTAGAAATAGTTTGATGCAATGATATAATAAGCCATCGTGCCACTTAAGATCATACTTAGTTGCTGACCCTTAGCAAGATCCTCCAATAACTTCTAAAATGTCGGTATAGTAGTATATTCCTACTTGATGTCTTTAGTAATATGAAATAAAGGCATTTAGAAAGCCATATATTGAAAAGAACCATCATGTTGCCTAGATAAGATATCAGCAACAACATTTTCTTGGCCTGATTTATACACAATAGTATAGTCATACCTCAGTAGCTTTATAAGATATTTGTGCTATTCAAGGGTTTGAATTACTTGCGAAAGTAATTCCTTAAGGCTCATGTAATCAGTTTGAATCACAAAATGTGCTCCTAACAAATATTGCCTCCATTTTCTAGCTGTCTCCACCATAGTATGCAACTCCCTAACATAAGTAGACGCTTTAATTAAGTGAGATGGCAATTTCTTGCTAAAATATGCAATTGGATGATTATTTTGTAGTAAGACAACTCCTATCCCACTCCCTAAGGCATTAGTTTCAACTACAAACTCTTTATGAAAATCAGGTAAATGAAGAATAGGCACACTAACTACAGAATGCTTTAATTGTTCAAATGCATTAATAGCTTGATCAATCCACTCAAATGCGTATTTCTTTAAGAGATCAGTTAAGGGACTTGCTATTGTAGCACATCCCTTAATGAAATGTCTATAATAACCAAATAGGCCAAAAAATGCTATTAATTGCTTTATATTCATAAGCATTGGCCACTTCATGATAGCCTTCACTTTCTTGGGCTCTAGTTTTAAATTTTAGATGCCTAATTATAAAAATGGGTTAAGTGCATTGATAAGGCCAAACTTGACCCAATACTATTATCTTTAACCCTACTATTTAAACTCTCTCTTCACACATATCACTCTCTTTTGCCTCTTTCTTGACTATTTTCTCTCAAGCTAAGTGCTTAAACCTTAACTCATACTATGGCAACACAGATTGATTCATTCTTGCTAGAATAACAATTTGATTGTGTTTGTTTTGCAAGATATTAGCTATAGTAGCACATTCAAGTCTGCTAAGACTCCAAGAACAGATCTTTCTCAGTAATTTGGGTCATAACCTATTCCTTTTTCATATTTCATTATTTATACTTGTACAATTCAGAGATTTGTTGAATAACTCTTGAGTTCTAGCTAAAATACAATCGTTTTTAACTGTATGAACCATATATTGTTACAATCTCAGCTATATTATGATGTATGTGCAAGTATTTACTTATTGTAGTCCTTCATCTATGTTGGACTTTGTCTTGCTCTATTATTGGTCATAACATGCAGGTACCAAATACAACATTTACCCTATAACCTCTCCAAATCCTTAAACTCATAAGACATTGTTCTTGGGTTAAAGTTCTTATAATTAGTGTCAATGGGAACATTGCAATGCTCCCTTAATGTTTTCTATTAGTAATGTCCTTATTAAACTAAGTGCAAGTAGGTATTCATGCTGACTCTTTTAATTACAAGATGTCTACTACCTCCTCTCATCTCATTCATCAAGTTTTAAAACTAAAAGTTTTTAATTTTTTTCTACTATGTCGTGAGATAAAGATAGAATCTGTATATGAGAATTAACAATTGAGATACCTCCTTTTATCCAGGTTTCCTCCATTTCCTTTCAACACCGCCTTCACCTTTAATATTATGTTTGTAAAGGCTAATCTTGCCTCTAGTCATTCTCTCTTTATAATCATACTCCACGTCAAACTCCCATCAGAGTCCTTCCTCATGTTTGCCTTTTAAGGTCCCATTCCTCTCCTGTTTTGTCAAAGTTGGATTTTTCTATTCAAAAGTCAAAATTTTCATCAAGATCAAATATCTCATTCTTTAGACTTCAACATTAAAATTTTTATGCCTCAAAGCCTGAAAGGGTCACAATCCATTATGTGTCGCTAAGGCTCTAAAGTTAACCAATTGCCCTTTACCCAATTTCAATTTATGAAATAGATCGTTGATTTTTGGAAAATAGACATTGGATTCGATGTTTAGTTGATTAATTATAATTGTCAGGTTTTAATTCTGAAAACATTACTTATTGTTAACTTTGTAAAAGGTATTTTCAGATTAACATAGGAACAAGAATAATATTGCATTCAATACTTGAAATTTAATTACTTTTTCAATTAATTATCCTAACATTTGAGATTAGTATTTGATTAAACTTTTCAAAATCAGCAATACCAGTCGTGTAAACTTCATCTAAAAATGTCTACATAGTTTACTTTTTAAAACCAATTATGAACTACTATGAATCCTAAATAATTGTTTAAATAAAAATATTCAACATTGAATATATGCAAATAGTGAAAACCACATCTTGCAAAGTCTAGTTAAAGTAAGTGACAATCCATATTTGTCAGAGAAACATATATCTTAACTAAAATATCCCCATTAAAATAAATTACTTGGGACACATTAATGTAAATAATTGGTTAGAAGAGTCCAATTGGACATATAGCTCAATACAAAATTAATATAGAGTGAATGATCATGAAAATTTTAATTAAATATTAAAATTGACCACTTAAAAAGTCCAAGTAGTTAATGAATAACTAGCAAAAGTTTTGTTACCATATGCAACATTACCTCCAAAAATGATCATAACATAGATAAAGGCTCATAAACTCAGGTAAACCAAGAGTTTAGAAAAGTCTAAAGTTCATAATATAACTCATAAGAGAAAAACAAGGTCTCGAGACAAAACAAGTCTATAAAGTCTCATAGTATAAAAGCCAATCAAGTCAGCTAAGTTGGAGAGCACATAATCCTTCACCCATCCATAACATAATAATAATCAACATCCAAATCCCTGGTGAACACACTAAAATCAAATCCATCGTAAGAATTGCCAATATAACAGTTATCACATGAAAAGTGGTAAAGAAAAGAGAGTAGATTACAAAGACTCAGTAATGTAAAAGTCATTTAAGAACATAAGATACCACATGCAAACACGCTTACTCTCTAATGCAACAAAAAGGGCTCATTAAACATTATTTAAGTGTAAACAAGCAATACATTTTTGACATTTCTGAGTTTAAAGTAGCCCATTACTACTTAGCAAACAATTAGAGAAAAAAAAGGTTCGAATCCCACCATTGCATGCATTCAAGGGTTGAATGAGAGGGTCAAGTTCCACATCATAAGAGATAAAAAGAGTAAGTTATAATGAAATTCTCCACTATATGGACCATCAACAATCAGTCCACATGTATAATATCATTTATGTGTCTCATATCATATAGCTTCCTTATACTTTCGTTAACCAATAACAATTAGGGATACAACCAAGTAGGCCATTACAAAGTTTTCAACTAACCCAATCCGTTAAAAACTTTATAAGATTTTAGGGTCAAGCTTGGATCCTATAAGACACTCGATAGATACCCAATACTAAAATTTTTAAAAAAAATTTAAGGCTAAAGCCACTAAAAACTTGAAAAGGTATAGGTATTAGGATAGATGATAGTTATCGGGTAGATTTAGGGATGCAACCGGGGCAGGTTTTGTACGGGTCGTATAAAACCCAAATTCGATCCGGTTCCATATAGGGTCACTTAAACCTAACCTGCGATCTTATAAGTTTTTATGTGCAATACTCGAACCCACCCCTATAGAGTCATGGTCCTGACCCACCCCATCTCGTTGACCCGATTTTGCTTTACGCTTTTTTCTTTTTCAGTTTTTATTCATCATTTATCTACTTGTCTTCATGATATATTCTCTATTGTGCTTATTTGTTTCAATTAATTTTCTACTTGTCATCATTTATTTAATATAAGTAAAGCTACAAATTAAAAAAAAGTCAATAAGCTAGATAATTAATTTTCGATGTATAATAATCAATTTGTAACATAACATAGTAGAATTTACTTTACTTGAACACTGACATAGATACATAAATACGAATCGTCTCTTATTAATCATAAAAGGGTATGACATTCTCAATTGGACAAAAAAATAAATAATACAATTATAGAGCAATAAAAATAGCAAAAAATGGATATATCCAAGTTTTGATGTTATAAAAATTATATTTTATTTTTAGTAATCTTAGCGGGTCGGGTCGACCTTATAGGGTTATAACTACGATCCGAACCCTACTCGTGACCTTATAGGGTCACAAAATTGTTATCCAAACTCGTCCCATAACCGTATAGGGTTAAACTTCATAAGGTTTGTAGTGGATTGTGCAGATCGAGTACCTTATAATGACCCACCCAGTTGTATCCCTAAGTAGATTATTTTATTTCAAATTCATAAATTTATTAATTTTCAAATTTATAACTTTGTACTTGTATGATCAAATAAAGTGTGTTATCCACCAATATCCAATCAACCATGATATTGGTTTGTGAATAATTTATGAACATCCTCCTTTGAATACTTTTGTGTTTTAAATTTGCAATGCTACAATTTTAAGTATATCTAGAATAATCTATTTGAATTTTGTGATGAGATTAGAAAATGGGGGATAAACATAAAGATAACAATAATGTGAGCAAAAATATTTCACATAAATATGGCACAACATATTAATTAAGATAATAAATTTTCCATAATCTAATACTTATCACAAATTAATATATATAAATTTTCTTAATATCATATGAATTCTACCATTTAATTCTATGAAAGTATATTATATAAAAGATACTAGTAAATGAAATGTCCAAGTAAACAATTAAAGGTATGTGTGTGTGTGTGTATAAAGAGAGAGAGAGAGAAAAAAAAGTATTACTAATGCGAGGTATGAATGTAAAATCATATAAAACTATATATTAATATAATAAATTAACATCAGCTTATCTTGAATTTATTATTAAAATTTGGAAATAGGTTTGAAAAAAATAGGATTATAAAGTTATAGGGTCAGGTTTTAGGTTTTTAAGCAAAGTATGTAGGATAGGTTTGAATATAGTATGAAAACCCTATAAGAATATAAAGTCAAGTTTGATCAAATCTATCAGATACTGGGTCGAGTTTTAGGTTTATATGATCCGTCTAAAACCCGACCCGATTCCATCTCTAATAGAAACCTAGATTTGTACGGGTTTCAGACTAATGAAAACCTAACTCCAAAAATGGATGGAAATGAATGAGGATCGAATTTATACAAGTTTCTTTCTTTCTCTTTCCTCCCAAAAATGGATGGAAACCTTTCAAGGTTAAAGGCTCTGATTTTAGTCTCTTTGACATCATGTTTGCTTATGATCTTTTCCTTATTGCCAAAGCTGACAAAGAGAATGCTCTTACTATCTAAAACACTCTAGAGAGCTTTGAACATCTCTCTAGCCTATCTGTCAACAATCTTAAATCTAGTATCCTATTCTCTCGATGCACTAAATCTTTAAACAAGTTGGACATCAAAGGCATCCTAAACTTCAAGGAAACAAAAGAGCTGGGTAAATACCTAGGTTTTCCCCTTTTAAATGGCAATAAAGTCACAAATCAGCAACTCCAGAGTGTTTTAGAAAAAACCTAAGAGAAACTCAATGGTTGGAAGGCCAAAAACCTCAGCATGGCTGGTAGAATTCTTCTTGCTAAAACTGTGTTACAAGCTCTTCCCACCTATTACCTTCAGGTTTCCACTTTGCCTAAACTTTTCATAAACCACTTGGATAAAATCACTACATCTTTTATCTGGAATGACAAAGAGGAGCGTCAACACTCCCATTAGTTTTCCTGGGAATCCATCACTACTTCCAAAGAAAAAGGTGGTCTGGGTCTCCTAAATCTGAAAAACATAAATCAAGCTTGTGCTTTAAAAAGATGGCACGAACGGAGAGTAGGAAAAGTAAAATGGTCTCATCTCTTATTAACCAAATACAAAAAGCTTAGGAATAACTCTTTTGAGGTTATCTCCTATCATGTTTGTCCTCTTAAAAGCCAATATTGGGTTGACAATAAAGGTTTCTATCTTCTAGGAGATGGGAAAACTGCAAAATTTTGGACTGACTCATGGGGGAGGCCATGAACCCTTAATCAATATCTTTCAAGGCCCCCACACAAAAGATATTGCTACGGTCATGGTACATGATGTTTGGATCAATGAATCACAATGGAACGAAGATCTTATTGGCTATGCCATTTCAAACTATGTTTGCAACATCAATGGTCCTACCCATCTCACACTTTTAGCTGCTGACTCAAATATCATTAACCTAAATATCAAGTGGGATCCTTCTATCAGCAACATTAATGCTAGCCTTTCTACAAATCATTTTATTGATCATTCTTGGGACTAGATTTGTAATTCTCTCTTTCCCCCAAAAATCAATCTCTTCCTATGGAGAGCTTGTCATCTTTATCTGCCTATTAAAGACATTCTCAAGAGCGGAAATATTACCTTAGATGCCTCTTGCCCGAGATGTTCCCATCCAAATGAAACAGTGAACCATGTCCTAAAAGATTGTCGACCTATTTCACATATAATAAATAAATGGGAATCAAAATAAGAGACTAACCCTCTTTCAAGGTCTTCTTAGATACTTTCGTTAAAAGCTAATTGTAACTTACCCAAAGCTACTATGTCCCAATCTAGACCCCCTGATCAATTTCTCTTTAGAGTAGCGCTTTGGAAAATTTGGCTATCAAGGAATAATCTCCTTTTTAATCCTACAAGCACATCACAAGATCTACATGAAGACAGCAAAGCTTCGGCAAATGTTCTATGGGCTCATCTTAAAAGGTAAAAAAGGATTTTTCATTTTGAAAGAATAAACCTTTGTTGGAAACCTCCATATCCAAATTGGATCAAAGTTAACATGGACGCATCTATCCATCCTTCTTCAAAATCAACTACAATTGCAGCAGTCATATGAGATTCCTAAGGCCGATGGGTAGCGGGTATTGCGAAATGAATTGGGTATGTTGACATCCTCATGGCTAAGCTCTGGGCGATTGCATGGGGAATTCATCTGAGCCTACAAATGAACATCATAGCTTTAGAAATTAGTTTCAATTCAAAAATTGTTGTGCAACTGGTAAATGAACAAGTAAACCCTAATCTCAAATATGCTAATGTGATCTCTTTTTGTAGGAAAAATCTATCAAAGCTAATGATGAACAGAGTACTTCATTGCCCTAAAGAGACAAATAGAGTAGTAGACGCCCTAACAAAAAAAGCTCACTCAATCCTACCTGATAACATGATCTTCAATATGCATCCAGATGGCTTTTTGAATCTTTTAACCTCTGATGTATCTTCTTATGATTTGTACAAAGATATAAGACTCTATAGGAATGATATGGGAGAAAGACTCCATTGATCCTTTTGGGGTTGAGCTTTTGTTGGAGATAAACTCCTCTCAACCCGTATTGCTTTTCCTTTTGTTTTTCTTGGTTATCTCTACTGCTCGTTTGTTTTTAATACAATTATCTTTTTCCACCAAAAAAAAAAAAAAAACTTTAACACCATGTTGGATAGCACTGAATTCGACAAAAAACGAAATAAATAAGTAGAAAGTTTACGTTTGGATTCTTAAAATGAAGCGAAGAATAAGTGAAATCAACAGAAACCCATACAAATTCGGTCCTCATTCATTTCCATCCATTTTTGGGAGGAGAGGGAAAGAAAGAAAGAGAAAATACTTTAAAGTTACAAAAACAACCTTAGAAATAAGGGCAAAGTTAAAAAGGCATGGGCTATTTTATTCTATTTATACTAATATTTCATCTCATTTCCTTCCCTTTTCACACTAAAAAGCTAAACAAAAAAAAAAAAAAAAAAATCTCTTTTCATTTCCACTCTTTTCATCTTATCTCCATTTCTTTCAGTTGATTTTTGTCATGTATTAGATTTCCAAACACAGTGTAAGAAAACCTAATGAAAGATGGGATTTTCCAACGCAATTTATAAGACACACTATTCTCGATGGATAGCATGCTAGCCAGTCTGCCGAACCGTTTACACATCACTTGATTAGATCGAGGTCTGTTTGTTTAGCTTTTTTGAGCACATACAGGCACTTTTTTAAAAAAAAATTTCTAAAAATCGTTTATTAAGAAACAGATAAAGATGAAAAAAAATCGATAATTTTCATGAAAAGATCAAATATAAATAAATATAAATACAAATCGGATATATTTACACATATCATTTCAATACAAATACAAATACAAATATAGATGAAAAACAGACTATCCAGACTGACCCTAATTTGAACAGGACGAAAAGAAGATTATAACTTCGCCATAACTTCAATGGAGGTGCTTAAGCGCCAACTGAGTACTGCTCTCAGATTGTAAACTGCAAGACATTAGCATCAAACTCTGCAACAACCTGGGTGCAACCATTAGATTTTGCCAATTCTAAAGCTCCCACAACTGCACAACACTGTCATATCACGGTGGTCACTCTTAACAACTCCAACAAACAATCCATGATCTGTACATGCAGGTGGACATCAGGAAGCAGCTGCGACTTACTTTTTCATTACTGATTACCATCGGAATATCAGAAAGATTTCAGACATTGGTGGACACAAAATTATGAAACTATCTGAATCATTCTATATAAAAAGCCTCCTTATTTGATCTGCAAGCGAGACCCCTAAAACTTCCCGTGCAAATTGATTCACTCAAAAAGGAAGATGCGCCTCTACTAGGTTGATATAATTTCTAATGGCTCATCACACGCATACCTTGTTTCTTTCTCTCTCCACTCTCACAGTCAACACCTGCAACAGACATCAGCTTGATGCACCAGTGATTGTTGTATAGGACTACCTTCATCAGTGTTGAACTGCAACTTCCAGCACGTCTCAAAATAGATAATATAAACATAAAAGCATCGCGATCTTTCTTTTTTCTTTTTTCTTTTTTTTTTTTGGTTTCTATAGTCATTGAGTTAGGGACCAAAAAAAAAGCAACAAATCACTTCTCACCCACATGTAATTGCAGATTTTTTAATGGGACCACTAATTACAATGTTAATGTCAAAGTTAGAACCACCATTAAACCCAGAAAGGTTTATCTACTCTGATTGTGCAGGCTACTGCTAGATACAAAATCCAAATTGAAAAGGCTAATTCAACCAATAATGTTTCGACTTGGGGGAGCAGGAGCATTATATTTGCCCACTAACCAAGGCAACCGTCTCTCACTTTTAAGAGATATGAAAGTTTCTCTGGCATTGGGATTCTCAAAAAGATCTAAAGCGAAAAAATAAACCCGTTGCTCAACATTCTGCATCTCATCCAATACTTTTATACATTTGCTTATGGAGAATCGATCATCATTCTTCATAATAGCATTTGCCCTCATTCTGGAGGCAGCAGCTATTTCTAGCATAGCATCAACTATGGCATCACCAGTAGCCTTACGGCTTCTCTTCCTATGCCCTGAATTTGAGGCCGGCACAGCTTGATGCTTGTTGTGTCCATCTAAAATGGTCACATCTTCTCTGGAACCAGAAGAACCCTCCTCGTCGACAAAATTCATGAGACCTGAAATTGGAGATGAACATCGACATCACTCAACATTTAGCATTAAACCTAGTAATCTAGGTAAGGCAATTTGAGAAAAGGACCAAGAACATCTCCATCATTATTTGCCTAAATTTTACCTGTAAAAAGGAAAAAAAGCTTTCTGTTTACTGGAAAGGGGGAAAAATAGCATAGAATAGACTTTTCATTCAAGGATAATGAACATGTCACCAAAAAAGGGGAAATGTCTGGTGACCTCAAGCTACTCAAGAACATTAAATCCAGACCAGTTTTTCCAAATTTCCCCTTATTTTAAGCGGTAAAGTTGTAAAATTTTACTTTAAACACACAGATGCGAGTGGCAAGAATGTTTCTAATCTAGTTCAAGCATCAAAATATTGCTGAATATGCAAATTCCTTTTGGTGCCACATTTCGCAATAGTAGCTTTAAATTTATGAACACATTCCAAACAAATAAATAAAATAAAATAAAAAATTACTTTCACAGAATTTAATACTAGACAAGACTCAATTTTGATTCTCCTTCCACGCCCTACAGCGCGCCTAACCCCCCACCCCCCCTTCCTCTTCTCTATATGTTCTGTCTTTAATATGTCTTTGCCCTTCATTTCCCTCTCAGTTTAGAATAATCCTATGAGGCAATCCGGAAAGTCAATTTCAATATCTTTTCCCATATAAATGTTTGGGGTCTATATGCTCCATACACTTCAACCTAACAAATTCACATTTCAAACAAAGAATCCTAGATAGCATAAAATGACACCCACGAAAGCCAGCCCTTTTCAATCATTAAAGCTGTAGATAACAAAATTGTACAGGAATCTGCTGAAATCTAGCAGTTTACAAACTAAGAAGCAAGCCATATGACCATCAACGCTCCGAAGAAACCAAAGTGTTGCATGCATGCGCATCTGATGCGCACATTGATGCGCACACCGGAGATTTTGTTCTTATAACAACGCAATTCCAGGATTCGCCGCTATAACATGCAATAAATTGACGATTTAAAAGGCTCTAAACCCTAAAAACCTAGCGGGGATGCCTACAATTTCCAGTACCTAAGATTGCTCCGTAGAAAGATAAAGAGGAAATTAACGAGGAAGCAATGGAAAGAGAAGAAGAAGCTTTACCTCCTGAAAATTTAGAGTATAATTGTTATCGAATCGACGATCGATTGAAACTGAGGTTTAGGGTTTTTTGAAGTGGCATGAAAAGAGGGAAAATGGCTATTTGACTCCCATTTTCAAAAAAGCCTAAAACGTGGAAAGGTCAGAACTAAATTCGCGTCTCCATTATCATAAATAGAATAATCAAAGCATAACGTGTCTCTTTAATGGGCAAGAGTATTATGCTCTATCAATTAAAAATCAAGTGCACCTACTTCTATAGTAAAAATATCCAGCTTTTCTTTTTTTTTTTTAATGAAAATATCTCCGGCTCTTAACTTAACAAAATAAACTAAATATATCTAGGTGTTCTTTTTTTTTTTTTTAAATGTAATCAGCAATTTTAGGTAAAGGCTCCTAGGTCAAATCAGACCTCTTTAAACTATGAGTCAATATATTGGACACATATCCGACCTATTAGTGATCCTAGAGGGCTCGAAATATTTTAAATTAATTGTACGTCAACATGCAAATGGACCTAATAAGTCAGCTCTTGCAACTCAGTATTTATTAGCATGGCAAAATTAGCTACCATACCATTTTTAATTGACTAATACGCTTTCAAGATCTCAATAGAGTTATACATATGGGTCATGATCCATGGATCAACCTATTTATCTACTTAAAAAATAGAGTGTAATAAATTTTTTGGGCTTGTTTCCAACCTGTTTAATCCACATGCTAGCCCATGACAGATTGGACCAGCCTGCAGGCCAATCGTTAAAAAAAAAAGGAAAAATTTAAGGAAAAAAAGAATAATGACAACATATTAGTGATTATTTATGATATGTTATCGATGAAAATTGATTGATACACACATCATATGTATAATAACATTCCTTTTAAATACGTATTATTAATTTAAACGTAATATTGCATCCAAAAAATTATTTAAAAAACTTTTTTGTATATACAAGTAACTAAAATAGCAATAAAACTAATAATTGATATATATATAATAATAATAAAATACGTAATTATTTTAATTTTCTCACAAATTAATATAAAAATAATAATAAATTCATTTTAGCCCACGACCTGGCCCATTTAGCTTACGTGCTAAGCCTAGACTAAGAAATTTTAGCCTATTTAAAAGTGAGTCAATATGGCCTAACCTATTTAACCTATGGGTTGGCATATTTAGCCCGTATGCCCACCACTAGATCTCATAATGTAACTTAATGGGGAGTTACATCCCTTCCAATCTCAGGGATGGTTGTCTCATTGAGGATCATCGTCTATACTAAAATGCCCAACTTAGTGATAACCACCCATGTTTTCCTTTACTCGCATTTACATACTTTACCTTCTCAAATGCTTTACTAACTTAAGTATGAGACATTAACACTCTGGGATTATTCTAGTTTGAGAATACATCAAAATCCAAATAGGGAAGTTATCTCACATCTATTTAGGTATATGTTTTATTGATTTACAAATATATATATATATATATATATATATAAAGAAAAGATCATATTTGAGAATTAGATTTGGAGTTAATTTTATGTCACCAATTCCAGCAACCAATGTTAAAGATCCATTAGTAATTTTAACAGTGATATGTTTATAACAAGGGACATAAGAGTGACAAAGATTAGAACTACTTGTCATGTGATCAGAGGCCTCGGAATCGATGATCCAAAGGTTTGAATATTGAATGATAGATTGAGAATTTAAAGCCAAGTAGTGTTTACCATGTTGAGTCATAGAACATGCCATAGATTTGTCAAACACGAGTAAACTAGTAGTATCATCAAAAGGGATGTCAATGTCATTTTTAGCCATAAGACAATAAGTCCTTCGGTTCTGATACCATAAAAGAGACACAATTTAGATTAAAAAATTATGTATATATTATCATTTAATTTCTAATTACAAGGTACATAAGTATATACAGATATGGCTCTAACTGTACATAACAAAAGAAACAAAAAAAAAAAAAGGAAACATAATTAAGAGGAGTAAAAAATAATAAATTTGAAAAGAAAATTTTTGACTAAAATCTTAAATATAGAAAAAAAAAATAAAAACTACTTTCCTAAAAAAGTTGAGGAACATATTTCCACCCCGTGCTTCTCCTCGTGTGTCAAAATTTCACATGTTTTGGAAAATTTCGAAAGGAGCACGACCATATATAATCTCTTATGTATCCCTCGTTCTCATACTCGAAAACAAAGCATGTAAGTTTTAATCCTTTTGGCTACTTGTTTTATCTCACAAACCCAACATACAACACCTTGTAATAAACCTAAAATTTATGACTATGACTTACAACAGTTATATAATATATTTTTTTTTTCTTCGTATATCATCAAATCATCTCATCATTCATGTATAACATATTCCTAAGTTTTAGCATACATGTTCATATCTTACTAATCTACCAATTTTTATTACAAACCATACTTTTATCTAATTCTAATACATCATATACATGCATACATAACCATCAAAATAAAGAAACAACAAAACTTACATTTTGGTTAACTCAAATTACTTGATTTACTCCACCACTACTACTTTTAAGTTGTTGAAGCTTCTTCTAGCATGATTCTGACTTCCTATCTTCTTTTTCTAATTTTGATTTATCTTCTAGTCTTCTTGGAATTGAGATTTGGAGTTGTTTTTGAGAGAAAAAGAAGAGAAGAGAAGGAGGAATGGGAAAAATGAAAAGAAAAAGTAGAGAGTTAGGGGAAAATAAATTAAAAAAAAAAAGAAAGGATAAAATTTTAAGGATATTTTTATGGTAGAGGTATTAAGTTTAAACTTAATATATTTAAATAGAAACAATGTGTTATATTCTATTTTTAATAAAAAAATTAATTTGGCTTCTCAATCATATGATTTTGTGTCTATCCCTGAATAGTAGTATTATGCCAATAAAATACTTCAAAAAGTGTTGTATTTATAACTTTGTATATGATCCCTTGTACAGAAACTCCACTATTAAAAGGCATAAACCCCAATCCTCAAGATTCTTTTCCATATCGACTTTCAGTAACATATTAAGAGGTCATGTTAGTCACCTCCATCTAGCCATTTCTCTATAGGAGCAAGTTGTATTGAAGAGAAGTCTACTACCAAGCCTCTTCTACAATGTCTTCTAAAAGAAACTAGGATATCTAGCTTCTATTTGAAAACTTTGCTATGAGGTACCCGATGAAACTGCATAAACTCTAACAAGAAAAGTCTAGCGATATAAGTAATAACATTGATTTTGTGTTATGGTAGGAAGTGGATTATTCTAGAAAATTTGTCAACTACAACCACTATGAAGTTTCAATGATGAGAATTAACCTCTGAACATTGCTAACCCATGATTCATTGTTGAATGAGAGGATTAAGCAACTTTGTACAAAGAGCTCATATTAGTTCAATGCAAATAACAAGCAAATATTTGAGAAAGTTTCTTAGTTCATCATATTTGTATTGTTGGTTTTACGGTATGGTAGGAAGTGGATTATTTGAGAAACTTATCAACTATAATCATCGTGAAGTCTTAATGATGAGAATTAAGCCCTAACACATTGCTAGCCCATAATTCATTGTTGAATGAGAGGCTTAAGCAACTTGGTACAAATAATTCTTATTAGTTCTATGCAAATGACAAGCAAATATTTGAGAAAGGTTCTTAGATTGTCATATAGGATTGGGAAGAAACTTATTATTAGCACAATCGAAGGTGACTTTAGATTATGATACTTTTAATAAAAAATTAATCCTATTTTATTTTATTTTTGCATTAATAGGATGTGGTCCTAATCTTGCAAGAGGTTCCACTTCAAAAGAATGGGCAAAAGAATCCATAATTAGAAAATATTCTTCTATTAGTTTTAAATGTGGCAGTAAATAAATATGGGTGCACTTGATAGAAAGTTATTATGTCTCCATTTTCTTTATATACTTCCCTTTACCAGTTCAAATGAACCAAACCGGTTCACAAACTACTCAAGTTTGGCTCAATATTTATTCAAGTTTGATTGAAAATAGTTGAATCAAACTTGAATTCGAATTATCCGAATAATTTATTGCACCGAGCACAAACTTCATATATTTGATTTGATTAGTTTGCGAGCCTAATCAATCTTTATTGAGCAGAAATGTTAATCGAATTCGAATCAAGTTCATATATTAATTTTTTTATTAGAATTTAAAATTTATTTTTTAATAAATCGAGCCTAAATGAGCTTAATTGAGTTAAACTAGAGATTATAAAATTTTATTTCAAGCCAAACTCGAACTTTAAAATTTCGAATCGAACTCAAACTCAATACTATACCGTTTCGATTTGATTCGATTGCAGCCATATTCCCTTTATGATAATTATCAGGTATTGCTAACCATCTGTAGTATGAATTTAGTATGTGACGACACGAAGATGGTGAAATTGATTAATAATATTTCTATTTCCATTAACTGAGATATTCTCTCTTTCAAAACATTGGCTTTACCATTTCTTTATAATTGTAGCTAGCCTATTATTATTGGTTATGCAAGTTGAGATTGTACATGAATTCTTTCAAGAATTTCATACACATCATTTTCCTCTTTGTGTTTTAAGCAGGCTCAAAATAATATCCGTGATCAAATATAAAGTAAAGGTGTGACTATATAAAAAAGGGTAATTAAAGGTGATGAGCTTTGATTGGTTGTCTTATAGACTCCACATTTTTATAACACTTTAATAACATCCCATCTTATCCCAGGCAAATAAAAATGCTCTTTTGATGTATACTTGTAATTCCTAAGATTTTTCCATCATGAGACCAGTGATTGGAAATAAAATTTTATAAATAGATATTTAGTTAGTAATCACAAAAATGCATATATAAATTTTTTCGATTGAATCGTATGATATAACAAGTAATTCTCCCAGTTAGTAAAAGATACCAAAGATAATATTACTCGACGTGAATAAATAACTCATTAATCATATACCTATGACTTTAGATATCAAGCATAAAATGAAACGATTAATTTTTGAAGCATATTGACTAGAAAATGATAATTTAAGGAAGAATCACTAAGGTTAGAAAATACATGATGGGATGAAAAATATATCAATATTTATAAATCTATAACCTAAATAGAAGTTCTAATCTTACAAACAAGGAATTTCGAAATTCTAATTTTATAAAGTCTATAACCCCAATTTAGTCTGTCGGGCTTGAAAACCCTAATTGGATAGATAAAAACCCTAATATTACTTAATCGCGTAGATAAATAATACTAGATATTGGTTTAAAACTACCTTTTATGAAAATTGAGACCTAAAAAGGATCCTAAAAAATATTGTATTGAATTAATAAATAATTTGTTTATATACTCATTAATATCTATTTGATATCATAAAATTATTCATCTTACATGCATTATAACTATCTAGTTTAATTTCTATGTACGGGATCTTCTAAATTTCCTAAAACTTTAGTTATGTGTATGGTGGAAAGGGCATAAGTTGGTCAGCTGTACACATATATAAGCCGGAGGAAAAACCACCATCAAATTTCCTTCTTGAACAAGAAATTGCCACAAAAAATCCGCAAGTTGATTAAATATTATATGTAGATAAAATCTAAAATAATCGTCACTGAATATTACAACATACACATATAAAAAACACCCTCAAATTCACTTGGAAACAACGGGAATTTCAACTCCATTTTCTCTCCATCACCCAAGCAACGACAGCCAACAATAACTCTAAAAACACTTCCTTCCACATAGATCTAAATCTATAAGAAGACACCACCACCTCCTATTGATAAAATCCCTAAAGAAAAGGGAAGAAAACCACCAAGACTATAAAAACATTGAGTAGTCGCATCTTTGAAAGAGAAGGAAGTACTTCCAACTTCACTCAAAGATAAGGTAATGTCCTTTATCCCTAAACCATCTTTATAGAATGCATTAGAAAGCATGACAAACGCAGAATCAACTTAGAATGAGGAATTAGATACCCTATTTTCATGCACATTATTTATTCGTGTAATATTAGAACTAGAATAACAAAGAATGAAAGAATTAGCAAATTTTTAAGAGCAATAAGAAGGTTTATATTCTTAAAACCTTGTAACTCTAAATAAGCCTAGTCTTAGTACACATATTAAAAGCTTATGAATTAACATGACTTTACAAATGTGATGATTTATATGATAAAACAAAGATAGAACCATAATAGGCATTTATACATAGCTATGTTAATCAACTAGGAATAATATCAATCTAAGTTTGAGTGTTAAACATGGTCATAATTGAAGGAAACAATAGCCGTCACGACCATGATCTCCTCGAAAAATAAAACTTCCATCAATCATAGCCGCAATCCACCCCATGATCCTCTTAAATCTTATTTTCAACACACATCACAACTGTGCGATATCCTATGATCTTTTTAGAAATTAAAAACAATGGAAATCACAGCCGTAACTCAATCGTGTTCTTCACTGTGTCTATATTAATCCCATCACGTCCCATCACACCCGTAATGTAGGAAGTGATCTTCTTGGATTATAAAATTTACATTGATCACCACCATAATGACCTCCGTGATCTTCTCTGGCCTAAATCTCAACACTTTTCACGGCCGTGACAAAGGCTGTTATCTCCATTATGTAAAAATTTATACATATCATGGCCATGATCTTGCCTGTGATATGGATCACGCTCGTGATCTACTATCCTATTTCATCACCACCTAAATAATTCCCATGGTCTATACTTCACCACCAAGACCTTGTAACTTACAAAAAAATTTCTTAATTGATGAAAAGATAAATGCTTAAGGAAAACTAAAGATTGTAATTTAATATTTGTTGATTAATATGAAGATATAACTTAGAATCAAGTAACTAATCTTAAGAGAGACATATATAAGTTAAGATATGGATTTTGGTCTTAATAGAATTTGAAGGTTACAAAGTATAGATTAATATAAGCTATGTAATTCTCAAGTAATATGATCTTATTAATTGAAGATATACATATAAACTGAAATGAAGAGAAACACAATGAAAATGAAATCTTAATATAAGTTTCAACTAAATGTGGAATAATGACAAAAAAAAAGTTCCTATAGACTTTTTATAGCTTAATGTAAGAAACATCGGCTTTATCAACTTTGAAACAAATGTCCATACCATAGAATTGGACTAAGGATGAAAGAAAAGCATAAAGAGTATTAAAAATTTGAGTTTAGGACACAAAGATATAATATTATGCTATATGAAGTAATTATAATGATGAGTGACTGTTATCTCAATTACTAGGGAGTACAGATCAAACTTTGGATTTTCTTGTAGATTGCTATGAAAACTAAGCAAGTATAGACAGGTGAGTAACTTTGACCTTATCATATTCTTTGTGCATGTAAGTATAGCTACATATATAATAATATATTAAAACAATTATGCAAGTAGGGTTCAGGTATATTGTATGTTGTATGGTGTATGTTGTGTGGTGTATGTTTGATTGGCAAAAGTACAATATTAAAAGTGATAATTGCCTTGCATGATAGTCATTGTATGGAGCATGTTGAAGCTTGTCTATAAGCTATATGATTGCTTATAAATACAACTTAATATTATTCAACCATATAATCAACCTATCTTGCATTGCACGATTTGCATTTGATGCATTAAGGAGTAGTGACCCCGCCACATATTAGCATTTTAGTTCTCTAGTACCACTTGGTTTTTCTACATGAAATTTTCCTGATTCTACACAAAGTTACCTTTGTTATGGTTGATTCCATGGGAACTAAACTGGCACCGAAGGAACGTCGCCCGTGGTATTAATATGAAAGGGCTAATACTCAGTGGAGTTTCTTTATTCCAAGGATATGAGTGAAATATTTAAAACTAATTTGTGATAATGTAAGATATCTATCCTTTCTTGGTTCTCTGATTCTTCTGGGTGTGGTGGATCACTTATCATGATTTCCTTCCAACCCCGATGACAAAATGCAAATCTCCATCCTATTTTGATTCCAGTCATCCAAACTTATGTTGTGCCTATGATTGATTGCAGCATTGCATATGCTTGTATTACTTGATGTGTGTTAGGTTATCTCACTGAACCGTGGTTTTGCTCACACTCCCACAATTTTTGTGCAGGAATAGTGCTTCTTGGGAATGGTTTAAGAATATGTAAAGAGTGCTCCTTCATCAAACTTTATTGAAGTTAGAATAATAGGTTGTGACAAACTTACAATACAAATTAGATAAATTGTATGAACATTTGAGACTTTGTATTTTGTAGGTTAAAATTCAATTTTACTATTTTGGTAGGAGATACCAATTCTCTACGATCTTGGTAGAATGTGGAAAATTAGATTCCTTAGTTGAATTTAAATAAAGATATCTTATATGTATGTATGATTCAATTATATGAAGTAAATAAACAAGACAGAGTCTTGTAATCTCTAACTTATAAGACGATTCTCATATTGCGGATGCACAAGTGGTATGATAATTTCAAGTTAATCCTACTATGCCCCTATTAGAGTCATAACAATATTGGTCTCAAAATGACATACTAAAACATTAGCATACTTCCTCTACTAGCAACTCCATCATAGAAACCATAAGAGTACATAGTTTCCCCAATTTGAGTAACCCTCAAACACATAGTAGCCATTCTTCCACATAAAAATATATGATAAATTTTAACTCACAAGGATGCTATTAAGTCAAATATGCAAAAATTATTACTATGAAGACATGTTGGTTAAATTGAAGAATCAAGGAATCAAGATCACATTAAACAATCTCTTTGAGACTAGTGGTGGTGGTTATGGTATTACTGGTGAACAAATATTATCTTATCATTGCTAATGTAGACATTGATGAACAAGTTAAATAAACTTTGATGCCATAAGTAGAAAGAAAGGTTGTTGTGCACAGGTGATAGACATAAAAAAGTTATCTTGGTTTGTAACCCCTTACAAAATGTTATGAACATAATATAATGCTTGAATACCATGTCACCAAAGTAGTGCTATGTTAGATGCAATGTATACAAATTGTTTAATCCCCATAAAAAGGGATGAGAAAATATATATTATCTTGAAAAGGTGGGGCCTTAATAATATTTTAGAAAGATTATAGAAGTATTCATAGTGATTTACTATTACAATTGTCTTCAATATTTTATTCATCATTGTACTATTAGATGTAGATTAAAATGATCGGTTAACTTCTTTAAGATATGGGAAAGGGACTCATATGAGTTGAGCTCAATCCATTCGGATGCATGTGATTCTTCTTATTTCAATAGATTGAGGAAAGGATGTGGATAGAACACATGTGCCATGATCACTCTATATAACCTAAATGTAAGGACTAAGAGGAAATTGACTTTAAAGGGAAAAAGGAAGAAGATCACTCACATTGACACCATTAGAAGAAAACTAGAGGAGTTCTATAATAGAATTTACACATAATCATTAATTAAGAAGTAATGAGATGATAAGCTACCATACATTTTCTAATTATTTTTGGGTAGGCAACATTACTACATTACGTGTCTTCACATTTACTTATTTTTCTATATAACACACACATATATATGAATCAAATTGTATGTGTAATTCCTTAAATCATTGTTGCTTTATTTCAATATATTTGTTTCATCAAGTTCATATCAAGAAGTTTCATAAGTGTCCTAAGACCCTTAATAACTATATTTTATTGATCATACTTTTATATGATATTTTGTTAATTTACTAAAGAAAATGATATTTATTGTATGAATTATTCATTTCAGGGATAAATGAGGAACAATTGAGCTTTTTAGAGGATTGGAAACAAAACAAGTAAAGATTTGATGAAGTTCAGAATCTTTATTGCAAAGTTAAGAGTACACTACTGAGAATACACAATCGGTGTACATTTATTGGAGAATAAGGCGAAGAAAACAATGGATTTCCAATATACATGATCCATGAACACGAGTAGTGTATGTCGAGGTCGTGTACGAATGTTGAGTGGTGGATTTGCGCATTGTTCCATTGTACATAACCCCTCTACATGAGTTGTGTAATGGTTGTGTGCGACATTACAGTATATATAGGCACTCTATTTCATTTTGAAAAGAATCTGAACAATCAATATTCATTCCTAAACCTTAAAGTATACATTTTGGAGAACTTTTCAAAAGAAATTTGCTGTACAACATCGGAAGTTCGCAAACAACATTATTACAAGAGTTTCATCATCATGATCTCTCCCATTTCTTTCTTTATAACTACTATTGTTAACTATTTCATAGAAGAGTAGTCTTGTTATGTCCTGAGTGTTGAGAAACCTTAGTCTCATGTACATATTTGCTTTTGATTATATAAAGTTTTGGTCTTGAATTTTCTTCATGATTGATGTTGTTGTTTGTGATAATTTTAGGCATGAATCATTATAAACTTGATTTCTAACAATTAAAAAAAATTCAATTAATGGAGTAGATCTCTCATGAGTAAAGAAGATATGTAATTAACCCAGAAATAGGGGTTTTTCAACTTTCTGCCTCTGAAGATTAGTTTTCTTCAATTAAGGTTCATGAGCTTTATGTGATTCTAATTTGAGTCTCGCTTCTTTAATTAGAATTAGGAGTTAATTAACTTGAGAGAGTAATTAATATAGCTAAGTAACTAGGCAGTTCAAGACTAAAGAATTATTCAATTGCAATTACATTTAAGGATAAAAAGACCTGGGGTGGATCAAAACTAGGGACATAGTTTCTATATTATACGATAGGTGCATTACCTTATGTGCATCTAGAATTAATAAGATTATAAATTTTAAATTTTGTGATCACACACATAAAGTTCCTTAAAGTAAAGTATAGTGTGTTGTGTTATTTTAATTGAGAATTAGGATGTCGTGTTGTGTATGAGAATGAGAATAGAATTATGGAAGGGCATGAACGTGAATTTGCTGCGTAGCATGAACTTCCTTTGTATTGTAGTATATGTCTAATAGATATTATTTTTTGGGTTAATAACATGAAGGCTACCTGAACTTTGCTAAAAAAAAGCAATTAACTACCTATACTTTAAAAAGATGAATTTAATATATGAGCTAAGATAACTTTTCGAGAATACAATTACTACCTAATCTACCAATGTTAGCTCAATCTACCTATGTGGCAGAAAACTTGAACGTGTGCCGATTCCACTATATATTCTCAATGCTCTAGACCATAAAAAATGGAAAAAAAATGAAAATTATAAAATGAAGGAACATGCCAGAGTAGAACGACACACACATATACAGAGAGAGAGAATTGGATAGAAAAAAATGAAAAGAAAGAAAAGGAAAGCGAACGTATGTTAAAATCGACTAATCCTTTATAAAATCATAATGATTTTTGTGCAAATGTTATAAAGCCATTGACAAAACTTACATTTATATATAGGATCCAACCAAAAGTTGAACAAAACTTGAAAAACATGATTAAATGAAAATATAAGGTCTTTATTACAATTCTCGATTCAAATTTTAAAGAAAATGAAACTCTAATCTGATTACAGAAAGACATTTAAAAGGAGAGAGACAATAACAACAATTTTTAAACTTAAATTTTGTTTGAGTACAAATAAAAAAAAGTACTTTCTCTCTCAAGAATCTCCATGAACAAAGATCAACTTCCTTATATTTGAGTTTAAAAGAAAAAATTATCTTATTGGATTCTTGGCATCTTATCAATCAAAGTGCAAACTTTGATTTTGGTAATCTAAGAAACTCTCAGATCGAGACTTGGAAAAATGGCTTCTCAACCCTCATGTGACCACTAATCTTGCTAGCAAAAACCACTTGTTTCACTATCTTTTCTACCTCTAGAAATTTTGACCTGAACCACCATTTTTCTTCATTGCTGCTACATGTACGATGACGAAGCTTCAAATCCTATGGTTTGATTAGCTTGATATTTTATATTATAATAGACACGTATCATTAGGTAATAGGAGGATTTTACCACGTAGGAGGATAGGGCTAACACCATTGGCATAGGTAGTGAATGTAATTTACTTATCTATATTTTTCAAAAAAATAATGTTTAATGACTTGAATGCTACTTGAGCTTTGCCCAAAAGAGCAACTAATTACCTGTACTTTAACTATATTGTTGCTATTAATATTTAAGTTATTAATAAAGAGAATCGACATTTCTAAAATGTGTCAACAAAGGTAACCCTAATAATGGTTAAGAAAAATCAACTTTAATAGAAATTTATCTTAGCATTCATACTTTAAATAAATTTCATGAAATATTAATATTTTTTACTTAAAATACCGATTCATTAAATAAATTTAACTCAAAATATTGATGTCTTCTAGTTTAATTCATTCGTGTATATATATAATCTTTCAAAATTTGAAGTTAAAGCTTTTAAGCACCACACATAATCTCTTGAATTTATAATTAATTCATAGAGATTGTGACTATTTATGATTTTAAGTATGCCGTCAACTTTACGAATTTATTGAAATAACTAAATGCTCTTAAAACTTTGATCCATTATGTTTTCAAACTAAAAATATAAAATCATTAATTGATCAATTTATTAAAACTTTTTTGTAGGCTCGATCAATTTATTAAAATTTTCAAGGAAAAGGAAAATAATATTTCTATTTTTTTTTAAATTACAAAAATGTCACTGGGATGAAAAATAATCTCAATTTTTGGCAATATGACCCTGTTTACAGGGTTATAAGAGTTGATCCTGTCTCTTCAAGAGATGACATCTTAAAATTATGGAGCTAACCTCGTCTCTAAGAGACGAGGTTAATACAAAAGTCGACCTCATCTCTTAAGTGATGACGCCAACACAATCATCTCCCCTCCCGCTCTTGCATTTCATATCTCACTCCTTATTACATTAGTCACTCTAAACAATTGTAACCTGTGAAAATCGTATACAATCAGCTGCATAAATGATTAGCCATCCATCACAAAAAAACAACTTTTATACTACATAATCCAACCATAACAGTATTCCCAAACCCAATCCATCCAACCATACCAATATTCCAAAACCCTTCACCACTAATGTAATTAAAAACTCATAAAACATAATATAAAAATGATTGCAATATTGTTTAATTCATTACATCAAATGTATATAAGATACTACATACCATCATCATAAAACATAAATATAAATAAAATCTAATCTACTCTTGTGTGATCCACCTCCTTTATCTCTGTTTAGCAAAAGTATGACAGAATGGTGTAACCTGATGCAAAGCATGCTGGGGATACTCCATAGATGGATAAACTCATGTGAATATGGTATTCCCATCTCCACCACCAACACTGCACTAGTAAAATGAGATAGGGTCTGGATCCACTTGGGTGAGTCCTTCTCCCATATCTTATGTCAATGACGATCGCCTTCTATGGGAGCTTCGAGGGTATGACCTTTGCATATGAGATGTCTGGCATTGGGGTGTCTAGTAGATGAGTATATGATGATGATAATGGACCAGACAAATCATGTTGAGCATGTGGAGGGTCAGGCTTATCATGATGTACAGGTAGGGGTGAAAGCTCGTCTCTGATATCTACAGCTTTGTATCGGCCTTGCCCTCACTCCTGACCTCATGCCCGCCTACACCTCTTTCTGTGTGGTTTGTGTCTCTATATCGAATTCACTTATTAATGACTCTTGCATCACATCAGTATCATGACACAACTCTAATCAGGTTCACCCATTTCAAAGTTACTCATTCGGACCTGTGGTCTAACAGTTGTATGAATTGGAGTGGAGTTCGATAATGCCAACTTTTGGCTGCCAACGTTTCCATCAATACCTATGGCACTTGCAGGTGCCTGTAGCAATTCCTTTTCAAAGCTCTGGATATACACAGCCACTGACCCTTCTGTGTACACCAAGATCTCATGTGCAACATCATCATCATTCACTAGAATAACATCATAATATAATGCCCTATCTCCAATAGTTACCCTATGATACAACTCAACCCAATGTGTAGATTTATTTACCTTAAGTCAACTGCAAATGGTATTTAATATTTGCTCATACATAGAGTTCGTACAAACACTGATCACAACAATTGCCTATCATAACCAAAACCTTGATTCCCTTTCATAATGTTGCCATAAGTATAAAATATAAACTTGGCTTTATCCATTTCATCGCTTACCCTGTCGGCTCATAAAAAATAGGTTTAATGTATGAAATTTAATCATGAGTTATGAATTACACTCCCCTAATATCAAGATGTGAGACATATAATAATATAAAATAATGAGCCAAATGATGACATTGGCGTGTTTTGTCCATAGACCCAATATGATTAGATTAGGAAAAAAGTACTTATATATAAACTTGGATTTTAAAATTGAAAATAAATAACAAGTTCTTTCTTTTGATTAAGGATTTTTAATAGGTACGAACTGAGAAAACTACTTTTGTCATTAATGACATAAAAATCCATTGAACAACAATCTCTAGTTCCATTTTTTCTTTTTTATCGATAAATTAAATATAAAAAAAGAATTTATTATTTATAAATTGTGTTTTCATAATTTGATTCCTAAATTCTAAAAATATATAGTAACATCAAAATTACAACATCCAATGTCCACATTGCAGCATCAATAGAGCATATAACATAGATCAAAATTGCATTACCACTCCATAATACTACTCATATGAAAAACAACATATAATGTTGCTTTAACATCTAGAAAAAAAAAAAAAAAAATCCTACTACATACATAATATCAAAAAACCTACATTACAACATTAATAATCGTGAAAAAATCAATGGACAAGATCAAGCTTTTTACTTGTGGAGTTCGATGCGTCCTCAACAATTGAAGTATAAATCATTTGAATTTTGCACGAATTGATGCTTTGTGACCAAAATTAACTAAGAACTTATGCCAATTAGATCAAAATCACCGCTAAAACATAGTGAAACTAGGGTTAAGGATTTTTTGCGAGTGGAGAATTGGGAATTTTCACAAGCAAAATGGAGAAAAAAGAAGAAGGAAGAGAAAAAATATGGCCCGATGACCTCGTTTCTTTCAGAGACAGGTAGCTCTATAATTTTAAGACCCCATCTCTTGAAGAAACGGGTGAGAAACTTATAAGCACTTTATGAGACTAGTTCATATTACTTAAAATGTGGATTATTTTTATTCATTGATATTTTTATAATTTTTTTTAATGCAAATATTATATTTCTTTTCCCAAACTTTCAAATAAAGCTGTGAATTCAACACAAATTCGACTGATCATTCCAGTAAAATTTTAAATCGCCAAATGAAGCCAATGGATATAATCAAATGGGAAGATCCACTGTCCAGAAAGGCATGCCATGCTCATAGTCATAGCGTCGCTTTCCACGAAAACATTCCTAACATGGACCACCTATCCACCATACATCGTAAGACTATTCCAAAACTATCCACAAATAACATTCCTTGGTTTTCGTTGTTTATTGATGTCGGCTTGAGTGCCATGCAGTTGCATACCCAAGTTCAAGGATTTTACATTGGAAAACGAAGAAGCAATCCACTCACACCGCCACTGTCGGTGGTTTTTGGGTCTTGTTTGGCCATTTTCTTACTGGGTTTTCACCTTACTTCCAGTGATGCTGTTCTTCAAGGTTGAGCCTTTTCTTCCTTCACCTGTTGCCTTTTTAATTCCTTTGTTATGATTAGGGCTAAGTGGAAAGGCATCAAGACCTGATAATTTTGGCGATATGTTGGTTCTTTGTTTAGTTTCTTGATAAAGATTTGCTAGTAGATTCTATCTTAGTCTCTATTCAACGTATAACACATAAGAAAGCGTCCAGGTGCGACCCCATTTCTTATGAGTCGCACTGGATTTCTAAAAATTACTCCTGTTGGATTAATTAATAAACAGTGGACTCTTGGTCTAGCTATTTTAGCATAAGATTGAGCTTTTTCTCACTCTAGGGTGCTTTTGTCTTATGGAAATTCTTTTTTTTTTTTAATTAAGTTTCTATAATATTTTTTAAAGGATTGTATCTATGATTGCCCCCAATATGTTGCAACTGGTGGGAGCTGTGGTGGAATAGAAAAGCCGCAGACGATGGCAGATGTGGTTTAGTGATAATCTGCACTGAAAGGCCTGAAGGAATGGACTAAATTGATAGAAATCATTTTTCTGATGCTCATGAAATGTCTTGGCTGTTAATCATAGTTGTTTTTCACTGGCCATTTTCAATACGACAATGGCTGTATTTAGTGAGAGTTTGGTTTTTAATCTATCACTGGGCTTATTGTTGCAGGTGAAAATACATTTCCATGTGTTGGTTTGAAATCTTGCTGCTGTGGAGCTGAGCAAGACCTTGTCAAGATGCTTTTTCAGGTTTCTGAAAATCATCTAGATGGTAGCTGTCCGAATATTCCTGATGAGGATTCATATACTAAAGATGTTGGGCAAGAGATAAGCAGCGCTCAAACTTTCTCTAAACAAGAAGATAAAACACATGGTTTGGGTGCCAAAGAAAATATTGCTTTTGCGCATGGTAGAGACTTTGATGCGGCAAAAAGTGATAGGTTAACACGTGATGCACCGCCAAAATTAGATGAGTTTAAACATAAGGCTACTGCTCCTAAAGAGAAGCTGATAAGTGGTCCAGCTGGAAGCATCACTCCCCGAATAGAGCCTGGAGGAGAGGAGTACAATTATGCATCTTCTGCCAAGGGTGCAAAGGTACTGGCTTCTAACAAGGAGGCAAAAGGTGCATCTAATGTTTTGGGCAAAGACATGGATAAGTATCTTCTCAATCCATGCTCTGCTGAAGACAAGTTTGTGATTGTAGAACTTTCTGAAGAAACTTTAGTGTATACGATTGAGATTGCAAATTTTGAGCATCACTCATCCAAGTTGAAGGACTTTGTGGTGCTGGGAAGCCTAATTTATCCAACTGATATATGGGTTTATCTTGGGAATTTTACTGCTAAAAATATAAAACAGTCTCAAAGGTTTCAACTTGAAGAGCCAAAGTGGGTGAGATATCTCAAATTACATTTTCTTAGTCACTATGGTTCAGAGTTTTACTGTACATTGAGCACTGTAAAAGTCTATGGAGTTGATGCTGTTGAGTGCATGCTGGAGGATTTGATCTCAGATCCAGATGATTTAAGTGCTCCTGCAGAATCAGATAATGAGAAGAAACCAATACCTTCCTTCCCTGTGCCCTCTCAAACTGATGGATTTCTGAAAACAAGTTCAGCTGAAACTAATGCGGAAGACAGATCTGAAGACTCCATGGACAAAGACAATGCGTCAAAAAGTAACCCAAATGTTCAAGTCAGAGACATACAGCCACAGCCGGTTGGAAGATTGCCTGGGGACAGTGTTCTAAAGATACTGATGCAAAAGGTGCGGTCATTGGATATAAATATATCGATTTTGGAGAGGTATCTAGAAGAAATAAACTCAAGATACGGTGATCTATTCAAAGAGTTGGATGAAGAAGTAGCTGAGAAAGCTTCATTTGTGGAGAAGATGAAATCTGACATGGCTAATCTTCTTCATGAGAAAGAGAATATTGTATGTAGTCCGCCTTTAATACTTTCTGTAACTATTTTCCTTTCTAGCTGACATAAAAAAACCCTTTTGGGTGTCACTGCAGGTTAAAAATGTATCTGATATGATTGCATGGAAATTAGTTGCTTCCTCAGGTATCGATACTCTGAAGATGGAAAATGCACTTCTCCGGTAAGATATGTTTCCTCAGTTAGCTTTAAGCCAATTGCTTACTGTTTGAAACTTTGAAGAACCATTGTAATTCAGGCATCCTCTTACGTGACAACTCTCATCCATTGTACAGTACACCTCACAATTAATTCTCCTTTTCTTGCTCTTCTTTTTGAGTTCAACCAACATGGATGTGGGCTTTGGGTTTTTGTGGAATCTTATCGTCATTGAAGGAACTATGCTGGTTCATTTAGCATGGTCATAAAACTGTCCCCTTTTTTTAATTCATTTATTTTTCTGGGGTTGGGGTTTTAAATAAAACTACTCAGTTTTTTATGGGTGGCAAGTAAATACACAGTACCTATCCCTGTGACTCCATCTTGATGTGTTTCACTTAATTAAGAGAGAGGAGAAGATGAAAAGTGGAGAAAGCTGGATTAGATAGAGCCTCCAAGGCTGGGTTAAGATAGTTTCCATAGGACTTTACGTGAATTGAGACCTGTATTTCATCCAGAAATGATTCAACAGCATTTACTGGTCAGTAAATATAATAGCTCTTAACGAAAAACAACTCTTGGATGCTCATTGCTAGGGGGAGATATTCAGATATCCTTGCATCACATGGTTCATGTCTTGCTGGATCTAGGATAAATGTATATATGATGGATTTTTCAAGGAAGTTTTGAACATGATTCACTGTATGAGTTGGTTGTTAAGACTTATGAAGCAGTGAAACAGGATTGCATGATGGTTGCTGGATGTAGGTCTAGGCTTTATTTTGTAATGAGGCCACTGTTAAAAATTTTCAAATATTGAGGGCATTCTGCTACTCACAAAACCAGTATTGGGGGAATAAAAGGAAATACTATTTTAGTCCTACTTCTTTGGTAATTTTGTGGTGAAGTTCTAAACCTTCAAAATGTTCAAGTGAATCCTAGACTTTTTAAGAGAATGCGAGTCACTCTTTTTTGTTCACATATCAAATTCCAAGGAAATTCCCATGGCCAAAATAGACCAGCTTGTATATATATTTTTAAAGCTTATGGCTTGATTTACCATGTTAATAGGATTAGGTTCTGATTGCACAAAACATCAATATTTCCAATTTGATCATTTCTCTCTTCCCCCACCCAAAACAACCCCCCACCCCCAAAAAAAAAAGAAAAAAGTAATTAGAATATAATGTTATATTTCTACCTGCAAGGTTTAACTGCAATTATCTAAGTCAACTATGTGACATTATTTTGCAGATCTGAGATTAACAGAGTGTTGGAAGTCCAGAAGGACTCAGAAAACAAGGGTATTGTTATGCTTCTTATCATCTCTATATGTGTCACTTTAGCCTTCATTAAGCTAATTGTAGACTTGACTCTGAATGTGATCAGCAGAAAACAAAATTTTGGTGAGTTTTGTAAGTCAAAAGTCCCCTGGATTTACTTACTGGTGTGCTGTGGCATCGTTGGAATCATTATTTTGGTGTGAATATGTTAGGAAATAGATGCAATAGTCATTATTCTGTGTGTGTTTGTAATGTTTCACATGGCGAGGGTTGCATGGAAGTTTGAAAGATGACCAACTTCTAGTATCATACATGGGAGATTGGCATCCACTCCAACAAGAATTGTTCGGTATTGAGAGATCTGGAAAATTTTGTCGCACCAAGATCTTGTTAGATGGAAATATTTCACATTTTAGTTTCATAATCTCTAAGAAATTGCAAATAGCTGGATTTAGCTAATTTAGCTGCATTTCTGTGTATGTACTGTCAGTAACTGTAACTATACTTGAGAAAGGCATCAACAAATATGCATTCATCTTTCAGATGGCATGTTGGAGTTGGAGTTACTTGTCATATTTCCACCATGCATGCAAGTAAAAAGTGACTTTACTTATTCTAATCATGCCCTTTTTTATCTTGTTTCAACAAAAGCAGCTAGCAACAAATATCACTTTCCTTATGCTCCTGCACGTGGAGTGATAAGAGTGTATCAGTTGTATCAAATTATAAATAATAAAAACCAATAGAAATCTTACGACAAGCTTCAAGACAGTACACCTGTCGATTGTAGAATAGAATTACTATAGGTGTCGTCATCTAGGATCTAAATATCAATTACTTGTATTACTATTTCTCTACTATTTAACCTAATAATTGAGATGATATTATAACTTTTACTTATCTAACTAATAACCCTAATAGTTAAATATGAGTGCTTTCAAACGATGAATTCAATCACAAGACCTATTCTTCATCGTGATCCACCCTAAATCCTATCTTCTTATAATAAAATATCGATTAATGAGTTGTTTACGCTTTGCATTGTAGAATTACGCTCCCTCGAGTTAATCAATTCCTAATCCTATATAAGATGGTGGAGACCTCTTCTTCACTAATGCCAGATAAGGTTGTATTAAATATTAAGAATCCTAAATAAAGATGAAATCTCTATGCAGAAAACCAAAGTTTTCCTACCTCTAGGTGAAAGATGTAATCTCTTTATGAATGAAGATTTATCTTATTAGATGAAATATCTTTCTATCTAATAAGAATCATTCATGTAATCAATTTTGTGCATAAATCAATCACAAGACAACTAAAATGCAAGAATAGATGCGAATGCATAAACTTTTCATTAATCAAAAGCAATTCAAATCATGTGTGGGTTTACGGTTTCACAAGATTTAGGGCACAAAGAATTACTCCCCCATGGATTTTACAATGGAAACAAAAAATCTAAAAAAATAAAACATGTAACAATAAAACCCTTGAAATGTCTTACAATCTCGAATGATGCTCAAGCAATTCCTACTTTGAAAATGCTTCTTTTTTCTTTTTTTCTCCTAAGGTTTAGAGTATGTATATGTATTGTAACTGAAATATTAAGACCACTTTTTATAGCTACAAAAAACAATTGAAGTCTTGCACGGCCTTTTGCATGGTCGTGCTTGTGGTTATGCACCTTAGGATGTCTTCATTTTCTTCTTAGGTCAAGTTTTCTTTTTCGACACTACTCTCTACACAACTTATGCAGCAGCTAGAGCATAAATTAGGATAGATTATGGTCACTTTTTATACCCCAACACTAGTGTCTGTATGACTATGCTAAAGGTTATGCACTAGTAAAAATCACCCTATTTTATATTTTGTCAAATCTTATCTCATTTTTGCTCATATTATTCTTAAATCTTTCAAATGTCTTCTTTAAACCCTGAAATCAAATATTAAATACTTAAGTACCCTTTTCTTGATAAATTCACATAAAATCCATATAAAATCATATTTAATGAGTACTTGAAATAAGGTCTTTTGACACTTATCAAACTTTTCCATACTTAACCGTTTGCTTGTCCTCAAGTAAAAAAAATAAGAACAAATGAATCAATCATCAATTATACTCATTAACAAATATCATATCACACGTAGCATTCCTTAATTCGACTAAACTAAAGTGACTCATTAGTGCCTACTGCCCAAACCTACCATAATTGTACTTGTACTTGGTATACTACAGTTAAATTTTTAAGATTAATCCAAGTGAATCAAACTATTATCTTGACTATTTAATAACCACTTCCAAAGGCATAAAAGAAATACAAAGTCAAACAAAGCAAAAGCGGCTTGGTTACATCTCACTACTTATTAGAGAACATATAAACCGTTCAACCACTTCTTTAAGCATGACAACATATAATGAAAGTACATAGCATCCATCATTTCCCTAGATTTTTTTCCTCTTTAATTGAAATCTCTCAAAAAAAAAAAAAAAACTTTTAACAGCTTTTAGAGGGATAAGTTTTAGCCCGCATCTTATCCTTTTCCTCAGGAAAGGTTTTTGCCTGCTTCTTTTTAGCTTAGTTCTTTTTTTTTTTTCTTTCAATTGGGTATAAGAAGCTTGTTTAGTTAATAGCGGAGTTAGACTTCACTATTCTGAGGGACCAAAGCCCGCCCATACTGACTAAGCTTTTTATATTATCAATTTAACACAACAATTGATTTTCAAAGAGATTATTCAAGAAGAATCACTAAGTGATTGATTTCATATGCCCCTTTCACAAGAGGTTAGAAGGGCTCTCAAAGTTTTTCAAAAGCAAGTATACTAACCAACAAGCTTAGAAACACAACTATTTAACACTAAACTAGGGATTTCGACCTCTTTCACAACTCTAGATTCAATCATTAAATAGCAAGTAATTTACCCCACTTAAATTTCATCATAAAATTTTAACTAAGTATACCAAGTTCAAAATAGGTGAGTAAGCTACACAAAGTTACTGTACTTTATCTTATAATGCTAATCACAGATGAATGAGTATAATTTCAAGTTTCTTATCTTTTCAAATTATTTATCAACTTTTAAGCTCAATCGTAAACTTGTAAATGGGGAAATTTTAATTAACAAGTATATAGAGAACATAAGCAAATCAAGACTCAAATTTTTCTTTCTATAAATGTCTTCCTCACACTTATTTAAGACATTATCCCCAATGTCTTCCCAATAAAACACAATAAAGGAAAAAGGGAAAATAAAGAAAATTAAGAAAAAAGACACTGGAACTTCGCCGATTTATGTAGAGATGTCAGCATGAATCACCATAACCAGTATAAGAAAGGAGAAATTTAGATAGCTTATATCAGCAGTAGCATTATATATCTTGTGAATCCATAAAAGTTCATGCTTGGAAAAGTCCTAAAAGGAAAACCCAAAATTAAAAGAAAAAAACAAAAGTTAGTCTATCCATAGTCTAGAAAATCAAATCAAAGCTCCAACAGATCAAGTCTAAAGGGTGGAGAAAGAAACAACAATATATGTATGGGGGAAAAAATTATGCCTGCTTAGGCTGCTGCACGGTCGTGCTCGAGGAGGTGCAAAACCCTGAAAATTGACCCAAAAGCTCTATTAAAGGGCTCCAGAGTGCCCTGCCTCCTACACGCCCGTGCTTGGATCGTACAGGGTTCAAAAATTTGACCCAAAAGCTTCCTTCTTATGCAAATCATAGTGCACTACCTTCTACACAACCATGCTCAAGGTTGTGCAGGTGTTGAAAAATTGTACAGAACCTTCAAGTAAAAACTATCCATGCTAATTAATAATGTGTTTGTTCAAAATGCACCTTACCAAGATTGGAAGATCATGAATAAGACATACCTTACACACTTGAGAATGAAAGCTGGAATTTTCTTACTTGTTATTGGTGCTTCACCATACTTAAGGATCCACTCTCACTCCTTTCAATTAAGTTTAATTTCTTCCTCAAAAAAATATGCAATTTTTAGCAACAAAAAAGACTTAAGATGGTGAGAACAAAAGAAAACAAAAAGGAACTTAACTTACCTAAGTTAGTCATAGGTTACCTCCTAAGAAGCGCACTTTTTAATGCCGTTGGCTCGATGTTTGGTGTTAACATTTCCACCCGAATCCTATGGGAATGTGCCCCACTCCCATAATTCTAAAGTCAATAAGGGGAATTCCTTTCTCATTCTTGCTCCAGTTCTTTTAAGTTCAAATCCCTTATTCTAAAATGCCATGGGCGTTTGATAGGGTGGAAATTTATAACCCGGTGTTGGTTCAAACTTTATGATTCCCAAACACCCAATCAACTTAATACATAAATGAGATATATGTAGCCATATGTTGAAAAATCGCCCGTGAATGTTATAAAGGACTGCTGACCGTTCCAATAAGCTGTACGGAATGGTCTACATATGTCTGTGTATATAAGTTCTAAGACTTATAAAGCCCTATTGGCACCATATCTCCTAACATTTGTTTGTTTCTACTTGATGCAATTAACACACAAATCAAAATCAGTATAGTTAAGGGGATCGAGAATACTATCAGGCATGAGTAGGGCTGTAAACGAGTCAAGTTGAGTTAATATAGTACCAAGCTCAAACTCGACTCGAATAAAAAACTCGAAGCTCGAACTCGATTGAGCTTCGATTTTTAAACTCAAACTTGACTCAATTAAATACTTGATAAACTTGAACTCGACTCAATTAAGCTTGATTATTCTTTTAAATATTGATTTAATTGTAAAGAGTATTTAATACTTGATATACTCGAACTTGACTCAACTCGATTTAATATACAATTAAACTCGTGAGCTTTTTGAACCGAGTATTTTAAAGCTCGAACTCAAATTTGGTAACTACTCAAGTAGCTCAATCTCGAGCTCGACTCGATTGTAAACGAGTCAAATTCGAGCTTTCGCCAAGTTAAACTCAAGTAACTCGTGATTTGTCTCAACTCACTTACAGCCCTAGACATGAGTCTTTCTATTCTCCTTTTAGATATGTGACCTAATCTCTTGTGCCACAATGAAGCCAAATTCTCATTAGTTAATTTTTGCTTTAAACTTCATGTATTAATATGTAAGGATTCGTTAAAAGAGGCAATTGTATCAAGCAAATATAGATTATCATAATATGATAAAGAATCGGTACCAACCAATTTTGAATCACAAAAAAGACTAAAATTGCTATTTCCAAATGAACAATAATATCTAATTTTGTCCAAAATAGAAATAGAAACCAAATTCCATCTAAATGATAGTATAAAAAAAGTCTCGTTCAAATCTAAATAAAATCTAGTTCTTAATAATAGTCCAGATTTTCCTGTTGCCTTAACCTTCATTGATTTTCCATCACCAACGTAGATGTATCTTTTACCGTCACTGGGCTTTCGACAACTTAGGCAACCCTGCATAGACACACTGATGTAAGCCATTGTAGCGGAATATATCCACCATGGGTATCTACGTATTGAAGCCAAATTAGCCTCAAAACAAATAAAATTAAGAAGCATGTCTTTCTTTGCACATCATATGTGATAATTGGTACACTCCTTTTTCTTATAACCCTTATCTCCATAGAAGACACAAGCATCCTCAATTCATTCCTTTTGTTGTTCCTTGCATTGTTTCTTTTGCGATTCAGATCCTACAGCTTCCTTACTTTTCTTTGTTTTATTGATTCCTTTGTCCTTAGATGTACTGGCTAAGTGAGCACTTTCAGCCTTCTCATGTTTCAACCTTTTCTCTTCTTAAACACAGTATGAGATGAGCTCATTAAGGGACTAAGAGTCCTTTTGACAATTATAGCTCACCTCAGATAGTTCCAATTTGAGTGCCTTCAGTTTTGAAGCAAGGTGAGACATTTCCATAATGTACTCCCTTATGTTTCCTTTCCCTTTGTATCTCATTGAGATAAGGTTTGCCAAAAGTGTACTAAATTTAGCCTTTTCATTTTTAGCAAACCTCTTCTCAAGATCCTGAAGGAAACCCTTATCGGTATCAACTTCAGTGGACATAGTGCCTCGAAATTATTCTAGAATAGCAAGCTTCACGATCATAAGACTCATATGATTTTCACTTTTCCATCTCCTTCTTTTTATCAAAGGTACACCTATCCGTAATAGCAGGAGGTCAACCAACCCTTAATGCAAGCTTTAGATCCATGACTCCGAGAACGATTAGTACATTCTCTTGCCATGCCTTGAAGTTAGTGCCATTAAAAATAGGAATTGAATTTATACTAGTTGAGATATTTGTAGCAGAACAAGCAACTTAACAGAGAACAAAACAAACAAATCAAAACAAAGCTCACATAAGCACCAAATTATGCAAATAATAAATTCAAATAATAGTAGGACCCATCACAAGATATTTGGCATAACATTGGTATTTAGTGTTTGGACAAGAAATCAACTTGGAAGTGGTACTCTTAGTGTAGTGATCAAATATTGACAATAAACTCCTATCAAATAACAAGTCTTGATTTGGATCAACTGATTATTCACATGGAAAACCTAATAATTGTCACATATTTATCACCACAGGTGCATCAGCCAAATTTAACCTTCCTTCGGACTAGCTAATACCTCGATGACTCACATACACACAACCATCTTTATATTCCAAAGACAAATCAAATTAATAAAATAGGCTACTTTTGTAACATATTATTTCAATCATTTATTTTGGAATACTAGACATCCAAAATAATTACCAAAAATTGAATTTAAATTGCCTGGAATTTAATTGTCAATGATCAATATCAATAGGTTAGTTTTTGGACCATGACGGATTAATCTCACCGAAATCCTTATTCAACACAAAATTTTTAACCAAAACTCATAAATATAAATCTTGACCAAAGAAATTAACTAATTAAAATAACATTAAAACTTGTTGTAAACATGACAAATTAAAAATTAACATAATCGGCACAAAGAATTCATATCATTTAGGCTAAAAAAATTCTCGGTTAGATTACTGTAAGTTGGTATCGTTATCCCCCTATATGTAAGGAAGGATGAAGGCCCTCAGTAAACCCCGCGAATGGGTTTTGTTGTAGACTTCTCCTTCTCCTTCTTCCCTTTGTGTAAGCTAAAAAAACTTTGCCCTCCTTTAGCCGTGGTGAGGTGCCTTCGGATATACAGGGACCTCGATTGTGGGGTCTTTGTCTCACATCAGCAGTGAGAGTATCGTTATTCCTCTATATGTAAGAAAGGATAAAGACTCTCAGTAAACCTCGCGAATGGGTTTTGCTGTGGACTTCTCCTTCTCCCCCTTCTCCGTGTGTATAGGCCAAAAAAAAAAAAAAGAAATTTTTTTTTTTTATTTTTTGGGAGACCCAAACGATATTCCGAGACTGAGAGACCCCAACATCTTTCAAACCGTTTCTATAAAATATATAATATTCAAGTCACGGAATCCATAGTCAAATGCAGAAAGTGAAATAATCGAAGCTGAACGGCAATAGAAGCCCACGATTCAAGAATTCATAAATCGGTCGTACTAACGGTTCATGTCTGAATCTACTACGAAAACATCATGGAATCGGCAAAAGAAAAGAAAAATAGAATTTCTTATGAATCCACATCAGCGGCAAGTAAATCCCACGAAGATTATACTCAAGCAACAATTACGTTCCATTAATTAATAGAGGAACAATACCGACAACAATATCCGCGGCAATATATAAAATAATCAACAAATTCGGCCATAAGAATCCAATGGCAGACATAGTACCGAAAAATCACGTCCATTGACTGAATCCATATATATAAACGACCAAACAATAATCCATGACAAAACTATTGAAAACCAAAAATTATATCCTCAATAACTCAATCATCATGTAGATCTAATACCACTCGTTAGATTTTAGAATAAATTTGAAATGCAAACCCAGATCTATCATGTCAGGTTACCGAAAATAAACTTAATACAGAAACATACTTGAATCTATTAAAATAACGTGATTAATACTTTGTAGTAGCTTTAGCATTTTGTCATCCAAGAGAAACTTTAGAGCCCATTTGTTTCAATAAAAATATTTTTCAGGAAAATATCTTTCCATTTTTTTGTGTTTGTTTAAGAAACAATAGGACAGTTAATGAAAAATATTTTACACTGTTTTGAAAAACATAAACTTTTCATAACTTATTTTTTGGAAAACGACATGAAATATGAATGTGCAAGTCATTTTTTTATCAATTTACGAGTTCATCTATCAATTAGTACTATCCAAAAACATTTATTATTAATTTTTTAAATATTTATGTTTTAAGTAAATTTATTTCTAATTATAATATATACTTAAAATATAAAAGTTACCTCGAAACTATAAATAAAGGAAAAGTACTTTCATAAAATTAGTCAAACATTTAAAAATATGATACTTTTTAAAAAAACTTTTTTAAGAGAAAACTATTTTCATTAATAAATATTTTTTTCTCAAAACAAACGGGATCTTAGGTTATTTTAACATTCTAATAGAAGTTTTAGGTTGTTGTCTCTTCTTAATAATGATATGTCTAAAAAGAGAACCTTTATACTCTCTTGAGGACCATAACTCATATATATATATATGTATATATATATATGCTAACCTAGAGTTAGCTTTCATTATTTCTAATTTTTTTCCATCATAAAATTAGAAACAATACTTTAGTCTCTACCACATATAGGCTCACACTTTATATGGTTAGTTCATTAACCCAACAACTTTATCGATGTGATTTTTGTATGGTCATTCACATGCCTAGAGAGTATCCAGTCCAACTTCAGCTATTTCCATCTGCTCACAGAAAAAGAAAATCCTTAAAAAACTGTTTCATTGCAGCCTGTCTTCCGCCTCTCTTGGCGACTTTAGCAGGACTAATTCCGGTTGTTGGGCTACTCAGTTGACCTCTTATGCAAATTGTATAGAGAACTTTTTGAGTCCTCCAAGTTTTCAATTAATTAATGATGGATGGATAACAATTTTTAAATTCTTGAACGTTTTAACGCTTATAGGGGAGCTTAATCCGTCCAACACTTAAAAAGTTGAATCCCAATAATCATCGGCTTCTCTGTTCGCGCCCAAGATCAGCAAATCCCTCCACCTATGGCACATGAGTCATGGACGAAAATAATCTAAAAAACAGGAGCCACAGTAGGACCTGTTTCTTTTCATGATGGGAAACCATAGCATTTGTGTTTGCTCTAACAAAGTATTTCAATTAATCAATCATGTGCTAAGGCTTCTTTTGACATGGATGAGTCATGAAGTGCACCATGACAGCAATTTCTGGCTAAAACTAGTCTTTGCATAGCTTTCGATCAGCTCTCATTCTGTCAAACGCTATCAATAACATTCCACCAATAATACACAGACAATGAAATAATCTGTTGAGCTCTTTTGGTGTATAACATCATATCACAGCTGTAGTACATCAGACCATCCTAATAATTGTCACTGCTTATGCACACATAACATACAACAAAAAGGTCAAAAACGATACTTTCAATGGCCTGATGGTAATTTCGACCACCTTATCAATCATTTTTCTTTACTCTATAGACATCAACGACCCCAGAACAAGTTTTGTCTAGTTGGAAATCATTGTACAATGCTGCTGATGCTATGTCGGAGTTGTCCAATGAATTCATGCGTGGTCAATTTCAGCTGATGTTCCTTCAGTTGTGCTGAGATGTCCATTCTGTTATTCACAGCTGAACTTGATCACCATATGAATCAAGTACATCCAAAGACAGCTGAATGTTGAAACAACTCCATTTAATGCTTGACTCATTTGTGCGGCTTGATGTGAGGATAAAGTCCTAAAATGTGCTCAGGCATGAAGTCATGTCGTGTTAGAATTCCAACAATGGGGGGCCTCTGCAATGAGAAAGGAGATCAGTGACATATTTTCTCCAATGCTCTGTTAGCTAAAAATTCACCATATAGATTTAGTGCACGTTTTGGAGGAAAGACAACTCCTTTAGATCATGCGTAAGAAAAAGAAGAGATTATTATCTACAGGATTCTTAAAACAAATGAGGGTGTTTATAAAAGTTACATCCAATCTATAAGGATTTGAAATTACTGGCAGTTTAGTTCTTGTCTACAAAGAAAAAATTAGAATAGGCATCATGAAGCCATAAAAAGTTAATACACTTAGAAGGAAGGATATAAGTAACATGAGATCTTACATCGTGACTCTTTGGGACCACACACATGTGCCTAAGTCCAAGCTCTCGGAAAAGAAGGGCAGCTTTAGCTAGGGACATCGTCTCGACCACTGTATATGGGGATGCATTAGTAACCGGATGAAGATCAATGAACATTTCCATCTCTTCATCAGATATATCCAAGTCCTCCAATTTGATTCCCTTCCCAGAACCTGCCTTGGCAAAGTCCAGTGCGGCATACTTCTGCAAGATCTCTTCACCACTAAGTACCCTTTCTTTAGAAAATTTCTTATCCTTGAGTAGAACGAGCAAATGGGACCTCAAAACAATCCCAAACAATTCCGGAGATTCTGAGATAGGAGGTTCATCAATTACAGGGAAACCATTATGACCTGTAAACCTCAAAGCATGCAAGATATTTTCTACCTTTTCAACGCCAGAAAATGTAATTAATGGCCCTGAAACAACATCCTCGGCAACAAGCTGCCTCATGTAAGGCTCTGTGTGGGCCTCCATAAAAGGCAAGCCTTTTAGTTTCACTATCAGATCATATACGCCCTTATTAAAGTTGTCAGCAACGGTTTTTGAAACAAGAAGAACTACCATCACAAGTGGAAGAAGATACAAGTCATTTGTCAGTTCAAGCAGTATTACACATAAGGAAACTGTCATTCTCATCGTGCCACCAAGAAATGATGCTGCACCAAGGAGGGCAAAGAGGCCTGTCTCAAGTTCTGAAATGGATTCAAACAATCTTCCAACAAGACGGCCATAACAAGCCCCAGCAAGTATCACAGGAATGAAAAGCCCGGCTGGGATAGCAATACCATATGTAATGATCCCAAGAAAATAGGCTGCACCAAAGAAAATAAAGAGAGAAGAAATCTGAAACTTGTGTACGGTATTGGTGCTAAAGAGGTTGCGAATAGCATCATCACTTGTATTAAGGAAGAGGGATGCAAGGTCATTGTAGTATCCTGATGGACACTGGAAGCTTTTATAGTTTCCCAATTCATCGACCGTAGGGCAGGTAACAGAAGAATCAGTAGGGCATGGAGTGCACCTTGCCAACCATGGAAGGCCAAAAGCCAAGCATGAAGTCAAGAGGGAAATGATGGCAACAAGTAATATTTTGGAGGCAGCACCTCTTCTGCATCATCACAAAAATAAAGTAAATTGAAGTTTCTGGCTCTGTTATTGTGGAATATATCATACTGCACAATATGCCACAGTTGAAATCTCATTCTTTTTTCTTTTTGGTAGACAATGGTGGGGTTGAAGGGCAGCAAAAGAGTGGCCATTGAGTTAATGCAACAAAAATAAAAGTTGAAGAGTACATACTCGTTTATGATGCTGTATACCCGAAGGACCTTGTCGATAAAGTAGTTATACAGGCTTCCAAGTAAACCTCCAAGAACTCCAAGGAGTATCACTGCTAGTACATCACCTCCATCATAGGACACTACTGCTGAGCTGACATCATACACAATAAGACCACCACTACCAAATAGTCCACAACTCCCATGAGAGCAAAACACTATAAAAGCTCTTAAAACTATAGCAACCACTGCTGTAGTGAAAAATGTCCTCCAAAGAAGAGCACTTCGCCACCTGAACAAGGAGCAAAGGTTCATTGTCATTTTTCAATAGATATGCAAGGCACACCAGCGATTTTTTCTTTTTCTTTACTATGTTTATGAGTTCAGAGCCAAGGAAGACTTAGCAGAACCCCTTAGCACAAGGCAAATCCTACTAGTTATCAAAATAAAAGAAATCATTTTTCAATACTTTATTAACAGAATGTGGATTAACACCCAATATTTCTTTTTGGAACAAAGTGCTTAAATGAAGATCATGGTCAATAACAGGGTGTGTGATGCGACAATGCAGATTTACTTGATAACTTCAATAGATCAGGGTGAAGTTTTTGACTTTTGAGATGCTTTTTACCTTAAGTAGTCAACATTATTCTACTCTCCTACTATGTAGTACCTCTCGACTGCCATCTATGCTTCAGAATTCTCACCCTAAACCAATATATAACATGAACAAATGGACAAATTACACCATTTACATCATCAAGATTTGAATGAACCACTAAAACAGGGAAGAAGTTCACAATTTTATGCATGGAAAGTAATTTGGTATAGTAAATAGGGCCTCATCCAATATTCACATAAACATGAAGATGTGTGTGTGTGTGTGTAGAGAGAGAGAGAGAGAGAGAGAGAGACCATGAAGCTGCTTCTTCAAGTGCAAATAGGACACCTCCAACTGGCGCACGAAATGCAGCAGCAACACCAGCAGCAGCTCCACAAGTAATCAAGTCCCTTCTATCTCGATCATTTTTAAAGTACCTTAGCCCTTTCCAAGTCAAGTGATACTTTCGAGACCCTCCTTGTCCTAGTATAGAGGCTATGCAAGCACCTGTATGCACCATAGGCCCTTCTTTACCCACAACAAATCCCGCAGAAACACCCAGAATAGAACCACATATCTGAAAATACTCACATGAAACAACAGATAACTAATTCCTATTAGCAGTAGGCATGTAGAGCCATTTTCATGCTTGTACATATAAGGCAGCTATACAATCAGTTAGCATCCAAAGTAATTCCTCTAGAAAGAGGAGGAGCAGGATATAGCTCATGTCAGTAAGTGAATAGGAGAAAGAAGATTGTGTAGACTTGTCAAATTGATTTCCTTTACCTTAACCAAAAGGGTACTTGGAGCCAACATAGAATGAGCATCTATGCCATTTAGATAAGCTTTAACCTCAGGAATACCAGAACCGGCAGCAGCTGGAGCAATAAGAGCACAAAGAGCACCTGCTGCTATTGCTAGTCCGATATTGCAACCAGCATATGCTGTAAAAGCTTGGAAATATCTGCACTGAATGAAATCATCCATCATATTTGATACATAAAGCAGAAAATAGCTAAACTAGATCTTTAATGTTCTGCCTCCCTCATTTTATGATGATTAGACTTGCTATTAAAAAACTATTCAAAACTACAAACTTGGAGTAAAGCATCATATTAAGCACTTACCTACTAGGTCCTGTGTAATCAGTCAAAAGATCAACTAAATGCCACTTCCTTGTGCATTACTAATCCTCTTTGGTTTTTGAAATCAGATTGTAAACAGCAGAAAAGTACGCTTGGAAAATAAATATTCTGTTTACATTATGGTACAATAGAAAGTAGAGAGGACATCATCTGAAAGTTAAGGCAATGCCTAATGGATTGAATTAAGATTGAGAATGGAAATTGTAATGGCATGTGGAGATGTCAGGTTCTACACAGCTTTTTCTTGTGCAATGGACAATTCAGACAAAAGTTGATTTCCCAATGTTGATCAATGAAACAAGCTGTTCTTACTGATTATTTCCACATTGAACCAGGCTTATGGTGATCAAAGGTTATGTCTCAAGGGATAAACAATTATCATCATAGACACAATACCTAAAGCTCATCCAAAAGGTTGAAAACCTTGCTATTAGTCATCATTTAGCAGTATTTTATGCTAATGGATTAGTTGTAAGATAAAATAAAATAAATTGATCACTGGTAGTTATTCAAGCATGGTTCGTGCTTGCCCTTCTCTTCTAAAGACCTTGGTGTGATTCAATGTATAGGGAGAACTCTCAAGAACTGCATTCTAGAAATTGCTTTGTTCATGTAGACCAAAGGATTCAGTCAACTTGATGTTAATCCTGAATTCACAACAAGAATGCAACTATTAAAAGGTGGATATGCAAATGAAAAAGGGTTCATTGCACTTACTGATTGCCAACTTCTGTAATAAAGGTTACCTAATGAAAGTGTAAAATCCAAGTATTTGAGGTAAGAAATGGCATCTAACAGCTATTATGATACAGTAGTATTATTAGGTTCCCGTGCTGCAATTGTAGCAGTGAATCATTTTCTGCAAGTACTAAATCACTACTGAAAACCACAACTATATAAGTAATGAAAATGAAGCTCACTTGTCCTCAGACATGAGATTGCTGGTTAGCAGAAGCTTGAAACCAGCTATATTTTCCACTGCAATATTATTGAAGATGCCCACCAAACCAGTGAATAAACCAATTATAAGGGCAAATGCCCATTTCAGAAAAACATACTCAAAGATCTCAATTCTCTTCCTTGATCTCCAATCCTGCTTAAATAATTCGTTCTCAATAATCCTGGCACAAGAAAAAATAACAGTATTGATGACGATATCATCTCTTATATAATATTGCATTCTCAAGTTCATTCATGAAACTTTTCAAGTGATTGTAGCTTATTACATCCTTATGGATACAATCAAGAAACAAAGCATTGGGTAGAAAAATTATCCTAATGCTCCTAAATACTCTAGTGAACCATTGCTCTGATAAAAACTAATGCTATCTGTATTTTGATCAATTTTCTATAATTGGTATTTGCAACAAAACCGAAAAAAGGAAAGTCAATCCAATGCAGGTCAATTGATAAACCATGCCATAAGACACTAGTCTAATCGGTGGACCTGATTTCTTCAGATGCAATCATTTATTGGGAACAACAGTAATACTATATAGAGTACAAAGAAGAAAGAAAGCAGCATACTCATAATCAAGGCTCTCAATGGGGCAAGCATTCGAACCAACAATAGCAATCTGCGATGTGGTATTTTTCCTTTTAGAGAGAAGAGGCTCTTTGTATGACCTGTTCTTGTCAGAAACCTCCGGCCAATACCTCTCAATCTCCTTTCCATTCAGTTCTCCCTCATTTTCGATGTCTTGCTCATCATTACCGTAGTCATCCCCATGATCATTCCCATGGTTTATGTTGTTTTCTCTATCCATTCCCTTAACCAAAAACTATCTAAAAAGATTGCAAATAGCAGGACAACATAGATTGCTTTTTCTTAACACAGCATCCTTCATCCCCTTGCCTTCCTGTCAAAAAACCAACCCAACATAACTCAATAGTAAGAAAGCTTGTAATCTCTTACAACCCTTTATTGTTGTTATTAATTACATATTAAATGCAGATGATATCCTATCAAATGGAGAAGACATGAAAAGTAAGCAATCACAAACTTACAAAGCATGGATCAAAATGTCTTTAACACATGATTTGATGAAAACATCGTAAAAAGACAGAATTTTTCAGTTGTTTCATTCAAACTATGCTCTTTATTTCATTCAAAATATGGGCCGAAGTTAAAAAAAAAATTAAAAATTGAAAAAAAAAAGCTCCGTAATCTTTCAGACCCCCACATCATATTTCAGGAAAAAGCAAGAGCATACACCATTTTCTTCTTTTATTACTTAACAAATGCCCAGGCACAACATTTTTCTTATTGACAAGGAAACTGAATATAGAAGCCAAACATCAAAAGATGCATGATCACAGCATACCTGTCAGATCATCCTATATACACACATACATAGTGACATATATATGTATATGTGTATATATAAATTTAAAGCAAAGTAAGAGAAGCTGATGATCTGTTACAAAAAGAAATCATGCAAAGCCACAGTAACATGTCTAGATTGAATTACATCCATCAGCGGATGCACAAGTGAACAGACCCATGAACAAGTGTAGAATTCATTCGACACACAATTCGGTATGACATCTCTTACTAATGAAGTTTTTGCAAGTTGTCTTGTTTTATTTTTCTTCTTTTGTGTGTTTGAACCGCAACTGAAAAGAGAGACCACGAACCCGACAAGCACAGGAAAATGGGTAAGAGAAAAAAAAAATAAAAAAAATAGGATGAATAAAAGGTTATTTAAATTTTATAGATTAAACATATTTTTATAGTAGTTTTAATATGCCTTGCCCTATTCTTGGACTAAGCATACATTCTCTCTTTTTTTCTCATTGAAGATTCATTTTAATGAATGTGAAAAAAAGTCTTGAGAAACTAATATTCTATTTACTAGAAATTATATTTTGTGTAGGATTTTAATTTAAATTAATTACTTAAATAAGATTAAAATAAAATTAATTATCAAAATATAGTATTAAAATCGTTTTTATTAAAAGGGATATAAAGTTTTTGTCCTACAGTGGTATATCGCGAAGGTTCGATACAATTCTAGAGAATAAAAGGAAGTGGATGGCCAGCAAGTCAAAACCATTGAACACAGAACGGGACCATTATAAATTGAGCAAAAGGATAGCCGGCGCGAGCAAATTGAAAGTTGGGCAACAGGACAAAAGGACAGCATGTGTGGAGCAAATAGGCCTTGCAAACTTTTTTAATTGCAAAATGCCCATGAGTTTTTATTCTAAACAGTCTTTTTATTTCTATGTAGAGAGAATAATTAAAACCATTGGGTTGGTAGTATTTTTTTTTTCATAGTTTTATCTCTATTCCCTGGGAACAAAAAATCAAATGGCCAAATTATTTTACCCCAAATAAATGACTTCTATTTTTTGATCTAATTAAATAGAAATATAATAGTATATTTAATTTTATTTTTATTTTAAATAAACGATAGAATATATATTATCAATAGTATAACTTTAGACAAAGTTAATTTATTATAGTAATATTATTCTCAAAACATAAATTTTATATTATTGTAAGAATATAATCATCATAAGTGGTGAAATCCGAGCTTTAGGTGTGGCTTATTGGAGAGTGAGCTTTAAATAATAATCCACTCATACTTCCAATATTCGCAAAAGTTGTTTACATCATTCGTATTTGGGCAAAATAGAGATGACAAATGTGATAAAAGCACAAAAAAAAAAAAAAAAAAAAAAAAAAATTTAAATGCTACATTTTACATAAATGACAATTATAACAAAAGTAATGTGTTGAAACAAAAAGAGAGAGAGGGGATAAGAGAATCAAGTTCAAATTTTTAACATATAGTCTAGTCCGTCTCCTAATCTTGACAATCACCCAATGTCTCTAATAAGGAATTCACACACAATTTATTAATTAAACCTATCTTAATGCTCAAAGAACTACAACAAGACTCAATAAGTTTAAATACAGTTCTTTTATAATAATTTGCAAGTGAGTTTTATAAGCGTTAAACTCTTTTTACTCTTTAAAATAAACGGCATGATGTGCAAGATAATAGATTAAAATAATCTAAATTAAAAAAAATGAATGTACATGTAGGAAAGTAAATTTAAGGTTTTAAGCGTGGGTAAAAATGTCCATTACTATTAAATTTCAAAAGGGTATGTTGGTTCACCAATGATAAAGAAATCAAACAAGTAACCGGCTTCATTCTCCTTCTATAATCTGTAGAAATTTCTTTTTTATCACCAACAACTCTCATAACCCTTGAAGACTTCTTGAAGATATCCGAATAGAAATTTACTATGAGTGAGACTTTCCCTTGGTTTTGTGTTGTTTAGATAAGTTAAACGTAAAGATAACAACAATTGACTTGTGAATATTGACAATCACATTATATGGAAAATAACGAATTTTAGAGAGGTTTAGTGGGAAATCTTGAAGTGGATATGATTGGTAAGTTGAGAAGAAGGAGAGAATGAAGGATTTCAAGAAAGCAATGACAATTCATGTAATCGTTATTTTTTAGATATTGGTATTTTTAAGATTGAATAGTTGTTGCGTTATTTGATATTAGAGTGGTCAAAACATGTGAAAAAGGGTGTTAAAGTGATGAAATAAGATTAAGAAAGGGTTAAAACATATTTTGATATGAAAATGGGGGGAAAACTAGTGAAAAGCGTGAACTTTGCAAGTACATAACTAAATACATGGCCTCGTGTACTAATTCGTGTATCTCTCTGTGTTAAAATAGTATTTTTCCATATTACATATAGAAGCTTATGTATAAGGCTATATTTCTCTCTATGTTTTCAACGAAAAATAATTTTGGAACATATACATGATCTCGTGTTCCTAATCGTTTTCCTTTCAATGAAATTTTGCTTAGAAGAAGACAAGGTTTTGTATGCCCCCATGTATCTCCACATGGACCTCTTTATGGCTTAATTTTCTCCGTCTAAGTGATGCCCAACCCTGTACCTACTTGTGTGCTAGTTTATACACACTATAGCACCCTAAAAACCATCTTTTTATTACCTAAAACTGACTTAGACCCGTTTAACCCTTTCCTTTAGAATTAAAGTATAGTTGAAGATCTTGAGAACCTAGATAATAGCGAGGTAAAGATGGGTATAATAGGAACATAGCAAGTTTTGAATTAAATATATATACACACACACACATATATAAGACTCTAAGTAACTTATTTGGCTGTAATTTAGGTAGTATGTATAGCTTGTTGCTTGCTTGCACTTATTATGGGTAAAAACTTAAATTAACTAATTAACTATTTGGATTTCATAATGTGTTTGTTTCTTGTGTGTAACTACTGATAATAGTTAGAGAGTATGCATTCTATTATCATGACCATTCAATGATCCATGTGTGGCATTGTTCGAGAGTAAAGTTGCGCATTGAAATGATCTTGGTAGATCTAGGTGTTTTGATTTTTGGAATAATGGGGAGTATCAATATTCAATTTTAGACTTATGGATTTTGAGAGTACCCAACATTGTATATATGTATGTTATTATATTTTTGTGTGAGAAGATATCGAGTTATCCCTAAGTTGATTGTCTAGATTAAAATAAAGATAATAAGATGTTGGTTGCTGCATTAGTAATAAGTTTACATGTGAAATTGTGCTACGTGTGTATATCTGTGGTATATTGCACTAAGCTTTGGCTCACTCTTTTATTTTCCAGGTACATGTAATGAATGTGTAGATTATTGTATTACTAGTTCTTATTGGTTAGTGGGTTAGTAATACCACTAGCATTGATGGATATTAAAACCTTAATGTTTACTAGAGTAACTTTTAGTAATAAGTTAGAGGGTTTGTTTATTTATTGGCATATTATAGATAAAAGCATTTTTTTCAAACTTTTTTCTAACAAGTTATTTATAAAAAATTAGACATAGATTAAAATAAAAAAAGTTGGCAGTTATTAAAAGATCAAATAGATCAAATAGATCAAATATAAATTGGATATATCTATATATGTCATTTTAAAAAAGATATAGATACAAACGAAAAACAGACCATCCAAACAAACCCTAGTCTCTGTAGAATGGGTATGATGTATGTTAGTTTAACTCTTAAAGATCATACGTAAGTGTTTATGTGGATATCTATGACTACAAGCTTGTAAATCAATAGTATATGGAGTTATTAATATGTAAGAGATTCTGGAGATATTTATGGTGTTTATTGTGAATGACAATATTTCTGAACCTTAATGTGTCCTTACTACATAAAGATATATAGTGGGTTGTAAATGCCCTTAATTTAAGGCGTTACAAATATATTTAATACTTTTATTAGATAGCAAATGAAAGATCAAAAGTTGGTTAAAGAATCTATCCACAAGCTCATTTATATGAAACTTCAACATTTTAGATGTTAGGCATAAATCTCCTAAAGAAGATCTTGCATTAATTTCCCTCTAATGGGTAGAAAAAAGATAAAGACTTTAGACTCCTTGTTAAGTGACCTAGTCCACTTGCGATGCTTTGTACTTTCAAACATTCTACGCTCAAAATGATCTAGAATCCTTGTCAATTGATCCGGACCATTTAGCTTGTTCTGCTTTTTCAAAGTATTCTGACCTCTATGTGATCTGGACTCTTTGTATGTGATCCCAACCAATGGGAGCTTTAAGATTCTGGAAAACCCATCAAGTAGTCTAGACTACTTTCAACTGATCCAGACTATTGGCCATGAGCTCTAATTCTTCTTCTTCAATTGATCCAAATTCTTACCGAACTAGTCTGGTCTTATTATGTCGCCTGCTACAAAAAAAAATTAAAAAATTTTGCACAAATTTGAATTACTACAAATTGATTCGAACTATTATGCATTTAAGCTTTAAAAATGTACATTTAAGGTCAATCATCTCTTATAAATCAATTTCATTCATTTGATTACTTATGAGTATCAATTTGGCTTGTTTTAAGTTCTAAAGTTGCAATTTTTGATAGTTTGCCAGATATATTAATTTAATTTGGAACAAAACTAAATTTGATTTATAATTTTGTCTTATCAAAATTAAGCATGACCGTTTCTGTCTTTTCTCCAAGACATATATATATATAATATATATATATGTATATATATTTCACTAATCCAATGCAGCTTAACCATTCTCCATAAATCTATGAGTCGGATTTGACTAGCAAAATGAGAAAAATACAAACTTATCCATTCACATTTACTTATTTTTAGATTCGGATACTCAATATTTTTCTTTTTTTATTTCTATCTTGCTATTTTAGTCTTTAACATTTCAAACTTTTATAAGATCAAAATTTCATCAAATTTGTTAAATTTTGATCATCCATGGTATGTGTCAATATCAACTGGTTCATAATAATCAATTTAATATAAAATAATATTAAATATACTTAATTACATAATATTAATATAAATTATTTAAAGTATATATTTAATTATATTTTATTATAAAAATATGGAAAGTAGAAAGTAAGAAAAAGGAGCTGGAAAAACTATTTAAAACTACTGACCACTCTAGGCTAATCTGAAGCTATAATATGCCCAAGATATATGGAAAATATATATTTGAAGAGAGTACTGATGTTATAAAGAATTGAAAATATTGAGACCAGAGCAGAAGTTAAAAAAAAAAAAAAAAGAAGTAAGTTAGGCTCTAATTAATAAAAGTTAAAGACTTAAACGTGTAATTTTTTTCTTAAAAAAATCTATGATGATTTATTCAAAAATAGAAAGGGAAAAAACATAAATTTTCTTACTAAGAATAATCGATAAATGCCAGAAAAAGTTGCTCACATTGATTATATCATAATTAGTTTATAAGAGCTTTTATGATTCCATCAACGAGACTGTTCAGTTAACCATCTAACCATTAAAATAAATATAGTAATTGAAATATTAACTATTTTAGTAGTTCAATCACGGTTAAATTTGATTAGTGATGAGACTGTTCGCATAAAATTAATCATAGAATAAAAAATTTTTGTTACATCATCTCTTTCCTATAGTTACAACTTCCAAATGCTGCCTCGGACATTTTTGGCCTCTTTTCCTCTCATCCCCCGGTTCTGGTTCAGGAAAGAATCAAGGCAATGATCTTACTTTGAAGCAATCTCTAACTATAATGAAATATACAATCAATCAACATTTATTGAATTTGAAAGCATAAAAAAAAAGGTTCAATCCTTTTTTTTTGTTTCTCGAACCGAGAAATTCTTGAATCGAGATACTAATGCATATAGATACAAATGGCCCAATATTTACATAGGAAGCAATACTCCAAAAGCAGCCGAAAAAAATTTTCTTTTGTGAATGGTGCCGATGGCTGCAAGTCAAATTACCAATTCCATCTCAGGTCGATTTAATATTTTAAAAGTAATCAACATCATACGAACATGACAGACTAATAAAATGATACTGTCGGTGATTAAATAAAGAAGAAGAGGCACACAAATAGTTGCAACAATCAAGTTAAATTTTTTTAGCCATTTACTGAAAATATAATAATACGAATACTAATGATATGAAAATAATCATTAATATGTTGTCATAATATTACATGTAAAAAATGTAATAATCATTTTTGTATGAGTATCACATGCCATACATGAGACGCTCATAAAAATTGAGCATCTCATGTATCATATGCAACACTCAATTTCTATGTGTTGTATATCCTACATGCAGAATTATATAGGTGTGAAAAGTAACTTGTGTGTATCACATGCGATAGTAGTAGGAAAAAGAGCATTCCATCTTACTTATGTAATTGAGATAATGTAATGATCCCACATCGATTCCACAATAATTATAGAAGAGTACTTAAAGTTGGAGGGCAAGACCTAATGCATTAGTTTTTTGGGTTAGACTCTCTTCTTAAGCTTGATACTTAATATTTGGTGTTCTCATTGAGAGTATCGGTGCTAGCAGAATTGAAGACCTAGGAAAGGGCTATTTAACAGAAAAGGTTAAAGCAAAAGCAGTCCAGAGTAGACTACCGAGAGCACTAGCTTCTAAAGGAGTGGGCAATATTATGTTTCCAAAATGATTTCATGAGAAATTCCATGATAAATTGCGGAAGAGTACTTAAGCTTGGAGGGTTCTCCCACCTAATAAACTAGTCTTTTGGATTGGGCTCTCTCTTCAGACTTATTACTTAACAGAAAATATTTTCATAATTATTTTTATTGATTTATATTTACACAATTTCTATTTGCAAAGTTAGTAGATATGTGTTACTTATCTAAATTATATAATTTTCTTACCACTTCTATAGCAATTTATAAATATTATTCATGATAATATCATCTTTAGTGGAATACTGTTATTCCTGGTATAAGCATATATATTGAATTGATATGCGCACATAAAGCGGTCTTTCACCTAGTGTCTTTAATTTTAATTTCTTTTATCATTTGATACAAGTATAAAATAATATAATAATATTGGAGTTGAAAGTAGATGTTTTAATAATCTAGTATAGCCGTTCAGATTTAAAAATAAGAGAGCATATCAAATAGTATTTTTGAAATTTAATCCATAATTTAAATCTATGATTAAATGGTCCACTTAATCAGTTTTAATCAAAATTTCTACACACAGTTATTACGTCCAATTTTCCCCATCTTTTAGATCACACTTCTTCTAAATAAGCTAAAAGCCCCTGAGAAAACAAACTTATATCATGTTAAAGAAAACCAAACTCTATCATTGAGAAAATTGCCAATTAATTGTTGTTTGGCATTGGTTTGATATCTGTTTTATATTTATTTATATCAGACTATTTATTAAAAACAAATATAGATAAAATATAAATATTTTTACTTATAAATAAACCAAATAAATCAGATACAGACAAGATACGGATCTACCACAAACTATCCATATATTACCTAAAAGTAGCACCTCTTTAGATCTTCAAGTGTCAATCACAAGGACATCCATCGATCGAGATACTCATAAAACAACCTAGTTTTCAAATGGATGAAATACAAAGGGAAAAAGAAAGTAATATTAAATATTTAAATAAATTTAAAAAATACTACTAGGATGAAAATAATTTCAATTTTACACAGCATGACATCGTCTCTTGAAGAGACGAGGTCATTAGTGTATAACCTCATCTCTTGAAGAGACAAAGTCTTATGGACGAAGTAACCTCGTTTCTTTAAGAGACGAGGTAACAACACGAACCTACCTCGTCTCTTGGCAAGCATATTCGCCAGCCATCGTCTCTTCTTCCTCATTCATTCGAACGACCTTAAAAAACAAAAAAAATAAAAATAAAAACCAATTCTCATAAATTCTAACATTAAATCCTCCTTTGCACGATCAATTTTCATCAAATTGGTGCATTATCTTTGTTAATTTCGATCATCGTGCTAACATAAAGTCATCAATTCGTGCAAAAATAAGCAATCCATGTTGAAAATCAAGTAGACGCTGACAAACTCCATAAGTAAGATTCTTGAGATTTCTCTTAGTTGTTGAAGCACATTGTATTTTACTTATCAAATGAGCTATATTATGGAGTTGTTATGCGAATTTCATGTTTATTGTATGTGTTAGTGATGCTGCATTTTAGATAATGTATGATGCGATTTTAATGTTGTTGTATACTTATAGAATTTAGGAATCAAATTATGAAATCTTATATTAGTATACGTCTTCTACCTTGATCATCTATGATGATGTTAGAACCCACATCAATGAAATAGTTTGATAAGACTGAGATGAATATACTAGCATTAGTAAACATGTTAGATATTTTGGGAGTGCAATTCATAAGTCACCATCACATTTCATACATTCAACATATGTTTTATGAGCTGCAAGATAGGTGAGGAAAATGGATAAAACCAAATTCATATTGTATGCTCATGGCAACATTGTGGAAGGGAATGAAGGGTTTGGTTATGATAGGCTATCAGTTGATGTGGTCAGTGTTTATAAAGACCGACATGTACTATATTAAAATCTGACATGTCAAGTCCCCAACCACATATAATATACGGATACATTACAGGTAAGGTTGTCTGGAAAAGGAATGTTTATGTGAATTGCTTATTTAACTTGTTTTGAATGCATAGCTTTAATAAAAACTACTCATCAAGGAGTAGATACTTTAATATAACAATATATGTATACCAATAACTTGGTATCTCAAAGTTTACAAACCATATAATATAAGGATACTTTGTATTACAACTTAAGCTTATAAACAAGCCATGTTCAAACTATTACACTTTTAAACAAAACAAAATTTGAGTTGTTCTCTTTTGCTGGAAAAACAATAAGGTCGGTCCAAGAGTCCTAGTCATCACATTCATCCAAAAATTCCTCAAAGTCCGTCCCATAGCCCAAAGAATCATAAAACTTGTCATCTTCAATACCTAAAAATGAGAAAGTGAGCCACAGGCCCAGTACATAATAATATAAAACAAATACGATGTGGCACACACTCCTAAGCTAATGTATGGCAAATCATAAATTATTTCTTTTTAATTAAGTCAACGGTACAACACTGGAGTATTCAAACTTCGAAATTCAATCTTGGGAATTTGGGGGTTCTAAGTAACTGCAGCTGCTCAGGAGTTTATATAAATAGCTCGAATACTTATATCTCTGTTATATCCTCATAAAGAAAAAGTAATTTCATTTAGGGCTTACAGCCGTTATCAACTTTACTTAACTTAATCAATAATATCACCTAGTTCAATCATCCTCATAAACATGAACTAAATCATATTATATCCTTTTAAGAATAAACAAATGTTACAATGATATGATACTCCCTATCAATTACCTGTCGAGCCACTAAGAAAGGCCATTGCATCATGACTAGTAGCCTAAACACCTAAACTACCGTGCTAACCTTGTTAACAGGGTTTCCGCTCCCGGGACTAGATTTAACAACGAAAAGCACAACCAATTCAAACAATTTTTAATTCCTCTTTGATTAGAGATGGTTTAGAAATATCTAATCTTTAACAATGTACAATCACATTACTGCGTACCTTGATAACTAAGTTTATCAAGTAAAAGTCTAGTATTTGAACTCAGTTGAGTATGAGAATCTGTTAAAGAAATCATTCCACAAAAAGCATGATTAATTCACAATCATATTCCAATTCATATTCACATACATAATATATATATATATATATATATCAAATAATTATATATCAATCATCAATATCTCCCAATTCAATATAAATCGCAATTAGTTACTAACTAATTAATATTCATTAAACTCAAACAAAATCCATATAAAAGCATGACTTAATATTTATACTCACAATAGGTTTATATAAGCTTTTTAATTAATCATAAATTAAGAAAAAATTAAGGAAAAACATATAAAGTAATAAAAGTATTTCAAACTATTTTTTTCTATAAATTAAACGTATGCCAGCTCAACACCGGCGATACAGAAGAAGGCCAGCGGCGTACATCTTAGGTCGGCGGTGCATAGGTTTGATACAATTTCACACGAAGGTCAGCAAGTGCAACATCATTCCAAATGGGCCGTTTCTAAGGCCATTCGGACCCAAGAGAAACACTCTAAAAACTCTATAACGTACCACACCCTTCCATATAGGCCGTTGTGGGGGCCGTTTGGACCATACACTCCCTAAACACCCCATCTGACGGGATGTATGAACTTTTTCGCATTTTCCCTATTTCAAACTTAATTTTTACACACTTTTCACTCATCCTCTCATACTCTAAGCTTGATACAAACATCACACTTCATATTTCATGCACTTAACAACCCAAAATAAGTATAAACTCCACTTCTCAACATCAAACAATTCTCAAGCATCAATTAACATGATCCAACTCCTTCCTTTTTAACTTTTTCCAACTCATGCATACTCAAAACAACCCTAACACTTACTACAACTCCTCCACACAACTTATCTATTTTTAAGCATTTCAACTCTTCCATATACTCATATAACACACTTCAAAAGCTCATATAACTTCATTGATTAACATGAATCATAAAAACCACATTCAAACTACTATAAAACTACTAGAATAAGAAATCATTCTTATGTTGAAACAAAGAAAACAAAAACTATAAAAGCATGCAAACCAATCTTAAAAAGCTTCAACTTGAGAATTGAGTTTTGGAAAAGAAATTCTTGGCAATTTGAGCAAGAGAAAGTGGACACAAAAGATGGAATGAAGTGAAGCAAAGGCACCGTAGGTTAAGGTCTATTTTGAATGTTTGTTTTGGCTTTGAAATTTGACGAATAAAGTTTTTAATTATCCTTTTAATTGTTGACTTTAAAGTAGCTGCTAAGGGAAGAAATGTGCAAGGGTTTGGGGCTTTATTTGGCTTGTTTTAGGCTTGTTTTAAGGCTCAAAATTTCTGCCATGTTGGTTTGGGTTTGGTTTTTGGTTTTGCTTTAAAAACTCAAATTTAACATGCATTCGAACAATAATAGACACTAATATCAAAACTCATTAACAAATTATATTCTAATATGTATAATTTGTCAACTAAGATATATTCATAAAATTTTTGTATTTCAAACAAGTAGAGCATATATATGATATACACTAATTTTACTAAATTATACCAATTACCAATACTACATATTTCATTAATTAACTAATTATCAAATTTTTTATATTTTAAGCAAACATATGATATTCTCATCAATTAAACACTCAATAAAACTTCATAATTTAATTAAATCAAATTGTATATATTAAATCATCATGTATTGAGAATTAGGCAATGTTTATAGGAACTTAACATATGAGCAAATATTAGACACCATTTGTAGTAGAATTAAGGTGAATAGTTCTACACATCGAGTTGAGTTGTATTGTAGGGTAGCTATTAGAAATAGGGTAGCTATTAGAAATAGGATACTATGTTATAGTGTTATTCCAGTTATTGATGATAATATTGAACATGATATGTTGGTGTACTCTGAAGGGTTAGTAGTTGCATATGTGTAGATATTTGAAAAGGAGTTACCATAGGCACCTATGGGCGCCATGGGAATTGATGGAAATGTTAGTAGCCAAGGGTTGACAGATTCCAATTCCACTCCAAATCAAACAATAGTGGACCCATAAGTTTAGATGAGTAACTTTGAAATGGGTGCACCTGACTGGAGTTATGGTCATGATACTAATGCGATGTAAGACTCAACTGTTAGTGAATCCAGTGACGACTATGATGATGATAGATATGATATTGTGGTAGGTTTGTCCCAAAAAGTGATTGCTATCAATTTACAACGTAGGGGTAATGATCGACATCGCTTTGTGGATCCTATAGATATTGATGCAGTAGGGAGCTCAGTGTCGGTACCTTTTTTACTGCTGATTTACATAGTGCATATGCTACATATGATAATGAGCAGGAAACAAGTGCTAGAAATTGGAACTTCAGCAATGAATTCAAGTTTAGGATGTTGTTTAAGACTAAAGATCATCTCATATGAGCAGTTAAAATATGGCACATATTGAACTGGTACAATTTCAAGGTGGTGGAATCGAACCCAAGGTCATGGGCAGTTAAATGCACTAAAACCCATAACAGAGGTTGTAAGTGAAGACTAAGAGACAATTACAAGAAACATGGTGGGTGGTTTCACATCACTAAATATAAATGACTCCACACATGCTCAAATGAAATTACTATACAAGATCTCTCTCAGTTGGACTCCACTAACATGTTCAAGTGCATTATAATAAAGATTCATAATTCTCCAGCTGTTAAGACTAGAGCTGGGCATAAGGGCCGCGGCCCGCGAGCCGGCCCATTTACCGGCTCAAAAAAGCAGGCCGCGGCCTTTTTTTTTTTTGCCCGGCCCATTTAGCCCATTGGCCAAAGCGAGTTGGCCCATGACGGGCCCGACCGGCCCGCGGGCTAAGAGTGAAAAAAAAAAAGAAGAAAAGAAAAAAAGAGAGAAAAAAATGTAAGAATAAAAATAGTACAATAACATATTTTTTATTATTTAGGATATATTATGGAAGAAAATAGATTAATACATGCATCATAAGCATTATAATATTTTTTAAGTATATATTTATTGATTTAAACATAATATAATATCTAATAAATTATTTAAAAAACTTGTTTTCATTTATAAGTAATGAAAATGGTATCAAAATTAATTTTTAATATATATATATAATCTTAAAATATATAAATATTCTAATTTTTATATAAAGTAACATTAAGAAAAATATAAAAAATAAAAAATTTTATTTGGCCAGCGAGCCGGCCCGTTTAGCCCGCGGGCTAAAGTGGGTTAGGCCTGGGCCCAGAAATTTTGGCTCGTTTAACCCGCAGGCCGATGTGGGTCGGCCAGGCCCGTTTGCCCAGCTCTAGTTAGGACGAAGGACCTCCAATTGATTATATTAAAAGAGTTTGGATATAATGTTTATATGAAGAAAATTCATGACGCGAAGCGAAAAACTATTGAGCAGGTTTATGAAAGTTGAAAGGATTCATATGCGGAGCTTCCGCATGTACTTATATCAGAGGCAAATCCAAGAACAAAGTTTGAATGGAGAATAGTTGACTCAAATACTACAGGATATGTCTTTCTTGACAAGCTCTTTTGGGCATTTGCTCCTTGTATTGAAGCGTTTTAGCATTTTAGGTATGTTTTTAACCCATGATTGAAAGTAGTTATAAATGCTTTTTAACTGTGAACTAATTTATCTCTATTAAAAATTTATACATGAATGATCACAATTAATGGTACTACATTCTTGTATGGCAAATACAAGCACAAACTGCTTATCTCAATAGTGGTAGATGGAGTAAATCATATTGTGCCACCGGCACGTGCTCTTGTCAATGAAAAGAAAGAGAACACATGGAGTTGGTTCGTTAAAAAATTGCTTGAACATGTTATCAAAGATCGCTCCAATATTTGCTTGATATCCGACAAACATGCCGATGTTAATAGTGCGGTTGAGGGTGAAAATGTTGTGTGGCCTATGGGTTGGCCTTGGCAATGGTGTATTCGGCATGTTGCTAGCAATTTTAACTTGAAGGCAAAGAGCAAAAAATGCAAATATTTAGTGAAAAGAGTGGCATACTAAACCCAGACTAGAAAATTCCATGGTTACTTTAATGTAACAAATCAAACTAGTCTATGAACATCACGATATTTTCACGAATTGCATCATTATATGTGGACTTTGTCTTATGAAGAAGGTGTAAGATTTGGAATTGGTACAACAAGCATGGCTAAAAGTTACAACTTTATTCTTAAAGATGCTCGGTGCTTACTGAAGGCAGCATTATTGAAAAAAAAAAAAAAACTTTTGCAATTGTAACTCAATCTTCAATAGGCAAGGCAGGAGGCGAGTAAAGCGATGAATTTGGGTAAGATGCGGATAGATTATTCTATAAAGAAGTTTGAGAGGTGGAACAACGTGTCATAAGACCATAGTGTTACATGTTTCGACTACCAAGAACATATATTTGAGGTATTAACTGCACCATGACCTACGATGTATGGTCAGAAAAGAGATCGCATATAAAAAATGGAATTAAGATTAGGCAGATTTACATGTAATAAGTGGAAACATATAAAATCCCACGTTCACATGCAATGAAAGCAATGGGTACTCTTCATATGGATTGTCTTGCTCATGTGGGGCAATAGTAAAGGTAGGAAAACCAGTTAAGGGTATATGGGCATTTTTTCATACCTGCAGCAAATAAGGTAAATTGGAATGGTATTGAAATTTCAAGATGGCAACCCATCCCTTAAAATATAAGAAAAAGGGGCAGACCAAAGGAGAAGTGCATCCAGAATGGGATGGATATTCAAAAGCACCTATGGGGATACTCATGCGAGTGATGTAGCTAGTCGGGCCACAATATTAGAAGTTGTCCAACTAGGCGAGCGACCAATTAGACAGCTACGAACCAGTCCAGTCATAGTGGTATTAAATTTTTCGTGTGACTTGTTCTACTACATTGACATTGCACATTTCATTATATGCTCATCTGGTAGACATACCGATGCTAGACATCTCATACACAAAGATTCACACCTCCTTGCTCCACAAAAGAGGTGACTATCACATTTCACCCGTATAGTGCTGGTGATGGAGATAGGGATGCCACACTTACATCGGTTTATCTATCTATGGAGCAGCCCCATCAGGATGTGCATCAGCATACACCATTCACTCTTACTTTTGTCATGCAGGGACAAGGGAGACGGGGTACCCAAGAGAAGAGATTATATGTTATTTATTCTTCTATTTTATGATTGTTGTATGTAGAATTTTTATATACTTTTGATGTAATTAATTGAATAATAATTCAATCATTTCATATTATGTCATATGAGTTTTTATTACGTTAGTAGTGAAAGGTTTGAAAATACTGTTATGGTTGGATAAATTGGGTTTGGGATTGTGTTTGGATGGATTGGATTTAGGAATACTATTGCGGTTGGATTATGTAGTCTGAAAGTTATTTATCCTTGGTGGATAGCTAATAAATGATTTATATGGCTGATTATATATGATTTTGACATGTTATAATAGCTAATGAAAAAAGGAGTGATTTATGAGTTGTGTTTGGGGGAGGGCGATACCTCATCTCTTCAATAGTCAAGGTTTCGCCATCCATAAAATATTGTCTCTTAAAGAAACGAGGTCATGTTGTCTAAAATTGGGATTATTTTCATTCTAATGGTATTTTTGTAATTTTTTAATATTAAACATTATTTTCCTTTTTCCCGAAATACAAAGTATGTTTTATTGAGTTGTCACAATGATTGGAACAAGTATTGCGAAATAATCGATCCCAATAGCTAGGGATGGACATGGGATGATACTGCTAGCGGGGCCAAACCTTAGTTAGAATAATGTTAGAATTATCAATATGTATCCACTCGCTATTATAATTCTATCATATCTTATATATATACTTTTTGTTAATAATTTCATTATGGTATTTTTTTAGAACTTTATAGATATAAAAAAATCATTTAAGAAATAATTAAAGTATTTAGTACATTTTGTAAGAGACATAGATTACTTGAAAATCAATTACTAATTAAAAATTATAGAGTCAATACATAAAATCTCAAATTATATAATTAATTTTGTTTAGTAGTACTTTATGAGATAAAGTCAAAATATTTATACTGTAGGCAATATAATTATTATTTATGATACCATTACTAAACTATTATTACTTTTATGTCGTTGTTTGATCTTTATAATATATAAATAATATATCAATTTTAAAAAAAAAATAAAAATATTAATTTTTCGCAAGTCGGGAGACTGAGAACCCCAAAAAAGAACAGACAGCCAATGTGCGTCCCTGCCAATAGCCCCACGATCCAATACCACAGCATTAGTGATGCAAGACTGCGAAGACAAACAAAAATAAAGAGAACGGAATACCGTGTAAAGTATAGAAAAATATATATATGTATAGAAAATAAATAATTCCATTTGTTTGTTTCTTTTAAATTTATAAAATGCTCTAGAAAAAGATATAGAGACAGATATAAAAGAAAACGGCCGACGGTCCAGCAGGTGTCGTGTTGTGGTGAAAGTTACGTCAATTTGATGCTGACATTTACCTTATCTTGATTCACGGGAATTGCATGTTACATTGTACCAAACACTGAAATGGAATGCAACACCTGAAACATATGTGACAGCTGTCCTTTTTCCTCCTTTTCAAAGCACTCATCTCAAAAGCCAAAAATAAAATCTTATAAAACATAATATTGTAATTTATTTTCAAATCCTTTTTTCCGGTTTTAAATTTATTGGGGTTTAAATGGTGAAAAATTTTATAATCTAAATAGAAGCAAAAGCCAAATCATCATGGATAAATTGTAGGATCTCTTTTGAAAATTTTAGAAATTTTATAGAAATTTTAGATTTTTAAAAACTAGTACTTATATCCCATAAAAAAAAATGTATAGATCTTATCTTATAAACTTTGAAAATTGCATATACCACAGTTTGTCAATATTTACACCCTTAAAAATTAACAATCATATATAAGTTTTGTTTATTCGGTTCTATCGTGTTATTACATATAATATGTTTACTTAATAAATGTTTCAAGAAATATTTAAAAACTTAAATATTAAAGAATGAAATTTTTTTCTTATTTCTTTTTTGCCCTTGGAACTTAGCATCTAAAGTACAATTCTAATAAAAAAAACTTCTTTTAATGAAAAAATAGTGTCACAAAGTGTGTTTTAAGTTTTTAACATAATAAAAAAATTTCTAATATATTTATTTTATGCTAAAGTACAATTCTACAAGAAGAAAAACAATAATTAACTTTTTTTTTATTTTTCTAAAAAAAATCAATTCTATAAAAATTATAATTATTAAACATATTATATATGTAATGATACATTAGCACTAATTAAGCAAAATTTACATATTTTCATCATATCATTTTTTAGAGGTGTAGATGTTTATCTTTAAAAAAGTTGGGGTTCATGCAATTTTCAAAGTTTCTAGAGAAGGTTTGTACAATTTATTTGTTTTCAGTGGGGGTAAGTGTTGGCTTTCGCAAAATCGAGGATTCGTGCAAATTTTAAAGTTTTCAGAAGAGATCCGAGCAATTTACCAATCATTATATAACAAATCAAATTGGCTGATATGCTTGGTACAGCTATAGTTTATAGGTATGTTTGTTTCATCTTTTTTTAGTTTTTTTTTTACATCTTATTTTTATTATTTTTAAGTATATGTTTATTAAAAAATAGATACAAATAAAAATCAGATACTTTTACTCATAAATAGATTAAATTTAAATAAAATATTGATGAATCCAAAAAGATCCGTTATAGAGAGATGATGGTGGGATAACACGTAGTGTTTGAGCAAACTCTAGAAGATGGAGAATAAGAAAATGTCGCACTTGTTTCGAACTCTTTTAACGCTTCTAAGATATTCCATTGTACTGGTGGCCAATCATCCTTTGGAAACTTTATAGGTCCCTGTGCATGCCCTATCATATCCGAGGACCACAGTTTACATTGCATCAATCAAGCGCTGGAGGTGGATTTTACGCACATAGATCTACTATTAGTGCTCTAGTCCTGTTTGGGCCCTGGCATAGCCAGCAGTCCTCCTCTACAGAACCTTATGGTCAGATTTGGATCTTCTTTATTTTGGTAAAAGATTGACCATTATCCATTTAAGATTTAATAGAACGTATTTATCATTGGAAAAAATAGCTTCAAACTTCTTACCTTTCTCCCACTCTTCATTTATTAGGATATTAAGTTATACAAATATAGTCATACGTGTATATGCCAAATTGCCAACTACCATTCCAGCTATTCGTAAAGAGAAGATGTTCTGCCACTATAATAGATTGAATACGTACCTCTTAGTAGTTGGGCCTACAAAATAAGAACATGTCAATAGACACTTAAAAATTATCCGATATGATTACTCTAATGATCAAGCTAATATGATATTGGAGGGAATGAGTAAACAATGTACTGGAGTGTTGGTTGTATATTACTGACTTATCTCTAAAGGACATCTTGCAGCGATGTCTATAAGAGAATTACAAATGGTGGCTATAAAAAGCAATTGCATGTTTGTGGAATTAGTGGAGTTCATTACTAAGCCACTAAGCCACTTTCTATGAATGTCGAGAGTGAGGTAGAATAATCTAAGCCAAGTGACTATTTACTAAATCAGATGGTTGTGGCAAGCAAATTGGTCATCACCTTAATTTAGTTGGCCTTTGTATAGGTGGCCAAGTCTAGACAGAAGGTTAGCTGGTATATAATTGGATTGCTCCATAATCCATTAGGTTGGCTAGTTTGAGAAGTTGTAAATCAAAATTTTTCAAGAATTAAGCATATTTTATTTCATTAGAAGATGTAAATATATGCCTTTACAATATAAAGGTCTTATAGTACAAGTGGTAGTGCAATATCAATAATACTATAATATAATTAAATATGACAAAATACAAAATCATCAATCACAACTATCTTATTATTATCAAAACTACCACTGGCTCTCCCACCACCACCACCACTAGGGTTGTAAATGATTCGAGTTTCTTGCAAGCTACTTAAGCTAGGCTAATCTTAAGCTCGGTAACTCGGTTTAACTTGAGTTTGTTTAGTAAATAAGCCATACTTAAGCTCAAAATAAAGCACGTCTAGTTAAATAAGTTAGCTCGCGAACAAACTTGTTAAGAGCTTACAAGATAGACTTAAGAGCAAGCCCATTAAGAGCTCGTAAACAGGCTCATAAACAAATGATTATATATATATGTGTATTATTTTACTATATATAATTAGTTATAATAACAATAATATGTTAGTATAATATAATATTATACTAAAGCGAAAGGTAAATGAGTCTACAAGTTGATCTCAAACTTGCAAATCCTTAATGAGGTTGAGCTTGAGCCTATATTTTTGGTATTTGATTCTAACTCATTAATTTTTTCAATGAGTCGAGTTTAAACTTTTAAAAGCTCAGCTTAACTTATAGGCAACCCTATCCTCCACCACCATCATCATTATCATCATTATTGCTCACAGTAATATTACCAATGACATCTACATCTTTTCATTCGCTTGAAGTACTTATTTGCGTTGCATTTTAATGGCATCATCGTCATAATCTCTAAATCATCTTGGATACTATTCTTATGCATTATTTATTATTTTCAATATTCCATTAGACTATAATTAAGATAATGTTAGGAGAGAAGGAAGCCTTTAACAGGGAGAAATTTTTCAAATGGGCTTTATGAAGGAATACACAAATAGGCTTTACACCATCTATAACCCAAAACCTTAAGATATTTAGTTAATGGGTCCTCCTTCTTATAAACCCTTCACACAAGCCTCATATTTCTCATGTGGAATTTTTCTAACCTCACACTTGTACTCTAACGGATCTCCTCCTCAAGTATGAGTCTCCATAATGGGTTAGGTTATACTATCCGTCAACAAAAGCTTGTCAAGTTTTGTAATTGGTCTGCACCCCACCTACTTACTATACATGAAGGGTTTCACACAGGAGTCACACCACAAAATTCTTCTTTCTACATAGAGGGCCAACCATAGGAGTTTTCCAGCAGAATCATCGGCTCTGATACCAATTATTAGGAGAGAAGAAAGCCTTTAATAGGGAGAGATTTTTCAAATGGGCATTGTAAAGGAATACACAACCAGGCTTGACACCATTTATAACTAAAAGCCTTTAGGTATTAGGTTAATAGGCATTCCCTCTTATAAATCATTCACACAAGCCCCATATTTTCCATGTGGGATTTTTCTAACTCCACACTTCTACCCTAACAATTTGTTGGATTATATATCTAACTCATATGGGTCTATAATCATGGATATCCTAAGTATATGAGATATAGTTAGAAGAAGACTTGGAAATAAGGAGAATTTCTTGCATCAAAAGAGATACTGATGTTGTACGTTGTCTTCTTGGGATCTAGGCCGCTAGCCTTGAAAGATGTAGTAATCAACCTTCAATTTTAGAATTTTTGCTAAGAGCAAGTTGCAGACTAGGCCAGCTTCAATGTCGCTGACTTAAGTGGTCTACGCTACTGGTGCCGAAGTCAACACCTATTTTGAACGCCACTAGCTTTTTTTTTTTTCCTTTTCCGGTGCCAGCTTATGTTTGTCTATTGGTTTTCCCTTTGTGTTACATATATATTCTTCTTATTTGTCCTATGGTTTATATGAGATGAGGAGTAGAGGCCATCCTAAAATCTAGAGAGAGATTCTAGAGAGAGAGAGAGGCCTATTGATGTTGTAATCCACCGGTTTGTAGTGATGATTGAGTAATCCACTAGAGTTATCTAGTGAGGAAAGTCTATATAATCTCATTATTTGATAGTGGAAGATTTATGCTACTGGTCCCATGGTTTTTCCCTAAATTGGGATTTTCCACGTAAATCCTAGTGTTATTTATTTTATTCTACAATTTTTTTTGTTATTATGTTTATCGCTTTAGGTAAGAGAAGAATTAACTTGTTATGTCATTTTAATCATTTAATTTGACTGAAATTGGATTAGGGTTATTTTCTCCTGACAAAGTGGCATCAAAGCACAAGATTAAAAAAGAATTAGGGTTTTATTATAGTGCATACATGATAGAATCATCAAGAGCGATGATTAACCTGAATTCATCTAATTATTCCATCTGGAAATCTATGATGGAAGATTTATTGTATTGTAAAGATCTATAATTGCTTTTAGGCGGTGATGGTGTGAAGCCAACAGATAAAACTGATGTAGATTGAGCAATCATACATAGGAAAACCATCAGATATCCAACAATGGGTTGATCACAGTGTATATCACCATGTTGCCTAGGAAACTCGGGCTAATATCCCATGAAAGAAGTTGGAATCCATGTATGAGAGACAAAATGTCTTGAATAAAACCTCCTTGATTAGGATAGTAGTCAATCCGAAATACAAGGATGGATCCAACATGGCAGAGCATCTGAATTATTTTCAAGGGCTTGTAAATCAATTGTTTGCCGTGAAGCTGGTGCTTGATGATGATATCCAGGCATTGTTGTTGTTGAGTTCTTTGCCTAACCGTTAGGAGACACTTGTTGTGTCTGTCAATAACTCTGCCCCAAGGGGAAGGCTCACCATAGCAATGGTGAAAGATAGCCTGATAAATGAAGAGGCTAGGAGGAAGGATCTTGATACATATTCTGAATCCAAGGCACTTGTTACTGATAAGCAAGGAAGGTATGGTAGAAGTAGGAACAGAGACTCATCTGAAAAAGATGATAGATCAGACATATCCAGGGGAAGATCTAAATCTAAAGGAAGGAAAAATGTTAAATGTTTTTATTGTGACAAGCCAAGGCACTTTAAGAGAATGCAGACTCTAGAAAAGAGAGTGGGATAAGGATAAAGATGATAAAAAGGATGAAGACACAACTACTGTAGCAGTAGATGAAGAGATTATTGTTGCCTAGAATGAGGACATTGTTAGCCTTACATGTCATGACAATGATTTTGTCATAGACTCCGGTGCCTCCTTCCATGTGATTTCACATGGTGAATTCTTCTCCTCCGACACTACTTGTGATAATGGCAATGTCAAGACGGGAAATGATGATATAATCAAATTAGTTTTCATTGGTAATATTGGTTTAATGCTAATAATGGATGTAGGCTTATTCTCAAAGACGTCAGACATGTTCCAGATATTTGCTTGAACCTTATCTATGTAGGAAAACTCGATGATGAAGGCTATAAAAGCTACTTTGATGAAGGAAAATGGAAGCTCACCAATGGCACTCTCATTGTGGCAAAAGGAAAAAAAAAAAAAAAGCAATAGTCTTTACTTAATGTCAACAAAGCTAAGTAAAAAAGATGTAAATCTGATTGATGACAATTCTATGGAATTGTGGCATAAGCGGCTTGGTCACATGAGAGAGAAAGGGCTCTAGATGCTTATCAAGAAGAAACTTCTCCCTGATGCAAAAGGTAATTCTCTGAAAACTTGTACTGACTATCTGGCTGGAAAACAACATTGGGTTGCATTTCATAGAGATACACCTAGAGGAAATCTCGTGTGTTGGATTTAATACACATAGATGTATGTAACATGAAAGATAGGACAGTAGGTGGTGCTCTCTATTTTGTTACCTTTATTGATGATTGCTCTAGGAAGTTGTGGACCTTTGTTTTAAAGTCTAAGGATCAAGTGTTGGATGTGTTTATGTAATTCTACACTAGAGTAGAAAGTGAAACTGGAAGATAGTTGAAATCTGTTAGAGCTGATGATGCTGGTGAGTATAGAGAACCTTTTGAGGAATACTACAAGGAACATCGGATTAAACTGAAAAAGACAATTCCAAAGACTTCATAGCAGAACGGCATTGCAAAGAGAATGAATCGCACTATCATAGAGAGAGTGAAGTGTATATTATCTAATACCAAGCTGCCTAAATCTTTTTAAGGTGAAGTTGTGAGGACAGCGACTGATATGATAAATCTATCCCCCTCTTATGCTCTGGATGGAGATATCCCAGGGAGAGTCTTGATAAATAAAGGTATTTCCTATGAGCATTTATGTTTGCTTGGTTGCAGGGCAATTGTGCATATCCCTAAGGATGATAGAAGGAAACTTGATGTGAAATCAAAGGAATGTATTTTTATTGGTTATGCATATGATGAGTATGGCTATAGGTTATGGGATCTAGCTGACAAGAAGGTTGTCAGGAGTAGGGATGTGGTCTTTATTGAAGACCAAACCATTGAAGATGTAGCAAAGCCTGAGAAGTCAAAATCCTTAGATGATATCCCAATTAATGTAGACCGAGTGCCCTCCCTTGAAGATTCTAATAATGATCGGGGTGATGTAGAAGATTCAATTGAAAAGCCCCATGAGCCTCATCAACAGATTGGGTTGAGGAGATCTTCAAGAGATAGAAGACCATTAGTGAGCTAGAGTTCAGATGAGTATGTGGTGCTCACTGACGGGGAAGAATTGGAGTGTTATCAAGAAGCCATGAAAGATGAGATAAAATCCTTGGATGAGAATCACATACATGACTTGGTAAAACTACCTAAGGGCAAGAGACCACTAAAGCACAAAAGTGCATACAGACTGGAGACTGATAAAAAGAGCTCACGATCAAGCTATAAGGCAAAAACTGGTTGTAAAAGGGTTCAGTCAAATGAAAGGTGTTGTAAAAAGACAGCAAGTGTGGTAGGACCCCTCATATGAGTTGAAGGGGGAGTTTGTTAGGTTATAGATCCATCTCATATGGGTCTATAATCATGGATATTCTAAGTATATGAGATATATTTGGAAAAGGATTTGAAAATAAAGAGAATTTCTTGCATTGAAGAAGATATTGATGTTGTATGCTGGCTTCTAGGGATCAAGGTTGTCGGCCTTAAAAGATGTGATAGCCGGCCTTCAATTTTAGAATTTTTTCCGAAAGAAAGTTATAGACTAGGTCGGCTTCAACGCTACCAGCGTAGATGCTGATATAGGAACGTCGAAGTCAACACTTGTTTTGAACGCCACCAGCTTTCATTTTCCAACCCTAACTTATGTTTGTTTGTTGGTTTTTCCCTTTGTGTTACATATATATTCTTCTTATTTGTCTTAGGGTTTGTATGAGATGAGGAGTGGAGGCTATCCTAAAACCTAGAGAGAGTTCTAGAGAGAGAGAGAGGCCTAGTTCTATTATAATCCACCAATTCGTGGTAATGATTGAGTGATCCACTAGTGTTATCTGGTGAGGAAAGTCTGTATAATCTGATTATTTGATAGTATAAGATTTGTGCGTTGTTGGCCCCGTGGTTTTTCCCCAAATTGGGTTTTCCATGTAAACCCCAGTATTATTTGTTTTACTCTGCAATTTTGTTTGTTATGGTGTTTATCGCTTTAGGTAAGAGGAGAATTAACTTGTTATTTCAGGTTGATCATTTGATTCAATTGAAATTGGATTAGGGTTATTTTCTTCTGACAAATAAGATGTAGAATCGATGAAAAATTGGTCATTAACTTGTGAATCTACCGATTTCAATATTTCTACTAATGACTTTATCATGAGTTCACTCACAATGATTTTTAATATCTTTTAACTTAGAAAAACATCATTGAAACATAAGCTCATAGAATGCCAGAGTTAACTTATAGAATCACAACCACAGTATAAATCCTATAAAGGTCCATGTATTAGTATTTTTGGTACTAATTATATAATTATATAAGCTTAATCCATTCATATATGTCTAATTCCATAGATTTGTTTTTAGGATTGTAGTATTCAAAATGGTTCCAAAGGTGAAACAAAGCCGTTTATAATAGTGACACAATCATGATTCGAATCTTAATAAAGTAATAAATGTTCTTTTCTTTTCATCATATGTCTTTATAAAGTTGCTTTAATCATATATGATGGAAATATCAATAAGTACATTGTTTAAATAAATATAACTTATGGTATTAAGTCATTCTTCTTTTTTTTTTTCCTTCCCATAAGTTTGAAATGTTCCTTCAATCAAGATCCTTCTTCTTCCATATTACTTTCTACTAAAGTTTCTGGTAGAGCTTTTGATAAGACTTTCTTCTTTGATCAAAACTTTGGACTTTCTTCCTTAATTCAACCTTTTAACTTTTTCCTTGATTAAAAGTTTAAGCTTATATCAGCTAGGTTTTGAACTTTCTAAAATATGTTTGTACACTAAGTAAATTTGTCGATAAACACTTATGGTTTGTTATTAACAAAGCATCTCAAGATACTTAATAGGAAATGTGGATTCTTTTATTTAGTTTAGATGAATAACTATTATCACACATAGGAGTGAGCAAGTGATCGTACTAGAACCAGGAACTCACTCTACCCACTTGATTAAGTAGGTTCCATGTGGAAACCGAAGGTCACGAGATAGGTTTTCATCCTAATATTTCAAAACTTGCTCCCATTTGATGGGGTAAGAGTACACTATTTATATACCTTATATCTATACCTTACAAATTAAGTACAGATCCCATAGTACTCTAGTTCCATCCTATATAAATTCTTAATAATCATATTAAATATGACATAATGTTATATTCTCAGCTCAACATATATTACTAAGCTCATTTTCTATTAAAAATTCTAATGGTATATCTTATTTACTATACTTTCCATTGCTTATTTCTACTCAGTCATTGTTACAGTATTATTAACTTATTTGTTAGTTGTCACCAACTTTACCTTCACTTCCTTTGCTACCATACAATTTTAATTTGAAGGTGATCTCTATGGGTCAATTTTTCTCATGTAATGGCTTTATTTTTCTTTGGTGAAATCATAATCGTCTATTTACTTCGTTGTAATAGCAATTCTATTACGATCTTATTCTTTGTGAAGTGCTATTATCGCGTTTAGTTGACCGTAATAGCAATTCCATAAGGAATTTCATTACCTAAACCTATGAATAGTAATTCAATGTTTCAAATTGATTTTTTTTGTAATATGCACTCATTTAAATAAAAAATTAAAAAAATGAAAACCTTATAAAAGCTTTATTCCATCCTTTGTAATAGCAATTCCATTATAACTTTATTTATTCAGTGAAGTTAATGGGCAGTAAAACGAAGTGAATAAAGCTTTATACTTGAATTTATGAAGCAATGAAAAAGAGAGTTTCATTAAATTTATAATTATAGTAAACTTCTCCATTATTAGAATATTTTTAAGATTTTCTTTGTAAACTATTTTATGCTAATAATATAGCAAAAGATTTCTAAGGTCACATTGGGTATTAGACTTTGTAGATTCTATGATGTAATGTCATGTTGGGTACATTGGAATCGTTTTGAATGGAATGAGTTGGACTCATAGGAATGAAATGGAATGAATTGGATTGGATTGGATTGGATTGAATAAGAAAATGACAAATCCATTCCTATATACATTCATGGAATGGAATGGAATTGAATGATTATTTAATAAAATTTATCAAAAATACCCTTCATATTAAATGTAGATAATAATGTGTAGGATAAAAATATAATTAAAAAATAACCATATATATATATATATATAATGGAATCACGATTCCACCTTTGAGAAGGTAGAATTAAATTCCTTCTATGGAATCACAATTCTGGCTTCTAAATACACTTTCAAATATTGGGAAAGTGAATAGAAGCTGGAAACATGATTCCATTCTGGCCCATTCCTGCATATCAAATGTGCCATAAAGATTTTAGGATGGTTTTTTCACAGTATGAGATATGTTTCCTTTGCTACCATACAACATTTGTTCTGATGGAGTGTTATAAAAAATGGTCTTATAGTCGTAAAAAGCAAAAATTAGTCCAATTATACAAAGGATAAAAAAGAAAAGGTTCAACTAAATGAAATTGCAATGAATATTCTATATTTTGGTTTAAATGAAAATGATTTTAGTAGAATTTTCACATGTACTTCATCTAAACAAATTTTGAATAATTTAGAAAGTACTATGAAGGAACAAGCAGAGTTAGAGATACTAAAATTAATCTTCTTTGTGGTGAATTTGAGAATTTCAAATTGAATTCTAATGAGACAATTGATGAAATGCATGATAGATTCACACATATTTTAAATCAATTGTCAATCCTTGGCAAGACATATACTAACTTAGAGATGAATGGCAAAATTCTTAGATCCCTGCCAAAGGAGTGGGAGGCGAAAGGAGCTGCCATTGAAGAGGCGTATGATTTGAGCCAATTATCAAAGGAAGTACTTGTTAGAACCCTCAAGACTCATGAAATGATAAAGAGACATAGAGAAGAGTCAAACAAGAAGGAGATAGCTCTAATGGTCTCATGTTCTAGCTCAAGTGATAAGGAAGAAAGTGAGAAGGATGATGAGGAGTTGGATAAACTCACTAGAAAGTTCATCATATTCTTAAAGGTGAACAAGAAAATAAAGAAGAAAGATGAAACCACCTCCTCAAAATCCAAGAGAAAAACCATCACTTACTTCAAGTGCAACCAATCGAGCATGTTCAATAATATTGCCTAAATGATAAGAAAGGAAGCAAGGGAGCAAAGAAGAAGGCTTTTGTGGGTACATGGAGCAATGAAGACTCATTCAACTTAGATGAAGATATATGGTTGATGACCCTAGATGCAGAGTTATGCTCTAATTCTTCTCAAGTTCCTTATGATGAAATTTGTGAAGTATGATAAACCTTGTAATAAATTAATTTTTTTTTAGAAACTATAGTAAATTGATTAAGATAGAGAAAAAAAAGTAGTATGCTTAAAATCTTAATGAAGAAAGTAAGGGGAGAGTTAGATGAATTTAAGAACGAGCATGGGAAGGTTAAAATGGAAAAATAAAAGTTGCATGAAGAAATTGATATTTTAAAATTGGAAAATGATAAGATGAATAATAAATATAAGAAGCTAAAAAGCAAAAATGATGAATTGAGAAAGATCAATGAGAAATTGACAATTGAAAATGATTTGCTTAATCTTGAAGTTAAAACTTTAAATGGGGGTGATAAAAGTGATGATAATGTTTTATGTGCTAGTAGTAGCAATGATAAAATTTAAAAGAGCTAATTGAACTTGAAAATGAAAATGAAATATTGAAAATTAGCTTAGTGATACAAATGTTACCATAGCCAAATTCCTCGAAGGAGAAAAGAATTTGATTTCTCTCCTTTGAAAGTAAAAGAATGATTTTAACAAGTTTGGAATTGACTATGATAGAAATAATAGTTGTAAGAATCATAAGACTAGATTTGTAAGAGTTACTTATGCTACTTATAACTATTATGGCAAGCTTGGCCTTATTGTATACAATTGTGCAATAAAGAAAGCTATGCATTTGGGTTAAACAAGCAAGTTTGTGTGGGTACTAAAAAAGGAAATACTTGCTCTAACTACTGACAAAGGACCCAACCAAAAATGAGTACCAAAAAAATGATTGCATTTTTGTAGGTACCTTAAGTGGCTCTAAGGGCAAAAAGAAGGTATAATCTCAACTTGCTTGAGTTTAATGGTTTGTGCCTTTGATGTTTGTTTAAATAATGAGTTGATGTGCCTAAATATGCAAATGTTTGATGTTTAGTTATTTTTGTGCATGTTTTGGGCAAAAAACAAAAATTGAGTTTCAAATGCATGAAATTGGTTTTTTTATGTTTTTGGTGAATAAAAAATGTTTAAACATGCTTAAAATTGCTTTCAAACTTTTTTGAATGATTAAAAATGTTTGAAAAGCTTTTTGAACAAATTTGTGCACCTTTGAGAAACATATTATGCAGTTTTTTTGTCTCAGTAGCTCAAATATGTTTGAAAAACCCTTTTAAATCTTACATGTTACTTGTACTTTTCTCTTTCTATTTCATATATTGAGTTTGCCTTTTTGATGAGTCCAAAAGAAGAGAAATGTTGAATGCATAATCAACATGCATGAATAGTATATATTGTGTTTGTTTGGTAATTAAGTGTAACTTGAGAATTCACTTGAATTAAGCACCAAGTTTTTGAACCAAGTTAAGAAAATTCTTTTAAAATATGGATGCTAAACTAAGAGGAGTTAATTGTGCATAATTGTTCTCATGAAAAAGGGAGGAAATTGTTGAACTTGTGTGTTCAACATGAATTTTGATAAGGAAATTGGTTGCACAATTAACTACTCAATTGTGTTAAGTTACACTTAATTAGTCAAACAATTTGAATGAATAAAACGCTTGAATATATATATGTGTGTTTCATGTTTTGGTGGTGCTTTGTTTTTGTAGGTGTTTCAAGTATGTTTAAAATTTTGATTCCTTTGGAATCTCTTAAAGGTTAAAAGATAAAACTTATAGAGCTTTCTCTAAGCTTTCTGTAGCATCTTGAATACCTCAATTGAAGTTCAAATGAGAAAGATATGGCCTAAATACGAAAGCATATTGAAGCTGTCAGGAGCATATTGAACTGTCTCACCAATACAAGTTGTTCAAAGAATAGTTTCAATCGCAGGAGAGACCACAGGCTCGAAATTAGGATTGGCTAGCCTGTGGAGGTTTGGACTGGCTTGCCGAGTAAGCCCAAAAATAACCGTTACGGACTTTGAAATTCGACCATTAGTGGCTATTTTGAGGGGCAACGACTGACTTGTTTTGAGAGCTTATAAATAGAAGTTCTTAAAAACTTTTTGGTGGTTGATCGAGCTTATTTCTTGTGTACAAAAATCTTCTGAATCCTCTCAGAGCAATTTATGTATATTTAGTATTGTGAGAAAGAGAGTTGAGTAATGCAAGTGTTCTTATATCTTGCTACATTTTATGAAGCACTACCTAAGTAATTGTAAGTGTGAATTTGTGAAGTCTTGAGTTGAGTCTAGTGTGTTTTAAAATTTCTTGTAAAGACTCAACTCAAACAATTGCATTGTTGATGTGTTGAAGTTCTCTATTAAAATAAACTTTGTTGATTGAATAAAGTGGAGAAGTCCTCCATTAAGAGCAGCATTTGTGTGGACCATGGAGATTAGGAGATTGACCAAACTCTACGTTAAAATCATGGTGCAAACTTAACTTTCTCTATCTCTTTATTATTATTATTATTTTTTAAATGTGTTGTTGTACATGAATTAAGCTTTAAGTTTTGAAAAAAATTCGATATTAGGAATAATCCCTCTTTTCCTAAGTGTTACTTAGTTTCTACAAGATAGTCGTGGCTTGTGAGATAGGTCATAAGTAAGAGCGTTATACCTCGCACACCTTCTTCCTATTCATTACTACTAGAGAAATTGAACCAAAACTGGAAAACCAATATGAAAAATATGGGTAATCGGTCCGTTGGTTTTGGTTTAGGATTATGGCTTTTATTTATTCTGATTTTCGATTTCAGTTCGGTTTGTAACCACAAAAAACCGACTATTAGCGGTTAATGGTTTCAGTATTAATAAATATATTAGATATATAATTTACAAATATGTATAGTTATTTTTAAAAAATATAGATACATATAACTTACATATGTTAATGTTCCTTGAATTTTTATCAAAGTACTATATTCTATTATATGTTTGATTAGAGTTAATATGATAATTGATTTGGTTTGATTTTGTTGACGATGATTCAGCCAAAGGCTTGTTTTTCCCTTTTTTTCTTAATTTGATTTTCCTTTTTTATCTTTTGTAATATAAATAATAATTTAAAGAAAAAATCTATGATAAAGGCTAAAAAATAAGGTTTGTTAAAACTATCAATTTGATTTATTGAAACCATTACGTCAAATGGTTAAAAACCAAAAGTTGAAAAAATTAACCAAAAAAAGGGGTTAACCATTAAAGCGGTTAACCATTTATAATAGACTGGTTTTGGATCAGAATATTAAAAAACCGAATATTACGGTTAGGTTTAAAAAATAAAACCACGGACCGGTTAACCGAACCATAAACACCCTTAATTTTGGTGTTTAAATGACAATATAATAGGCAGTAGAAGAAAATGTACAAAAATACCATCATGCATTTTATCTCACCACTAAGAGTATTGATATTTTTCACAACAATATGAATAATATAATCATTAATTCTGTAGCTAATGAATAGATAGAAAATAATTAATTAACATGGATATGGAAAAATGGTAAATAATTATACAAATAAATCATGCATAGGATCATTCTAAGAGAAAATATATATCATTTTTCAACAACTTTCAAATGATAAGGAATGCTAGATATCAATTATCTTTAATTATTAATCATGTAATTATTGTCATTAGTAATTTAATTATTACAGTTTATTATATTATTAATCATTAATTAAGATTATACAATGTTATTTATCAAATATAAAATTTGTTGAGTATCCAAACAGGTTTTGTTATAAAAAATTACTATATTAAAGTTTATTAATAAAGTTACTTACCATGCAGATGCAAGCGAAAAAAGTTCACAAGAAGTAGAAACGTTATGTGTGGGCATAGAGCCTTCTAAAGAGAAGAGAAGTTCTAACGAATTGGAATAAAGTTTTGAAGAATTGGAAAGAAGTATTGAAGTATCAGAAAGAAGAGAAGTTCAAGAGGTGTAGAAAAAGAAGAATAATTTTATTGTTACTTTTTCATATACAAAAAAAAAAGAGAATCTATATACAAGAATCATTCAAATATTTTAGGAAACAAAAATTCCTAGTAAAAGCTCTTAATAAAAGCTAAGAACTATTGTGCAATAAATGACATTAATTGCAACATTAATTATAATTACACTAATCTATATCTTCACAGCCCTTCCTCAAGTTGAAGTCACTACAAGGCCCAACTTGGAAAGAAAAAAATGAAGCGGACCTGCAGAAATCACCTTAGTAAACATATTAGCAAGCTGATGATGAGTAGAAATATAATGGGGCTACAAAAAACCACTTGACACATGATCTCGAATGAAATGAATATCAACATCAATATGTTTTGTCCTGTCGTACAAATAAAGATTTACAGTACTCTAAATAGCAAATTTATTATCACACATTAAAGAAATAGGATGAAGAAGAGTAACATGAGGATCATGAAGAATAAAAGAAACCCATAAAACTTCTTTTGCAGTAGCTACAAGACTCCGATACTCTGCCTTTGTGGTAGACGTACTAATAGTGCGTTGTTTCTTGGTATTCCAAGAAACCAAAGCCGAACCTAGTTAAAGAGTGTCAATCAACCATAGCTGAAGCAACATAAAAAAGACCAAATGAGGGAGAACCTTTAAGATACCATGAGACATGATTAGCAGCTTGCAAATGCAAAGAACATGGCCTAGACATAAACTGAGAAAGAACCTGAACGTCTTAGGAAATGTCTGGATGAGTTATAGTAAGATAAAGAAGTTGTCTAACAAGTCTTCTATATTCAGCTAGTGAAGAAAGAGGATCCCCAAATGTGCTATAGGTAAAAAAGTGTTGTGATAATCCTCTCCCTATATTTGAGTATAAACCTTAGCAACTAGATATGCTTTATAGCGTTCAATAGAACCATCGGGATTATACTTTATTTTAAATACCGATTTACAACCTATAGGTCATTTTCCTGGAGGTAAATCAATTATATCTCGTGTGTCATTAAGCTCTAAAGCCTTCAATTCTTTATGCATAGCTAATACCCAATTAGGATCTTGTGATGCATGTAAATAACAACGTGATTCTTTGGTAGTTAAAATTTGTGCTAACAAGGCAACATAATCTAAAGGGTAAGAAGAAAAATCATCAAGGAAAAATAAAGGATAAGGATGATGGAAAGAAACAGACCAAGCAGAACCAGTATGAATAGAATGAACAAAGTCTTGAAGCCAATTGGGAGTTTTATGTGTTCTAGACGACCTACGCACATATGAACTAAAGACAACAGAAATGTCAATTTTAGGAATAGATACATCAATATCGGGTTCATTCGAAATAGAAACAAAAGCATTAGTTAAGTAACAGACAAAGGATTAAAGTTTGAATCAGTAAAAACATCTTCATCAGACTTAAAGACATGAACAAAAGATGTAGTTTGTCGAGCCTGGTTTTTTCGATTTCCTTTAATCCGATTCGTACTAAACCTTAACCCATTCAATACGAATGCTCGACTAAGAATTAAAGGAAATTTTGAATTTTTTTTTTAAATATTTTGGAGTCGCCACTCGACTAAAGTCGAGAAAAAATAAACCAAAACCAATGGGTAGGTTGATTTTGGTTTTGGTACTGATCTGCGAAAAAATCATTTTTGAAAATGAGAACCAGAAATTAACTTGAGTTCGGGGGCTAACCTATTAAAACCTAAACGGTTACCACTTTAAATTTTCATATTTAAATTGCTTTCTTTTAAACCCTAATTTCAAAAATCTAAACTATTTATCGGGATCTAATTAACTAAACATATGTCTAATATACACAAAAATACTAATCAAATTTCATCAATGATCATATATAATCTAAAAACTCGAGATATTCAAATTAATCAAATCTTATCAAATTCTATCAATATTCATATATTCTAAACTAAACAAATCAAATAAATTCACAAAAATAATTTTTTACATATTTTAAGTCGTCCATTTAGGTGCCTACGTACCCGCTAATCGGAATCAGACCACACGTAGTTCTTTTAGAAAAATTTAGTTTGTTGGTTAATTTTAAAATTTTGTGAAATCTTTTCGCTTTAAGTTCATTAAGTTTGTTAATTTTATGAAAAATATATATGTATATTTTTAACATGAACCCTAAATCTATTAAGTTAGGTTTTAGCAATTTTATGGAAAATCGAATTTTTTCTAGGTGACAGAAATTTTGAACAAGAAATCATAACCACATATCATGCATATCAATTGATCATACATATCATCAAGAATAAAAATATTATAAGGAATATCAATATTTAACAAACTAATTTCAACAAAGCAATATCATGGCATAATCAAGATTTATATGTGATTGAAATTATATTATGAAGGGCAAGATTTCAATGTGGTTTCATATATGGTGAAATCATAAAATTCAATCAAGGTCATCATAATAAGACAAAATCATGGCATAAAAGGAATATTAATGACTAATCATCATACATGATCACACAATTTCAAATATTGTAAACCTAAAACTCTAAAAAAATTCATATATTCATCATGATTAAGGCATGATTATATTTATATTATCAATAACAAAATCTTAATGTAATTCTATGAACACATACCTAACATGATATATATATCAAAAAAATTCAATTTTATCACAGGAAAACAAAATCATTACTATATTAATGCAAAAAAGACTATCGAGTTATGTTTTAACAATTTTAAAAATTGACTTTTCTAAGTGATAAAAAGATTTTGAATAATGGATTAAAATTATATATCATGGCAATTGTCAAGCACATTAATTAAATCAATATATCACTATATATAAAATTAATAAAAGATATCAATATTAACAAGATGAACTCATATTCAATAACGTAGGTAAACTTCATACATGATATTAACATTATATCAAAGTTTCTAATTACATTGCATATTGATAACCAAATCAGGTTCTTTTAATAATTTCAAAATCATGGTATAAACAAACTTTAGCCAAATCAAGATTTTCATCAAGTTATCAATACAATTTTTATGTCAAATATTTGCAAGATCTCATTATTCAAAATTTGACAAAATCATAATATTACAACACAATATCACAAAGAAAAGGTGCAAAGATTATACACTATCATAACAAGATCAATCATGGCAAAAAAATAAACCCTAAATTTCAATTCAATATTTTTTAGAACAAGACAATTTCATTTATTGACAAGAAAAGAAAAAAAATTAATTATAATGACCATATTATTATGATTCAAACTAATACTAATTTTACATATTTTGAAATTTAAAAAAAAATATATTCATAACAAATTTTGAAAATATATAGTCATATACTAATTATTTTCATTTTTCTTATTCTTCAATTTCCTATTTATTAATATCATAATATAGTTTCTATTATTATTATTATTATTATTATTATTATTATTATTATTATTATTATTATTATTATTAAAGGAAGAAAACAGACAGAAGACATACCTGGGAGAGGAATGAATTCAGGCGCGTAGGGGACGGATGACGTGCAGGGGAACGTCGGCAACAACGACACTCCGACGATGGATTCCGGTCGATTCGGCCACAGCTGCAGATTTCAACCTCCTATATATATTCGAATACTATTTGATTTTTCCTTTTTCTTTTTCCTTCCCTGTTTTCGTTTTTTTCCTTCTATTTATAGATCTAGGATTTCATATCTTATTTTGATTTTGATACGAAAAAATCGGACTAAAACGGTTATAAATTGAAATTAGCTGTCATTAACGTTATAAAATTAACAAACAAAGACGTTTTGAGCGAAAAATCGGAGATTTGAGCATTTTTCGGAAATGTAAAAAACGGATTTTTTTCAAACTTTAAGTCCGGATTTGAAATAGTTATAGTTTATGAAATCATGCAAATTATATATCAAAATGAAGTACTCCGTGTCTAGTTTCAAAATATGTATTTATTTTGTAAAAAACGGGTTTGAAAATTGGTAAAAAATGGACTTGAAAACGCCCCATCGGGTGGCCGGAGGTAGGAGACGATGAACGATAACTTCTTCTTCTTCTTTTTTTTTTTTACGAATTTTGAAATTATGTTATACTATATTAATTATCCATATTACATCCATTATATTTATTTCTATTAAATTGATTTATTATTATTATTTTTTTTTAATTTTCATTCCTAGCTTTAACATTTATAATTTGCAAAATTCAATTATTTTAATTATGTATATACTAAGCTAAGTATTTATTTTGACAAAAAGAATGTCAAAATGAGATGTCTACAGCTGCCCCTCTTTGTGATGAGGTTTGTCAAAACCTGATCACAAAGATAAAGTAGACCTCATTTTGACTTTACCTTATCTGGAATTCCCACTTCTTGAGCGGGGTGAGAGCTTTTCATGTTCTAATATGCTCGTTGAATCGCTTCTTGAGCAAGAGATGATTCATGTTCTTGAATAGAAGGATGGCGCTCCTCTGAGCTAGCGATCCTTAAGCTTGAAAAGACTCTTGAAACGTTTCGCATGTTCTGCGGAGATGCTTCATGTTCTGAAATGCTTCTTGAATTAGGTTGCTTCTTGGGCTAACATTTGTCTTATATTTGATACAAGCGCGCTCTTTGAGCTGGCACCTGATTTGGATAAGCGCTCCTTGAGCTAGCATTTGATTTGGTTCAAACGCGCTTCTTGAGCTGGCATTTATCTTAGATTTGATACAAACGCGCTCCTTGAGCTGGTACTTGATTTGCATAGGTACTCTTTGAGCTAGCCTTAGATTTGATACAAGCGCGCTTCTTGAGCTGGCATTTGATTTAGATAGGCGCTCCTTGAGCTAGCCTATGATTTAGATTTGATACAAACGCGCTTCTTGAGCTGGAACTTGATTTAGATGGCGCTCTTTGAGCTGGCCTATGATTTGGTTCAAACGCGCTCCTTGAGCTGGCATTTGACTTGGTTTAAGGGCGCTCCTTGAGCTGGCACCTAATTTGGATTTGATACAAGCGCACTTCTTGAACTGGCACTTGATTCGGATGGCGCTCCTTGAGCTGGCCTATGATTTGGTTTAAACGCGCTTCTTGAGCTGGCATTTGATTTGGTTCAAGCGCGCTCCTTGAGCTGGCACCTGATTTGGATAAGCGCTCCTTGAGTTGGCCTATGATTTGGTTTAAACGCGCATCTTTGAGCTGGCATTTGATTTGGTTCAAGCGCGCTCCTTGAGCTGGCACCAGATTTGGATAGGCACTCCTTGAGCTGGCACTTGATGTGGATGCCGCTCCTTAAGCTGGCCTATGGTTTGATTCAAACACGCTCCTTAAGCTGGCATTTGATTTAGATTTGATTCAAGCGCGCTCCTTGAGCTGGCACCTGATTTGGACAGGCGCTTCTTGAGCTGGCCTATGATTTGATTCAAACGCGCTCCTTGAGCTGGCATTTGATTTAGTTATGCATTCCTTGAACTGGGTCTCATGTTCTGATCCCTAAATCTCATGTCCTGAGATCTTGACTTCCTCATGCTTTGCATGGCTTATAGAGCTAATTTCCTGAAAAACTTAATTCTAGCAATATATTCATTTTATTATCTTTTTTTTTTCAAAACTTACCATATTCTTATAGAAGCTTCTAAACTTGTCAGACTACTTGGTGAAGTCCGCTCATCACTAGGTTTATTCCGTCAGGCTAGAGCTCTTCACAGTGGCTATCCTTTGAATTGAGTATCTCTGTTTGTCTTTTGATGGTAACTGGATTCTTTTGATGGTCTTGATGACGGAACGATACAGGAGATGGTTCTTTGTATCTCCCTTACTTTGCAGCTTCAGTTTATTGACTTCTTATGTTATTCCCCTTAAATAGGCATTTCTTTTAAGCAAAGATCAAATCTCAAGGTATTAAAATGTTTTTATAACTTTATCAATTGCTCAAATCTCTCTCTCACGGTATGCTCATGTTTTAAAAAATTTGAGAGATATAAGGATGCAAGAAAGCTTATCAATTAAAGTGGATGGTCAATGACAGATCTGATGATTGGGGACCGCTAGAGATATCTTTTTGTCGATAGATAACAAAAATTAGACCACACATAGACAAAGTAGTCAACACATTTCTGAACTTGTTAGAATTTTCATTAATTTCTCAAGAATAGTACAACTTGACCGCATCAGAATTTACAAGGTCTTTCAAATCTGGACCATCCACTCTATTCAATATCAGTGCACCACCAGGAAACACCCTCTTTACTACATATGGTCCTTCGTAATTAGGAGTAAACTTTCCTCTAGGATCTTGAACATTGGGGAGTACTTTTCTCAAGACTAAGTCTCCTTCTTTGAAATTTCTCGGGCAAACTTTCTTATTGAATGCTCGAGCGATTCTTTGCTGGTAAAGTTGACCATGGTATAGGGCGGTCATCCTCCTTTCATCAATGAGATTTAACTGGTCAATCCTATTTCTCACCCATCCAGCTTCATTCAATTCGGTTTCTGCTAATATTCTGAGTGACGGGATTTCAACTTCAACTGGCAAAACAGCTTCTGTGCCATAGACTAATGAATAAGGGGTTGCCCCCGTTGATACTCTAATGGATGTTCGGTAGGCCATGAGTGCAAAGGGTAGCATCTTATGCCAGTCTTTGTAAGTGATAACCATTTTCTCTATTATTTTCCTGATATTCTTGTTGGTCGCTTCAACTGCCCCATTCATTTGAGGTCGATATGGGGTAGAGTTTCGATGTTTGATTCCAAAGTTTTGACACAATTCAAACATTAATTTGTTACTCAAATTGGTACCGTTGTCTGTAATGATTGTATCAGGGACTCCATATCTGGCTATGATATCTCTTTTGATGAACTTGACAACTACTCCTTTGGTAACTTTAGCGTACGAAAATGCTTCAACCCATTTGGTAAAATAGTCTATCGCTACTAATATAAATCGATGACCATTTGAGGCTTTTGGCGAAATTGGCCTTATCATGTCCATACCCCACATTGAGAAGGGCCAAGGTGAAGATAATGACTACAATTCTTTGGGAGGAGCATTCATCTTGTTGGAGTATATCTGGCACAAGTGGAATGTCTCACATGTTTAATACAATCTGATTCCATAGTTATCCAGAAATAACCCATCCTCATAATCTTTTTAGCTAGCATATATCCATTCATGTGAGGTCCACATATCCCTTCATGGACTTCCCTCATCAACATATCCGCTTCCGCCTCATCTACGCATCTCAAGAGAGTAGTATCAAATGATTTTTTGTATAATGTATTACCACTGAGCATAAAATGAACTGCTAAGCGTCTTAGTGTTCTTTGCTCCTCAGTTGAAGCATTTTTAGGGTATTTGCCATCTTGGAGGAATTCTTTGATATTAGCATACCAGGGATCTTTCCTTGGGGCTTCCTCGGTATTCAAGCAAAATGCTGGTTCTTCCTCAATGCGAACCTTTAAGGGCTGGATCTCAACTCCATCAGTGATTTGAATCATAGATGCTAATGTGGCTAATGCATCTGCGAACTGGTTCTGGTTTCTTGGCATATAAGCGAATGATATTTCTTTAAATTTCTGTGCCAATTTTAGTAAGTATTGATGATAAGGCACCAATTTTGCATCCTTCATCTTGTATTCTCCTCGTGTTTGAAAGATGATGAGAGAGGAGTCTCCATATACTTCAAGATCATCTATTTCCATGTCAAGTGCCATCTTGAGGCCCATGATGCAAGCCTCGTATTCTGCCACATTATTAGTATAAGGGAAAGTCAATCGTGCTGAAGCGAGGTATTGTTTACCATCTGGTGATATTAAGACTGCCCCAATTCCACATCCGCATACATTAGCTGCTCCATCAAAGTACAACTTCCATTTAGAAGTGGATTATTCTGATTCTTTATCTGCCAGCAATACGCCTTCATCCGGGAATTGAGCTTCTCCATCAGTCACATTATCTTCAACCGAGTTTTCTGTTAATTGATCTACAAGTGCTTGACCTTTAACTGAGTTTTGATTCACATAAGTGATATCAAATTTTGATAACAACATCTGCCATTTGGAAATTCTCCCAATCAACCCTGGTTTCTGAGCCAAATACTTCAATGGATCATGTTTCATGTAAAGCTCGATAGAATAATATAATGTATATTGTCTCAGTCTGTGCATGATCCACACCACGGCACAACAGGTTCTTTCCACTTCAGTATACTTCTGTTCTCCTTCGGTGAATTTCTTACTCAAATAGTAAATATCCCATTCTTTCCCATCTTCATCTTTCTGTCCAAGCATACCTCCCATTGATTCAGGAAGTACCGTCAAATATAGGAAAAGAGGGCGACCAGGTGTTGGTGCTACTAACACTGGTGGATTCATCAGATATTGCTTGATTTCAAATGCTTCTTGACAATCTTTATCCCAATCAATAGCTGCATTTTTCCTCAACAACTGAATAGAGGGCGACATTTGTCGGTTAATTGAGATATAAACCGAGCAATATAGTTCAAGCGTCCCTGACCTCTTTGATCGTCTTCAGGGGAGGTAATTCAAGTACGGCTTTAACTTTATTCGGATCAACTTCTATTCCTTGTTGACTGACTACGAATCCCAACAACTTCCCTGAGGTCACCCCAAATGTACACTTTTCGGGATTCAACTTAAGATGGAATTTCCGTAATCTATCAAATAATCTCAATATTTCCACATGATCCTCATCTTCCTTAGACTTAGCAATCATATCATCCACATATACTTCAACTTCTTGATGCATCATGTCATGAAACAAGGTGACCATCGCCCTTTGATATGTTGCCCCGGCGTTTTTAAGGCCGAAAGGCATGACTTTGTAGCAGAATGTTCCCCAAGTAGTAATGAAGGTTGTCTTGGTTTTATCCTCTTCTGCCATTTTAATCTGATTATATCCCGAAAAGCCATCCATGAATGAAAATAGATGGTTTCTAGCCGTATTATCCACCAAGACATCTATGTGAGGTAAGGGGAAATTATCTTTGGGCGTGGCTTGGTTTAAATCGCGAAAGTCTACACAAACTCTAACCTTTCCATTCTTTTTAAGTACCGGGACCACATTAGCCACCCATTCAGGATAATCGGATACCTCTATAAAACCGACTTCCAACAATTTCTTTACTTCTTCTTTAATCTTGAGCAAGATATCTGGTCTAAATCGTCTTAATTTTTGCTTCTTTGGTTTGATATCTGCTTTAGTTGGTAATTTATGAACCACTATAGAGGTATCCAAACCAGGCATATCTTCGTAGGACCATGCAAACACATCTAAGTAATCAGTCAATAATTTTACCAATCTTTCTCGTTGCTCAGCGGATAAGGTGGTGCCTATTTTCAAATTTTTAGGCTCATCTTCAGTTCCTACATTCACTACCTCTGTAGGCTCACTGATCTCAATTCTGCCTTGTTCATATTCTTGCCAACTTTTCTCTATCCCAATGTGATCATTAATGTCATGTTCAACGACTAACTCATTAGGGTTAGAAATGATATCAGTATTTTCGTTATCTATCGGCGCAAGATATCTCTTACTTTCACCATTATCATCAGATTCAAAGGTAACCCTAGAGTTATTAATGGGGATAGTGAACCAATTATTCAACTCTCGAACTGGACGAGAGCCGCAAGAAGGCTCCAGAACTGATGCAGTATCTGGTTTCTGGACATGAGCCAGTTGTGGGAATGTGACTTTGATATCTGGAGACTCAATAGGGGTATTATACCATTCTTCTCCTTTCTTCTTTCGGGCTTTCTTTTTCATCTCTTCTATCTCAACAGGAGTAGGAACATATCCCAATCCAAACGTCCCTAAATGTCCCGCTTTTTGAATCATATTAGCTTCTTCAAAGATTTGTAAACCAAAGTCTTCAGATCCTTCGTCGCCAATATAGGGTATAGCAGTGTCTTTGAAGATAGCATGGTCTTGTTCTCCTAGCACCGTAACGATTTGTCCCTTTGTGATAAACTTGACCATCTGATGCAAACTAGACGGTATTGCCCCCGCTGAGTGAATCCAAGGCCTTCCAAGCAACAAATTAAATGATCTTGGTATGTCTAGAACTTGGAACGGAATAGTAAAGTCTTGTGGGCCAATAGTAATTTCCAAGTCTATTTCTCCTGATATGCCTCTCTTGGATCCATCAAAAGCTCTAACAATAGTGGAACTGGACCGGAGATTAGATGTATCAATACCGAAGTAGGTTCAAAGTACCAATGGACAAACATTCAAAGACGACCCATTGTCGATGAGGACTCGGGCTACGATCACTCCATTACATTTGGCCATTATGAATAGGGGCTTCGTGTGTTGAGTGCCTTCGCTCCCAACTCATCAGGTGAGAAAGAGATTTGGCCCAAAGCAAATACTGAATCCACTACATGTTCCATTGTTTCAGTAGCAACACCTTCGAGAACCTTGATTTGTTGGAGTATCTTAAAGAGGCCTCCCGGTGTTTTTCAGAAGTCATTAAACCCATTAAGGATATTTGAGCCGGGACTTAGCGAGTTGATCAGCAATCTTATAATCACTTATCTTCATAATCTTGGTCAAGGCTGTTTTCTCATCAGATTCCTCCTCCTTTTTCTTATCTTTTCTTAGTGGGAAGAATTCCTCTGCTAATGTTTTCTCTCTTTCGGGCTCTGAAGCTTTCCCAAGTTTTCCGACCATGGGCCTAGGAACTTGATTAACAGCTTGATAGTTGAACGGGGCAGCTTTATAATCTTTGGTGCAATGGCACATGGAATTGATACCTCATCGATTTCACCTCATATGGGGCTTCTTTCTGCTCTCCTTGACATTGGATAACTATCTTCTTTGGATTGGACTGGATCATTTGATAAAAGGCTCGGGTTCTTCAATCATGATCATGTTGATCGGGCCCATGGTTTGGGAGAGGATTGGTGTTGACATTAGGGGTCGGGGTTTCAATGAAATCAGTTGGACCATTTAGCATCAATGAGGTCTTGAATCTTGTTCCGAAGCCTCCAACAATAGTCAGAATGACTATTTGCCCCAAATGATAATCACATTTTTGCTCGGGGTTATAGTTATGGGTTTGTAGTCTTCTCTAGGTGTTTCAAAGGTGATCAGATTGTCAGCTCTAAGCCGGGCTAGAACTTGGCTAAGGGGTACAGGAATTTTGGTGAATTGTTTTGGTCTATTGAATGGTTGGTTTTGGGATTGTGGTTGTTGTGACGGGTGAAGGGTTGATTAGTGTTTGGGGTTTGTTGGTAGGTGTAGGATTGAGTAGGTTAGTGTATGGGGTTGAGCTGACTACGCTGACAATGGTATCCTTCCCTTTGTTATTGTTGGAGTACTTGAAATTTGTAGCCTTTTTCTCCACGCGGATCCTCTCGGTAATAATGGCACTTTCAATTCTGCACCCGGCCAATACTATCTGAAAGAAATTAGCAGTAGTGTGTCTAATGAGATGAGTAAAGAACGTTTCCTCTAAAGTATTGATGAAAGTGAATGTCAAATCTTTCTCTGGGATAGGGGTAGATACCATAGATGCCATTGATCTCCATCTTTGAGCATATTCCTTAAAGGACTCATCTTTCTTCTTCCTTATATTACTTAAATCCCACATAGAAGGGGCCACTTCAATATTGAACTTATATTGATTGTAGAAAGCCCTAGCTAATTTGTCCCAAGTATTAATCTCATCAAGATCCAAATGAGCATACCATGCTAAAGCTGGACCGGTAAGGCTATCCTGAAAAGTTTGGATCATGAATTGCTCATATTGAGTGTACCGGCTCATCTTCCTCGCATAGAGCCTAGTATGCAACTTTGGACAACCAGTACCATCATATTTTTCAAAGTCGGGAATCTTGAATTTCTTAGGGAAAGCTCCCGCTTCAATTGTGGGAAAGCTTGTGATTCCAGTTTGATCAAATCCTTCCATTTTCTCAAGAACTTTGAGTTTCTCATTGAATTGAGAAAGAAGCCTTTTCTCCATTTCTTTATTTTGAGCCTCAATTTCTTTCTTAAACTCGGAAGAATCGGTTTCGACAATGGCTAGTGGTTCATGACTAATTACTTGTTCCTCAATAGTTTGACCATCAGTCCCTTTCTTTACCCCAGAATGTCCTGCAGTAGTATCTTGAGGGGCCTTAAGGTTTTGCGTGAGAAGATTCATTTGTTCGGCCATTCGGAATACCATTTGTTCTAAATTAGTGAGCCTTTGCTCGGACATCGCATTAGAATTACTAGAATTATCGTCGTTGTTGCTAGCCATTCTGGATTTAGACCTAGTGATGATTGGACTTCGAACCGAGTCTGACCGTTTAGGAGCTATCTTTTAGAAACGGGGATGTTCAAAAACAAAATTTTCATAGTTTAGAGAAGAAAAAGTATATATTATTATATGATTCTCAACAAAATGAGCAAATGGTTAGCGGTTAATATATACACAAAAACAAATAAACAGGTAGCAAAGAATATACACGAACATATAGAGACAAGAATATATATATATGGAAAAGAAAAACGCATGCGCATGTAAATTGAGATGATGAAGAAGCTTTGTAGCAAAGACCATTTTATTTCATTAAAGCTGAATTTACTCAAGGAGTCAAATACATGACCTAAACAAAGAGAATTTTATCCTAAACCAAACGCCATTTCTTTATCCTACCTATTACAAAGAGATATGTTACAACACGGTATATACATTTACATGGTACACTAAACTGAATACAAAGACAAAAGCGGGGTTACAAGGATTTTACAAGACATATTCACATAACGGATTACAAGGGAAAGTTAACTCCTATAAATTCAGCTTTTGTTTTGTAAAGAAATTTTGAAAAACATTTTGATTGGCTACAAAGCTTGATCATCATCTCCTTCATGTAGTGAATGCTAGAAGGGTGGGTTCTAAAGGTCCCCCAATTAATGGGCCATGGGCCACATTAACCGGAGTGGGAGGCTAATTCGTGTCTCGAATGGTGGGTAACCACAACACCTGAGACCTACTGGTACCTCCCGTCCTAAGTTTACCTATGGTGGCCCGGCTTTGACCACATCTAGCACACATTTTTTTCTCAAAAGTAAATATCCCCTCCAATAACTCTATATAGATAATATCTGTACATAAGCACACGGTTAGCACAAATATCTACAAATGTGCAAGATATTTAAAAAAAGAAAGCAATTTATATATGAAAAGCATAAAGTGGCTAGCCCTCTAAAAATGGTCCCCAGTGGAGTCGCCAAGCTGTCGAGCCTGGGTTTTTCGATTTCCTTTAATTCGATTCGTACTAAACCCTAACCCATTCAATACGAATCCTCGACTAAGAATTAAAGGAAATTTTGAATTTTTTTTTAAAATATTTTGGAGTCGCCACTCGACTAAAGTCGAGAAAAAATAAACCAAAACCAATAGGTAGGTTGATTTTGGTTTTGCTACTGATCTGCGAAAAAATCATTTTTGAAAATGAGAACCAGAAATTAACTTGAGTTCGGGGGCTAACCTATTAAAACCTAAACGGTTACCACTTTAAATTTTCATATTTAAATTGCTTTCTTTTAAATCCTAATTTCAAAAATCTAAACTATTTATCATGATCTAATTAACTAAACATATGTCTAATATACACAAAAATACTAATCAAATTTCATCAATGATCATATATAATCTAAAAACTCGAGATATTCAAATTAATCAAATCTTATCAAATTCTATCAATATTCATATATTCTAAACTAAACAAATCAAATAAATTCACAAAAATAATTTTTTACATATTTTAAGTTGCCCATTTAGGTGTCTACGTACCCGCTAATCGGGATCAGACCACACGTAGTTCTTTTAGAAAAATTTAGTTTGTTGGTTAATTTTAAAATTTTGCGAAATCTTTTCGCTTTAAGTTCATTAAGTTTGTTAATTTTATGAAAAAATATATATGTATATTTTTAACATGAACCCTAAATCTATTAAGTTAGGTTTTAGCAATTTTATGGAAAATCGAATTTTTTCTAGGTGACAGAAATTTTGAACAAGAAATCATAACCACATATCATGCATATCAATTGATCATACATATCATCAAGAATAAAAATATTATAAGGAATATCAATATTTAACAAACTAATTTCAACAAAGCAATATCATGGCATAATCAAGATTTATATATCATTGAAATTATATTATGAAGGGCAAAATTTCAATGTGGTTTCATATATGGTGAAATCATAAAATTCAATCAAGGTCATCATAATAAGACAAAATCATGGCATAAAAGGAATATTAATGACTAATCATCATACATGATTACACAATTTCAAATATTGTAAACCTAAAACTCTAAAAAAATTCATATATTCCTCATGATTAAGGCATGATTATATTTATATTATCAATAACAAAATCTTAATGTAATTCTATGAACACATACCTAACATGATATGTATATCAAAAAAATTCAATTTTATCACAGGAAAACAAAATCATTACTATATTAATGCAAAAAGGACTATCGAGTTATGTTTTAACAATTTTATAAAAATTGACTTTTCTAAGTGATAAAAAGATTTTGAATAATGGATTAAAATTATATATCATGGCAATTGTCAAGCACATTAATTAAATCAATATATCACTATATATAAAATTAATAAAAGATATCAATATTAACAAGATGAACTCATATTCAATAACGTAGGTAAACTTCATACATGATATTAACATTATATCAAAGTTTCTAATTACATTGCATATTGATAACCAAATCAGGTTCTTTTAATAATTTCAAAATCATGGTATAAACAAACTTTAGCCAAATCAAGATTTTCATCAAGTTATCAATACAATTTTTATGTCAAATATTTGCAAGATCTCATTATTCAAAATTTGACAAAATCATAATATTACAACAAGATATCACAAAGAAAAGGTGCAAAGATTATACACTATCATAACAAGATCGATCATGGCAAAAAAATAAACCTTAAATTTCAATTCAATATTTTTTAGAACAAGACAATTTCATTTATTGACAAGAAAAGAAAAAAAAATTAATTAGAATGACCATATTATCATGATTCAAACTAATACTAATTTTACATATTTTGAAATTTAAAAAAAAACAATATATTCATAACAAATTTTAAAAATATAATCATATACTAATTATTTTCATTTTTCTTATTCTTCAATTTCCTATTTATTAATATCATAATATAGTTTCTATTAGTATTATTATTATTATTATTATTATTATTATTATTAGTATTATTATTATTATTATTATTATTAAAGGAAGAAAACGGACAGAAGACATACCTAGGAGAGGAATGAATTCAGGCGCGTGGGGAACGGATGACACGCAGGGGAACGTCGGCAACAACGACACTCCGACGATGGATTTCGGTCGATTCGGCCACAGCTGCAGATTTCAACCTCCTATATATATTCGAATACTATTTGATTTTTCCTTTTTCTTTTTCCTTCCCTGTTTTTGTTTTTTTCCTCCTATTTATAGATCTAGGATTTCATATCTTATTTTGATTTTGATCCAAAAAAATCGGACTAAAACAGTTATAAATTGAAATTAGCTGTCATTAACGTTATAAAATTAACAAACAAAGACGTTTTGAGCGAAAAAATCGGAGATTTGAGCATTTTTCAAAAATATAAAAAACGGATTTTTTTCAAATTTTAAGTCCGGATTTGAAATAGTTATAGTTTATGAAATCATGCAAATTATATATCAAAATGAAGTACTCCGTGTCTAGTTTCAAAATATGTATTTATTTTGTAAAACACGGGTTTGAAAACTGGTCAAAAATGGACCTGAAAACGCCCCATTGGGCGGCCGGAGGTAAGAGATGATGAACAGTAACTTCTTCTTTTTTTTTTTTTTTTACGAATTTTGAAATTATGTTATACTATATTAATTATCCATAGTACATCCATTATATTTATTTCTATTAAATTGATTTATTATTATTTTTTTTAATTTTCATTCCTAGCTTTAACATTTATAATTTGCAAAATTCAATTATTTTAATTATGTATATACTAAGCTAAGTATTTATTTTGACAAAAAGAATGTCAAAATGAGATGTCTACATAGTTGAATCAGAATCAATATAAATTTTATTAGATCCAACAGAAGGAGAAGGAGACAAAAAAGAAAATACCTGCTCATGAAAAATTACATCACGGCTAGCAAAGACACTTTTAGTGTGAAGATTATATAGTTTATAGCCCTTTTACCTAGCAATATAATCAAGGAAAACACATCTATCAGCACAACTATCCAATTTATCTCTCATGTGTGAAGGTTTAGTAGCAAAACGCAAACAACCCATTATGCGTAAATGATCATAAGAGGGTGGTTCACCAAACATAAGCTCATAAGGTGTTTTCCAATTAGGAGTAGAAATAGGCATTTGGTTTATAAGGTAAGTTGCAATAAGAACACACTCTTCCCAAAACTCCTTTGGAAGATTGTCATTAAATGTATAACTCTAGTCGTGTCAAGTAAATGATGGTGTTTACACTCAACCCTCCCATTTTGTTGAGGTGTATGAGCTATAGTGTGATGATGTGTAATTCCCAAGTTATCAAAAAGGCTTTGACATGCATGAGAAAAAAACTCGGCTCCATTATTAGTACAAATAACCTCGATACAATAGATATATGATTAGAAAAGTTGTGCGAAAACTTGGATATAATAGCCGGCGCTTGAGATTTATTATGAAGCAAACAACTCCAAGTACTTCTAGTATAGTCATCAAGAATAGTAAGAAAATACTTGGCACTAGAAATGAAAGATATATGATAAGGACCCCAAATATCTAAGTGCAACAAATGAAATCTAGCTGAAGAAGTGCTATCACTTCGTTCAAAAGGAAGACAATGAGCCTTGGCTTCATTACAAACTTCACAAACAAAATCTTTTACAACAAGGACTTACAAGCATTAACATGTTGAAGCTTAAAACATGAAGTATGACCTAATCTTGCATGAAACAAGTGCAAAAAATCTATTTTATTACAAGTCAAATTGATAGAAGACAAAGTTTGATGATGTGCGTAATCATGTAGAAACATAAAACTCCTATTGACAGAAGACTCAATGACATCTTGTCCATTTTTTGATTCCACCTTGACAATAATTTCCATAGTTTTCTAGTCTTGAAAAACAAGAGAGTAGGAATCAATGAGAACAACATAAGGATTTCCAACAAGAACCTTATGAATGGATAAAAAATTGTGAGTAAATTCTGGGATTTAAAAAATATTTGATAACATCAGCTTGTCAGTAAGAGGAACTTAACCAATGAGATGGATAGATTTCAATGTGCCATCTAGAAGACGAACATGTATGGGGACATGTAAAGTTTTAAGATTAACAAGAAGTGATTCAAAATGCGTAATGTGGTCACTAGCATCTGAGTCAACTATCCAAGAACCAACATTATTATTCAAAGCATCAAAACAAGATAAAGCATGTGCATTACTTGCATCATGCATCAGATTACTCCTCTGTTGAATGCTGCTGACCTTCTTTTATCACGCAAATAAATTCTTGACAAAAATCTTGCATAAAATTCTTGTCCATAACATGTCCTATATCTCAAGCTTATGAGCTTTGATACCATGTAGAAAAAGAAGAATAACTTTATTGTTATTTTTCATACACAAAAAAAAAAAAAGAGAATATAGATACAAGACTCATTCATATATTTTAGGAAACAAAAATTCCTAGTAAAAGCTAATAACTATTATACAATAAATTACATTAATTGTAATTACACTAATCTATATCATCACAACAATATAAGAAAGAAATTTATTTGAACAGTCCATAAGAAGTTATGCTGCCACATGACTCCCTACATTTTATAATCTTAAAATTTCATTTATAATTATAATTTAATAATTTTTATAGAGTAGGTTTAACGTATTCTAAAACTTATATTTTTTTACACTTTGAAATACAAGTTGCATGATGGGTATGAAATATGGAGACACCTTATATATATCCTCGCCAATTGAAGCAGGTTGCTAAAAATTATATATGAAATATATCAATAGCCTTTAATACCCATCCAGATCCAGTCATATCAAACGGAATATCAGATCCATTGGATTGTTAGCTCATTTTTATGTCAAGGGTAAGAGAAAAATAGTTTTGAACAAAAGCTAGAAGATGATGTCATACAGAAAAAGTTTAGTGGCAGTGGCTAAAGACTAAATCAAAAGTTCAAACTAAAGGTTAAAACACAAGTCTTGACCAATTGTTTGGATGGTTTGTTTTTTATATCTATATTTGTATTATATCTATTTTATATTAGTATTTGATCAATTTATGAGTAAAAATATTAGTTTTTTATCAGTATTCGTTTTTAACAAATGGTCTACTTTTGAAAACGATAAAAAAAAAATGAAACCAAAATGATAAATAGACAACAAAACAAACACTATAGATAGAAGTCATACCTAAAGTCTAAAGATAGCACAAAAGAAAAGGTTTCTGTCAACCAAAAAAGGATTTTTTTTTCGAAAAATCAAGATTTATCGAATCTAATTAAATCATTACAATAAATTATTTTAAAAGAACTTCACCAAAATCTTGTTAAGCATTTTTCCACATCAACAAATCCAGGACTTTCAGACGAGGAATTTTCAAATATTTTTTAAAATTTGGAGTAATAGATATTTTAAGATATTTGTCAAGAATAAGTTGGATAATAACCAACAAAATTGATATTTCGATTAAAATTTTGCGAATAAACATCATAAGGATAATTATATCTCTTATTTGGATCTATTAAGATTATTTTGTTTGAACTTGTATGTTTAATATGTATTTTGATGTGACAATTAGTTGCACAATTAACTATTTAATTGTATTAAAAATACACTTAATTAATCAAATAAATATCATGAACAACATTTAGAATATGTGTGTGTGTGTGTGTGTGTGTGTGTGTGGTGTGTTGTGTTTTTGTGTTGTTCTCTAGAAATTATGCAGGTTTTTAGCTGAAACAAATCTCAAGCACAACTTTGGTCGCAAGTCAAGTTGAGAGCTTGATAAGTTCATTCACTTAGGCACGAGAAACTTAAACTAAAGCTCAGCAAGTTTAAAAATGCACAGTTCTTGGTTGCGAGTCAAGTAAAGGGCTCAACGAGTCCACTCTTCAGGGCGCGACAAGCACAAGTCCAAAACTCGATAAGGTCAAAGTTGTACAACTCTAGTCGAGGGTCAAAACTAAAGCGCGACGAGTAAACATTACTTTTTTTATTCATATATCTGATCTTGCCAAAGGAAAATGAATCATTTAAAAGATTATTGTTTTTACGAACAGTCCTCATGACTAAGAGCGACAAGTTTGAGGCGTGACAAATTTGAATTCAAGGCTCAATGAAGTCCATATAAGCACAGGCTTGATTGAGGGACAATATGAAGGCACAACAAGCATTAGGGCGTGATAGTTTAAATGGATGAGTCGATGTGGGAAAAAAGAGCCGTTGAACGCATTTAATGCTTAGGGATTTTAAGATGTTACCTCTAACGGACATTTAAATTCTTGAAGACTATAAATAAAAATTCCTTTGGAGATACAAAGAGAGGACAGTGTTGAGAAAAAGCTTTCATTTGCAAACAAAAAAATAAAGAATTCTTTTATTCTTTTAGTCATTAATTTGAAAATATATGCAAAGAGAGAAAAAATCATTCTAGTAATCTGTTCTTGTATCTATTATCTAACAGAGAGCATCTAGAGAGAGAAAGGAAATATTTTATTTCCTAAGTATTGTAAAAGTGGTGTATTGATAAGCTTGAATGTGTTTATTTGATGATTAATAAAGTGGTTGTGAACTCCTTAGTTGGAGGCATTGGTAGATTGTAGGGGGTAGGAAATGGGTCGAACTCCACGTTAAATCTGGACTCAAATTTTCTTTTCCTATCTCTTTTATATTTCATGTTATAATATGTTGTTATGTTATCCACTGCTATTAAAGTACAATTTGATTTGTTGCATAAAAATTAATTATTTGATCTTTTCTACGGTAAATACTCAATTCACAACCCCCCTCTCCCCAAGTATTTTCTAGTGTGTTTTCACATTTTCATTTGGTATCAGAGCCACATCTCTATTATTCTATGCTTAATCACATATAGAGTAAAAATCATGGTATCAAGTGTACTAGGGCTTTTAGAGGGGCAAGCTATCAAGACCATCGCTTCTAAGTAGGGGTGACTACCAATATTGGAAGTGTCGGATGAAAATTTTTTCTAAAAGTTCAAATAGACTAATATAGAATATTATAGAAATTAGGCCTTTAACTATAGAAGGAAAAAAAGAATAAAGAAATTATAGTGAAGAAGATTAGAAAATAATAGATCTCAATGATATAACTATGAACATTCTGCATTGTAGGCTAAATGAAAGTGATTTTAACAAATTTTATACATGCATATCAGCTAAAGAAATATGGAATGAATTAGAAAAGACTTATGAAGGAACTTCAAGAGTAAGAGATACAAAAATAAGTCTATTTTGTGGACAGTTTGAAAATTTCAAAATGCTTTTAAATGAATCTATAGATGAAATGCATAACAGATTCATTAACATTATAAATCCTTTGAGTATACTGGGGAAAAATTTTATTAACTTAGAAATAAATTCTAAATTTCTCAAGTCACTACCCAAGAATTGGGAAGCAAAAAGAACAACTATTGAAGAAGTACGAGATTTGAGTGCCATGAGCAAAGAAGAACTCCTTGAAGGAATCAAAATACATTAACTTATTAAGAAGCAAGGAGAGAAATAAAATAAGAAGACCATTTCCTTAAAAGCCACGAGTCAAGATTCTAGTGAAGAATATGATGATGATGATAATGAACTACTTGTCTTGATGGCTAAGAAGCTTAAGAAGTTAATGAAGTTCAATAACAAGTCAAAGAGAGTAGACGATGGTAGCAGCTCATCTAGATACAAAAAGAAGAATGTGATAACTTGCTTCAATGTCACAAACCATGACACATCCAGTAATATTGTCCACTGCTCAAGAAGGCATTAAGGGGACCTAGAAAGGAAGCACTTGTAGTGATGATGACTTAAGTGACTCAGAAGAAAATATGTGTTTCATGGCACTTGATGATTAGGTGAGTTATTCCTCTTCTTCTTCTTATGATGAGTTATGTGTTATGCATGATAAAGTATGCCGTAAGTTAGTAAAAGTAGAGAAAAAGAATAGCATGCTTAAAACATTAATGATGGAAGTAGGAGAAGAGCTAAATAAATTTCAAATCAAGTATGAAGAGATTAAATTAGAAAAGGATAAGCTACATGATCAAATAAATATATTGAAATTGGAAAATGAAAAGATGAACAATAAGTGTAAGAAGTTAAAAAGCGAATATAATGAATTGAGGGAAATTAATGAAAAATCAAAAATTGAAAATGATTTGGAAGATATTGAAATTAAAACATTAAATAATGATGATGCTGTTGTATGTGCTAGTAGTAGTAGTAGTAGTAGTAGTAGTAGTGATGAAATCTCAAAAGAGCTAAAAGGATTATAAAAGCAACTATAGCCAAGTTTACCAATGGGACAAAGAATTTGAACACTTCTAGGAAATCAAAGGCGTGATTCAAATAAATATAGAATTGGCTATAATAGAAAAGGTAGTTGCAAGTCTCATAAAACTTGTTTTATTAAAGCTATCCATGGGACATGCAATTACTGTGGCAAATCTGGTCATATTGCACACAATTGTACAATAAGAAGAACCATGCATTTGAATCATAAAAGCAAGCTGGTTTAGGTTCCCAAAAGAGAAATTATTGTTCCACCTAACCAAAAAAGACCTAAACTAAAATGGGCACCAAAGAAGTAATACTCTGTTTTGTAGGGATCTTTAAGTGGGAACAACAAATGGTACTTTGACAGCCGCTGTTCTAGACATATAACTGGAGACGCATCTAAGTTCACATCTTTAGACATCAAAGGAATGTTACCTTTGGAGATAATCGCAAATCAACTGTTCTTTGTGAAAGTAACATTCTTATAAACAAAGATTTAATTATTAAAAATATGCTGCTAGTTGATGATTTGAAACATAATATGCTTAGTATAAGTCAATTTTGTGAAAATGGTTTTAAAGTAATATTTCTTACCAATAAATTCTCTATTGAAATAGTCGATAATAATCAAGCTCATTTTGAAGGGTATAGACAAAGAAATATTTACAAAATTAATCTAGATGATTTCAAATCATCAAATGAAACCTATCTACATTCTCAAAATGACAATAGCTGGCTATGGCATAGAAAATTAGGACATGCTAGTATGGATGTAATTTCAAAACTTGTTAAAAAGAATCTTATCAAAGGTTTACCAAAACTAAATTTTCAAAAGAACAAGATCTATCAAGCATGTCAATAAAGAAAGCAAACTAAGACTTTTTTAAGTCTAAGGATGCTATTTTCACTACTAAGCCATTAGAACTATTACATATGAACCTATTTGGTCTTACTCAAACTCAAAGTTTAGGAGGCAAAAAATATAACTTGATTATTATTGATGATTTCACTAGATATACCTGGACTTTCTTCCTTGCATCTAAAGACAAAACAAACCATGTCTTTTTTAGTTATTGGAAGAAAATCCAAAATGCGAAAAGTCTTAACATTGTATCTATTTTAAGTGATAATAGGGGAGAATTTGAAAACTATGAAATGGATTATTTTTGCAATGAATATGTCATTGAACATACTTTTTCAGTACTTAAAGCTCCATAATAAAATGGTATAGCTGAGAGGAAAAATAGAACTTTAATTGAAATGGCTACAACCATATTGTATGAAATCAATTTACCAAAATATTTTTAGGCTGAAGCTATAAATACTACTTATTATATATTAAATAGAATTTTCATAAGACTAATTCTCAAGAAAACCCCCGATGAGCTTTGGAACGGAAAAAAACCTAACATCTCTTATTTTCATCCATTTGGCACTAAATGTTACATCTTCAACAATGGAAAAGAAAAATTGGCTAAATTTTATACTAAAAGTGATGAAGGAATCTTTCTAGGTTATACTTTAATTAATAAAGCATATAAAATGTTTAATAAGAAAACTTTGGTTGTAGAAGAATCTATTCATATTTTTTTTTTATAATTCTTTGCCTTATTTATGTTCTATTGATGATGTGGATGTCGTTTATGCCGATTTAAATAAGTTTTCTCTTGAAAATAATAATAAAGAAGACAATGAGCATGATAAAAATGTTATGCATGAATTTGTTAGTATTGATCTTCCTAAAAAATGAAAATATGCAAGATCACACCCAAAAAATCTAATAATAGATGAACCTTCTAATAAGGTATAAACAAGATCATCTTTAAGAAACATGAGCAATCTTATTTTTCTATCACAAACCGAGCCTAAAAATTCTAAAGAAGCTTTAAAAGATAAGTTTTGGATACAAATTATGCAAGAAGAATTAAACCAATACACAACAAATGAAGTTTGGAAATTGGTTCCTAGCCCTAATAGTAGACCAGTTATTAGAGCCAAATGAGTTTATAGAAATAAACTTGATAAATCTGGGATAATAACAAGAAATAAAGCTAGTTAGTTACTAGAGGATATAATCAAGAATAAGGCATAGATTTTGGTGAGACCATTGCCTCAGTTGCTAGATTAGAAGCTATTAGAATGCTTTTAGCATTTGTTGCAATCAAGAATTTTACTATTTTTTAAATGAATGTTAAAACTGTTTTCTTAAATTGTTTTATAAAAGAAGAAGTGCATGTAGAGCAACCACCAGGTTTTGAGAATAATGAATTTCCTGATCATGTCTTTAAATTAAACAAGGCTCTTTATGGTCTAAAATAAGATTCTAAAGCTTAGTACAAAAGACTCAGTAGCTTCTTTTTCAACAAAGGATTTTCTAGAGGAAAAATTAATACAACTCTATTTATAAAAAATCATAAGTTAGATACATTGATTGTGCAAATCTATGTGGATGACATTGTGTTTGGAGCTACTAATATGAATCTTATTAATGAATTTGTTGAATCCATGAAGAATGAACTTGAAATGAGCATGATAGGTGAACTCAATTATTTTCTAGGTCTTCAAATAAACCAATCAAAAAATGGAACCTTCATAAATTAATCTAAATATAAAGAACTCTTCAAAAGGTTTAAAATGGATAATTGCAAAACAAGATCTATACCTATGAGCACAAATGTAAAACTTGGCAAAGACAAAAATGGGAAAATGTTTGTAAAAAATTTTATAGAGGCATGATAGGTAGTTTGTTATATTTAACAGATTTTAGACCCGATATCACGTTCTCGGTGTGTGTATGTGCATGATTTCAATCTTATCCAAAAGAATCATACTTAAATGCAGTAAAACACAAAATTCAAGTATTTTGTAGGCATGATTGAAATTACCTTGTGGTATCCAAAGTTACCTCTTTCGATCGAGTGGGATTCTTTGATGCTGACTTTATTGGGTGCAAAGTTTATTGGAAAAGCATAAGCGAAACATGTTACTTTCTTTAAAACTCCCTATTATCTTGGTACTCAATGGAGCAAAATTTAGTTGCACTTTCAACTGCCAAAGCTAACTACATAGCTATCGATAGCTGTTGTGCATAAGTTTTATGGATGAAACAAACCTTACTGGATTATGGTTTAAAATATGAAAACGTTCCAATTCGATGTGATAACATAAGTGCTATATATTTAACAAAAATTCCGATTTAAAACTCAAGAACCAAACATATCGAAATTAGACATTATTTCATTAGAGATCATATTCTAAATAGAGATATCATAGTGGAATTTATTGATACAAATAATTAAATTACTAATATTTTTACATAACCCTTGATGAGAATCTGCACTTTACGAAGAGAAGTGGACATGATAAAGCAAAATGAGTACTAAATATCATGGAGACAAGATGACCTAGAACTTGATCTAAGGACTAAAGAAGGTAATAGATGTTCATATATGTTTATGTGATCTTTGTAATTTGTTCTGTCTGCAAAAATATGTGATATGTTTGAACATTTTCTGCATATTTTTTACAGAAACTTGCACAAATTTTTTGAACTTCTATGTTGCTTGTGCATATTCTATCATCTTTTTTTTTTTTATAAACAAAAAGGGAGGAGATATGTTGTATGCACAAATTGACATGCATAAAGTATGCACAATTAAAGGGGGAGAGACATTTTAAAATATTGAATGTGGAAGAGAAATGTTGTCTGATGAGTACATAAGGAAGAGATATATTGAATGCACTTAAGTTGTGTTTTTTTTTTTTTTTTTTTCTTATGAATCCAAAGAGGGAGAGATAAGTTGCATGCACAATTAACATGCATGAAGTGTATTTTAGTTTTTTTTTTTTTTTTTACTAGTTCAAAGGAGGAGGAGAACCATTATGTTTGTATGCTATGTTTATCTTCGCCTAAAAGGGGGAGGAAAATGATGAGTTAAGTGTAGCATGCATTTCCCTAGAATAAAGCATCAAGTCTTTGAATCAAAATTGAAAATTCATTTGAAACTTAGATGCTTATTTGAGGGGGAGTATGCTTAATTGAAAATGAGTTAATTGTGCATGATTGTCTTCATAAAAAAGAGGGAGATTATTGAACTTATATGTTCAATGTGGATTTTGATAAGACAATTAATTGCATGATTAACTATTCAATTGTATTAAAACTATACTTAATTATTCAAACAAATATGATGAATAACATGTTAGAGTATATATCTGTGTTGCGTGTTTTTGTGTTATTCTCCGAAGATTGTGTAGGTTTTTAGCAAGGACAAATTCTCGAGCACAGCTTTAGTAGCAGATCAAGTCAAGAGCTCGACAAGTGCATTCACTTAGGCACAAGAAGTCATGGGTCAAATCAAGGGCTTGACGAGTCCACTCTTCAGTGCACAACAAGCTCGAGTCTAAGACTTGACAAATCCAAAGTTGTACAACTTCTGATCGATGGTCAAAACCAAAGCGCAACAATAAGTCTGAGGCGCAATAAGTCTAAGGCATGACAAGTTTGAATTCAGGCTTGATGAAATTCACATAAACACAAACTTGGTCGAGGGATGAAATAAAGGCGCGACAAGTATTAGGGCACGACAGTTTAAATGGATGAGCCGATATGGGAAAAAAAAAAAAGCCATCTGGTGCATTTAATGCTTAGGGATTTTAAGACGTTATCTCCAATGGAATTTAAATGTTTGAAGACTATAAATAAAAATTCCTTTGGAGATACAAAGCGAAGACATTGTTGAGAAAAAGCTTTTATTTGCAAACAAACAAATCAATAATTTATTTATTATTTGTAAATATATGCAAAGAGAGAGAAAATCATTTTAGTGCTCTGTTCTTATATCTGCTATCTAACATATAGCATCTAGAGAGAGAAAGGAAATATTTTAATTCCTAAGTATTGAAAAAGTGGTGTATTACTCAGCTTGAGCGTGTTTATTTGGTAATTAATAAAGTGGTTGTGAAGTATTTGATTGGAGGCATTAGTGGATTGTAGAGAGTAAGAAGTGGGTCGAACTCTATGTTAAATATGGACTCAAATTTTCTATCCCTATCTTTTTGATATTTCATATTATAATCTGTTGTAGTGTCATCTGCTACTATTAAAGTACAATATGATTTATTGCATAAAAATTAATTATTGGAGCTTTTTTAGGGAAAATACTCAATTAAACCCCTCCCTTCCTTCTTGAGTATTTTCTAATGCGTTTTCACGCTTTCAGTTTTATTCTATGAGATGTAATATTGGAGCTTACTATCTTATTCTTCTTAAATTTGACTTAAACGTTCTTTCCTATGATAAAAAGGTAAGTTCCTTTTAGTTCATACAAAAAATGTTAGGTGACATGGAATCTGTCTTTCTTAATAATTATAAAATTTTTTTGCCTAAATTAGATGAAATTAATGTTAAACTAAATTTACAAACTCACCAATGTGTATACCTTGATCACCACTTTAATGTTATAGGAATTCATAAAATAGAATAATGTCAAAGAAACTAACATATTCTCCCAAACTTGAGTTAGAAATTGAAAATATTCAAAAGAATTCACTTGATGTTATAAAGGAGGTCATTAATGAAGATAAATCTTTTTAAGGGGAGAATGATGTGGATCAAGAAATATATATACATATATATAAAGATTTATATTTTATTTTACGTTAGTTTGGATATTATGATCTAATTATTTTATTATATATTTTTTAGACATAGTTTTGTTATTTTAGTATTTGGTTGGATTGGTACCCAACCTATAGCTTTCTTTAGTGGGAAATTGAAAAAGGCAAAACAAAGGTACTCAACCAATGATAGAGAAATTTATAAAGTGGTGCAAGCTTTAAGACATTGGAGGAATTATTTTTTATCTAATGAATTTGTGTTTGTATGGTAAGGTTACTACAGCTGTTCGATCACGTACAATAAATGTACTAATTAATCTGAGAGGAGTCTTGCAATGATGATACATGTATAGATGTCATAGAGAGAGGTATGGAAGAAGGAATAGAAAAACTAAATTTCTTAAGTGCATATGTAGGACAAAAGATCTAATCAAGTACACACAATTGCTCTTCACTCGTTTTTCCTAAATAAATGCTTTGATATTTCTTAGAGATACTTCAACAAAATTTCGTATTGCTCTTAACCTTGATAATACTGATAATATCCTCAAATGAGAAGAAAAGCCTCCTATTTATAGATTATGGAAGCTGGTGGCAACCATTTGATCATTCCTAAGGATCCAATGATTGCAATTGGAGCTCGCCTTTTTTTTCCCCCCTTAGTAGTAGACTGGACTTGCAAATAGGTTTAAAGAGAACCTGAGAGCTATTATAATATTAAAGAAGTCCATCATTCTTTTCAAATAGTCCATTTTTAATATAGAATGACTTAAGGCTTATTTTAATTCATATAAACTCTATTGTAGTTAAATAAAGCTCAAATTAACCCCAAAAAGATACTTTGGAGTTTACTTTTCATGCATGTGACAATCGAATAAGGTCAAGAGTGGAATAAACCAATCTAACTATCTCTATTCTAACCATATCAAATCAAATTTCTCTATTACATCTCTTATTGGACCTGATCTTTTGGACCCTGTGACTAGCCCAAAAGACCAGTTCTTGGCATTAAATTAGGCTCCAAGCCCATTTCCTAAAGTGAACTTCTTTAATGTTCTTTATAGATCTCCAAGCTCTTAGGTATCTAAATTCATAAAAAAAAAAAAAAATGGAACCAGACATACCAAGTTTCAATTTTTGCAAGAATACACATTTGTTTTAAAACATAAATTAGGATACAATAATAAACCTATTGATTGTTTGAATCATATGCACTTACTTTTAAGTGCTCAATCTATTTAATTGTTAGTTTTGAAAAGATGAAAGAGCAATATATGACTTGTCTTGATTATGGTAAGATCTTTGTGTCAATTATTGATAGCCAATTAAGACTTCATGTTGACTATGTTTTTAGGGATAATTATTTATTTAAGGGAGAGTGATTGTACGTTCTAAAGATTTTTTTAAAAGATTGATTTGGGAAATATGCATTGAAGATAAATAGATTATGAAATAAATTATTTAGTTATTTTATTTATATCAACCATAACTATGGTTGAGAATAGGTTTTATCTTCCTAACATTAAGAATGACATGGTTAGAATAGTGAGACAGTGTCTTACTTGTCAACTTTCTGGGCATAAAAAACAAAATACAAGTCTTTACACACCTGTTTTATAGTAGTAGGCCTTTTTTAAAGATGACACATTTTACACGATGTGATAAGATTGTAAATGCATCCCACATAACTAAATTACTCTCGAATGAGGTGGTCAGGGTGCATGGATTATCTAAAACCAGAATTTCGAATAAGGATGTCAAATTTGTTTACTATTATTAAATGACAACATAAAAAATGTTAGATACCAAATTACAGTTTTCTTCTGCGTTTCACCCTTAAACTAATAGTTAGAATGAATTAATTAGTTGGAGATTTGGTGATTTGTTAAGGTGACTATCTATTTGGTGTCAGATCCTTCCTATGGTGTAATTTGCTCATAGTAGATTTGTAAATAGGTCTACTAAGTTAAGTCCCTTTGAAGTTGAATTAGGTTATCAACCCACATACCCCATTAATCTTATACTACACCCACTTACATCTAGACCCATAAACCTATTGAATGATTTGCCACCCACATTCATAACCTACATGCAAAGATTAAAAATAAAATTAACTTAAGCAATAAATTTTTATTATGTTATCAACCTAGACACTCCATCGATCTTATAACATGCCCACTCATCAAAATCTTCTAAACTGACTGAATCATTTGCCACCTAATTCATAACCTACATGCAAAAATTAGAATGAAAACCAACCTAAATAATGAAGTACATAAGACTCCTATATATGTTCATGGAAAGCATTGGGAATTTGAAGAACAAGACATGATAATTATTAGGATTAAATCAGAGAGATTTCTACGAGTATCTTGTAGAAAGTTATATGTTAGAGGCACGAGACTTTTTAAAGTTTTGAAGAAGATCAACACAAAACATTTTTAAAGAGACCAACATGTCAATTTTCATCTAAAGAATTGATGAAAGATTATCAAAATTTACATAAAACTTCACATATCATCAGATTCATATATAGCATTGATGAGTTTCTTTTTTTCCAAGTAAGTACACATAAAGAGGGAAATGGTAAAGTAATAGAATATAGGTTTCCAATCAATAAACAAATGCTACACCTACAACCAATTTTTTTAAATTATAAAGAATTAATCAACGAATAAATACATAAACATATAAAATTGACTTCCGTCTCAAATTAAGGAACTTCCACTAATAGATAGAATCAATAAACCATATTGATATGCTTGAAGTATTTTCAAATACATATATTTATGATAACTTGATGCTAACAATAAAGATGAAAAGAAATAAGGAATGAAAATATAAAAATATTTAACATCAAATATATGTCCCAATCAATTCGATGGCAATCTCGACTCCTACAGTATGAAATAATAATCAAACTAGTAAAACAACAACAACAAAAAGTTTAAAAGGTAAATTATATTCGAAATGAAATCAATGTTCGTCTCAAATCACAGATAAGATCACCACATAATAATGCTTCTTTAGTGATGCTTTTAATACTACAACCTGCATTATGTAAAAGAAATTAGTTTGATGAAAAAGATGAAAAAAGAGGAAGAGTAAATTAGAGAAATGAAAGTCAAAGCATCAGTAATGAGTAAGAGAAAAGAAAAATAAAATCAGCATCATATCCATAAGAAAAATTTCAGTGATATTAATTTACACAAATGAGGTCAATGAACATTCCTAGCAGGCTGGAAGCCAGATAGACAAGTTAAAGACACAATGTGATGGGAAAAAGGAGGTTAATAAAAACAGTCGACATATACACTAAAATGATAAAAAAAAAGGTCCTCAGGGTAGGGAAGAAATGACTTTGAATGATGGGCAATATAGAAAATTTGAGATTAAACCTTATCAATATTACTAAAAGGATCTTTTAAACCATAAGATTTTACTTTTTAAGTTTTTATAGGAATAGAAGAATGATTTAATTTAAAGGATGTTTAAGCGGAAAAACTAAAAGAAACACTAAAAACCTTTTGACTTCTTTTTTTGGCCACTTAAAAAAAAAAAAAACTTTTGACTTTAATAATTCATATCAGAAAAAGCATACCTGCTTGCCCATAATTGGAATATCTGAAGTAAACAAAATAAAACCGTCCAATATTGGTATGGAACATTGATACAATTTGATTTCTCATACTAATATTATAATAAAAGAAACAGGTTGAATTAATTATTTACCTTTCATCCAAGTAAAATATACAAAAGTTGCGTCTGTTTGGCAAGAAAATATGACTTAAAAAGAAACCACCCGACATACATCTATCCATATTATTTAAACACAAGAGGATGCCTTTGGTGTCTTTTTCTTTTCTTCTCTTTTTTATCCATTAAAATAAAATTATTTTTATTACTCCATAGATACTCAAAAAGTAAACTCTTAAAGTTTTTATGGCTTTTTTTGAATTTTCATTTAACTTTTATAGTTATCTTATTATTGGTATTTCAAAATTTAAAATAGTTTCTTAACCACCACATCATCTTGCTTCGATCTATATAATTTGTTGAATTCCCTTAAGCAATATTGGTCGATATCATTCGGATCTGCACCTGATTTACATAGACTCTCCCTTTAAGTTTGTCCAATTCTCACAATAGCAAATGGCAATAGCAGGTTATCACTTATGATAATAAATGTGTGTTTTACTTCTTTGTTTTTTTTTTTTTCTTTTTTTGGTTGAATGTTTTGATTGTTGTTGAGACTTTTCTCTGTCTTCAAAAGTCATCCGCTGCTCTGCTCCGTCACAAAATTTGGATTTTCATTTTTTAAGTTACTGTTGGAATATTTATGTTTCATATATGAATGATTTTTTTTTTTTTTTGGCTATTATGAAAGATGTTAATTAATCATAATCAAGTTTAGGTTCTTTATTTTATTTTTAAACCAATTGGAAACAAGTGTTTTTGTTCTTTTTAAAATGTTCAGTTTACAATGAATAAAATGTTACATCTATCTATGTTTGCTTTTTGGCAAATTATATTCCTTTTAATTAATGCTTTGTAATAACCTCTTAATTCGATAAACTTATCAAATATGAAAAAAAAATAAACCAAAGATATCTATCACATTGTGCAATGAGCTATGGGCTTTTGGATCAATAAGAGGATGCCATTTATAGCTTTTAATGTTTGACGCTTCCCATAAATATATGTCAATCACTCATTTGTGTCATAACCCTTCTTTCATCTTAGATTTTGTTGTTGTCTTTTTTATATGAGTTTTTGTTAAGATGTTTATTATAGACGTCATAATTAAGTTTTATCATAGTGAGATTTCAAATAATCTCTAAAGGTGGAAAGGTTCTGATATAACCTGAACTCCCCAAATGGACAAACCCGGACTCTCAGCCCGGCCCAACCTCTCGAATCTTCTTCCGCACACTCTCTGGTTAACCCTAACAAGTAACAAACCCTAAAATTGTATTCCGCACACTCTCTGGTTAACCCTAACAAGTAACAAACCCTCGTGTATCACTTCTAACGTGTTTGTATGTTTGCAGGATCTAGAAAGCTAGATCCATGGCTGTTCAAGTCGCCAACACTCCTATAGACACTGAGTCTAATATTTGGGAAAATCAGATGAGATCCTTTCCATTTAATCTTTCTATTTATACATTTCGTCATCTACTCCAGCTGTACTTGAATTGGATGTTATTATGTTTGTATCTGCTTCTATTCTGTTACATGCATGAAATTGATTCTGTTTTACACTTGTATTCTGTTACATGAACTGATTATAACAACATGCTAGTTAATATCTAAAGTGTAAACTCCTTGAACCATCTGGGCCTTCTCCGGATCCTTGTTGTATGTTGATATTGGGTCGTATCAAACTTCTCCCCCTGTTGAAATAACACCTTGTCCTCAAGGTGAAAGTGTGGGTAAAGTTGTTTGAATAAATGGAGATCCTCCCAATTAGTGTCCTCCGATGGTAAACCCAACCACTGAACCAGAATTTGAGGAACGTGATTACCATGTCTCAGAATAGTCCGAGAATCCAAAATACATAGAGGATCTAGGATAGGGTTATTGTGAAAAACCCTAGATGGTAATTCCAAACTAGGAATTACTGAGCCATATGCTGGTTTCAAACAGGAGACATGAAAAATGTTATGGATCCGAGAGCCTTCAGGTAGTTGCAAAGCATATGCAACTTGACCAATCCTCTTAGTAATCTGATAAGGCCCGTAATACTTCTTAAACAATTTGTGATAGTCCCCAGCTAATGATGTCTGTCTATAGGGCTGAAGCTTAACAAAAACCATGTCCACTTCATCAAAAGTAACATTAGTACAATGTTTATCAACCTTATGCTTCATTCTCTGCTGAGCTGATAATAAATGAGTTTTAAGAAGAGATAAAATGGTATCTCTAGTTTTTAACTCATAATCGATGGCTTCCAACTTGGAACTGCCCCTCAAATACATCGGAATGGTAGGGGGACTTCTCCCATAGACTGCCTCAAATGGAGTAGTACCAGCTCTTTCATGGAAAGACACATTATAGGCAAATTCTGCCCATGCCAAATACGAAACCCAATCTTGTGGTCTATCCATAGCATAACTCCTGAGGTATTGCTGAAGTACTCTGTTTAAAGCTTCAGTTTGGCCATCCGTTTGAGGATGATAAGCACTGCTCATAAAGAGTTTAGTGCCATTCAAACGAAACAATTCTTGCCAAAATTTACTCATAAAGACACTATCTCTGTCACTCACAATGCTCCTGGGAAATCCATGCAATTTAACCACCAATTGTAAAAACAACTGAGCCACCTTTGTAGCAGTAAAATGAGAGTCGAGTGGTCCGATATGACAATATTTGGACAGCCGATCCACTACTACTAGCATCACAGTGTATCCTTGGGACTTTGGAAGACCAACTACAAAATCCATCAATAGGTCCTCCCAAATTAATTCGGGCAAGGGCAATGGTTGTAATAAACTAGCAGGGCTTTAAGTAGAATATTTAGTTTGTTGACAAGTAAGGCAACCTCTGACAAACAACTCCACATCATGTTTAATACCGGGCTAAAAAAATTGGGAGACTATCCTCTAATAAGTCTTGCGGACCCCAAAATGCCCTGCCGTAGGAATACTATGAAATTCCTCCAAAAGTAATGGAATCAATGAAGAAGTAGGAACCAGAAATAATTGATGATCCTTAAATAGTAAATCATTGAACCATCTGAGATTCCATTTAAGAGGATGACCAGCAGCCAGATCAGCAAGAAGTTTTACAAAAGCTGGCAATTCAGTGTATTCCTGTTTCAATATGTCAACAAAAGTAAAGTGTGGAATAGAAAAAGCAAGATAACTGAACTCATGTTATCTTGAGAGAGGATCTGCCACCACATTCTCCTTCCCAGCCTTGTACTCAATAGAGTAATCATACCTAAGTCACTTGGTCAAATATTTATGTTGCTCCAGTGTCTGAATCACTTGGGTTAAAAACTCCTTCAAGCTTCTGTGATCTGTCTTAATAGTAAAGTGGGAACCCAACAAATATTGACGCCACTTTTGTACAGCTTCCACGACTGCATATAATTCTCTGACATAAGCTGAAGCTTTAACTAAATGAGTAGGTAACTTCTTACTAAAGAAGGCAATTGGTTTACCCTCTTGTAGTAATACTGCTCCAATGCCCGTACCTGAAGCATCCGACTCAATAACAAAGTGTTTCTTGAAATTTTGTAGAACCAGTATAAGAGCCTGTCGCAAAGCCTCCTTGAGTTCCAGAAAAACTTGTAGAGCAGGATCATCCCAATTAAAATTGCCTTTCTTTAACAAGTTAGTCAATGGACTTGTGATGGAAGCAAAAGACTTAATGAATCTTCGGTAGTAACCGGCTAATCCCAAAAAAGCACGTAGTTGCTTTAGGGAAGTGGGTACTGGCCAACGCTCTATAGCCACCAATTGACCAGGATCAGGTGAAACTTCCTCCCAATGAACCACATGTCCAAGATATTCGATGGAACTCTGTCCAAAGACACACTTGGACTTTTTTAAGAACATGGTATTTTCCTCAAGAATGGACAATACCATATCCAAGTGTGTGAGATGTAATTCCAATGTCTCACTATATATGAGAATGTCATCAAAGAAAACAATGACAAATTTTCTTAAGTGAGGTTTGAATATATCGTTCATGATAGATTAGAAAGTGGCTGGAGACGTTACTAAGGCCAAAAGGCATCACAAGAAACTCATAGTGGCCCTCATGTGTCCGAAATGCAGTCTTCTCAACATTAGATGGAAACATCCTGATTTGATGATAGCCTGCGCGTAAGTCAAGCTTTGAAAATATTGTGGCTCCTTTCAATTCATCTAGTAGCTCATCAATAGTAGGGATTGGGTATTCATCTTTGATAGTAGCTTCGTTCAAGCTCTATAATCAACACAGAACCTCCAACTACCATCTTTTTTCTTCACCAAAAGTACTGGAGAAGAAAAAGGTGAAGTACTATTCAGTATAATGCCTTGCTCCAACATCTCTTGAACTTGTTTTTCAATTTCCGCTTTCTGAAAATGAGGGTATCTGTAAGGTTTCACATTGATAGCAGAAACACGTTCTTTCAAATGTATTCGATTTGCACCGTTCGTAAAGGGGGCAATGATGAAGGTGGCTCAAATATATGACTATATTTGCCCAACACTTGCTCAACAAGTGTGTTGTTGGCGAATTGCTATGAATTATTTTCCACCTGAGCCTCCAAAGAAAAACATGAAGCCACAGAATCATGTTTTATTAAACGTCGGAGTTGATTGAAAGAAATCTAACTCCCCATTCGAGAATTAGACCCATGCAATACCACTGAGTGTCCCTGATGTAAAAATTGCATAGTTAAAGTACTGTACTCGATAGTAACGAGACCAAGAGTCTCCAGCCAATCAACTCCCAATACCACTTCGGATCCTTGTATAGGTAAGACATAGAAATTGACCAGAAATTCCAAACCCTGTATATGCAACATAACATCTTTACACACACTGTCATAATACAACTTTTGGCCATTGCCTATGACAACTAAAAATCATGCAGTTGGTTGTATGGACAATCTCACTTGACTAGCTACCTTGGTCTGAATGAAATTGTGAGTACTACCCGAATCTATCAACACCATTAAAATCTTCTGATTAATTTGTCTCGAAAACCGTAGGGTTCTAGGAACATGAAACCCATTTAGAGCATGATAGCTAATCGCACACAAATCACCCACATTCACTGCATAGTCGTCCTCAGATGTAGTAAGAAGATCATCATCATCATGCATATCATCAGACGAAGTCATTAATAAGAGGAATTTAGATTTACACTTATAATTCCGATGAAATTTCTCATCACAGTTAAAGCATAAGCCTTTTTCTCTACGAACTTTCATCTCTTCAGGTGTTGAACGTTTAATAGGAATTGAAGGAGATGACTTAGGTAATGCAGTAGCAGAATTAGAAGGTTTAGAGAATTGGAGAGTACCAAGATTAGCAGAAGAGATCGGAATTTGAGAATAATAGGGCTTATATTGCTTTGCTTGATCATTCAATTTGTCTTCATGCATCTTGCCAACCATACAGCTTCAACCATATCCTTAGGACGAGCCAACTGCAGTTCTCGTTTAATAGCAGGTTTCACTCCAGAGATGGAACAGCTAAGGAAAAAAGAGTATGACAGTCCCTCTGTTCTGTTGACTAGAGCCTCAAACTGAGATTGATACATTGCAACAGTAGAAGTTTGTACCAATTTAGCTAATAACCCATGGACATCTTCATAAGGAGAAGGGCCAAATCTGTAAGAGAGAGCTTCGGTAAACTTTTGCCAAGAACTCAATTGTTTGTTTCGGAACATCCACTTGTACCACTCACGCACCTCACCCTCAAATGCAAAAGAACAAATAGTAATGTGTTGTTCTTCTTGCACCTCATGAAACTGGAAAAATTGCTCAACTTGAAATAGCTACCCCAGGACATATGTACCTACAAACTTCGAGATTTCCAACTTAATCCCCTTAAATAAAGAGTTCGATAAAGCAAATCCGAATTTAGAAGATGATGAATCATTAAGATTCTGATTCCCTGAAGAATTCGAGTCAGGATTATGACCTACTTCAAGTTTTTCAATACGTGAGGTAAGTAATCCTAAACTTTCTTGTATTGCAATTAAAGAATTTTTAAGAAATTCGGAATCTTGCTGTTGATTGCTTCGTGTTTCAAGAGCCATATCAATAGAGATCGACTGCGAGACGAGAGCACTAAATGATATAACCCGAAGTCCCCAAATGGACAAACCCGGACTCTTAGCCCGGCCTAACCTCTCGAATCTTCTTCCACACACTCTCTGGTTAACCCTAACAAGTAACAAACCCTAAAATTGTATTCGCTCTCTTCCTTTCTTTCTTTTACTCTCAACCCTCGTGTATCACTTCTAACGTGTTTGTATGTTTGTAGGAGCTAGAAAGCTAGATCCATGGCTGTTCGAGTCGCCAACACTCCTATAGACACTGAGTCTAATATTTGGGAAAATCAGATGAGATCCTTTCCATTTAATCTTTCTATTTATACATTTCGTCATCTACTCCAGCTGTACTTGAATTGGATATTATTCTGTTTGTATCTGCTTCTATTCTGTTACATGCATGAAACTAATTCTGTTTTACACTTTTATTATGTTACATGAACTGATTATAACAACATGCTAGTTAATATCTAAAGTGTAAACTCCTTGAGCCATCTGGGCCTTCTCCGGATCCTTGTTGTATGTTGATGTTGGGTCGTATCAGGTTCCTACATTCCTACCTGTTACTAGAATAGTCAAAAAGCTTTTATTGTTTTTTGTTTTTTTTTTTAAATATAAGTTTGTGCTAAGATGTTTATTGCATATAATCATGATTGGATTTATTTATCAATAAATTGACTGCATTTTTACAATACTTCTTATTTGAGACCAATGTTTTCCATTATACGGATTTTACATCATAATTATATGCTATAATTATGAGATATTGCAATGTAGTCTTCTTTCTTTTTTCTATTGAATATTTGCTAATTTAAGCCTATTTTAGAATTTTTATATGAATTATTTATTTTTTACTTTTTTGTACAACTATAATTAATAAAATCATTATATATTTCAAAATAAATAATTTTTTTAATAGCACATGTACCGCGGATGCATAAACAGCTAGTTATTTTATAATTCACTCTTATACCCCAGTTACAGTTATTATCTCTAAAATTCATTCACATACCCCCAGTTACAGTTTTTAATGACTTCGTATTATATCATGTTCTGGTTTAATATATAAAGAAGACTAGAAATTTCCCTATATAGCCTGGAAGTCGATTCGCTTTTTCAAATAGCGATTGGGATTCGGGAATAGATTGCGCAATTTTTCCCACCAGTATTAAGGATAATTTTAAAGCCATTTAGGTCGTATGACGAATTTTCTTCCTATCTAAACCATGATTAAAACGATTTACCACGAACAGTTGGATAATCACCACAATGAACACCTCAAGTAAACAGATGCGAAAGCTGTAAGTCCACAACTGACTAGGCAAAGTGGGTCAAAGATGCATCTAAAAATCAAGTCTGAGTTTATACCTATTACAAACAAAACACGGCGTGCCTTTCACCTTATATTTCATGTATTGATCAAGTTACAAGTTAAGCCAAACATTCATAATTGTCAGGCCAAATATATAATTCTATAAATTAATTATATGTTGTATCATAATTAAAATGGATTCAAAAATTATTTTAATTACAGATTTTATATAAAATTATGAATTTAAATATACAATTTAATACATTTACGATTTTACTAATTTTACATGATTTTTTACGATTCTACTGATTTATTCCAGTAAATAAAATCACGATTTCAACCACCATGAAACATTCTAGATGGAGGAATAAATTGATAGGGACCATTTGCAGAAAATAGTAACCAGTCCGGTCCACATAGCCAGAAGACGCAGGACAATCGCAGCATCAAAGCAACCTAAAAGAAAAGGTATCCATAAAGCGAATTGAGCCAACAAAGTTTTGCCTTAGTCTCCAAATCCAATAACAGGCCCACATGTAATAAAGCTTAATATTCGAATCCGATTCTTTTTTAACCCCTTTGCTTACCAGTACTCAAATTGAATTTAAATAAAATAAGTTTTATTTACTACAACGGGATACAGCATTCAAACCGAGAAGAGATCCATGCCTGCCCAGAAATCATGATCTCCAAAGATTCTTTTAGGCTTTTTATCTTTTTCCAATCATTTTGATATCTTATTTTCATTTTTTCCAACAGATATTTATCAAAAATTAAATATGGATGAAAAACATACATTTTCATTAAAACAAATCAAACATACCAAATATGGATATATTATTTTTGTTATTTTCAAACAGATTTATCAAGAATTAAATATTAAATATGGATGAAAAACACACATTTTCACTCAAACAAATCGAATAGATTAAATATAAATAAGATATAGATAAAGATCAGACAATCGAAATAGATGAAAAACGGATGATGCAGCCTCAATCAATTGATTGCCATGACTTCGCAGTGCATGCAATACCACTGCCAGCTTCGAATAAAAACCGATTCTGCCAAATTCCGTGAACAGCCAACACGTAACACAATAACATGAATTACGCACTCATTATCCAAAGGAAATGTTAACGTTCTACTATAGCATGACTGCCTCCGGCTTTAAAAGGCCAGATCCCAGACAAAATTTACAAACACGAAATTCAAAACAGCACATTGGCAATGCATCCAAAAAAGACCGTAGCTACACAAAATTAAATAGATGATATTGGTTGCTTTAGATATCTACTCGATGTTATAGATCTTCAGCTTTAAAGCGCAAACTTGTCTCAAAATGCAATCCAAATACAATCCGCATACAATCTGCAGCTGCCATCCCTGACTAAGAAATGCCATCCATTACCAACAAATATATACTTCATGGCATGAGTTGAGCAGATCATCATTTTGCATTCAAGTAAATAAAGACAAAATGTTGTTGAGCAGATACGAAATACCCAGGAAGTAGGTGCAACAGCATATGTAGAACTTCCTCCCTCTCCCTAGTCAGCTTTTTTGAAGATGCTTTATCATTATTTCTTTAGCCTACGCTATAAATATTGTGACCCAGAAAACTATACGCCATGCTATTAGAGATTTTCAGGAAAAATATGGTCTGCCTGCTGGAGAGTGAAATCAGCTAAAGATTTTTTAAGTTAATAATAAGGCCAGCAAGGCACAATGAAAAGTGGGGTATTAGGATAAAAGCACCCGAATTTGTTTGGGGGGGTGGGGTGGGGGGGTGGTGTGTGTGGGGTGAAGGGGGGGTGGGGGGAAGAGAGAGAGAATGAGTCCGACACATCTGAATCAACAAATGGCTCGTTAAGTCAGTAAAGGCAAACAGGTAATGTTTACATGGCCAATACAACTTAGAATTGTAGCACCAAGCAACAATTTCATAATCATACAAAATTTTTAGGCAACCGATTAGTCCACAACAGTTGGCAACCAGGTGAATGTTCTATTTTAACCAAAGCAACAAGATTATAATTAATATTATACCCAGGAAAGTGAAAGTAAAGCTCAGATTGAGTGAAAAACGCAGATGAATAACCTAACAGACCTAACAAGGCAAATACCAGTGCAAAGTAAAATCATCGCATGGAATCTTCATTCAGGAATCATTTGCTCATTGTCTGCATCTGCTTCTGTCTCGACTTTAGGTTTAGCTGGCTGGCCTGCACCAGGAGCCTGCTTCTTCTTGATACCACTTACAATATCATCAATCCTAAGAAGCATACAAGCAGCTTCAATGGCAGTCTTGAACGTCTGTGCCTTAACATTGTAGGCATCCCATATCTGGAACATATAAACAAAAAGAAAAGGGCAAATCATTAAATTGAAATGGTTACACACCACTCCATGAAGTCATCAACTTTTCTATGTTATCGGAAGGTCCATACATATACATGAAGACAGGGAGAGAGAAAGAGGAGAAAGGGGGGGGGGGGGGGGGGGGGGGGGGCGCTTTTATTCCTAAATCAGATGACATCACAGAAAAGAAAGTATTTGAAAATATTACCTTTCGTTCTTCCATGTCTGAAATAGCACCTGTGTTACCATCAATGCCAATCCATGCATTTTCACCATTTGCATGCTACAAACATTTACAGGGTTGATTGGAAAGGGCTTTCTTCAAAGACAAACAGTTACAAAAAGCAAAAGCCATGACAAAAACATAAAAATCTTACCTTTCCTTGAAGAGTAGTCATGGTCCTTATAACATTCACACCACAGTTCTGAGCCAAGGTTCGAGGTATAGCCTCAAAAGCAGTTGCAGCAGCTTCATAAGGCCACTGTTTTACATCATTAGTGAAAAAACACTCATCAAAAAAATAAAGTAAAATAAAATAAAAATGATAATAAAGTTGCAAAATCAAATCAAAAGCTACTTTCACATCATAAAGCAAAATAATTATACAAGATAAGATAGCAGGTGAAGATAAGGAAAATTCCAACCTTCTCAATTCCTTCAATTGAAGAACTCCTTTGTTTTAATGTAGCAGAGACAGTTAGCTCGGTGGCACCACCACCAGGAACAAGTTTTGGATTCTTGATAATATTCCTGGCTACAGACATCGCATCCTGTAGAATTTATAAGCTTCAGAATGTAAAGGTACAAACTACACCGAAAAGGCACATATTCATTGATAATTTACAGCTTACCTGTAAATTCCTTTCAACTTCATTCAGAAGATCCTTACTGGCTCCCCTTAGCAGAACTGTACAAGCTTTGGGATCTTTGCAATCAACAATAAATGCAAAGAACTCATCTCCAATTTTCTTCACCTCAAAAAGTCCTGCACCAGTTCCAACATCAGAGTCTTGCAATTCATCTGGTCTGTTGACAATGGTAGCCCCACATGCCTTTGCAATTCTGTTATTATCAGTTTTCCTCAATCTCCTAATGGCACTAACACCAGCCTTGCTAAGATAATGGCACGCCAAATCACTGAGCCCCTTCTCTGTGACTACCAAGTCAGGTTTGAACTTCAGTATCTGCATGCATAGATTCTCAATATATTCTTCTTCCATCTTTAGAAGAACGGTCCAATCTTCTTCCTTCACCAGCTCAGCATTGGTCTGATTCTCTCCTTTCTTGTACTCAAGAGGACAATCCAAGAGAATGATGCGTGGATTGACAATCTTTCTTCTCATTTTGCCAGGAGCTACAACATCTTTGTTAAACATAACTCCTTTTAGAACCCTAGAATCTTCCAGTTGCCCACCAGGTACTTTCTCAACTTTTATGTACTTTTTAATGTCCACTTCACGCAAACCTTGGCCAAGGTCCACACCAACCATTGTGGTAGCATCGATTGCTAAATCCTGGACATAGACGAAATTCAATAATAGTGATGATGATGACGACGAAGACAGCGACAATGATGATGATAAAGCATAACTATCTAAGAGAATTAACATGTCCTCACACATGAATTATAGTCTAAGACATAGTTACAAACGATAGATACATGACACTACCATGATAAAAGAATATCTGTCTACACTAACAATACTCCACTCCATCTCAATGACCAACTGAAATGTTTCATCCAGTCAAATACAACAAAAGAAGAGTCCAAACGTGTGAAAAATTATGAAGGAATTGAGACCAAGTGCCAACACACACAGGCATCAAAAAGTTCATGTTTAAAGACATTTATATACAATACAAACAATTATGCCTATACTTGTGCATAGTGTGCCATATGCCATACTCACAGCAATCAGATCCCCAAATTGACTGGTGAACTTGGTGCCAATGCAGCTCTTTACAAGACCCAACATTGATCCGCCTGCAAGAGAATTATTCATGTTATTTTTCCCAATACAGGAGAATCCCCTCCATTTGAGACTAGCCAAACTTGTATGAGAAACATCAGAACCCTAATGAAAGAGCACAAAGAGCACTACACACAATATTACCTAGCAAAAAGTTTCTAGTCTCTGGAAGAAAATATATGTGAAGTATTGAACCATACCGACACTGCTCAACTCTATCAATTAAGTCTTAAAATTTTAAAAAAAATAAAAATCCAATTGTATGCTGTTACTACTATTTACTCGTTGTAGCATTAGTTTTGCTCTGATGCAAAAGCTGGAAGGATCAAACAACACAAAGCAAACAACCAATGGCAAACCAAAAGACATTAGGGGAAAGAGAAAACAACATACAATAATTAACAAGGAACACCAACATGAACTTGGGGTGAAAAAGGCTATGGGGTGCAGAAAGGAAATTCACATCAGAGAATCAGTTAAGGTACAATAACGAGACTATCTAATTTTCCTTGAGAATAAAACTCTACTATGAGTATCTTTAAACCTTAAATAATTTTAGAAGCAAATACATCCAAAATGAGAAAATTAAACAAAACATAAAATTTAAGCATCCCCTTGCACAGCTCAAGCTCAACCAAGCTCCCTGCTGGTCAACTTATCAACAAAACCATGTCTCTACTCACCCCTGGTTGACTGTAATCAGCCTGCACAACCAGATTTGACTCCAGTTCAGATATCACAACCCCCAAAGTTTACAATTATTTGCGAAACATTTGGGCCACGAGTTACAACTACGTTGTTAAGATTAGCACCACAACCATCTAAATCTAAAAACTTGTAGATATGACATGAGCTATTATATTTATTATGTAACACTCTCCTCACTTGTGAACCAGGACTTTGATTTTTGACAAAAGCTCACCAAATGGACGACTAGTTTTAATAGTGTTGAAATGAGTAGGGGTTCGAACTCTTAACCTCCTACTCTGATACCGGTTAAGGTTAATACCACAACCATCTAATTTAGAAGTTTAAGCTCATAGATATAGCATGAGCTATTGTATTTATTATGTAACATACGTCATCAATTTTAGCTCCTATTGTACCAATCATTCATTGCTCATCATACCATGTTCTATCTTATAATTTCATCCCAATTTCTTTTGTAATTACCGGATATAAGGTCCATAAAGACAATTTTAATCAGAATCCAGGAGGAAGGATTCTAGCACATCCAAACATTGCCTGCATTCTTACAAAATTAAAAGAATTTCCACAGCTTAAATAGATTTATACAATTCATGCTGTGGCGGTCCACTTACAGAACAACCTTCTATACGTATATAGGTTTGAAGTTTCTCTCATCAAGTTTTACGTCGCAATCATCTCTAACACCCTTCTCTATTATTTACCCTCTCAAATAATCTTATTAGTTGTTCAGAATGAGAAGAATCTCAAACTCAAAACTCCTTAAAAAAAAATGCAAACCAGATTTAATCTATATATTCAGGTGAGACAATACAGTTATTAAAATGGAGCAACATCTCCACCATCGTCCCACATTTCAAGATGAGCTCTCAGCCATAAAACCAAATGGATATTATTTCACAAAGTGCATCTCCTCTAGTAAAGAAATCCAGAGGCACTTTCTCCAAAAAAAAAAAGACCATGGACTTTGCTGTTGGCAGCATATCATGTGTTTGAACTTCTTTTGCATATTCAAAGAGCAGGCTCACCCTTTAACATAAGGATCTAATTTCCTCATTCAGATTGATACATATCGCTCCAATGAATTGCAAGAATTTATAACCAATGTAATGGCAAATAGACAGATTGCCAGATGGGAAAGCAGCAATATATCTGTCAACTTTTCATGAGATTGACGAGTCTTTCACTAAGAGCTGTTCACAATTCACCTATTACATCAGACAAACTTATGTGTAGAAGCTACACAATGAGCAGAGTACAAAACAAGCATGTAATAAAGATGGAACTTACGATCATCCACATCTACAGACATCGCAATTTTGTCCAAAACAGCAATGGCATCCTCCAGAGCTTTACTGTAGGCTACACAAATAAAGTGCATTCGTGAGAAGCACTGTTAGAAACTGAAAGGTTCAAGAGGGAGAAAGCAAATTGAACTCTCACAGACATACCCCGACAAATTACTGTGGGATGGTAATTCTTTTCAATGAAAGCTTCCGCAACGTGCAGCATCTCACCAGCTGCAACAGTTACCATTAGTGAGATAAATGAGAATTTAATAGTGCTATCAATATAAGGTGATTCGGTTATGCTCCAATCACAGGTTTAACAATAACTCTAGTATAAGCATGCTAAACCATGCATTTATTTGAGAATATTATCAAGCCAGATATAAACTCTGAGATTTAAAATCAGCATAACTTATCTAAGACACTGCTACCACATCATAAGAAAAGATAATACAGGCAAAAGCAAGTGGGATTTCAACACAATATTACAAACATACCAAGTACAATAACGGATGTTGTCCCATCTCCTACTTCTTCATCTTGTGTACGGCTAAGTTCAATCATTGACTATTAAAAGAAAAGGAACATAGAGGCAAGTGAGCAATTAACTTATCAATAGAAGAGCCAAAACAAGATTTAAGCAGGTAATACCACGTAGAAAAAAGGTTTAAAAAAAAAGGAGCAATAAAGAACCACCCAGCAAGTTGACAGTCAAGGAAAAGCAAATCATACCTTTGCAGCAGGATGTGCAAGATCCAACTCACGAAGAATAGCATTTCCATCATTTGTAACAACTATTCCTGTCAATACCCAAATAGCACAACGAGAGAAAACAGCAACAGATATAGCATTAGGTAAAATACAGGATTAATCCAATAAGCAAAAACACGTGGAAGCAACTTCCACATAAGAGCAGACCATGCACATGACGCATGTTGCCGATTATATATTACTTGGAGGTGCAATCATTTGTTGTAAATTAATCAATATAGTAACAGGCTATCAACACACTCAAATGCACTTCCAAAAAGAAAACAAAATCATAGAAGCAACCCTAACTCTAAAAGCAAGGGACTTGTCCCTAATAATTCCTTAGGACTTCTTCATTATCAAATACAAGTAACCACCTCATCAATAGAGATTGAAGAATTGAAAATAATATTTAAAAACAATAGAGAATTTTAAATCCAAATCTTTACCATCAAACATGAATCTATTCTTTTGGTTATCCTTGTTAAATTTAGACAATCAATAAAGCATCGCATGCGATCAATAAAGACGCCAAATCATATGCCCTCAAGAACGGGACTTTGATTCATTGTCCATAAAAAAGGACATTTTGGGGCACAAAGTTATCGACTTTTATAATGTATTCGGTTTGATAGGCTTGCAAAGAGATCAACATAAAGAAAGGACACAAATATAAAGGGAAATTGCATATAACCATCCTAAACTTTAACTTAGGTGTGACTAATACCCTAAACTTTCAAATGTTTTAAACAAACTCCATAAACTTCAATAAATAAACAATATAAAGGACATTTGATTTTTTTAGTTCAACAAAAACAAACTAAGGTCAAAATTTAATGGCCGCTAAAATACAGCTTGATAAATTTGAGAGGTGTTTCCACACCAAAATCAAAGTGAAAGGGCTCATTTTCAACCTTTTATTTGCTAACTTATCAAAGTAAAAGGGGGCAATTTGCAACAGTTGAAAATTTAAATAGCATATCCTCACCTAAGTCAAGGTTTAGTCAAGTGATTTGCATTTTCCCCAAAAAATAGAGCTATCAAAACCACTGTCTAAACTTGGATTAGATATCAATTATTCTTTGTTGCAACATTTCTTGTAGATGCACCTTTTAAGAAATTAGAAAAATGTTTTTAAACCCTTTCACTCTTTTTCTTGGAACTAAACGGTTGGTAACCCTTGGAATCTCTGTTGAAAAATTTACTCATTATCTCTTGTACTTGTGCATGTATTTCCAATGATACTTTGCAGAAAAACAAGAAAGATAATAAAAATTCTCGTCCAAAAGATTTTTTTTGGCAATTTCATAAAGAAAGAATAGGACTTGAAAGCAAAGAAAAACAAAACAAGAAAGGAAAGTTTGTGTCTACAAGTATATTAAACATCATATAGTTGTGTAGAGTAACACTATGAACTTTGACATTTTATTTATTATTATAAAGACATACCTCCACTTGCATCAAGTAGCATTTTTAACATCGACCTTGGCCCCAAGGTGGTACGGATTATATCAGCAACAGCCTGTGAGTAGACAAACAAAAGACATTCATCATAAAGTATGTGGAGAACTTATGTTTGGTTATTTAATTGACAACTAATTGGCATAGTGATTTTTTGGGGATAAAGATAGGCATAGTAATTTTAATGAGACATTACACAAGAGAATCAACCTTTTTCTCAATTTTAGCATTCAATGCTACATTATGCATTTTGAGGTGATGTCCATTCGTTCTTGCAAGTATACAAAGAATGTATATACACACTCTTTTAAAAAAATAAAGGGTATGATCATCACACTTCATCAAGACCAACAAAGACGCTTGTTAAGTAAACCCAATAACCAAATAAAAGTGAAGACACAGTATTTGTTACTCAGAAAACATTTTGCAGATCTTCATAAATAAAAAAATTCCATTGTACCCCAAAAAATAGATTTTGTTAAAGTAAAACTGCTACAGGGAAACATATTGGAATCCATTGCACTACTTCCATTCCTGAACACCAGTTGCTAATTTGTTCACACTTGCCTTTCTCTTCCCATCACAACATTTAGCAATATCAAAATCAAACACTATATCGCAAAATAATAACAAGAAGATACAAATTTAAGAAGATTATATACCTTAGCAGCTTGTATATTTGCATGATGGACTTTCGTACCCGATTCGCGCTTCAACGAATCCTCTGCATTAAGCCAATAGACACAACGCACAAGTTAGATATAACTATCAACTACACGAAAACGATACAATACAGTCATAAATCCAAGTCCAATCTGAAAAAAAAGCAACGAATTTTCTCGGATTGACTCAACATTTACCGCGAAATGCCACAGTAAAAGTAATGGAAATGAAGAAGGGGAGAGAGAGAGAGAGAGAGAGAAAAAACTGACTGAGAACGAGTACTGGAGCGTGCATGGTGAGACAGGAATAGAATCGTCCGGTTTTAAGCTTAAAACCCTAACCCTAACTCTAAAGGGGATCGGAGAGAGAGAAGGCTGGCGAGGAAGGCAGAGAGGGGGAAAGCTGAAGCAAAGTGTGGCCGTGTGCGGTAAACCCTCCGAAGGATCCAGTAGGGAAGAAGTTTTTGGGTTTATAGTTTTGTTTTCGAGAACTCTCGGGTTTCGCACTGTGCCTTCTTAACCTATTTATTTTTCTTTCCTTGATGCCGAGTAACCTAGGCGGACTAATTATAGCAGGGTTCGATTTGAAATTTTTTTCAAAAGAACGGAAAAATAGTGACGTAATTTATACAAATTATAAAAATTATTATATCAAGTCGCATAAGGGTAATTTATGTACAAATCACAAAGTGTTAGGTTAATTTATTTTGTTCTAGATTTAGTATATTTTTGTGTCAAGATTATAAAAGTGCTAGGTCTATTTATTTGTTTTAAGTTAGTATATTTGTTTCGGATAGAAAAAAAAAAAGAGTTTTAGGTCAATGTATTTTGTCCTAAGTGTGAGTGTGTGACTTGACCTAATACAAACTCATACTAATTGAATGGATTGGATTAAAAAAACAAATGATAACTTAAAGCTAAAAATTTTGTTTAATTTGGTTTGATTCTAATGTACAGGAACTTCTAATGTCCCATCACGAGATCATATCATTACTATTATCAAAATTAAATTGATTATAAAAAAATAGATGTAAAAAAATTTAAGTTGAAAAATATATGGACTGTTTATTAATGTGTGGGATCGATTCTATTGTAATCATCATGGGGCTGTAGAATTTTTCTTAATGTAGATTGTAAAGTCACTATATTTTATGGTATATCATATATTATATATCATAAATCGAAAAGTTATATAGAATATTGGATAGTGCAAAGCTTAAAATATAAATTGTTAAATTAATTTTTTTGAAATCGAAAGGGATATTAGAGTTAAGTTATAGAAAAATAAACTATACCTATATTTGGCATATTTTTTAAAACCAATGAAAAACACTAAATATAATAAAATAGTATCATTGGCTTAAGCCTTATAGATAAAATTGATTATATACTATTTGCTTCATTGAATGTTTATAAATTATGTTAAATGATATATATATAACTATAGAAGAATTTTTATGCTCTAGTCATATTTTTTAAGCATAATCGATTCGTTAGTTTTTCAATGACTCAAGTTGATATCTAAGAATGATTGTGTCATTGAAATATTCAATATTTCACTTATTGAATGGATAATTGACTTGATGGCTCTATTATCTCCCTTATGATTATGTTATATGACTAAATATATTGTATATCTCATGCATTATACAAATTATATTATCCAATTGTGTATAATCATCTATCAAACGATATATATATTCACGTGGTCGAATCAAGGAAAACCTTTTTTTCTTGGCCATTGAATCCAAGGAAAACTTAAATGAGTTAATTCAAACTAAAATTGATAGATTTTCTTGCTAATTGGTTGGATTTTCTTGCTCACACCAAATTTTCCACCTATCCCACACCCAATCAAACCACCGTCCACTGGTTCTAACCTCTCTGCCATCATTGAAACAAAGGAGTTAGTAATACTCGTTCCTTTAGGTTTCAACCTATGTGGTGGAGGGTGAAAGATTCCAGCCCTTTGTTCAAACATACTAAAAGAACCTATGTAATCATTATTTACTTCTAAATTGAAACGATGGAATAAGTAAATATGTCGTATTATTTATGGTTAGGTAAAAAAAAGTAAGCTATTATACTTCATGGAGTATCATCGGAATCAATACCGTTGTAATTATCAAAATTGAGGATCAAATATATCATTTTAAGAGTTTATGAGTTTTTATAATTTCTCTTAATTAAAATGAATGTAAAATTGATTTGTGTAGATTTTAGGTCAAATTACGAATTTAGATAAATGATTCTACACATTTATAATTTTATTAGTTTTGCGTAATTTTGTACGATTCTATCATTTTATACTTCTAGTGAATAGTAAAATCACGATTTTGATAACTATGAATACCATAATCAAGAAGTGTTGAATCTCTAGGAGGAATATAACATTATTCTTTAGAATGAAGAGACTTTGTGTGCATCGAAAGCGAGAGAAAAGTGGAATATTAATGGTGATCAAAATACAAATTTCTTTCATGAATCTACAATAGCGAGGCACGCAAAACTAGAATTATAGGACTGTTGATGGGGAGAGAAACTAGATTTCATAATGTGACTGAGTGGAAGGAGTAGCAAGTTGTTTCTATAATATACTATTTCAATCCTCTAAAGTGGATGTTCCCTTACTTTCCTTTGCTTGCTTACCTGATGGAAAACAATTGTCAGACATGACCAAATTGATATTAAAAATGTCAACTTCTAAGGATGAAATTAAAGGCGTGTTATTAAGTATTGGTGCTGCCAAAACACTAGAAAATCCCCTAAGCACTCAACCCCTCATTGTTGGTAAAAGAAATCAGCAAATAATACTTAGTGAGTTTGTGCCATATTAGACGAGGTTAAAAATCACCAAACATGTTGTAAGTTTATTTAGTATTATAAGTCCCCTGCGAATATCAACTTACCCTAATAACAACTAAAAAAAATGATAATTTCACAAAAAGAATCAAAGAGCTTCTATTTCCTTTTTTGTCTTTTCCCATAGATGGATATACAAGTGAATAAACAATTTCTACTGATTTATACACACACACACATATATATATACATATATCACAAAGCTTATTTTCTAAATTGCCACAAACAAATAGATGGGGTTTTCTAAACTTAAAACTCTTTCTAGGTGTTTTTCAAAAACATAAAATAAAAGCTAGAAATGTTTTAGGACTTTTTAAAATAAAACTCAAATCGGATAATCATTTAAAATTGACAGCTTTTTCATAAACTAAAATTGAACAATACACTAAAGTTTTATAAAATCAAAACAAACAAAGGGGACCTAATTCTGACTAATAGATGCATAGGTACCCACGACACAGTTACAAAAATAAAAAGTTTTTTTAGGACTTTCTTTAAAATGTATAAAATATTTTCCCTTTAAGATTTTTTTCACAAAAAAGAAAACATAATATATATTTCCTTTAACTTTGATATGAAATTTTTTTAAAAAGGTATTTTTTTTATCCAATTCAACCCATACAAATTCAAAATTTCTAAAGCCAATGAAAAGCCTAGATAATGTTTTAGAGTTCTAAAACAACAACCTCAGAATTCGCTAATCTCTGATTTTCATGTGAATCAGTGATTGAACTAGAAATCCAACTTCTATTTGAACTCACCTTTTGTTTTTCCAACTTTGGTTGGTGGCGACTCTAAACTAAACAATTTTCAAATCGAGCATTTTCTTTAAATATTGTAGGCTCCTAGTTGAGTATTCCGTATTAGGCGACTCGGGCTTAATATGATTCGAAACCTTTTGGAGGATAGGAAGAAAATCTGGGCACAACACCAAGCCTTGAATCGATTACGTTATTAGAACATTTAGAATAAGCTGAAACCATACAAACACATTTTTTTTTTCAACAATCAATTAGTTAAAATTAGAAGGATTATACCCCTCCATATGAGGCTCGCTGACAACAAGCATTGTTCCTGTTCTACATGGGCTCCTCCTTAACTTATTTGAAGACCAAGTTTTCCACACTTATTAATGTTAGTATTTGTAGGGGGATCAAGAATTTTCAAGGAAATTGTATGTTAGAGCATTGGCAAGTGACGGGGTATGTCCAATAAGCACTCGCCCGAATGTCCGAATGAAAAAGGCTCCATTGAGCATATTAGCAAGCTAACAAACCAAAAAGAAGTTCAACTCGATAATGAGGCCTCCCACACCATATAGGTCAGTTCCTAACTGCTTGGCATGCTCAAATCCAAGTTGATCGGTTTTTCCTAGAAGCAACAACGATGCGTTTGCATGGTAGCTTGTAGACATGCCAGGGATAGACCCAAGGTGATCACTCACAAGCTCAATATTGACCCAAATGTGAAGCCAATGTGATGGAAGTGACGACACATTGCTATCGCTCTCCAAGTTGCCATAGAAGAAGAGGTTTAGAAGCTGGTTTCATTAAGAAAAGGAAATACCTCATTTAGCACATCAATGTGGTTATGGTTAAGAAAGCTAATAGGAAGTGACACATGTTGTCAATTATACCTTACTTACCCCTGTTGAGGACAGACCAATTAGTTGATGGTAACAAAGACATCTAGAGACACGCTAGAATGATAACATCATTGAGTAGCTTCATATCTACAAGTGTCAATTGACACATGGAGTTTTTTAAGATCTTAAAATATCCTATTGACTTCCATTGGACCGATGAATATGAAGTTGGTTTCACCAAGCTAAAAAGACTACTCACTGCTCTACCAATCCTAGCTAAGCTTATCTTGAGTGAAGAACTATTCTTGTGTTTAGTTGTTAGTGGCAAGGCCCTCCCATCTGTCCTCATTTGTGCAAATGGTAGAGAACACATGACCTATGCTTTTTATATTTTTTTCAAACAAGACCTAATATTGCTTTTTAAGAAATATGTTACCCATATTTTCACTTTCTATTAATAATAGATGACAGACATATTTTTTTTTAATTAAATCCATTTAATAATATTATGCACTAATGAGGAAAAAACCATATATCTCAAATCTTTTATCAACATAATATGATAATATAAAGATCATATATTTGTCAAAAATCAAAATTCATGTTACTTATTTATGAAGTTTCCAAAATACAAATAATGTATTTATCAAAAATAAAACCTGCTCACGTGATTGCCAAAATACCAACCATAAGTTGTGTATATGTCAAAAATCAACACTTAAATCACTTATTCGTAAAAATACTAAAACATGGCTCGTGTTTTTATAATTAACTCAAGATTTTAAATACATTAGGCATAAAGATAAAAAACTTAAAAGGTTCAACAACAATCAAGAGAACTAAAATTAAATACATAAATGGAACACTTATCATGAATTGCATACTTAGATTTATTGCCATTGCCTTTTTTATTTCGTCCGTAATGATTCAAATTTCAAACTTTCATGAATAGCTTCGACACACACGCGCACACACACGCACACATATATATTAAAGGAGAATAAAAATAGGAAATGAAACTGATAGTGTAGGCAGTATGAATTGAAATTTAAAACCCAGAAACATATCATCTCCAAGTAAATTTTCCATTATACATGTTTGTATTTTCCTTATAGGTTAATGTAGTACAACTACTGTGAAAACAAAATGCAATTTACATATTTACTTCTTCAATTCTAAACTTTGCAGATGCCATATCCAGAATTAATTTCCCTTGACTTTCTTACCACCTCTCACTAAAGGATCAATAAAAACGCAATATATGTACGAAAAATAGACAAAATAGAGGTAGTAATGTGATCATTCTCTAGAGAGAGAGAGAGAGAGAGAGAGAAGCAAAATATGGTAATATGGACACATCTCACCTTAATAGAGGTACCAAATTGTACATTATTAAAGGAGAAGAAGAAGATTACAAAAAGTACCTCGACAACAAGAAAGCAGGAAGGAAAAAAAGCAAGATGGACCTCTTGTATATACAAGTTACAACGTCCAGATGGGCCAGGAGTGTCATACTCTGGAAGAGACCTAATGAACATGCTCTAAAGTAGAATCAACAACAATGTCCTAGTCTGTTATTTAGACGGCTCTTCCCTACATGCGACGAACCCTTCACTTCCTCTCATGACCAGCTGATTCCAACATGGATACAATGGGAAAAAAAAATGAAGGGTCCAGGTAACAATTTTTGTTGTGGAAGCGCTGAAAAGAGCTTACACGAATATAGAGGCAAAACTTCAAGGGTCATTGCACTTGAATCATGGATACCATAACTCAAAGATGGTGATCCATTCAGAGCTTTGCCCAATTATCCAATGTATGTCAAGAAAATTCTGAAAACATCTACAAGTGAACCTAGAAAGCAAAATCGATATACATGCTTTCCCTGGTTATCTGGCATTGATCTGGCGTAGTATGTCCATCAACAGTACAGCTTCGTTTAGACTTTGACCTACCTTCCATACCTTAAAATCTGGAGAAAAATAACCAGCATCACTCCAGGTTTTCAGTAATTCAAGTGAAAAAGGTCCCTGTACATCACCCTGGGGATCAACATAATGCCATATCAAGCTTTCTGTATCATAATCACAACTTTGAGCTTCACTACTTGGATGCTCGGGCTCGTCATCGCTACTCAAGTCAATCACTTGAGCAGCCTGAGCTTTCATCTCTGCCTTTTCCTCATTTCTTTCCCTTACCTCCACTGTTCTCTGTCCATCATGCATTATGTCAATCACTGGAAGTCCCTGAGTTTTCATCTCTACCTTTGGCCGATTGCCTTCATTTACCTTTGCTGTGAAAGTACCCCATCCAGTTTGCATGAAGTCAATCATTTGTGGTGCCTGTGATTTCGTCTCCACTTTTTCTTCAATGGTTTCATCTACCACCAAGTTTATTGGTCTTTGTCCATTCTGCAATTCAGTCATAATTTGTGTCTTATGCAGTTCTCGAATTTCAGTGGCATGCCAATAGTCTGCATCAAATACTACTAATTAACAGAACAGAATATTAACTGTCAACAAACTAAAAATGCTTGAAAGAAACACCATGCACTAAAGCAGCATTGCAAAAACCAAAGTAGCATCACAATGATACTGATAGTAATCACTAATCTGCATGCTATTCCAAGTCTAGAGATTCTAAATCAACCTACCCAACATCTGAAGAAGAAACCCTGCATTGTGCTGATATAGTTACTGCATATGGCAATTTTTTAGGTTCACCAAGCCACCCAGCATATTATTAATATTATAAAGATCTACTCCACAGGCTGAAATAAATTTATTCAACAAAAGATGTCTAATCTCCAGTTGATAACGACATCCCAATTTGAGGACAATTTACCAAGAGAGGTAATAAATAGCAGTAAACAACAGATACTTCACCTGTGTTCTGATAGATGATTTTCAAAAGGTTAGCCTGCAATTATACTACCAATACATCATCATAAACTCATGCATGGAAAGATTCATCTTTATCCTCCTAGAATAATATGATAAATATGTCAAAAATATAAATTTTCACTACGTACCATCATTATCTTTCTTCAAATGAATTGGAGGCAGTTGGGGTCCCTTCTCTACAACAGTATTTGCTTTCATCTCTCCATCAGAAAGGCCATCAACTGCTGTTGCATTTATGCTTCCCCTAAGAATTGACCTCGGTGAAGGACTAATGTCTTTTACTGTGTCATTTTCTGGAATATCTGCTTCAATAGGAGTGGCTTCTATTTCGTCAGCAATCACTTTTGGAACCTCTTGTAATAAGCGTGTCTGTTCAGCTGGAGATTGTAGCAGTTGCCTTCTCTCCAAGTACTCAGACAATGTGAGCACTAAAGGTAGTTAAAGATATAGTAGTTTTTCTGACAAGGACAGTTGCATGGCTTCATACCATTGTCATAATGGAGTAATAGAATACACCACAATTTATATTTTGACTTTCAAAACAAGTTCAATTAAGCAAGTTAAATTATTCTTATTTGTAGTCAAATCTCCATAAAGATTCCCCCTTTGTTGTGAAGGTAAAAGACAAGGAAAACAAAGAAAATCACGTGTTAGGTAATAAAGCCTACACAAAACAGTCACATATGTGGTTGCACTATAATTTTGCAAGGTTGATTGCTTAAACCATAATTTACAGGGAAAACTGATTAGAAAGGCCCCAGTAAAAGCATAAATATAGTCGAAATCCATAGAGCAGAAAGACAAAAAAAAAAAATCATATTTACTTAAATTTCTAAGTGGATATTGTGCAACAAGTGGAACCAGTAAGCCTTCTCAATTAGAAGGTAAAAAACCTTTTAGCCCATCTTCGGATTTCTATCTCTGAACAACTGATCTACACCACCAAGAATATAGTTAGAGCTCTATTATAAACATCAATATTGAGGCATCAGTAGATTTTTCCTAATGTTCACAAAGGCCATAATCATGAATGCCCAGCATCCAAAATTGCCTCAAAGATGACTAATCTAGTATTCTACAAAAGTAGGGCTTCTGGATAGGAAAAGTTCATATATTTTTCCCCTTCCAGGTAATTGATAGTAAAACTAAAATATTATAGATACACGAGCAACAATAACATTAGAGTAGGTTAAAAAGGAGCAAGCCCCTAAAGATGTGTCACAAATTGTATCAGCTTCTACCATGTGGTGCTTAACTTTGTCCACCTTCAACTCAGTAATCTAAGACCCTAAAACCATAAATGAAATTACTATCTCTATCCAGAGATTTTCTTAGCTTAACCCAAATTATGCTCTACAACATCTCAAAAAATGCACAGAATTGTTTCAGCCAACAACTCAGACTCCTATCACTGAGCTCACCCAAAATACTTACAACTCAGATTCTATGTTAGTAAAATCTACTCTATACCTCTCTAGCCAGGCAGAACTTTGTACTAAATCTACTAATACTATTAATTATCCCACAAGAGAATGAGTTAAGCTTCGTAATATCATCTCCTAATGATTGAATAAGCAAATTCTTGTTAAATTTACGTTAATAGTGATACAAGATAAATAAATTAATTAATTAAAAAACACAATATTACAGTTTGCAGATAAAAACAATTATCTTCATAATGAAGAAGATTAATCATAATCCAAATGTCCAAAACACAAAAAAACATTTTCAAAGTATCATCAATGGTATTCAAACCAACAACTCATTATATTTTTTACTTTAGTAGATGACTATTGAAGATGTTTAATTGCTTTGCCATTAATATTCTTTAGGTTTGCTTTTACAGATCTGTAGAGAAGCATAGATTCATTTCATCATGAATGCACAACTTCACAGAAACATCTCTCCAAAGGAGGGCCCATGATGTTAATGTTCATGACCAATAAGCACTACGCAAAATCATCACCTCAAGTAGCAGAGAACAGCCACTAGTCATTCCATTTTTTCCACTAAACCCAGATGAGCTCTGACAGCATATATTACCATCATATTACCTATAATGGAGTGCATGTCCATAAAATATATCTACAAATAATAGATAAAGGATATTCTTTACGCCATCCCTTCTCATTGGCTCGATCAATAAGGTTTTGCAGCAAAGCAAGTTCCCTTGTAAGCCACTGAAAGAAAACCAATGCTAAAGAAAGTTCATCTTACATTATTGATAGATAAAAGAATTCCAAACGATAATAGTTGCACCAGCGAGGAAAAAGTCTTGCCTAAATGCACAAAGGAACCCAATATTCATGCTAAAACCTACTTCCCATGGCCATTACAACCAAGAATTACAATTTTATCAAAACAAAGAGAAGGAAGCATTGTCTTGAAAAAATAAAGCAAGCCCCATGATCCTTTGTACGCATTCCTCTTGATGTAACCACCATACTCTAAAAAATGTTTACAGATATGATTTATCAAAAGTTTCTTTAAAAGCATCATTAGTAGATGCTATTAAAAAAAATAGCAATGGAATACCTACAGTTCTTGTAACACAGTAACCAAGTGCAATGCCTGTTTAGCTATTTAATTGAGAACAAATGCAAGTTCGCCATGAAGATAATACATCTCACTGTTAAAGCAGTTTCTCACACATTAGCAACAAATGCAAGCACCTGCGACTTTTCTCAATCTCAACTGCTGCATCATTCTCACCCTCTTGCATTTTATTTCCATGTAAAATGATTCTGGACTGATTTAACAGTCCTTTGAGCAACTCTCCTTATATGTAGTGAGGGCAGCCAATCTGGACCGTCTTATTGATATACAAGTCTTATTTATTTATTATTTCTAACTTTTTTTGTGTCATGTTTGGATAGTAGGATCGACTTATTCTTCTGTGTCTCGTCTGCAACATCTTGTGTCTTAAACATATTCTTAAGCTGTCTTATATGTAATTTACCTGCATCTTATTCTCATATCTATTTTGTTTTCATCCTTTTTTGACAAGCACAAGAAAATAAGACAATGAAGTGGAAAAGTAAGATTTGCCAAGCAGGCTAAGCAATTAGAATTGACCATGCCAATGATTTTCCATCTCTATCATAATTCTTAATGGCAAGTCCCATCTCAGAGACTTCCACTCACAACTAATTTTTCTTTTTCAATTGAAAGTGTCAAGGATACTAAAAAGATGAAAAAAGCCATCCAAAAGTGTTGCGATAATCTTAACTTGCTTCAGCGTATAAACATATGCATACATTTTGTTAATTTTTAATCTTGCCGAATATAATTCATTATGGACAAAATTATGTTACAAAGGATTGTTATTGGCCACCTGGTACAATAGGCAGACATATCTATCACAAAAATCCATCCAGTTTCCAAAACAATTATCTAACCATACGGAGAATGCAAGCCAACCTTGTAAATAAACATTAATCCAACCCAAACATCTTGCACATAAACAGTAGGACATTCCATCAATTACAGATAAGAAAGAAAGCAACTTACATGTTTTGTTATGTCCTCATGCAAGATCTTCACTTTCGTTTCAAATTCAACCTACGGGAGAAAGTAATGAACCATAATCAAGGGCCACTCATACCTAAAAGGACTGATAGGAGAAAGTAAAGATGTTGGTCAACTGGATAATGGAGCTCAATTGTTATTTTCTTTAACTATATTTGATATGCTAGTACAATACAAGTTTCACATGTGTGTGTGTGCCATATATATATTTGTTTTGTGCCAAGCTTGTTTTGTAAACCAAACATGATGTACTAGGATTTGTCCAATCCAATCCCTTATAAAGTTTCCATGCTGCTATGGAAACAATCAGTAAATAAACTAAGTACAAGGGTGGCTGTTTGTGCAATGGCAAAGAAGAAACTCACATACATTTGTTTAGCAAGATGTTGATGAAGAGTTGGTATCTAACCCAACATTAATTATGAAAGAAGGGAAAACAATTTGCAATTACCTCATAACAAAGAGAGAATGATGTAGATAGACAAAATGTTAAGATGAGAACTTACTATAAGCAGTCGTTGGAGCAGACCATCTTTTACTCTTTGACATAAGTCAACACATTCTTCCTACAAAAAGATATGCACATTAAGTCAAGACCAATATTTGCAAATGTCTCCACGCTAAACTATCACACATATAGCAAAATAATGAACACATCCACTGATCATGAGATAAGGTAATCTGTTTCAAAAACTAGTCATACCATCACATATTATCTGTATCTTACTAAAATTGCAACACTACATGTTCTAACAATCTCAAATATCTCACTCTAAGACACAAAGCACCTTCGAGCTTAGTATTGAATCTCTTTTTACATACAGTCCTTTATAACCATGTAACACTACACGACATCCTAGAACAAGCGAATGAAAGGCATTGTTCAAGTGCACAGCATTGAATGGACCATCTCTTTAGTATCACACCTGAGATTCTTGAGTTATACTCTCTCAAAAATAAAATGCATATCTCTAATCACCCACTGGAGCCTACAACCATTTTTATGTGTTGTTAGAGACTAACCATCAATCACAAAGTATGTTAATCTGCCTACATTACTCAATTGCCAAATAAAGATCAAATGTTTTATCAATTTGCTACACCATCTTTGATTTTGCCATTACAGTGTTCATTTGTTTTTTAACTTCATTTACTAATGTTCTACTGCAAACTCTGTTTATTTATAAGAGAAACACTGCATCTACATTGTAGAACTAGAATGGCACAAAAGAGCAGACATGTCTGGATTCTCGAATAATGAAGATCTCATCTAATATTCATGATCAAAATGCAGAAACTACCTTGGTAAAATTATCATCAGAAATTGAGGAAACCTTAATGTCCTTAAAAGAACCAGCAACTTTAAGTAAAACATCACCACATTTGTTGGCAGATGCCATCTTCACACCTGAGAGTAAGTAAACAAAACAATTCTCAGTATTGTTAAGAATAAAAAAGGTGCCAATGCTGCACATCGCCTCCATTAGACCAAAAATCATAATAATAAGTCCCTACACCCATAACAAGTGATTCTCAATTAAACATTTTGGAACTCAAGATTTAGCCAGAATCAGTTCATCATCAGAACCTTTCACTTTCAACAAACATCCTTAATTCCAAGGTCAATCCTGTGATCTAATTTATACCAACCTAAGATTGACTTAAATATAGTTTGGGGAAAAGGGAAATTGAATAGGAAAACTGTGATTTCAAAGAAAGCTTAATAAAAGATAACGTAGACTGTTTTTTTTTTTTTTTTTTAACAGAAATAACATAGAGTTTAACAAATTAACACTTGAGTAAGATAAGGCTACTTAAAGATCGAAATGAATGCAGCCAAACTCTAACATATGAGCATATTACCAGTAACTTGTAAAAGTCGATAAGGGTTCTTCTGCATGTAATCGTTGGGGTCTGATTTTATGCGGATAAAGCTACCAACCAATTTGCCTTCAAAAGTTGCAGGGTCCTTGAACAGATCTTCAACCAAGCTCCTTTTCAGATATACAAGCTTGACATTTTCTGGAATTATGGCCACAAAAGGACTTTTTGGAGTTTGTAACACTTTCTTCTTTGGAGTTCTTGTAGTGGTTTGCTCATGCCTCGCCTGCACATCTTCATCATCCTTATCATCTGAACTCCACAAAAAATCATCACTCGAATCCTCATTGTTTTCTGCATAGTGTTCCCCAAGGCAAGCATATATTTTATTTTTTCCTAAAGTTTTCTTTCCAAAGAGAAACTGAAGCTTCTCATCGCACCGAAACCGCTTCTTCTTTCCCGGAACAGTAAGATCATTATCATTGATATATTTTGTTATAATTGCAGCCACATCATACTGCGACACTTGACTACTAGTATCCCTGCCAATTGATTTAAGAAACCCAATGAGCTCTCTAGATCCCCAACCAGAAAACTCCCTCCTTCTCGCCTGATGCTTTCTCTTAGGTTTTGAAGTAAAGCAGTCCCCATCATGCACCCATGCGAACTGCCCTCCTTCCATACTGTTCTTCGCCTATATAACAACTTCCCAAACTTATCTCAAACTAGTCATTATATTTCTCTAACAACTATCGAATGTTTTCTCAACCAAGAACTCAAGGACTAATACAACATCTGCCAAAGGAATGAACATGTATTACTCACTAGCCAAGCAGCACTACAGAAGTTGCTCTAAAACATTAACAAGAAAATCACAGCTATATCTACAAACATAGTTAAATTAAAACTGAACATAATCTTAGAAAATCTGTTTGGATTACACCTTCATTTGTCGAATTGACGAACAAAAACATCACACAACCATAATAATAAGCTAACTGCTGCAATAAAGGAAAAAAGTTAAATTGAAGTTGAAAACCGTGCCTGGAAAATAGGGATTGCGAGCGATTGAATTAGGGTTTTTGGTGAAATTTGAAACAACAACAAGAACAAACAAGCATTTATCGTTCGTAGGTATTCATGCGAAGGTAATAGGCTGAGGTGCGAGTGTTTCCATGTTTTGTTTTACGAGAAAGAGAAAGGACAGTGTGGCGCGTGCTTCTCAGGCTCTACAGTGAAGGAACATTTGGGACGCGTGTTGTGGCAGCTTGGAACGGTTAAGGTTGAGATGCAAAATTGTGAACATTATAAAAAGGTTTCGGTTTTTATTTGGGTGATTTTAGGCGTTAAGAGTATGCTACCATATTAATCACTCGTTGACTTAGCCGTAATAAATGAAGGAGGATTTTAAATTTCAATTTAAGGGATACATAATAAGATTATAATAAAATATTATAATAGGTAATATATTGAAGATGGAAATATTTATGATAAAATTAAACAATAAATCATTGAGTGATGATTTATAGGTATAGGAATATAAATTGCTACGGATGCTATATTTATTACCAAGTAGAGATGAATATCATAGGATAGAGGTGGGAAATTCTTTGGTGCTACATGAGAGTATTCAAGAAGAACAGGTTATTCCAGTAAGGTACCGTCACAAATTCTTGACTATTGCATGGGAACAACTTCATCTTCGAAGTATTTTTCCTTTCCAATATTTTTCTATTGGAGCTTCTCTCTTTTTTTTTTCTTATATAATAATAATTTATTATGAATTGTTATTCTCCTCAAATAAACACCACAGTAGCATTACATAGAATGAGGAGGGAATGAATAACAATTCATATCAAGTGAACGAGTTGTATTGAAATGGATTATAATGTTTTGGTACAGTGTTATAAAGGATTTTTTTTCCTAGCATTATTAATGAAATTAATTATTTAAATAAAGTTATATAAATATTAATTACTTGATTTCTATTTTAATATACAATTTTCAATATTAATGAAAATCATAGGTACAATTCGCCATTAAATATGATACCCCGATTATCTTAAATGTAAAAAAAAAAAAATTATCCTTAAATTAATATTGGAATGTCCATGTTACTAAAATAAGAACCAAATGAGTCGATAGTTAGAGTTGAATAGGTAATCAAATAAGAAAGATGATATCAAAGCTATAATGATCCTAAAAATCAAAAGAAATTACTCAATTAGAGAATTAGTTTTTAAAGCTCAAGTTCAAGAAAAATAAATGAGTAAAACTCCTTAAATAGCAAATAGTAAAAGATTAATAGTGAATAGCAAAAGGTAAATAGTAATAGTGAAGTAGTAAATTATAATTAAATAATAGTAAGAATGAATAATAAATTAGGAATTACATAAAGATATTTAGTCAAATTAATTAATAGTGTAAAATTTAGCTGAATTTATCAATTAAAGTCATGAAAAGACTAAATGCCCTTGATTTAACTTAAATATATCTAAATTAATCTACAAAACACCAAAAATAAGAGACAATGAGTATCAAGCATCTAGAAATATCAAAATCATTTTGAAAAACCAGAACTCCAAATCTTCGAAAATTTGGAGGAAAATTCCTAAAAAACCTAAAAATTCATTCATAAATTGAGTAAATTAACCAAACAAATATCAAATGAAGACATAAACATCAATCAAAATTTTGTAAAAATCAGAAAAAATAGGAAAATTCGTGGGATCAGATGCCATGTTTTTTTAAAAAGAAAAATTAGAAAAAAACTAATGCATGCATGCAATTAGGTGGAAAATTTTGGAAAAATTACCTAACATCTGTCAAAAATTATTATAGCTTCCAGGATGGACATGTAAATTATGTAGGTTACATGGTAATTTTTGCATGAATTAATTTCGACACTTGGTATTTTAACAAAATTAAGAAATCCTCTCAAATCCGCTATAAATACCGACCAGAGATTATAAAATTCACTAAACACACATATGATCACTAAAAATCACCAACCTTGATAGTTAGAGCTCTAAGAAGGTGAAGAATCCATCTTATAAGCTTAAGGAAGGTAGCTCGGCTGTCTAGTGGTGGCACCAATGAAGGATATCAGATTTCCGACGAGTCTAAGTGAGGGTATCAAATTCGGTTCTTTCGGCTTCAAAATTTTACAATAAGTATAGCATAATATTAGTTACAACATATATTTTTTTAGAATTTTTCATGAAATTTTAGTATTTTTAAAAATTTGAAAAAATATAGTCATTATAAAGCCAAAATACAAAAATTGGGATTATTAATAAAAATATTCAAACAATTCTTAAAAATCACAAACTTACTATATCATTACTGTATGATATTCATACTATCATTGTCTTGAATTACAAATTTTTACATATTTTCTTAAATATTTACGCTAATTTATTAATTATACCTAGTAAACAAGGAAAATTAAGAATTATAAAAGCTTTACAAATACTTATAATTTACAGTGGCCCTAGTTTAAGGAATGTTTGAACATAAGTAACAAGTATGTAAATACATGCATATTACAAAGGAAGATTATTAGATATTTATATAATAGTCACTTATGAGCTTAGTTATAATAGTAATTCATAAAAATTCTAAAAACTAAATAGTTAAATCTATAACTACATCCATATTATCAATGTCATAGGTTAAAAATTCTAAATAACTTTTCTAGATACTATAAGCTATACCTACTTAGTAAATTACTTGAATTCTTATTTATAATAACATAAGGACCTTTAAAAAGAAAAGAAAATATGTAACCTTTTAAACTAATATTTATACATGTGATCGAGTATACATTGACCATGTTACTTACAAAATTAATCCTATTAGTTTCATATTCAAAATTTTACCATATCACAACCCTGTACATGTATGGTTAAATTTACGTAAAATCATCAGAAAACAAAAATAAGGTCATTAAAACAAGATTCTCAATTAAGCTATAGTAAAATTTTGAATTAACTTAAGATTTTGACAAATAATCTTATTATAACCTTAATCAGATTAAAACCCTACATTGTAATACTAATTTATCCCTTTAAACCATTCTTTTAGGTGATAACAACCATCTACTTCACACCAAATCCCTTTGTGGTAAGTGGTCCGACTTTACAGCTACTTTTAAAGAATCTTGAAGTCGATATATTGGTTGTGAATGATAATTAGTTAACAAATGTCTGTGATTGATTGGTTGTTGATTGTTGTTTAATTGCTTGATATAGTATGATAAATTGAGTAGTCACCTAAGTGAACTTGGAACTTTAAGAATTTACCCGAACCTTTACAAAACGAGTCGCATTACATGAGACATCAAACATTTTGCTTCTATCAAAACCGATCGTTCAAGTAAGAATAAAAATTCTTCTTTTAACCTTTATTGAACCAAGTGATAAAAGAGGAGGGCGCAATAAAGGCCATAAGCTATCCATGGATACTCCTAAACGATTTTTAGGAGGACAGCGGTCCATTGCACATTGTTGGTTTTATGGAAGATGTATCTGTGTCAAATCTCTTCGAAATCCATATTAGAATAGGGTTAATTTCTCTAATCTTGTAATGAACCGATCAACATCATGTGGATGACAGAATGGCTGATCATGCATACATTTAATGAACTTGTTTGCTGACTTCTTTGAAATATACACAAGATTCTGACCACTTATTAAGCACATGGAATTTCGCTCATCACCCTACAACTTATTTTGTAGGGAATTCCTCATAAATCAATACAAAAGGCCTAAAATCATACCCATAAGTACCAGGGCTCAATTTTAACTCCCATTTTGTAAATATCTTTTAAGTGTGGCAGTATTTTGTGAGCTTAGTAATTATCAAATGATTATGGACCATATGTTTACCAAATTCCATAAACACTTGATAATTACAGTGAGACTATTGCTAAATAAACTTTCAAGATTTGACATTAAATTTGGGAAATTGCAATTATTAATATGATTTTTTAATATTTTTAAAGGTAAATTACATGGCCTTTTCTAAAATCTTTAGAAATTGTTTGAATATGAGTTTTTCAAAAATTAGCACTTACATCTCATATAAACAAATAAATTGCATGAATCTCCCTTGAAATTTTTAAAAATTACATGGATTCTCAATTTTTTCAAAAGCCATCGTTTATATCTCTAAAAAATAACGTGATGATATTTTTTAAAAATATTTTAAATTTTTATTATAGTTTTTATAAATTTAATTTTTTTTAGAAAAAGAAAAAAAAAAAGGTTAATTGTTACTTTTCTTCTTCTAGAATTGCATTTTACCATGAAATAAATATATTATGAAAGCTTTTTATTATGTTAAAATACACATCATAGAACTTCTTTTCGCTAATTTTTTTTTTATTAAAATTGCACTTTAGATTCCAAATTCAAAGGGAAAAAAATAAAAAGTTTTCATTGCTTAATATATAAATTTTAAATTTTTTTTAGCTTTACTAATTAAACATGTTATATGCAATGACACGTTAGAATCAAATAAATAAAATTTACATATTATCATGTGTCAGTTTTTAGGAGTGATAACTTTTGAAAAAACTAGGGTCCATGCAAATTTTAAAGTTTTTAGGGGAGGTCTATCACACCCCAAAGAGTACTCTAAATGTGGCAGTCCGCCACATACAATATTAAGACTTAAAAATGACTACCTTAGTCATGCAAAAGTCTCAATACTATATATAAGGCGTTTAACACAGCAATAGGAGATATCGGTGGGATGTGTGGTTTAAGTAGTAATATAAAGCAGACAAAAACTAATAAATATATATCCACTAGATTTATCATAATAAGGTCTTTACATAAACTCAGGGGCATTCTCTCGATCAAAATTAAGGATATGTAATACAACTTAAGTCTTACATACATAAAACTCTATAACCAAAAAATTATAAGGGAATTCCTATCTAAAGCCTTTGATCGAATTTTCCCAAAAAGCCTTCCAAAAGTGTGGCATAACCTAGATAAAAGGAGACATCGGGTAGATTAAAAGACGTTCCTGCGACAACAAAAATCTATGGGAGTGTAAGCTTAACTAGCTTAGTGAGAATATTCTCGGGTTATCATACTCAAATCAATATATCAAACAAGTTATAATTAGATAAGCATATGCGATGCATCAAACACTTGAGCAAGCAAGACATATGGTTTTTCGAGAGCCATATGTTGAATGAATTATGCATTTCATTCATGATTAGGTATACCCGTTAATGACGACCAACACTTTTTTAAGTAAATCATTTATAGATTATATCAGCTACTACTCACCAACACAAAATCATGTAGATTATACCGGCTGTTACTCGCCAACATAAAATATGTTGATTATGGGTCTGTTTGGATTGTCTGTTTTTCATCTGTATTTGTATCTTTTTTAAAATGATATGTGTAAATATATCCGATTTGCATCTAAATTTTATCTAAATTTATTCTATTTGATCTTTTGATGAGAACTATCAACTTTTTTTTATCTATATCTATTTCTTAATAAATAATTTGTTAGAAAAAAGTTTGAAAAAGTGTCTGTATCTGCCGGAAAAAAGCCAAAACAAATAGACCCTATACTGCCTACTACTCGCCAACATGTAGATATTACCAGTTATACCAACTAACACTATTATACCCCTATCCTACCAAGTGTATAATAGTGAATGCAATGTGACTCACTACATGATATGCATGAATCCATTTATCAAATTCTTTCATGTAATTAAAATAGCTTAGAAGCGATCATAGAATTTACAAACACATCAACGTGGCAATATATATCAAATTTTTAATTAGAAACAATTCATGCCTTGATATTTTTAACATAATTTCAACCAATATTATAAGGCATATGCACTTTCTATTTTCATCTTATCCTGCTTCTAGTGCTTCTAACACTATAAGCACAAGCACGAGTGCGAAAACTTAAGGAATTAAACTCACTTAGCCATGATGCGGAAAAACTCCTAATTAAAGTAATCTTCGGAATATGAGACTTTTCCTTCCTCATCACCTAGACAAAAGAAATACCTAAAATGAGTTTTTTATAGAACTTCTACTTAAATTTTCTAACTCTATCTTCTATTTGTAGTAAAAATCGGATTTGTGGGATTCCAACTTAAAATGGCCATAACTTGCTCATCCTAACTCGGAATTTCATATATTCTATATCGTTTTCTACCTAATCAAAAAGATCTATCTATTTCTAAAGTTAATTTTGTCATAAAAATCAATTTGGATTTCAAAACATCATGGTAGATAATAGTTACGAAATTCCCATCCCTTAAAAATATGATTTTCCTAGCTTTTCTTCACCCAAAATTTCATAAACAAATATATATATATATATGTATATGGTTAGAAAATCCTTTTGATACATAAAAAAACTCATATTTTATGCATGATTCTATTGGTGTTGTCTCAACAATTATTTTTCATAAAATGACTTGTATTATGGGTTCGAAAAATTGGACTTTGAAAATTTTCTCTTTAAGTGGTTTGAAAGCAATTATAAATTTTTGGGTTATTATAAATAAGTGTTTTCCTTTTATATTTTTGTTTCCTAACTCTTCAAAGATAAATTAATTTTAAAAAATTTGATCATTTAAGTTATCTACCAAATTTATTTCTAGTGATTGAAAAATAAGGTTTTCAAAATTTTTCTTAAGTTGTCGGTAGTATCTAATGTTTTGAGTTGTATTAAATGTATGTTCTCTCATTATATTCATGTTTTTCTATTTCTTAGAAAATAAGTTTCCCATTTTAAAACTTTACTTTCTTAGGTTGTTGGCAAATTTTATTTCTCTAAATTGGTTTATAAAATAGTGAGTTGATTTCACATTGATTTTGAAAAACTTATTTTATTCTTAATATTTATCAAGTGGTGGCATTGCCCTTTTAGATAAATTTATAAGAAAAGCTTTCATAACAAAGAATCATCAACATTAGAACTTAGCAAAAATTTCATTTTGACTTTGAAAAGAGAATAATAATACTAAAAATTTAAGTCTTGTAGAAGCTTACCTAATAAGTAATTTTCAAAGTTTATGATGAACCTCTTGAAGTTTTGTAAAAGATGTGGTTGTGTTATGATCTTAAGATTAAATGGAAATGTTTTTTAAGTGCTAAAAAACATTTTTATGGAGTATTTAGTTCCTATTTATAAGAGAAAAGAGTTCCTTTTATCTTTGAAAGAAATCTTTATTGTGACAACATCATTATGATTATGCATGAATATGATTAAGTAGCTATATGAAGGATGAGAATAATTAATGTAAAGAAAGATAGAGATATAAGAAGCAAATAAACATATATATAAGGTCAAGTATTGTGAGCCTTAACTTCATTAAGACTTTCTAAGACTAAAAATAGACTAGCCCTAAAAGAAAAAAAAATATAATAATAAAAGCAATACTAAAATAATAGGTTAGTGGGCATTTAGGTTCTAAGAAATATAGATATACATATACATAAGACATATATATATATAGAGAGAGAGAGAGTTAGATTAGAGTAGTAATAACAATAATCCAACAACATAATAATATCAACATAGTATCAATAATATAATGGGAGTTTAGGCATGAACATGAACATATTGTTGCTTTCATAACCTTATTAGTTTAGGAAACACATACTATGGTCACTTAAGTTACATGACATGGAGATAAGTATATAAGAACCTTTATCAAAGGTTATATGTGATTGGAGAAGAAATGAAGTAATTGTAGTTGTATGTAGATGGTGGTTTTATGAAGAGAAGGGAGAGCTGGGAAAAGAATTTTGGAGAGAGGATTTGGAGAGAGAATTTAGTAGAGTTTTGTTAAGATAAGAAAGTATGGGAGAAGAATGAAGGAGGGAGGAGGATATTTATAGAATTTTGAAGTAAAAATTAGATGTAATAAAATAAATTAAAAAAGAAATAAATTAGATAGATAAAGGGGGTGGCCGGCACAATTTTGGATGGAGACGGAGAGAGAATTTCTTTTTTTTTTTTGTATTTTTGTTAATGAAAAATAAGATATGAAAGATGTGAAGTTGTATTGGAAATGAAAATTGTAAGAAAATAAGTGTATAGGTTATAAGAGTAGATAGTAAGAAAAAATAGAGATAGATGAATAGTAGTGAATTGTAGGAATTGTAAAATGAATAGTAGACTAGACAATTAAATTACTAGTAGTTAAAAAAAACGCGTAAATACGTTATATCTAATATTTTTAGTTATTGAAAATTTATGAAACCGATACTTTTTGAATCCTTATAATATTACGAGTCTCTTAGTGTTATTAAAATATTTTTACTATTCCAGGCACTGAGGTAGGTTTTTTAAGAACTAATCCCTTTGGGGTTAAAAATTAATTGAATTTTGATAAATCTGATCTTTTTAAGCTACCTTCTATTATTTCTATGATCTATCATAAACTTATTTCTATTGTTCTTAGGTTTCAAGCACGGGATTGTCGGAGTTAAAACTACTAGTATGCCTTGATCCTCGTTGACTTTTGAAGTTCTGGTTTGACTAAGGTTAAGGTTTACTTCAATTTTAGCCTAAAATTGAGGGGTTTACAAGATCTATCCAATTGACTTGTTTTTTAGGGTTTAAGTACTGAATTTTAAAAAATCTAGAATCCATGCAATTTTTAAAGTTTTTAGGAGAGATCCACATAATTCACTCCTTTTAAAAATCACATTTTACTCTTTATGGATTTAAAATGGATTTTGGTAATTCCATTTGTAAAATATATATTTTGGTATTCTTTTTTTTTTTTATAAACAATGATCATGTGCCTGTGTTATAAATATAATACATCTTTTTGATAATTTGAAATATTGATTTTGACCTGAATTTAACACAAATATTATTATTTATGGTAATTGGCCATAATCTATTAGGCCCCAACATTAGCTTATTGAGCCAACAAGCCTACTAAAAGTCCAATAAGGTTACCAGCACAAAAAGCTTCGAGCCTATGAAAGACCTTGACTGTGCTCTCTCCCATGAGGTCTCTAGCAAATTGTGAAACCTCAACCTTGTGACCATCCTTCGTAAGGACCTCAACCCTTGCGAGGGTTAAGGTCTCATTCGCCTTTGGTTGCAACTCCTCAAACAAAGGCCCTTAGCAATGTAATCTTGATGGTCGTGACCTCGAGCTTGGGGGCTCACGAAGACCTGTCTAATGCTTTCCTTTCCTCTCATTTGCTTGAGGGAACGAACACTCATCCTGCTACCCTTCATGCTCAACATCATTACTCTCTTCGGATCCAAGTCAACTAACAGATTTAAGATCTATCACATAGGACAAAAATATTCAATCGACCCTCCATTTTATTATGACCACCATCTATAAATAGACCATCACACCAAAAGCATAAGAGTAAGTAGAATAACCAATTGTATGAATCTTATATTCTCTTCTTGAACCCACAACTAACTTAAGTATGAAAGTGACAACGTCAAACTACCCCCGACGTATCATTAACCATGTTTCTATGCTTACAAGTCTATAGTGCTCCAACACCTAACTCTATCAGTGATTCAACACCTGCAGCAATTATCTTTTCATATTATTTTCAACGTTTTAGATAGATTTCATAGGAACATGTATAAAAATATAATATCAACTAGTGTGTGTGTGTGTGTGTGTGTGAGTTCTGTCATTAGTTCAAATCTCGTAAAGTTGATGTAGTTACTAGACTGGACTTTATGTGTATTGGGCTTGAAGGACAAAACACGGTATATAGTTTACCAGGGTTTGGCTTGGTCAACTCCGATGCTTAAGTCAGTTGGCATGCTAGTAGTGAAATAAACAATAAGTATTAGCTAGTGTCCAGGCAACATTACCACTTTAATGGTGTCAAAAAAGATATTTATAATAGATTGATCACTAGCGGTTACTCGCATAATGAAATAATAAGATAATAGGTGGTTAGTCATGGTTATTGAGAATGTAATTCAAGCCCACCATTCCATCTTTAGTCATGTCGACCCTAAGTGGTCAAGAGAGAAATGTCAAATAGCCCTGGGTTGGCTGTATCTGGTCACAACATTTGATAGCTGACTTCCTAAGTTTAAGTTAGATTCTCTTAAAATACGTTTTGATGTTAACAAAAGTGTAAAAAGATTACTAGCAAGTTTATTAAGTGTGTAATTTCAAGTTAGAAAGAAAGAAAAAAAAAATAGTATCAGGTATCCGGAAGGTCATCCAGAAGTTATCATAGAATGTTGACAGCATTGGACAGCAAAAAATGAACTGTATCAGGAGTCTTTGAAATATATACAGAAGATTATCCAGAGAATACTTTAGAAGGTTGTATCAGTGAAAATAAAAAAACAAGAGTTATTATATGATATATAGAAAACTATCCAGAAGATATTTCAGAGGGTATATATCAGAAAGATGGACATGGAAGTTTCAATAAGTTATCCAGAGGATTTTCTAGAAGGTTACCTGCAATTTTTTATAGCAACCTGTTTCAACATGATTTTACTATTCATCTTCATAAACTCGACCAAATTCATTCCAGTTCAGTACATTTAAGTACATTGAAGGCCTAGCTCCGAGCAAATGAGTTTATTTTGGTAGTATACTTATTTGGTCCACCTAAGTTGGTTGATATCCGAGGGGATTTAAAGTTTTTATCAATGTTCTCTCTCATCAGACGGATTAAACTTCATGAACAGTACCAGATTATGTTTGAATAGCTATTACACGTTCTTCTCCTTCAAGACAAGTGAATTATGAGTGTCTACAAATATCAAGACAAGAACAAGTAAATCTTTTATCTATTTGCATGGGATTTTGCCAAGAATTCAAAAGAGGATAAGTGAAGATCGGATGATGTTGATCCATTTTTCAAAGCTTCGAATTCCAAATATATACCAGATTTTTCTACGAAAATCAAGCTGGACTTATCCCCATATATTCGTTTCAGAATTTTGAAAACAAGATAAATTTCAAGCAAGATCTGAATTTGAAAAAGAAGATAAGGATCATTATCTTTCATCCAAGATATGTGGGAGAGAGTTTATCCACATTTGAATTCTTGAACGTTGAGGAAAAGAAAATAAATTTCCGAGACAAAGAAGCTTCTCTTCCTGGATGATATATAGAAGATGAAAACATGATAGAAAAAAAAATTATTTGAGGAAAAAAAAAGGACACTTTACTATTAAGGAAAAAGAACAAGCGTCTCTTACAAAAATTCTTCCGAGCTTATTTGTGCAAATTTCTTTCTTTATTGCAAACACTCGCTTTTGATGTTTCTTGTTGACAGAAGGAACGTGTTGTTGCCTTCTAGATTGTTTGATTACAGGATTAGACTCTGTAGATCGGTTGTTAGCTTGAGGATAGCTGTGAGAATCGAGTAGAGAGAATTGTACAATCTTGTAATTTAAATTTATTGGATATGGTGGAACAAACCCGTAGGATAACGGGGTCCCCGGCTCGGAGCTGGAAGAGTGGACTAACGCACAAAGCAGAATCACTATAAATCATTACATAATTTTCTCTTCTCTATCTTTTAATTTTACGCAATTTATTTTCACATTTGTTATAATGATATATTGTTCTCGTTTTTTTTTAATTTGAAAGGGGATTATTTTTAAAGGCAAAATTTTGTAATAATCAATTCAACTCCCCTTCTTGATTATTATTTGGGACCAACAGTTTAGGGCCTTGGTCGTCTTGTGATACTCTAGGCGTCTTGTGATACTCTAGGCTAATGAAAGTGGGTCAGGCCTAAACCTAAAGGCCCAACTCGGATGAACAATGGAATAGATTATACTTGGGAGTTTTATAACCCATATTTGACCATCAACACTTGCTCCCCTCCCTCTACCCCCTTTATTTAAGAATTGGAAAAGGGAATGAGATGAGTGGATAGGTTGACTAAGGTGATTCTAAGTTACCAAATGGAATTTGTAGGGGTTCCTAGTCGAGAAATCTCATTGTTGTTTCAAGCTTGGAGTAGCCGAATGGAATGTTGCTACTTATAGTCTTTTAGGGAGTAGTCTTACTGTGTTGCATCAATCTAATGCTATTAAACCCATATCAGACCGACTGCTTTGACCTGGTTGAACCTTAACTGGTCAAGATTAGCGAGTCGGTCCATGCATTTAGCCTAGTTTGACATGGTGGTTAGATTTTGACCCGATCAACCTAGTCGGATTAAAGGGGTCGAAGTGCAATTAAAAAAATGACTAAGATTTTTGTGTTAAATTATTCTTTGAATTTATTTCCCATGTCATCATTGTTGCCTTTTCTCATTGGTCTTGGCTTATCAAATAAGATCCCATTTTTTGCAGATGCACAGAAAAAACAACTATATAAAGTGGAAGCCACAACCACTATAATAACGCAAAATACTCTCTTTCTAAACTAAAAAGACCCTTCATGGTTTCATGATCATTTTTTACATCATCCATTGTTTGGGTTATTTTCCACGTTTGACTTATGAAAGAATATCCTTTCATGCCGCAAGTTGACAAGGATATTGGTTATTAGCAAAAATATTGAGAACAAAGAAATTAGTACAGCATAAAAACACACACTTTAATTAATTATTAAAATAGTTAGTTAAAAAAACATAGTAATCATATCTTGAAAAGTTATATAACTATAAATATATCACATTATCTTATAAATTTAATAGCCAATTGATGGATTTGATTTAAATATATGTCTCATTGAGAGATGTCACGTATATTTGTCTTTTATAATTAAAATATGTCTTATATTTTTACTTTTTATTGACCCCGGTTCGACTCCTGGTGGACCTTTGTTTGACGCTTTAACCCCTAACCCCATTGGCATGTCCAAATCAAACCCTTGATTTAGTTCTGGTAACATTGCATCAATCCATTGAATTTGGGCAAATTGACAAATTGTCTGAGTTAAGTGTTATGATTGTAAATTAGGCACTTGCTTTCTTTTTAAGAGGGTGTCAAGCGTTACTACTATGTGCCAATTAGAATGATAGCTGTTGTGTTAGGATGTGCTAAGGAAGCCACAACCTTTCCAATTCTGGCAGGAATATTTTTGCATGACCACATGTCATGGGGTCACTAGGTGAATTGTCATCAAATGGGCTAAGCACTATTAGGTTCCATTAGGCTAAATTCATATAGAAGTAAAATCCTTGCATTAGAATTAATGGAAGAATATAATAGTAGTAACATTTAGAATTGTGTTTTCCTTTATGCCATTAGCATTATAACAGGATAGGAATTGATCACATGTATATTTACTAGTTAGCTAGGTGACGTGTTACCATTTGTACATGCATTTGACATCATATCGAATTAGAGAAATCTCATATATTCTTGTATTGATATCATTGTATAAAAAATATCAATGAAAAATCAGAAAACATTGCTCCTCTAGAGTTCTATTATGCTTATATTCAAGCTTCTATGATTTTGGATTCAAAATTGCAACATTGATTTAATTTCACATACTTTTGTAATCTCCCTATTTTATTTGGCATTAAAGCCCAGATATGGGTATGGAGACTCATGAGGTGAAGTGAATCAATCATGTAGTTCATGTAATAGTTAAATAACACATTAGAGAAACCAGGAAATTGGTTAAAGTAGTAGTTATGGAACATACAGGTAATGTGCTATAGATAATTAGAGATACCTTGAAGAGAATGCAAGATGTGATGGACCAATAAAGCTTATCCATTATCAAATTGAAATCCTACAAAGTAGATAACAATGTGGCTTCAGGCTCTAACTCTTTGGTCAATATCAAATTTCCTAACGAAAACATCAAGCCTAAGTTAGAAATGTTGACTGTTATAGATCATGCTTCCCCGCTGCACATAGAGCTTCGAAAATAGAATTCCTTATTTTTAATAGCTACGGCCTAAACAATTGGATATATAAAGCATGACAATATTTTGAGTTAGATTTAACTTTTAAAGCTTTGGAGGTTTATGCGACAATAATGTACTTAGACATGACTCATGTTGCTACGTCGAATGAAATAATTAAAGAGATTCAACTATGGTTTAAAGAGAAGAAATATGGAAATCCTTTAGCTGAACTCAAGTAATTGCAACAAGAGAGGCCTTTGCAAGACTATCAAGAGGAATTTGAATACTTCATAGTCTATGTAAAACTACCCGAAAACTACCCCATTAGCTGTTTTGTCAGTGGCTTACACCCATCAATTAAATACCTTATCCACACGTTTTAACCACAAACACCGCACCAAGCCTATGCCTTAGCCAAATTAATAGAAGCTAACCTTCTTCTAACCAAACAATACCTAGAAACACCTCAACTACCCCCAGGCAACACATCTAGAGTACCTACCATCACAAGACACTCCATAAAACTTAACACCAGCCTTACATATGACCTATCCATAAAGCGACCAACCCCGTAAAGCACAACCAAAATGAAAACAACAATAATTCTAAACCTAGTACAACCACAAGTTCCTAAACTCAACTCACCATAAGACTTACCTTTGAAGAGTTTAAAGAAAAAGGTATAAGAAATAATGTTTATAGTGTGATGAGTTGTTTAAGTTAGGTCATAGGTGCAAGAAGAGGCTTAACAAGTTAGTAGTTAATGTAGGTGATGAGCAAGAAGTAGAAGAGGAAGATAGTGGAAAGCCTATGAAAGTAGAGCCCGCTTTATCCAAGCTGACTCAACCATTAGTGATTAATTTAAGAATACTTTAAATAACACGAGTTTAAGAGGGTATCATAAGAAGAGATGGTATATTGGTTGACACTATAAGTTCCTTGAATTTTATTGATGGCATACTAGCTAAGGGCCTCAATTGCACTCTTTTCACCATTTTTCCATTGAGGACAACTCTAGCTAATGGTTCAAATTTATTTTGCATTCACAAAATCATCCATTTTAAATGGGAAATGTAAGGACAAAAGTATGTAGTAAAGGTGCATGTTTTACCATTGTTGGGTATTGGTTTGATCCTTAGAGTTCCATTGCTAAGTTCTTGGGGTAACATACTAGGGAATTTTCAACTTTTAACTATGAAAAGTGGCTAAGAGGATAAGCTAACGAGGGACAAGGAATGATTAAAGGTGATTAAGAGCTCAAAATTGAACAAGTTATTGAGTTACAAGCTACCTTATAGTTGTATTGCTGGATGATACAAGTTATAAATTGTGAAGATGATGTGAGTAAACATCAGAAATTCCGTCCACTGTTGATGGACTTATTAGAGGGGTATCACCAAAATTTTTGAAGAACTACATGGATTGCCTCTTAAAAGAGATTATGATAAGAAAAAAAAAAAAACTCTGCAACTAAAGTATAAGGTGGTCAACTTAAGACTTATACCAACATTATTCTATTTAAAAGATTATTCTTGAGAATATGGTCAAGGAGCTGTTAGCAAGTGAGGTTATCTAATATAGCCATAGTCCCTTTGCTTCATTGGTAGTGTTGGTGAGGAAAAATGATAATACATGGTGAATGTGTGTGGATTATATGGAACTGAACAAGAAAAATGTGAAGGTTCGAATCCTATACTTATAATTAGGGATCTCTTTGATTAATTGTATGGGGCTACATGTTTCAGTAAGTTAGATTTGAGATCTAGTTGCCACCAAATTTGGATATACCCGGAAGATGTGTATAGACTGCATTTAAAACCCATGATGGGCTCTACGAACTCATAGTGATGCCTTTTGAGTTGGCTAATGCTCTGTCAACCTTTTAAGGCCTCATGAAATATCCATTTAGGCCTAATCTAAGGAAGTTTATTTTAGTCTTCTTCGATAATATGATAGTTTATAACTGGCATCTACGAGTCATTTTTAATATCCTTAGACACAATCAACTTTTCTTTAAGTGGTTTAAATGTGTAATTGGAGTGAGGCAAATAGAATATTGATGAACCAAGGATGGTTACAATTTTATTTTGATGAGAAAATGTATTGCACAAATGCTCCTTAACTTAGCTAAGCTACATTTAATAACAAAAACTTATTTTTGATATGTTTAAGTTTTAATGTGCATATATGTTTGTATTTGTATGTGTGTTGTTCTCTGCATATTGTGTAGGAACAAGTTACCATACCTTAGTCTTGATCACGAACTTCATCGAGGCTCGATTGGTCCAACTGAAGTGTCACAATGAGTGGAACAAAACAAAATGTATAGACTTGGTTGCGTGTCATGTCGAAGGCTCGACAAGTTTAACTCCAGGGCGTAACAAGTTTAAATCTAAGGCTTGACAAGCACAAACTCAGTCGATGCGTAAATTGAGGCTCGATGAGTTTAGGGTGCGACAAGTCTAAGGCGCAACAATTCTAGGGTACAATAGTTTAAAAAATAGCTGTTACAGACTTTCAAATTCAACCGTTGGTGGTTCTTTTAGGGGAAAATGGCTATGTTTTTAAAGCTGCAATATATAGAGTATTTTGAGTGTTTTTTAAAGGAGAGAGTAAGAGAGAGAAGAGAATAGAGTATGTGTTTGTTTTTTGTTAAGTGAATAGTGTTATTCATGAGATTAGTGAGCTACTATTGTAAGATACTATTCATATATTTTATTTCTGAGTATTTTATTGAAGTCCTCTTGTGTTTGAGGTAATAGGTAAAGTCTTACTTGTGTGGGTAGGCAATAAGTGAAGTCCTCATGTATTAAGGCACTCGTGTGAAGTTCTCGTGTGTGAGGCAATATGAAGTCCTCGGTTGTGAGACATTTGTAAAGTCCTCTATGTTGAGGCATTTGTGAAGTCCTTGGTTGTGAGGCATTTGTGAAATCCTTTTCGTGAGACATTGTTGTTTGAATAAAATGCGTGAAATGCACCTTGAGTGAGGCAATTGCAGATTGTGGAGACTAGGGGGCAGGCTGAACTCCACATTAAATCTAGCATAATTCTCTTATCTCTTTATTATTACTGTTGTAATTGTGCATAAAAGGATAAAAGAGATAACAGTTGGATAAGTGAGCTTACAATCGGTTTAAAAACCCACCTTGTAGCTTTTGCTTCCACAATATATGTGTGTAATCAAGCCTAGATGCGCTTTAATAACTTTAATTTTTTTTCCAACAAATATTTGGGTCATGTCATCACTAAAGATGGTGTAATAACATATCTTAAGAAGACAGAAGCACAGATGTTTAATGGACCTGACAATTACATGGGTTTCTTGTCATATCGCAACACTAGAGGAGATTTATTTGTGGCTATAGCATTATAGCTTGACCCTTTAATTAATTCTTCAAAAAAGATAGCTTTAGGTGGAGCGAATCAACACAACAAGCTTTTAAAAGGCTTAAGTTAACTTTAGTGTATTCACCTATTTAAAGGCTACTTAACTATCTTAAAGAATATGTATTGAAGATTGATGCGAGTGGTGAAGGAATGGGAGTAATGCTAATACAAGAACACCACCCCATTGCTTATTTTAGCAAGGCGCTCTAGATAAAAGCATTGTTTGTATATGAAAAGGAGTTGCTAGCACTTGTGTTTGCTGTGGAAAAATGGAGGCGCCACTTGTTAAGCCAAAATTTTGTAATAAAAACATATTACCAAAGTCTGAAGTATCTTTTAGAATAAAGGCTAATCACATTTAGCCAAAATAAATGGATAACTAGGTTGTTAGGGTTAGACTATGAAACCAGGTATAAAACGAGGCGAAGTAATGTGGTTGCTGATGCAATTTCTCAATATATCTAGGTATGCTCAAACTCAATTATTGTGATAGTCACTACTTTTCTGAGTTGATTGAGGAGTTGAAAAGAAATTGCTCACTACCTGATGGCTACAATAAAATAATAGAAATGCTTCAAGAGAAAAGAACTGTGAGCATATTGTCAACACCTCTTTTTTGGGCCCTTCAAAAAAATAAAAAACAAGACATTTAAAAAAAAGGAAAGTATAATAAAATTTAAAAATTATTAAAAATACAAAAATATTAGTTAGGTTAAAATTGACAAAAAAGAAAACAAAATTTAAAAATTAAAAAAAAATAGTAAGAAATCCCCCTCTTTTAGTAGATAGGCTTATATGAGAGTCTTAAATAAAAACTTTTTTAAATTAAAAAATTAATTAGAAAAAAGAAAAAAGAAAAAAAAATAAAAAATACAAGTAGTGTGAAAAATGTGTATATATTTACATACATTAGCTTTTATGAGCTTGGTTTTTTTTTTTATAGGGTTAATTCTCCTTTTAATAACATTCTAAGCTATTTAAAAAAAAAAACATATTCGAACCTTAGACCCATCTTCTTTTGGCTTGCACTCATTTAAGTTAGATTAGGTAAGCTTTGTTAAAGCTTGTATTTATTTAAGGTGGCTATAGTATCAAAAATGAAACTTAGCCCCGTTGGCTAAGGTGTGGACTCCATAGGGGAGACCATGGGTTGAACTCGAGTGATTGGAAGTTGTTTCTTTAAGCTTTGGTGTGTGAGGCCATGCGCTTCATCTTCTTTCTCATGCCAATCCACCATGGTCGAAATATTGAATAGTAACACGCTAGTCGCTCTCTCTCTCTTAACATTTTCTCCACCCCCCTCCTTCTCATGAACCACTTTCTCTCTCAAGAAGGCTCCTACTTCGTCTCTCTCGCCCTACTCTCTTCCTTTCTCTTACCTCAACACTCTCTCTCTAGCCTAACACCCACTACTAAAACTACCACCAACTACTAATCCCACTATCTTCCTTAACTAACTCAATTGCTATCTCTAATCCTAAAACAGCCACCTAACACAGCATCTTCACCATTTACCTCTCCAACCAGCCACAAGCTCCTTAGCTGCTCCATTGACACTCTAATAGATTGTTGCTCCACCATAAAACAAACCACCACCACTACCAGGATAACCCAAACACTCCCACTACCTGCTACTTCAAACAATTCCACATCAACCTCTAGTCATCATAAAACCCACCGCTACCATCACAATCCAAAGCTACCGATGACACCCATCGTAAAACAAACTCATATTAACTACCTAGTCAATCTCTTAGTGGTAGACCATCAAAACCCCTACCAACACCTTCTTTGCCCAGAAACTACCATTTGTGGCAATCATACCATACGACAACCAACCGATCATACTTTGACGTTCACAAAATCCTAAAATACTGAAACCCATCATAACCACAAATTCTACCCGCATAACAAAACCTTGAACCCATGCTGATTGATGAAGAAGAGAGGGAGGACCACTAACATCTTTCTTTTTGCAGGAACCATCACCTAATCGAGAATCCAACCATGTGTGCAATCCACATGTGGTCTAAGCCTAACCCATTTTAAAGGTCCATCCCCTATGTCCAGCACCATTTTTTATTATTATTTATTTATTTTCTGTGATCATAGTTTAGATTTATTATATATTTTCCCTTTATCCATGTAAATGTAAAACCCTAAAATATAGCGGAAAAGAAAAAAAAAGGAAAGACAAAAATAAAAAGAAAAAAATTATTAGAATATACGATATCGTACAGTGTGCGACTTTACGTGAAGCGTACTATATACATATCAAAATATGGATGTATATGATTTATAATATGCAGCGTGCATATTACATATTTCTTATAGGTTCGCAAAAAAAAATACATACATACATACATACATACATACATATGCGTTATGATATGTTCTTTCTATCATTTGTGATGCTTGTGAATATTAGGTCATTCAGATCCATTAAATCACATGAATAAGTTTTTAGGATATGAGATTTTGACAGCCTAAATTGTTAGGATATAAGTATTGTAAAAATACCAACATCTTCGTATTTAGATAAGTTTAGATCATAGGATTATTTTGAATATAAAGAAAAAAATATGTAAAAGAATACAATAGTAAAAAAATAAAATCAAATTAGACATAGATTAGATAGATATTGTAAATAGTCTTTTTACCTTGCACAGCTCTTAGTAATTAGGACAACTTACAGTTTTGTCTATAATTACTAAAACTAAAAATTGGTAAATTGAAAAGGATAAATTTTCCAAGTTATGTTTAATATGTTGATACTTCTTTCGCACTTGTTGATAGATATCATAGGAACCGGATATGAAATAGATAATGAATAATCTATATTTTGCCTAGCCATTTAGGTCCCTTGTGTGTGTGTGTGTGTGTTGGCTTTCTTTATCCTTATCTAACGCACAAAAAAAAAATAGAAAATCCATAAAAATTAACACAAAAGTTTTCCTTTTTCCCTCTTTCTCGTATATGGGATATATATTAGTTAATAAGAAGATTTTGTTGGCTTATATATAAGTATCATTAGCTTATTTTATAAATACCAACAAATAAAATAAATAGGAGGTTTTTGAAAATTAATATCTTTTTAGGAGTTTTCAAAATCTATGGAATAAAAAAAAAAACATTAGATCTTTTTGGACTTTTCATAATAAAATAACTTTTATTTTGCGGCTTTTTAGAATTAAAAAGAAAACACAATAAAGTTTTATAAAAATTAAAATAAACTACTAGGACCTGATTCTGACTAGTGGATACGTAGATACTTAATGGGCAGTCACTTATCATGCCTCTAAAAACGGGCCTAGTAGAATTAACTTGAAGTTATAATATCACATATGCATATGTAATATGAGAACCATCTTCCAAGTTAGAGTTTGTAAGACTCTACCTAATTGTTTGCTTCACAAATTTACAATTGTATAACTATATTTTGTTCTATAAAGGAATCCAATTTCTCATAGATCATCAGAATCGCGGAAAATCGATATTTCTCATCAAATAGTAAAAATTATGATAGATAATCTACATAAAACAAAACTTCTAATAATTACAAAACTAATCTAAGTCTATGTTTACCTTATCCATTTCAACATCTCAACTTATATACAGTTCATATGATTTACATTTACATTGTTCATATTATTTACATTCTAAGTTCATCTTCCTATCTTCAGGGACTTCACTGAAGAACTTCTCTCTCTATACATTCTTAGCCCATTCCCAACATGAGTTTTTCTTGTATAAGAACTAAAGGGCTGTGAGCTAAACTATAGCTTGGTGAATAACAAGACCAGACCACACATCAAACACTTATCAAGCAAGCTTAGTTAACAAGCATATGCAATGCAACACTAAACCATATGAAACATGCACAATTTGGATGACTAGAATCTAAACCAATGGAGATTTATACCCTCTCTTGGGGGTTGAAGAACCGGCTTAAATAATTTATACTTAGGAGAGACAAAGAACTAAGGAAGGAAAAACTCTCTTCATTCTTATTTTATATACATATACGTAATATAATCTCCACTTCATCTTAGAACTCAGAGACTCCACTAAGTATTAGCACCTCCATGTTAACTCTCACTTAGGCGATGTTCTTCAATGCCTACTTATTTCTTGGAGGGCTAACATATTCACTGAAATAACTTGGCATTACCGCAAAACTAAGGTGCTAATACGTGACATGAACACCATGCTAATGCAAATTATGATGTCATGTAATGCATGTTTGTTTGATTAACTAACTAGATAGTATTAGGTCCAGTTATTAAAGCGGCCAGTCAATTAGTAAACATTTATCAACAACAACAACTCAATTATCATAAGTAATATGTCATCACTTTTATTTTAATGATTTATCAATCAAAGCAATCACCATATGGCAGACAAATATCCAACGCTACGCATAGCCAGTTATGTTTATATTAGCACATGTACAACTACATTACAAACACAACCGAGATGATAAGGTCAAAGTTGCCCACCTGTCATCTTAGGTGAGTCATAGAAACCTTATGAGAAATCCAAATATTATTCTGTTCCTCTTATAAAAAAGAAATAGTAATCATTCATTACATTTCTTAATATATATTTTATTAGATTTTAGTATTTAAACTCTTTTTTACTTCATTATTTAACACTTGATTGAAATATAGACTTATATTAAAAACCTAATCAATCATAGACTAAATAAGAACACCGCCATGGCTGCGAAAATCGCCTTGCCAAGGTAAGAATAGTTTTCCATTGTGTGTCATATTATCTCTTTTCATTTGTTTATAAATTATTCATTATTAAAACATTATCATTTTGCTATTTGCTTTCAAATTTTAGAATAAATTATTGACATAAGAAGATAATCATTTTCCTTAACAAACATATATTCGAAACAACATGCTTTTCTTATTATTCATGGTTCAGCCTAGTATATTAATCCAAGCCGATTACAAGTTATTAAGCTTATATTGACTTAACTTAGCCAAGTTGAATATAGTTAATCAATTTAATTTATTTTAGCTCATTAAAACCAAGTTGAACTTAAGTTCATTAACTAAGTTCGTTTTATACTTAACATCTATATTAAATCTAATTAGGTGTTAAGTTTGTTATACTTCAAGTTGTATAGAATTAATCATTTAAGCTAGTTATTAAGTCATATTCACTTGTTCTACTATGACATTGTTATGTTTACTATAAGACCTTAATTAGTCTAATTCATTTTAATTCACTAAGTCTTTTAAGTCAAGTTGGACTTAGATTTACTAACTATGTAAATTTTATGTCTAGAAGTTTATTGTGTGATTAATCATTTAATTCGAGTCACTTATAGTCGTTAGATATGGTCTATTAGTTTATTCCCATATTAAATCTATTTAACTACTAAACTTATTAATTTGCTCTGTGGCTTCAATTATATTATAAATTAACTTAGCTTAGCTTAGCTTAGCTTAACTTAACTTGACTTAATTCATTCCTACTTACACGAATGTTAACATATTATTATATTATTTATTAGCTATCTATTTCATTTCATATTTCTTCTTCTTCTTTTTTAATAGGAAAAAAGCCAATTTTGGAAATTGAAATATGACAAAATGGATAATTATGTACTTGAACTTTTACAAAGGCCAATTTGCTACCCAATTGAACTTTTCATGCCTTTTATTACTACCTCACGTTAACTTCCTTAACACCATTAATAATTTATCCTGCATGGATCAACCAACCAATAGCCATTTGATACCTGTCATTGACCAAGAAGAAAGGGGAAAAAAAAGTCTCTCCCCTCTTTGCTTACTCTATCTCTAGTCTTCTTCTTCTCTCTCTCTCTCTCTACATAACAAAACTCCGACCATCGCCAACAAACACGAAGACCTCCAATAGCCGTTGAGACTACTACTCATTGTAATTCGATCACCACCAACCCTTTGTCAAACCCCACACCACATTCATATACTCTCTCTCTATTGTACATTTTGAAGACACGCTTATCTTTAAACCAGAAACCGAGCACCACCAGTTCGACCTCCGCGACCATAACCTCTACCGAAAATAAAATTCTACCCTTGTACTAACAACAATGAACCAAAAAAAAAAAAATCCACCACTCACACAATAAATATAGAAATTTGAAACCAACCATATAATAACCACCTCTAACACAAGCTAAGAGCCATCCCTATCTATCATGATAATTGAACTCCACCACCCAATCACTACACCAAAACCTCAATGGCCAATAATTCGACCGCTAGTTGGAAAAAGGCATGGAACCATGTCAGTCCTAAACAAGCCATGAGCCATCAGGGCTTAGACTCTGGATTCGACCGGTGAAGCAGTGATGATGATGGTGTAGAGATAGTGTAGCCCTAAACAGGCAATGCAATGATGGTTTGAGCGATGAAGGTGTGATGGAGTTAAGTTTAACATATTGAAGTTTAGTTAAGGGTTGACGGTGCTCAGTAGATAGTCTCGATGGTAAGGGGTGGTCATTTTACGTTGGGGCAGCGTTGCATGGTGTTTTGCGATGGTTTGGTTATGAAGTATTTGAGTGGTGGCAATGGGATTGTTAGATGTAGTTGCTATGATTGTTTGTTTTGTGTGTGTGTGTGTGTGAGTGGTGGTGACAAGATTTAGTTATTAGGGGTCACAGTTGTGGTTGTTGTTTAGAGAGGAAGGGGGTAACTGTTTTGAGCGAGAGACAGAGAGGACGAGATGAGCGAGAGAGAGTGACAAACTAGAGAGTTTAGAGAGAGATTGAGTAGATGTGCAGAGGAAGAAAAAGACGAAACTATAGGTAGAAGGATAAATGTGGGTTAGAGATGAAGATGGAAAGAGAGTAGAGAGAAAAAGGGAGGGAAAAGAGGAGAACGATGTGGGGGTGGAGGTAGAGGTGGAGGCGGAGGCGAAGAAAAGAAAGAGATAGAAGAGAGAGAAAAGAGAATTGGAGAGAGAAGGAAAAAGGGGGGAGAGAGTGTGCGTGACATTTTTATTCCTTAATTAATTGACAAGTATCGAACAATTATTGGTTAATTTGTCTACATAGGATAACATTACTAACAATGTTAATAAAAGTAGTAAAAAGGGGCATGAAAAGTTTTCTTAGGTATGAAATTGATCTTTTTAAAAGTTTAGGTACCTAATTATCCACTTCGTCAAAGTTCAAATACAAAAATTGGCTTTTTCCTTTTTTAATATAAAAACAGAGCAGGGGATAAATATGGTCATGATTGGTGTTGAACTGGAATATTCAATGTGGATTTTGATGAGACAATATAGTGCACAATTGACTATTTATTTGATGTAAACTACACTTAATTAGTCATAAATATATATATGCCTATTGTGCATGTCCATGGAGTTTTCTGTAGGTTTTAGTAGAAACAAGAGCTGTCGAGAGCAACCAAAATCAAGTAGTCAAGATGTGACAAAGCTAAGGCCAAAGCTCGATAAGCTCAAATATGAAAAATTGGTAGTCAAGGGGTTGGTTGAGGCTTAGACAAGCCAAATGATCAAGACGCGACAAGATTAAAGAAATGAACGTACTTGTCTCAGGTTACATTAAGGGCTCGACAGGCTAAAGAGTTTGGGCACAACTAGTTCAAAACCAAGGCTCGACAAAGATAAGAGTCCCATAGTGTTGGCCATATGTCACTTTTGATGGTTTGATGTAATGAAGACTTAGGGTGCGACATTTCAAATTTGAGGCTTGAAGAAGCATGCGTGTGAGAAGACTGTCGAAAGCAAAGTTAGGGCACGATAAATTAAGGCACTACAAGCATTTGAGTCGTGATGAGTTAAATACTAAAGCTGATGTGATAAGAAAAGAGTCGTTAAAGCGCATCAAATGCTTGGCTACTCAAAGACGTTGTCTCTAGTGAACATTTGAAATTCAAATGCTATATATATTCAGTCCTAGGACATCAACAGTGGGGTGTGAAGAAGAACGAAGCGTCAAAATCATTTATAAGCTTTTTATTGCGATTAAACAAATATTTATTTTTCTTTTTCTCTTGTATATAATTTTTGCAAATCATAAAGAGAGAAAATACACTCTAGGGCTTTGTTCTTATTTATTACTATCCATTTAAGAGCATTTAGAGAGAGAGAGAGAGAGAGAGAGAGAGAGAGAGAGGAAATATTTCATTTCCTAAGTGGTATAATTGCTCATCTTAAGCCAATTTTTAAAACTAATACAAGTGGTAGTGAAGACCTCGATTGAGGCATTTGGTGGACCGTGGAGAGTAGGAAGTGGATCGAACTCCATGTTAAATATTGGCTTGATTCTCTCTATCCCTATCTCTTTAATTTATGTAATATATCTATTGTTATTTATCTGCTACAAATTATAGTAATTTTTTGATATGTTAAATTAAAAATTAATTATTTGGGCTTTTAAGGAAAATACTTAATTTACCCCCTCTTGACTATTCCTAACATAATTTCGTTTGGTATTAGAGCCTGTCTCTGTTATTTTTGTGCCTAAACACTAAATAGTGTAAAGAGCATAGCTTTGAATACGCTAGAGTTTCTAGAGAGATAAATAATAAGCAGACCTCCGCTTTTGTGTGGGGATAGTTACCCTTACAGGAAGTGCAAAATGAGAATTTTTCTAAAACCCCAAAATAGATTTATCTAGAATATAATAGGAAATGAGCCTCTAAATATTAAAGGAAAAAGTAAAATAGATTATATGGAAGAATATTGGAAAAAATTTGATTTAAAAGAAATTTCCATAAATATTCTGCATTGCTATTTAAATAACAGTGACTTTAGTAGAATATGTATATGTCCTACCCTTAAAGAAATCTAGGACAAATTTGAAAAGACTTATGAAGGAACATCTAGAGTTAAAGTTACTAAAATAAGTCTTTTATGTGGTGAATTTGAAAATTTGAGAATGTTTCCAAATGAATCTATTGATGAAATGCATAATAGATTCATTAATATTATAAATCCTTTAAGTATTCTTAGGAAAAACTTATTAATTTGGAAATTAACTCTAAACTTCTCATGTCACTTCCAAATGATTGGGAAGCAAAGAGGACGATAATAGAAGAAACATGTGACCTTAGTGCTCTAAGCAAAGAAAAACTTCTTGGTGCGCTCAAAACCTATGAGCTCATCAAGAAACAAAATAGGAAAAGCAACAAGAAGGCAATAGCCTTAAAAGGCATGAGACAAGAATCTAGTGATGAAGAAAAAGAAGATGAAAACGATGATCTTATCTTGATGGCTAAGAAGCTCAAGAAGTTTATGAGGTCCAACCAAAAATCAAAGAAGATGGAGGGTGGTAGTAACTCATCTAAGCATAGGAGAAATGATGTGATTACATGGTTCAATTACCAAAAGCCAGGATACATTCAGCAATACTGCTCGTTGCTAAAAAAGAAATCAAAGGAGGAGAAGAAAATAGCTTACATGGCAACATGGAGTAACAAAAATTCATTTGATTCAAATGATGAAAATGTATGCTTCATGGCTCTAGATAATGAGGTAATATCTCCTTATTCTCCTTCATATGCTGACTTACATGCCATGTAGAGCTAAAGCTGAGAAAAAAGAATCGTATGTTAAAATCTTTAATAATAGAAGTAGGAGAACAACTAGAAATTTTTCAAACTAATCATGAAGAAATTAAGTCTAAAAAAAAACTGCACGATGATATAAACAATCTGAAAATTGAAAATGAGAAGTTAAATATTAAGTGCAAAAAGTTGAAAGACAAAAATAATGAATCGAAGGAAATGAATGAAAAATTAAAGATTGAAAATAATTTGCTAGATATTGAAGTTATATCTTTAAAGAATGATAATGGTGATTGTGCTAACGGTTGTAATGATGAAATCACTAAAGAGCTAGAATTTTTGAAAAATGAAAATAAAATATTAAAAACTAACTTGGATAATTCAAAGGCTATCATAGCCAAATTTACAAATGACAAGAAGAATTTGAACACACTTCTTGGAAATTAAAAGTGTGATTCAAATAAATTTGGAATTGGCTATAGTAGAGAAAATAGTTGCAAGTCCCATAAAATAAAATTCGTTAAAGTAGCCTTTGGGACCTATAATTATTATGGAAAAACTGGTCATATTGCACATAATTATGTAATAAGAAAATCTAAGCATTTAAATCATCGAAGGAAGTTAGTTTGGGTTCCAAAGAGAGAGGTACTTATTCCCTCTAACCAAAAGGGACCCAAACTAAAATAAGTAACAAAGAAGTAAAGATATGTTTTACAGGGATCCTGAAGTGACAACATCAAATAGTTTTTAGACAGCGGTTGCTCTAGACATATAACTGGAGACGTGTCCAAATCTATATCTTTAAACTTGGAGGATCAAGGGAATGTTACCTTTGGGGACAACAAAAAATCAACCATTTTAGATGAAGGTAACATTCTCATTAACAAAGATTTAATTATTAGAAATGTCTTGCTTGTTGATAATTTAAAACATAATCTATTAAGTGTTGGCCAATTGTGTAATAATGGTTTTAAACTAACATTTTTTGCCAAAAAGTGTTATATTAAAAGAATTGATAGCAGCTAAACATGCTTTTGGGGATATAGACAAAGAAACATCTACAAAATCAATCTAGATAATTTTAAATCATCAAGTGAAACTTGTCTATATTCTCAAAATGATAATAGTTGCTTATGGTATATGACACTAGCACATGCTAGCATGGACATTATTTTAAAACTTGTTAAAAGGAATCTTATCAAAGGTTTACTGTAAACCCCAGTTTTTCAAGTAGCCAAGATAACCCCAGAACCGGAAACCAAAACCCTAAACCGGAATAGCTCAAGTCTAGAGTGAGAACTAGGAACCCTAATTCCGGCTTTTCCTCGGTTTCCAATTAAGAAACTTTTCTAAGAAAATTTAATTTTGAATATAGTTCTTGATTATATTTCAAACCAAGAAAATATCAGATTTTAAGAAAATCTCAATTTCGGGTCATCCCGAGACCCATTATAGAAAAACGTGCCCCTGAACTAGAATTTCAAAAATTTACTTATGAGTACTCATTTGAACCGAAATAAAATAAGGATTTCAAAAATATATTTTTCATAATTTTCCGGCTTATGAAAAATACAGTTATAGCCTTTTTATTCGTATTTCATTACTATCGGAAATTAAATTATCTTGTCAACTATTTCTCACTATTCACAAGTACCACCTAGTTTACCTATTAGCACACTCTATAAATTCAACTCTTACCATCACTCAAATCAATCCCTTTTCTCCATGCTTTTTGTCCCTTCAACTTTATTACAATTTATGACAAGTGATACAAAATCAAATCAAAGGCAAATCAAAGGAAACAAATCAAATCCCCTTCCCCACAAGCTTCCCAAAACCGGCGTGAAAAGCCTCGCCCCCCCCCCCCCCCCCCCCCCCCCCCCCCCCCCCAATGCTTCAATTTGAAATTTCCTTTCCTCATTTAACCTAATTCCAATCCATATATATACTACTTTTTCTCTCTCTCTCTTCATTCATTCACTTTTCAACTTTTACAAAGTGTAAAAGCTCTCAATTCCTCCCCATTTTCCCCTCTTGGCCGAAAGTTCCAAGCTCCCCCCCACACACACACAACTTCCATTTCTTCTTTTCATCTTCCATTCCACTTCAAGTAAGTAAGCTTTTACCCCTTCCACCCTTAGATCTTTGTTATGGCTAAGTGATTCTTGGATATTTCAACCAAATGTCCCCATGATCTTTTGGTAGGGACAATGAGATATCAAGACAAGAATGCCGAACCATTACAAAGTGGATCTAGCATTTAAAGGAGTTTCCATGCCAAAAGCTTTATGTCTATCCATCAAAAAGTATTTTGAACTAAAAATCTTTTATAAAAATATAGTTTTTATGTTTTCAAAACTCATTTAAGCATTTGATAAAGTAGACCCATCATTTTATTACTCATAATCATGTAGGCATTTAAGGTTTCATTATTATTTTGTGTTTATGTGCACTAATAGTCTTTAATGCTTTTGTCTTTAGTAAATAACCTTCTTAGTATATAGATCTATGGTTAGATAAGTTAATAAAGTCAAAAAGGAAAATACTTTTCAAGAGATAAACTTGTGTAAATTCGGATGACTTTGTAAACCTAGGTCAAAAACATTTTTATCAACTCCTAAACATATATTTTACAAGAGAAATGAAGCCTATGGATAATAGATAATGTTTAGTAGTATTTTTCATGAGTCTAAATGAGAATTTTCTAAAGAAAATGTTGGAAACAAGAAATGAAGTCCAATAGAAGTTTTGAACTAAAAGTCATATAGACAAAATTCGTAATAATGGATGTATGGTTAGAAAACACTATTTTTCCAACTTCAAAAATGGTATTTTCTTAAATAAATGAAGTCCTTAGGGTATAAGTATAATAAATACTTAAAGTTTTGGGTATAAAATATATTTTTCTCAAAGGAATCAACTTGAAAGTGGAAATTTCTAAATTCGGATTTTTGGAAACCCCATAGTAAAAGACCCACTTAAAAGTTTATAAATGAGGATTTTATTAAAGAAATAAAGGCCTTAGGATATAACTAATATAAGGGTCAAAATTTATTTAAATAAAGTAGAGTTTTCCTAAAGAAAACCCTTATAATATGTAGGTGTGACCAAGTGTAGTAAACTCACTTGTTAAACAATGGTCTGAAATGGTTTCTAACAAAAGTTTATTTAAAATTTCTTTAAATCTAAAAAGTTATAAGAACTTAGGCTTATTAGAGTTCATATCATGACATTCATGATAGGGAAAATCATTACCATTGCATTTAGTTTCATTTTGTACTTAGGAATCTCAAGTACATTCATGAAAACCACATTTTTGGAATCGATATACCCGCTGTACAGATCCGATCCCTCAATTTTGAGGCTTAGATATTTTCAAAACTTGATTTAAACTTCATATTTAGAAATCCCTTCCGAAGTAGATAGAAATCGATATAAAATTTGCGAAATTCCGACTTAAAACGACCAAGTTATGGCAATTTTAAAACGGAACTTCGAAAATGACGCGAATTTCGATTTCACTAAGTTTTCTTAGAAGTTTAGAATCCTAAGATGGTAGAATACTTATTAGGGTATTTCTTATGTGAATAGGAGAACCCGAGGACGTTGACTCTTTGCCTCCGGATTATTATTACTAGAAGAAAGGCGAACCAATGGCAGAGTGAGTTTTTCTTCCCATTTCATTTATTGTATGTGCTTGTAAAGTAGTGCACTAGAATGTAGGACAAATGAATGGAATATGAATAATGGGGAATGATGGGAAATTATATGTTGATGATGATGTGAGAACTCAAATTAAGAATATCGAAACCAGGTGATAAACTTTGGTTGTGTAGTTAGCTATGATGGATTGTCTGAAAAATTGTTTGATCGCCTAAGTAAAATGGCTTAATCAACTACTTGGACTAATGCTAAATTGACATGTGCATATCACAAGGGAAAGGAGCATTAGCATTTGTAGGTTAGTCGTGAACCATAAACGACATCGAATAATCGTAGGTTAGTCGTGAACCATAAACGACATCGAATAATCGTAGGTTAGTCGTGAACCATAAACAACATCGAATAATCGTAGGTTAACCGTGAACCATAAACGGCATATTGTTAGTACCGCAGTAGTAGTTAATCTGCTAACCTGGGATGGAGGGCGCAATTCCATCCACATATGATTTCCGGTTGGTCATATGTATGTTGAACTCATGTGCTTGATGCATACACTTGCTTGATTAATAACTTGCTTGAATTGTTGTGACATGAATGTTATTGTGGAAGATTACACTCACTAAGCTAGTTAGCTTACGTCCCTATAGTCCATTCCTTTTGCAGCTTTCCCATTTGTGGCTTAGGCGACGTGACCCGGCTGAACAGGTACACAAGCTAGGAGTTTCCCCTAGAAATTGGAATTTATGTTTTAGGCTTCCATAGGAAACTTCTAAGACTTGGATGACTATATAAGACCATTAATTATTCTTTTGCAGGGGAATGCCCCTTAGAATTTGTAATATTTACTTATGCTTCATGAATTATATCCTATTGCTAATGCATGCCAAATTAAGCTTTTATCTCCATTTGGACGTGTACTCTATTGGCATAAAGGTACGCCTTACATCTATATGAGGCTCTCGAAAAACTAAGGCGGTAATTCAGGAATCTTATATGGTATGTGGCGAACTGTTACGTTTAGGATACCCTATGGGGCGTGACATTTACCAAAGATAAATTTCAAAAGGATAAGATTTGCCAAGAATATTAACAAGGAAAGCAAACTAAGACTTTGTTCAAGTCTAAGGATGTTGTTTCCACATCTAGGCCATTAGAACTGTAAGAACCCAACATTAACACTACTTCAGCTCTAAACAATTGGTTTGATGTGTCCATCAATAGTAATAACTCCCTGGACGAGTAAGAGTCCTAGGTGGAATAGGGTCATTAGTATTACGCCCCACCCTTTCCCTAATCTCTTTACGGTTGTAATTTAATAAAATTGCCGTATGAATGAAATCTTGAACCCTATGCCATTCTAACCTTTCCCTTTCTCTTATACTTGTATATACATTTTGCTTCTCCTTCTTGTGCCATTTATCCTTTATTCTCTCCTTATAGGTCTTATTTCACCAAAAGTCCTTCAAGATATCATGAATTCACAATAGATGAGAATATCAATGTCAGTTATGACCTTATTGGGTTAGTCGTCAAAGTTAATACTAATGAGACAACGATTCAACAATACTGGAACCAATATGAACAGCATTAGATTTTTGTAGATGAGCCGATAACAGTGGTTAATTTGGGAACTGACTAGAAACTTAAGAATCCTCGAATAGGGAGAAATTTCAGTGACTCACAAAAGCTAGAACTATCTGAATTCTTGGCTGACTACTTAGACATCTTTGCTAAGTCGAATGCTAATATGTCCAATTTAGATCCGTAGATTGTTGTTCATAAACTGCACATCAAAGAAAATTATATACCTAAAAAGCAAAAACTAAGACGATTTAAACCTGATATCCTACTTAAAATCAAAGAGGAAGTTTAAAAAATTACTTTAAGTAGGGTTCATTGAGGTCTAAGATTATCCTGAATGGGTTGTAAATATAGTACCAGTCATGAAAAAAATTGCAAAGCAAAGGCTTATAAAGACTTTAGAGATTTGAACCAAGTTACCCTTAAAGATAACTTTCCTCTGCCCCACATCGATGTCTTGGTTGATAACACTGTAGGAAACCATCTCTTCTCCTTCATGGATGGTTTCTCTAGATATAATCAAATCCTCATGGCGAAAGAGGATAAAACTAAGATGACTTTCATCACTACATGAGGTACATTTTGCTACAAAGTGATGCCTTTCGGGCTCAAGAATGCCGAGGAAACATATCAAAGAGCAATGGTAGCTTTGTTGCATGACCTTATGCACAAAGAAGTTGAAGTTGAAGTTGATGATATGATTGCTAAATCTCGAGCTAGAGAGAATCACATCAAAGTTTTGAGCAAGCTATTTGGTCGATTTAGAAAATTTCAGCTCAAATTGAATAAAAAAAAATGTACTTTTGGGGCATCCCTAGGAAAACCCCTTGGATTTGTAGTCAGTCAAAGAGGAATTGAAATAGGTCTTGACAAGATAAAATCCATTCTAGAGATGCCATCACCAAATACTCTAAAAGAAGTCAGGGGTTTGCTTTGAAAACTAAACTACATCGCAAGATTTATGTCCTAGCTTACAGACTGGTGTAAGCCTTGGTTTAAATTATTAAGAAAAAATGCAATTGTTGAATATGATAATGAATGTGAACAAGCTTTTGAGTAAATCAAGGAGTATATGATGAATCCTCCCATCTTGATATCCCCTAAACTAGGAAAGCCCTTGATATTATACCTATTGAGGTACTTGTCAACAAGACCCACTATGATTGGGAGGATCTCCAAATGGCAGATGCTAAAATAAGAATATGACATCACATATGTCACACAAAAAGTGATAAAAGCGGCAAATAATTGATGATCAATTAGCCGAGTTATCAACAAAAAAGGTGATATCTAAAACCACAATAAAGTTCCCCGATGAGCAAGTATTGGCTACCCAAGGTGAAACAAAAGATGAAAGCTCATTAGGTAGAAAATGTACTTTGATGGAGCCGCAAATGTTTATGGTCGTGGGGTTAGGGTAGTATTAATTTCCTTTGAAGAGGAACACTTTCTTGTGGCCACTAAGGTGACGTTCCCTTATACCAATAACATTGCTGAATATGAAGCGTGTATCTTTGGCTTGAAAATAGCACTAGAATTGGAAGTTGAATGGTTGGAAGTGCATGGGGATTCAACTCTCATTATCCTACAAACTGTAAGTGAGTACCAAAAGAAAGATCCAAAGCTAGTATCATATCATCGGCACTTGAGAGAGATGATTAAATAATTCAAAAGCATTTCCTTCCATTATGTGCCAATGACTCAAAATCAATTTGCAGATGCGTTAGCTACGCTAACTTCCATAATTGAAGTCAATGACCGGATAGAAATATAACCCCTAAAGATTGAAACGGAAAGATGGCCAGCCTTTTGCCTCCAAGTTGAGTCAATTAATAGTCAATCCCCATGGTATCAAGATATTAAGAATTTCCTCTTAAACGAACAATTCCCAATAGAAGCAACTAAAAGAGATAAAAGGACCATGAGGAGATTAGCCAGTCCTTTCATCCTTAATGGGAATACTCTTTATTGCAGGTCATTTGACAACACACTCCTTAAGTGTATGAATGAAGACGAAGAAGCAGAAAAGCTCATCTAAGAAGTTCATGAAGGAGTTTGTGGCCCACACATGATCGGTCACACCTTAACCAAAAAAATAATGAGAACAGGAGATTATTAGCTAACAATGGAATCATAATGTATCAAGTATGTCAGACATCGCCACTCATGTTAAATCTATGTGGACAAAAATAATGCACCTCCTCAGGATCTATACCCTTTATCATCTCCTTGACCATTTGCTATGTTAGACTTTGACATGATCGGGCTTGTCACTTCAAAAGCTTGGGATGGGCACGTATTCATCTTAATAGCTGTTAATTATTTCACTAAGTAGGTAGAAGCTATCCCCCATGTAAATGTCACTAAACACGTGGTTACCAAATTTCTCAATAGGGACATTATCTCCCAATATGAAGTATCTGGAGTTATAATCCCTGATAATGGAACCAACCTATACAATAAGTCGATTGATGACATTTGTCAACTCCTTAAGATACTTTCGCAAGGACTCTACCCCATACGGGCTATTGATGAATAGGGCAGTTGAAGTTGCTAACAAGAACATCAAGAAAATTATTAAAAAGATGGTTATAACTTACAAATATTTGCATGAGATGCTTCCATTTGCATTAATGGCATGTAAGACCACAATTTGAGTTTCAACTGAGGCAACCCCGTACTTCCTTATGTACAAAACTGAAGCAGTCCTTCTAGTGGAAGTAGAAATCCCATCCCTTCGAGTATTCTCTGAAACTTAATTGGACGAAGCAGAATGGGTCTAAAGAAGAATAGAGAAACTTAATTTACTGGATAAACAGAGGTTATGAGCAATCTTTCATGGTCAGTGATATCAAAGCAAAATTGCTCGATGATTCAACAAGAAGCCAGGACCAAGAAACTTCAAAGTTGCAAACCTAGTTCTTCTAAAATTATTGCCAAATGCAAAGGACCCTAGAGGAAAGTTTACCTTAAATTATGAAGGATCATGTGTAGTTAAAAAAAGCTATGACAAGTGGTGCATTAGTATTAGTTGAAATGGATGGATAAACTTTAAGAGATCTTATAAACGTAGATGTTATAAAGTTATACTATCCCTGAGTGATATGAAACTTCACTGATGTTTTGGTGGTCTACCTCCTTGTTGTTGCATCCTGTCGACATCCCATTTTTGTCCCCCCCAACCCACTAAAATGTAAAAAAAAAAAAAAATAAAAATTAAAAAAAAATAAAAATTGTAAAAGAATAGAAAATACAATAAAAAATGAAAATTATCAAAAATAAAAAATAAATAAATATTAGTTAAATTAAAATATTAATAAAAATAAAAATATATAAAAATTAGAAAATTAAAAATTCAGAAAATCCCATCTTTTTAGTAAATAAGCCTTTTAGAATTATAATAAAAAAATTGGAAAATAAAAAAATATTTCATAGTGCACTGGGCTATTTTGAAAATTAATTTAGATCCTGGACTTGTATCGATTTTGGTTCATTTTTATTATGTTTAATCTAGTTAAGATGATTTAACTCTATTTTTAGTGGGCAAATATACCCAAGAGCCAAGCAGCTCATTTGGTTAAGGCTTTGCAAGGGGACTGTGGAGGCCAGAGTTCGATCTGCGTAAATTGTAAGGGGGGTTTTTTGTTGTACACGCTAGTCGAGCTTCACGCGCCTGGGGAGAGATACGTGTGTGCATCACATGCGCATCATTTTCCCCAGCCTTGTTTCCGCTATTAACGAGCTGTTGGAGCTCATTTTGACCTCAATTTTCTTGCAAGGAAGATTAAAAGTCAAGTTTGGTTTTAAATCCTCTTAATGTGTTTTAAAATCAAGCGTTTCAATTAATTTAAGAGTTGTAACCCCTGACGCTCTGTAATGTCGGCCATTAATGGCTGTGCACTCGCCTCTCCACCTTCCTAATCTCCTCTTTAAAACATGACCTAGGCTCTTCAAGTAAGATAAGGGGAGAAAGTGTAAGCCTCGGAAAATTTCAGTAAATAATTCCAAGATGAACTTCGAAAATAAACCCTAAAAATCACTCCAAATTAAAATCGAACTTCAACTAGTCCAAAAATACGAGCGAATCCAGAAATTTCCTGTAAAGACCCGATCCTCTAAATCCCGAGACTTAAAGTACCGAGTCCCCAACCACATATAACATCTTCACATTATATGTAAAGTTGTCCTAAAACTAACAATTTATGAAAATTGTTTGATCATAACCACTAAAACTTTATAAAGAACTTTTAATAAAACAAGATTGCTAACAAAAGCAATCTATACATATTTTTACATCATATATACACTGTTTAGTGTCAATACAAGACACTACAAAATTACAAGTTTTCTTAAAGCAAAAAGAATCCTAGGGGATCTTAAGGTTTTTACAAAATAGGCTTATCTATCAAGCCTTCTATACATCTCTTCCTTTAGCAAAAATTCTTCCAAAAGTCCAGGGTGTTCGAGTCCTATTCATCCCACTCATCCATGAATCTCTCAAAGCCGGACCCGTAACCCAAATCATCATAAAACTCGTCTCCACTACCTGCAAAGTAGCAAAAGTGAGCCAAAGGCACAGTACACAATAACATATGCCAGAACAAGTCATCAAGCCAACATATATCCAATGAAATGCATCAGTAGGCAAGTGATTATCTTTATTAAATTTTCTTTCGCAAATCAACAAGGGGGTATTCTAACCCCGGCATCACGCTTTGGGAATTTAGGGATCCTGAGTAACAGTAGCTGCTCAGGAGGTTGATATAAGCAGTCCGAATACTTATACCTCCTATATCTATTTCATGAAGATAATAGCTTCATTTAGGGTTCAAAAGCCGTTGCCCGACTCTACTTAAACTCAGTTCATAACATGAGCCTAGTTCACAAGTTCCTATAAACTTTGAACTAAACCATGGTATTTCCCCCTAAGTTTAAGCAAACGTTACTCAGATACTATTCCCCCTATCGGCTACCCACTTAACCAAAAAGAATAGCTATTGCATCATAGCGTACCATTGCATCATGGTAAAGTCATTGCATCATGACTTGGTTAAGCTCCTAACTAACATGTTATTGCATCATGACAGGTTTGCTGCTCCTCGAACCAGATTAAACAGCGAAATAGACGTCCAATTCATTCAGATATTAAGCTGAATCAAATGAAGTCAATTTAGGAATGCCCAATCCTAGCAAACATCAAACAAGGTATTGCGTACCTGAACCCAATAGTATATTACTATAGTCTCTCTGTGATGAACTAACCGAAGAACCCTTAACTGAAATAGGAAATCAAAATAATCAATAAATAAATATAGATTTCACATTCACAAATATATGTACATATCACAATCCTATATCAATTATACAAGAAAATTCATTAAACTTTGCATAGAGTCTAAATATCAAATTCATGCATAAAACATATTTATTTAACTCATATAGCCAATAGGAAATCATATATGAAGTAAAGATTGAAGATTGAAGAAGTTTGAAAATGAAAAACTCAGGGGATACGCTGCTTTCCAACACTTGCAAAATTTGATTCAATGCCGGCAGCGTAGGTAGTTTACGCCAGCGGTGTTTCTCTCCGGCGTTTAAAAATCTGGTTCTGTTCCACTTCAACACCGCCCCATACGCCAGTGGCTTAAACTCTTAAATTGCCGGCGTTTGTTTTGAAGAACAAACGCTGGCAAAATTTATTGGAAAAACTGGTGGTGTTCAAAAGCGGTGTTAAGAATTTTACTTCTGTTTGCTTCCAACGCTGCCTCTACGCCGCGGCGTTGAATTTCCAGATGTCGGCTTACGTTCAAAACAGACCTATTCGACAGAACACATTTCCCCTGTTTTTCACTTTGAAATTTTCTAACCTATAACACTTTTAAATCTTCTTCAAACTTCATTTTTAACTTCATATACTTACTCCTATCTACACTACTCAATCCTAGCAACTCAAAACATGAAATCAACACATTTGATCACTTCAAATCCCACTTCCATTCATTCTCAATTTTAACTATTCAAACTATCTTTATTTCCTCCCAACACTTCATATCACTACCACAATACGTAAATAAACTCACACACTAACAAAACACATTCCTAGCTAATTTCAATGCATGAACAAGTAATTTAGATGACACTAAACTCATTTCATCCAAGATTTCACAAAGCTGCTATAAGAAATGAAAACAAAACAAAGGTTATACTTATATCAACTCACTTGAATATGCCTTGTCTTGGAGAGAACTTTGATTTTCAAAGCTTGATATTGTTCTTGGTTTGGACTTGGAATTTGGAATGAAGGAAGAAGAGAAAAGAAAGAAAGAAAAAGGAAAAATTCGTACAAAAGGAAGGGCTGCCCAAAAAGGAGTCAAATTAAGCAAATTTGAGGCTTAAACTTATCTAAAAATTGACTTTTAAGGCATATGCAACTTTAGGTTACATTTTGAGTGAATTTGAGCTTCATTTGGGGTTCATTTAGGCTTAATTACTAACTTAACTAAGGAAAATTTCTATCAACTAATCTTAATCAAAACCAAAGTTGATTTTATAGATCTAAACTTACCTTAACATCTTAATGTATAAAAGACACAATTAATAATTATACTATACACATTAATATATATAAAACAAGAATATTAATTTCACTACATATGCAAAATAACACATTTAGACTATTACCAAACACAACTATCATAATCATCATGCTCATTTAATTCAATACTTAAGATAAATAAACAAATACATAGAAATTAAATAGAATTTAAATTTAGATCATTTCATTTCTGAATCTTGAGGAAAATAAGAATCCTTAAAAATAAAATAAGAACTCAACATACTTCAATTCCAAAACCATTACATATAACAAATTTCATATTCAACTTCGACTTATAAAATCGGGTAATATAAAGCCCAAAAACAAATTATTAAAAAAAAAAAGTAAATGATAATTAACCTTCGGAAATAAAACTCAATTCAATAATTCCGAAAACGTTAAGAGCTATTAAATACTCTCAAAAATAAAATCTAAAATAAATCTCTCAAATTTAAATATGTTGTATTAACATAAAATACTGATTTCCAAATTGGCAAAGATCTAAACCGGAAAATCACTCGAAAACCCTAAGTGGAATACAATAGTTTAAGTCCGGCAATCTAGCGCCCCTAACCCTAGAGGCCAAGGTGTCGTTTAAATATGTAAAATATCTAGTAGTAATATAAGTTTGTTTAAAATATCATATTGGTAAATTTTTGACCTATTTCGAACCCGTTCGGATACAGACTTCGAAAAGCGTGTCCTGGGGATCGAGATATCAAAAATATACCATTAGTACCGTTAGACTCGTAATTTCATAAGATTTTCAAATATATCAGTTATATAATTTTTCGGATAATAAAAGTTACAGTTATAACCTTTTTATTGTATTTTCATTACTACCGATAATTAATTAATCTTTTGCACTATTCGCTTTTATTTCATTACACAATTTTATTATTCTTATAAAGCCTTATATTTTTAGATAAATATTTTATATATTATAGAAAATTTTGTTTTTCTAAAATTTAGTTAGTTCGGGCTTTCACGAGATTAGATTCTGTTTAAGACCCGATATTAAAAATAAAATAAAATAATTTAATAATTGAAAAATATTTTATTTTCATAAAATAATTTCTTAGAATTTTTCGGGTTATAAAAATATCATTTATAGCTCATATTCGCGTATTTTGATTATACCGGTAACATATTTGTTAAAATACTAAAATAATTAAAATAATTATTTAATTTTAATTATGAAAAATCTGCTACAAATATTTGGAATAAATTTTCTAATTTTATTTTATTTTCTTTTATTTTATTAAGAAAGTACTTTTACAACTCATACTTTCAAGTACACCTTACACATATCACTTCTTTTTCACTTCAATCTTTCATACTCTATCCCATACTTCATGGCAGATTTTTCTCCTTCTTTTACGGCTGCCATGTCCTTTATTTACTCTATTTTGACTAAATTAATTATATTCCACACCTTCTTAAAGAAGCTACATTATACATTTATTACACAATTCAAATTCAAGTTAAATTTCAACAAAATTCACTCTCTCTCCTCTCCATCTTTCACATGCAACACACTATTTTTAGCTACCTTGGTTTTATTTTTTTTTCTTTTTTTCATTCATTTATTACACACATTTTCTCTCTCTTTCATTTACACATTTTCCTCTTTACCATTCATTAACTTTTCTCTCTCATTTTCCTCTATTTCTTTCTTCATTTCCTCTTGTTCTTACATGAAAAACAAGCTGCCCCCAATTCTAAAAATTGCTTCCACACTTCATTCTTGAAGATTTTTAAGCAAATCTTCTTCTCAAAGCTTCCATAGGTGATATAGGTAAAGTATAGTGAGAGTTTCATGCATCAAATGACATTCCATTAGCTTAAAAGCTAAGGATGATGATGCCAAAAATAAAACACTCCTCTTCTCCATTATTATTATCTTGTATCATTATTATTTTCTTATTTAAAGTTGTTATATTTTGTAGCTCTAACTTTTTATAGCTTTGATTTTCGTTTATGCCATAGATCTTGTTATTTAAGTTGTTATTTTTGTTATTTCTGTTATTTCTTATGATTTATGCATAGATCCATCATCCACATGTCTATCTTAGTGATTCATACATTTAAAACTAGTGTAGTAAACTAGATCTAGTGTTTTGAGTTCATAAAATACATTAGACTTTGTTTTATGTTCATGAACAACTTGTAATAGCATGATGATAGTAGGAAAGTTGTAGAAAACTCAAGATCTATTTTATTTTCAATAAAACTCATTTTGAAAATTCGGATGAAAAATGAATCATATTTAGAAAAGTTATTTTTCAACATCAAAATATGTATTTTTCATTTAAAATGAAAGGCTTAGGGTATAGATAATATAAATGAAAGATTTTGATGAGTAAAATTTAGATCTATGAGTTTATAGCTTACTATCATGGATTACATTTATGTTTATGTTCATATTAAATGTAGATCTTGGTTTTGAACTAAAACAAAAATTGTGAAATTCGTATTTTGGCAAGACCCCTATTTAAAAACCACTTTCCAAGTGTCAAAATGTAATTTTAACTTAAGATAATGAAGGCTTAATATATGTATATCATCAAGACTTCTTTTTACAAAAATCAAAGGTGATTTTCAAAAGTTATTTTCAAAATAAAAATCTCATTTTCGGATTTTGGTCAAGACATATTTTAAAAACATGTTTTCCAACTCAAAAATGAAGTTTTTATTCAAGATATGAAAGGCTCTTAGAATAGGATATGTAAGGATGAATTTTCATAAGTTTAGATAGATTTTATCAAAAGATATGTCCAAAAATGAATTTTGTAAATTCGGATCACCACCAAGACCAATTTTTAAAACCCATTTGTCAACTTCAAAACTCATGTTTTATGTGAAAAATGAAGTATATAGGTAATAGGTATCATTAAGTAATGATTTTTACAAGTTGAAATGAGTTTTGATGAGATTAATGTATAAAACAAGAAATAGAATCAAGATGGAAAATTTTGAGTTAGTAGTCAATTTGTGAAATTCGTAATTTTGAATGAAGGCCATAAGAGCACCTATTATCTAAGCTCAAAATGAAAGTTTTATGTAATGAATGGAGTCCTTAAGTAATAGGTACCATAAAGTCTTAAATTTTAATGTATTAAACAAGTTTTTCCTAAAGGAATCATTCAAAAAGTGGATTTTCTAAAATTCGGAGTTTTGAGTAAATCATATTGGAAAACATATTTGCAAAGTGTAAAATGCAAATTTTTGTGTAAGAATGAAGTCCTTAGTGGTCATGTATGATTGAGCCCCAATTTTCCAAATATCAAATGATTTCTACTTAAAGAAATCACTCAAAAAATAATTTTTACAAAATTCGGATTTTGGAATCAACCCCACTTGAAAACATGTTTACATAGTGCAAAATGGAAATTTTTATGTAGAAATGAAAGTCATAAGTAATAGATATAATGAAGACTCAATTTTAACAAAAATAATTATATTTTCTTAAGAAATAAATCCAAGACAAATGGAAATGATCAAAGTTAGGAAACTAGATTTTTCATAAGTAATTGTTGTTATGGTCTTGCAAAATAAAAAGTTATAAAATTTTCCTTTAGCAAGAATCATCAAGATCATGCATACATTAAGCTCATCTCATGTCATTCATGTTAGGAAATCACTTCTATTGCATGTATAGCTAATTTATATAGTAGGAACATTACAAACATTTACAAAACTATTTTTTGGAAATTGAAATTGTTACTGCCCTAATCTGATCTGGCCTTTTTCGAAGCTTCAAGGTTTTCAAAACTTAAATATAATATTAGAATTAGATAGATCTTTCGAAGTAGATAGAAATCGATAAATAATTTGCGAAATTCCAAGTTAAAATGACCAAGTTATGGCCGTTTTAAGTTGGAATTTCCACTTAGGACGAGAATCGCAAATTTGATAGTTTGTAGAAGATCATTTGAATTAGTTTGAGTTGAAATACTTATTAGAGTATTTCTTCCTTTTTAGGTGATCCTGAAATCGACGATTCCCTACCACCGAATTACTATTACTAAGAGACCGGTGATCCAATGGCCGAGTGAGTCTTCTTCTTATTTTGTTACCTTGTTTGTGCTTGTAGCTAGTCGCATTAGAAGTATAGGAACAAGATAAAAATTGATATGAATGGGGATGGGATATATGATGAGACTGTGATGAATGTATGCCAAAGAATACTAAAGCATATCGAAACCACGATTTGATTGGATAACTGCACTGTTCATATTATTTCTATTATATGTCTGATATTGGTTGGTCACTCTAAATAATGTATGAATATTTTGACCTAAGCAAAAATTAAATTGGTCATGCATCGCATTGGACATATTGCATTTGGTAGCATACTACTCCTACGCAGGTCGATCGGTATGGTCCGATGACTCGTTTGGGATAACGAGGCCGGTATCGGAGCTCATTCATGGGAACTAAGGCGCATCGGGGATGCATTCCATGTGTGAGCCTAGCCAAGGCGTGTGCTATGAGCCAAGGGCTTGGAGACTAGTAGCGGTCGTGTAGACTTCAATACCATCCCTAACCCAAGATACGGAGAGCGTAAATCCATTCTGTGTGTGGGTTCCGGATACCCATACATAATTGTTTGCTCATGTGTTTGTTCATGCATAGCATATAGTTGATTATAACTTGCTTGTCATGGTACGGAATTAAGGGAATTCTCACTAAGCTAGTGTAGCTTATACCCCAATAGATGTTTGAAATGAGTAGGTCATCTCTGTGATGGTTGGAGCCAAGAATGACTTCGGAATTCCGGCAAGGAATAAGAATACTTGAAGTTATTAGATAGGTTTTATGATTTGCCTTGTAATAGTTTTATGTAGTGGAATCTTTTGATGAATGTAATTGAAGTTTAATGATTTGTATTTTGAAGAATAGTGAATTGTATTTCCTTTACATTGTTACTTAAGTGTATCAATATAAAATATATCTCTCCAATGTGTCTCCTTTATGTGTTAGACGCCTTGTACATAGTATGGAAGCCTTCGTATGACTGAGGCGGTCATTCCTAGGCTTTAATATTGTGTACGGTGGACTGCCACGTTTAGGATACCCTTCGGGGCGTGACAGAAAGATCCTAATTTTGAAAAAAAAAAAACAACACTAGGTTTCCAATTCGAAAACACCAGCTACTTTTCCCTAATGAAACAAATTTCCAGATCTCAAAGAACATAAACTCCTTTGTCGAACCTAGAACAAAATCTCCTTTGCCGTCTCTCTCTCTCTCTCTCGCTCGTCGAATTCCTATCACTACTCCAAAAATCACCACTTAAAGCCCGTCCACCTTAATCGAATATCACGACCACCACTACAACCATAACCCACCAGATCTCTCTCACACACACCATCATAACTGACATCTGTAACAACCAAAATCATCAAATCCAACCTCCCAACTACCATTGCGATCAAGTTCGATTGCCATAATAAGCCTCATCAAACACCATCCCATCGGAATTCGTGGAAACCACCATCAGAACCACCATTCTCAACCGTCACCAACTTCATCACACAAACCCAATACCTATTTCAAACCCAGAAATCCACACGCTACCCTTGGAACTCACCAGACTGACGCCAAGCAGAGAATAGAGAGAGAGGTGAAATTAACCTTTGTTGATTTTGCAAGCTAGAAGACCCATGTTAGTTCCAACCCGAGCCGCTTCATATTGAAAGATATAAGTCCAGACTTGACCTGCACCATTCTCAGATCGATGGCCCATGCAAATCCAATTCTAAACCACATGTCTAAAGTCTATCAAGCATAGTAACTTGATTTCTTTTGTATTCTGTTTTGTGTTTTTTAGGAACATGTGACCGAAATTCCAAGAGAAAAAAAAAGAGAAAAGAAAAGAAAAGAAAAGGAAAAGAAAATGTGTGTGTGTGTGTGTGGTGATGTGCATGTTATAGTTCATTATGCCATAGTAGTATATGATAAATAAAAATAAAATAGTAAATAAAAGAATTTTAGGATGTAAGTTTCATTATGATTAAAGAATAAGTTTTTAGAAGTCAAAATCAACCAAAAATATATATGATATAGGATTATCAATTTCTTGAATAGCTTTTGATATCATGTGCTTTTTTGCGATTGTTAGGTAGATTATCTGGCGTAGTGACTTGGGCATGTTTTTAGTTACCCTACAAATATCTTCTCTTTTTTTTTATAAAAATTAAAAATAAAAAGTGTACAAAATCAATAAAAAAGATTTTTCTTATGTACATATATATAATAAAATCCCTTTGCTGGCTATATATATATATATATATATATATATCACCTTAATTATTTTCTAAAAATACAAAGACAAAATAAAATGAGGTTTTCCAAAAATAGATATTTTTAAAGAGTTTTCAAGAAGCAAGAAAATAAAAAATTAGGTGTTTTAGGGATTTTCAAAATCAAAATAAAAAATGGTTAACAACTTAAACTTGACGAATTTTAACAATTAAAAAAGATAAACAAATTAAAAAATTTATAAAAATAAAAACGAACTACGAAGATCTGATTCCGGCTAGCGAATACATAGGCACATGCAAAGAGGTCACAAAAATAAAAAACTTTTAGGATTTTTTTTAAAACAAAAAATATATATTTTGTAAATATGTAAATATATTTTTAGAAAAAAGACTAAAAATTAAAAAAAAAACTCAAGTATCAAAATTAATATCTTTAGCCAATATAATTTAAGATTTCTAAAGCCCATCCAAAGCCTAGATAACCATTAGGTTTTAAAGTAACAGCCTCTGGACTCATTAATTTTTGGTTTTTCATGTATACCAGTGGCCGAACTAGAAACCAAACTACTCATTTGGTTTCTGGTTCACCTTTTTCCGGCGATAGTCAGTGGCAACTCCAATTGAACAATTTTTCGAAAAATCAGGCTTTTTTTACAAAAATCATTACTGGTTTCCTGTCGAGTGTTCCATGTCAAATGGGTCGGGTTTGATATGGATCGAGACCTTTAGGAGAAGAGGAGCAAAATTCGAGCTCAATAACTTGGCGACTCCAATGGGGAAGTTTATTAATGGGCTTGTCTAGGTTTAATGGGCTTAAGAAATTTTGAAATTTTGGAAGCATTGGCCTTTGTACATTTATTTGTCAATATCTTTCATATGAGCTAAAATACAAGAAAATAAAAAATAGCTGGCAGATTTCGAGGTATTTTTTTAATATTTGTAAATATGGGTGTTTTGTATATATTTTATGTGTTTGTATATATTTTGTTATGTTTCAATATATTTATGCCTTTATACATTTAGAACGGGTCGGACTTGGGCCCATTAGAAACTAAGTCAGAGGGCCATTGTGTAGTCTATAGGCTTATGTGGTTTTACGACTGCCCGATGGTGATCATGCTCCTCCATCCCCGCTTTGATATAATTGATGATTTGTTCCTACTAGGAGCAGTGACATTATAGAATAGGGTGCTCCTAGAACCTAACCTAATTTCTTTATTGTTTGTAAATATTTTCTTGTATGCTTGTGTGTGCTTGTTGTTTTCCTGTAATAAATAAAAAATAATATCCTTCACAAAATATAATAAAAATTATTAAAATCAATTCTTTTTAAACCAATTAATAAATTACAAGTTGTAAATAGTTTCAAATTTGCTGAATTTAGAAAAAAAAAAAAAGAATAGGATTAAACAATAAAACTATATTTGTCTAAACATCATTTTTGTAAATATTTCACAATAAAGTTTGCAAATAAGCCTCTTAAGAAAAAATTTTATAAAATTTTTTGTAATAATCAAATGGTTTATATTTTATAAATAATAGAAAAACATTACAAACTAAAAATAAAAAAGCATGTCAACAAAAGGGGGGGGGGGGGGGGGGGGGGGGGGGAAGAGTGGAACAACATGAAAAATTAGTCGTTGCCCATGGGGCATTTTTTGTAAATATTCGTCCATTAAATCTATAAATAAACCCCTTAGAATAAAGTTTTATAAACTAATCATGTGATTAAATAACTTTTGCTTTATATCCTACTTATGCTTCTTACCAATAAAAAATATACAAGTCTAGAACTAATGTTAAACAAAATTCAATACCCCTTTAGAATCATCTTGTAAAAATCCATCTATATGGTTTTTATGTCAAGCAAGCTAATCAATCCATATTTGCATAATTATCCATTTATATCTATTAATTAAGGAAAAACAATAAACTTCACAAAATTAAAAAAAAAAAAAAGAAGAGAAAGAGATACTTATGCCTAAAGCTCTTGTAAATAGGATTCAATACCCTTTTTAGGACCGATACCCTTGTAAATACAAACCTTGTAGAATTGAAGTAGAAATCATGAACCTTGTATATTTCAAATCCATTTAGACAATTTAAGTTAAAACCTTTTGCTCTGCATATAAGAATTATCACACCTTTATAGTTGCTCTTAAAGACAAATCCAACATAGACTACTTATCTAAAATTAAACTAAAAAAAATCAATAGAACCTTTCCGGTTACATTCTTAGAATCTAGCCCCTCTGTAAATAGAAGTTGCAGTAGAATTTATCCATTTCATCAAATAGGAATCATGGAGTAATAACAGTTTCCAGTCAATACCAGTTTAATAGTTTCCAATCAATACCATTGTTATAGATTGTCCCATCCTTGTAAATAGGATTTACCTGCCCCTTCTCAATAGAAGTACAATTTTAGGCCCTTACATTAATCATATTACCTTCGTGAGATTTTTTTTCTATAAAACAATTTTGTCTAAAAAAAAAAAAAAGTTTTTCTAGAGCATTTCCCAAAACTCCCATCCTTTTGTGAATAATTTCTTTTAAAAAAATGATGAAATTTTTTTTTCTGTAAAACAATTATTTTTTTAGGAAATTTCCAATCATTTCCTCCTTTTTAAACAAAATATCCAAAGAAAAATAAAGAGAAATTACAAAAAAAGAGAGAGTTAATAAAGATTGCTAGTAAGTGGAAATATTTCCAGACCCTAAAATTACTTTAAGTGGTCGGATTAAATCCAATGATCAATAGTCATTCTGTCACGCCCCGAGGGGTACCGTAAACATAGCAGTCTGCCGTACACAATATTAAAGCCTAGGAATGACTATCTCAGTCACGCAAAGGCTTCCATATCATGTACAAGGCATATATTACAACCAAGAGAACGCATCGGAGTAACGCAATTTATATTGATAATAAATAAGTAACAAGGCAAAGAGAATACTTATTATAAAACATAAACATATTAAATTACAATTCTTAGAGGCATATCCCTTTATTGTTTTCATATAAATATACATCTTAGAATCTCCAAAACACTAACATAAAATTCATTACATATAAAGAACCTTACAAAATTACTTCATCTTATGTTTTCATTTCCTTCATAGAAGCTTAACATCCTTCCATGACTTTTCTTAATATCATGATCCTCAATTTAAACCATGGGTATACCTGTTTCAACAAAATCTATTGGGATATAAGCTACAACTAGCTTAGTGAGATATTCCTTTTCATTCACACCATGTTTTCAAGCAAGCTCATTTAAATTTTCACACATATGCTATGCATGCAATGCAACAATCACGTGATTATGCAAATATATATAGTTATCCGGAAACCATATATAGAACGGATTTACCCCTCTGTATCGAAGGTTAAGGAATCGGTGATGAAGATCCTCGATCTTTTACTGCTAGTCCCCAGGTCCCACCCAAAGCGTTCGTTTGGCTCGACTTCAAACCTAGAGTCGTATTCCCCGGGCGATTTGGATTCTCTAGGAAGAACATGGTCCATGTCACAGCATGATAACAACCAATCCAACTCTATGCGTAGGAGTGACAGCCTTCCCAAAAAAAACGTGGCTTGATGGATGCTATGCGTGAGCGTTTTATTTTCTTAAGTTAAACCTTATTAAGGTTTATTAGGGGAGGTGATAAATCAATTTAGCAAATAATAAACAGCCATACAAGTAAGTAAACAAAAACACTTAAACAGGCAGTTTGAAGTTACGATATTCTTAATTCTCATTTCACGCATAAACCAAGAATCACATATATACATATCCTTGAATTCCCATACATATCTATTTTTTTTTTTATCTTTTCTTAGTATACTAATGCCACCACTTTACAAGCACAAGCAATGTAACGAAATTAAGAGAAATAACTCATTCGTCCATTTCGCGATCTTCTTAGTCGCAGTAATCTTCAGGAAGGGTAATCTCGTATCTTTCTTCACCTAGACAAAAGAAATACCGGGGATAAGTATTTCGTAGAAATTCTACTTAAACTTTCTAGTTCTATTTCACTATATTTGTCAAAATCGCATAAAGTGAAATTCCAATTTAAAATAGCCATAACTTGCTTGTTTTAACTCGAAATTTCGCATATAATATACCATTTTTACCTATTCGAAAAGATCTAACTATTTCTAAGGTTATCTTTGTCATACAAGTCATTTGGGTTCCAAAAACATTGGGTACAGATTTAAAACGAATATTTCTAGATTTTTGCAAAACCATTTTCTAACTTAACTTCATTCAAAAATCCTTTAGTAAAAAATAGATATATATATATATATACACACACAATTGATAAATCTTTTGAGTATATAGATAAGCTCACTTTACATGCAAAAATTCTAATGGTAGTGTCTCAATAATTTATTTCATAAAATAATTATTTTTAAAAGTGTTAAAATTTAACTTGATAAATTTCTTTTCAAGTATTTTGAAGAAACTTTATATTTTCATAAGTTATTATAAATGAGTATATTCTTATTTTATTTTCTTCATTCATTTTTCCAAAACAAGTATATTTTCCTTTAACCTTAGTTTTTCATAAATTTTACTTCTAGTGATAAAATATCAAAGTTATCAAAAGTGTATTAAGTTGTTGAAAATCTTTTTATAACTTTGTATTTAGGATGGTTTTAGAAAATGAGTCTTGTCTTCTTATATTTATTATCTAAAATAATAAGTTTTTGTTTTCTAAAACTTGTTCTTTTATTTCCTTTGAAAAGAATCCTCTTTATTGATAAAATTTTTTGTTTCTAATCTTATCTTATTTATATAAGTTTCTCTTTTAGGAACTTGAAAATCATTGTTTTCTTAAGTGGGTTCATAACTTTATAAGTTGATTTTATCTTAATTTTGAAAACTAGTTTGTTTCTTGGTTTTGTCATGGAGTTTAAAAGAGTTTAATTTTTAAGCTTTTTGTAAGAACTAACAAATTATTTTACTAAAACTTAGGTTCCCATAATATACAATGAAAGTATTTATTTTTTATGTTTTATTGGTAAAACTATCTTTTTTATTTAAGAAAACTTTGAGAAAACTTATATTACTCTATTTCTATGTTATTTGATAATAACTCCATTATTTTGTGAAAAGTCGCATAATAGAAAATCTAGTTTGAAGTTCCTTTAGTAAAATTCTACTTTTGAATTAGTTGAGACAATATCATTATGTAGATGCAAGTATTATGAGCATATAGGATAATAAGAACATGGGATAATACTAAAAACAAATAATAGTAAGCAAAATAATAAAAATATCAAGTATTGGGAACCTTGGCTTCATCAAGGTATCTCGATCAAGTATTGGGAGCCTTGGCTTCATCAAGGCATCTCGGGGCTAAGAATAGACTAGTCCCAAAAGAATAAAGAAAATAAAGAAAATGTTGTTTTGACTTGATATGGACAAGTCTAAGACCAGAAAGACTAGTCTTAAAGAAATACCATTAAATAAATAAATTGCAAAGCATGAAATTAAATAAATAACAAGTGAGCTTATATGCTTTAAAGATTATATATAAATACATAAATATATTTAGTTAGATATGAATAAGAAACAATAACAACATAATAAAATAGGAAGTTCATGTGCAAGACCAAAACATGAATATGTTGTTGCTTTTACTACTCATGTGAGTTTCAAAACAACACCATAGTCATGTTAAGTTACATGACATGAGTAGATAAATAGTTGGAAGAATTTTACTTAAAGTGTTTGTGGCGTGAAGATGGTAGATGAATGGGGTATTATGTGAGTTGTGGTATGTAGTAGATAGTTTGTGTATTAGGAATGATTTTTGTGAAAAATTGGTTTAAGAGAGTTTTGGTAGACAGAAATCTTGAAGAGAGGATTTGTGGAGAGATTTTGGGAGAGTTTTAGTAGTGAAATGAATTGTGTGAAAGCATAAAGGAGGAAGGAGGTATTTATAGAATTTTGGAGTGAAAATTAGATGTAATTGAATTAATTGAAAAATAAATTAAATGAAGATGAAGAGAGAGAGGAGGTGGACGGCAATCTTGGGAATGGAGAGAGAAGTTTGACTAAAAATTAATTTTAGAAGAAAAGTGTGAGAGAAGTTTAGTGTGGTGTAGAATTTTTATGGGAAAAGAAAATGGTAAGAAATAGGTATGTAGGTGTAAGAATAGGTAGTAAGAAAAAGTAGAGATAGAGGAATAATAATGAATAGTAGAAAAGTACCATGAATTGTAAACTAGACAATTAAAGTACCGGTAGTAATAAAAATACGCGTAATAATGCGATATCTGTAATTTTTAGCTATCGAAAAATTCTAAAACTAATATTTTGAAAACCTTATATTTTTCCGAGTCTATTGGTATTAACGGAATATTTTTGCCATCCGGTGTACCAGGGCATGGTTTTTGAAAACTAATCCCGTTCGGATCCAAAGGGCATTAGAAATTCGCAAATCTAATATTATTAAGCTTCCCTATATTATTACGAACTATTATCAACAATTATTTTCATTTCGTTGTTTAGGATTTAAGAGCGCGAGATTGCCAAATCTTAAACACTAGAGTTTGTTATAAGCTTTGTTGACTTTTAGGGTTCCGATTTAACTTCCGGTTTTGTTGAGTTATTCGTAAGATCATATAATTTTGGAGTTTTTACCGTTTTATATTTTTAGCTCGACATCTATGGTTTATCTTATTTTGTTTATGATTATTTAATAGTTTTTAGTTTTCGGGATCGTTTAACCGAGTCTAGGGTTATGAGTTGACTTAGTTTGACTTTTGGTGAAAATTGAAATTTCTGATTTTAAAATTTACCGAATGATTTAAGATCTTATCATTTCGTTGTTGAGCGTTATTTGGATATATCGTTTTGATTTGCGTTTTAGAAAGTGGGTAGATGATTTGATTGGCGTATGGATGTTGATTCAACCGATAGTTGGATTATATATTTTGTTTCAAGGGTTCTCGTTTTCTTAAGACTAAGAATTTTCGTGTTTGACCTGATTTAGAATTCGGTTTTAACTTGAGTCGGTTATCGGGATTTAAATTTTGATATTAGATTTCTAGGATTATTTTCTATGAATTATGAAAATTTCAGGGGTTTTGCACATTCACTTGACTCGAGAGGTTGATCTAAAAGAAGTCTAAAAGCCTATATCTCTACTCATTTAAAATATGCTCCCCCAACTATGTGTGAAAAGTTTCTTAGAGGGAATAAAGGTCCAACCAAGATCATATCACACTAGTACCTAATGTATCTTGAGGGGATTTATTGTTTACAAGTTAGCAAAGGCTGGAGCAATTAAAGAAGGAAATCATTAATCAGTCTGCCATCAATTAAAGCAAAGGTTTAAATAGGGGGCATGTTTTCAGATGAAGATGAGAGTTGGCCCATTTAATGGCATCTTGAATGTTTGAATCTGTCAGCCAAGATGAGAGCAATAGCACTCAAAAGAACAATGACTCTTAAGGGCTTTGAAATGTCTCTATACATATAAAAGAATATTTTAACCGGAATAGTTCAGAATGACAAGAGGCAAACATGATTCCAAACACTTACCCTAAACACAGGAGAAATGAGCGATAATCAAGTGAGGAAATTGACTTGTTCCTTAGAGGAGGTCTGTCTTGCACTTGATACATCAGTCAAAATGACAATGGGCATTCGATTCTTTTGTCCCAAACACTATTATGCCTTGCTGACCCATTTGAGCCAATTAAGGATAAACTTTTTAAATTAAACCCTATCAAGAACCACCCTACATTGGGGCAAAACGGAGGTTAAGATAATAAATCAAATTGGAGAAAAAGGATAAATGAGTTGTATTTGCCTCAGTTGCACCAATTCATGGGTAATGACTATGACCAATATGTCATGCTCCTTTTGAAATGAATAAGAGTCTTTTAGCATATGCATACTTGAATATATCCGATCATTTTGGCTTAAATTTATTTTGAGGCAAAATAAAGAAATTCAAAAGTGATTTTTTTTCCAAAAAGCTATCCAATAAAAAGAAAAGGAAAAGGGGAAAAAATGAAAAAAAAAGAAGGGGAAAAACAGAGAAAAAAAAAAAAAAAGAAAGAGAAAGGCTAGCTCATACACTTTCACAGCCCCTTAAATAAAAAAATTTCCTGGTCATATATGATCTCATAGGCTTATCAAAGCCCTTTACTGATTGCAAAATATTCTTTAAACTTCAAGCCTATCAATTTCAATGCCCACAGTGCCAATGTTTTTTACACAAGACTCAAAGTTGCAGAATTCAAAAGTGCCACATACTCATACACATTCCTCCTAAACAGACTCTTCTGAACAAAGGAACTGAATTTATCTTAAACAACATTCACCTAAGAAACTAGGGCAAATACAGCTTAGCTCTTCCTAAAGGTTCTTGACTTGTAAACCAAGGGTGATAATTGAATTGAATCCATTTTAAAATTTGACCTTCACATGAATATCCTTCATTTGCTAAACCATTGACCAAAAGCGTACATTTTAGTCCTATAAAGGCCCATAAGATTGACTGAGAATGTATCACTTCCAAGTTGGACCATAATTTAGGGAATTAAAGTCTTGAGTGAAAATAAGCCATAGGAGAGTGTAAGGAAGTCTTCTTAGATTGAACAATTTCATTAAAAAAATTTTTTTTGGGAACAAGCATCTTAAGAGTCAAAAGAATGCGCTCCTCCCCGGCACCCCAAAGTTCATGATGACACCCCTGAATTAAAAAAAAGATAAGAATGAGCACATGAGAAACATGGAAAGCCCTAATAAAGTCTAGACGCTCCATTTTCTGCATGAGATGTGGAAGTCCCCCTACAATAAGCGATTGGTGATGTTTACAGTTTTCTACTCATATGGTAAACCTAGTTTTATACTGATTTGAGATGAAAGGTTAGATACCTTAAGCAGATTCCATAATCATTGATAAGCCATGGAACATGATTTCCCTTTGACTAAGGAGCGTCACATAGCTAAAGCTTTAATGCTAGAGTGAGGTAAGTCCCAAATATACCCTTTAGTGAGAATCACCATAAAAAGACATTTTATGCCATTATCACCCCCTGATAAAAACCAATTTTGAACCTATCATAACTAAAGAAGACAGTTGTTGAGCAACGAAGCAAGTCCACTATGTGATCAAAGTTTTTCAAGGGTCTATACAATTTTTCGTTTATTAGCAATCTAATTTTTCAAAAAAACATTAATAATTTTTCAAATATCATGTAAAAAGAGAATTTTCCAAAAAAGAAATGAAAAAAAAAGTGATTTGCAAGCACTTCAGCAATCTTTCAAAAATGTTTTCAAGAATGAGCACTTTTTGTCATCTTACATTGATTTTGAAAAGCTGTTGCTATTTTCCACAAACATGTGGAACCCTAGTTATCCTAAGTCGTAGGAGCTTTGGTATTCCCATCACATTTCAAACCCTAGCATTCTTTGGTTTTAAGAAACCTTGGTATTCACAAAATCTTTATCCCTTCGGAACACAAAATTCTTATCCTTGCTTAGCAAGGCGCAAACGTTTTCAAAATCCCTATTTATCATGTTGACCTTTTCAAAAACCCTTGTTTATCAAGGTGACCAAAATCCCTGTTTATCAGGATAACCTTTCCAAAACCTTTGTTTATCAAGGTGACCAAAATCTCTATTTATTAAGCTGACCTTTCCAAAAACTTTGTCTATCAAGGTGACCAAAACCCTTGTTTATCAAGGTAACCAAAATCCCTGTTTATTAGGGTGAATCTTTTCCAAAACTCTTGTTTATCAAGGTGACCAAAATCCATATTTATCAGAGTGACCTTTTCAAAACCTTTGTTTATCAAGGTGACAAAAATCCCTTTTTATTAGGGTGACCATTTTCTAATAACCTTAATAAGGTAACCAAAATCCCTGTTTATGAGGGTGGCATTTCCAAAAACCCTTGTTTATCAAGGTAACTAAAATCCCTATCTATCAGGGTGATCTTTTTCAAAAATCCTTGGCTCTATCAAGGTGATCGATAACCCTTGTTTATTAAGATGACCAAAACCCTTGTTTATCAAGGTGACCAAAATCCCTATTTATCAGAGTGACCTTTTCAAAAATCCTTATTTTATCAAGGTGACATTTTTGAAAATCCCTACATATTGTGGTGAAATTTATAGTTAGGACTGCCAAGCTTAGGATTTAGGTAAAAATGGTATCTCTTTTTGTCTTTATAGTGGTGTTTTATTCAAACTCCACCATAAAAGAGGGTAGCTATCGGCACCCTATTTTTGCCTCTCCTTTTAAAATATAAAAAAAATGAAAAATTCAAAAATCATAAAACTTGTAAAAAGATAGAAAATACAATAAAAAATGAAAATTAAAAAAAAATACAAAAAATAATAAATAAATATTAGTTAAATTAAAAAAAAATTAATAAAAATTAAAAAAGAATATAAAAATCAGAAAACCCTATCTTTTTAGTAAATAAGCCTTTTAGAATTAAAATAAAAAAAAGGAAAATGAAAAAAATATTTCATATTGCTTTGGGCTATTTTGAAAATTAATTTAGATCCTGGACTCGTATCGATTGTGGTTCATTTTTATTATATTTAGCCTGGTTAAGATGATTTAAATTTATTTTGAGTGGGCAAATTTACCCAAGAGCCATGTAGCTCATTTGGTTAAGGCTTTACAAGGGGATTGTGGAGGCCAGAGTTCGATCTGCGTAAATCGCAATGGGGGGTTTTTTTGTTTTTGGTGCGTTGCTAGTTTGGCTTCACATGCCTGGGGAGAGACGAGCGTGTGCATCACATGCGCGTCATCTTCCCTAGCCTTGTTTCCGCCATTGACGAGCTATTGGAGCTCGTTTTGAGCTCAATTTTTTTGCAAGGAAGATTAAAAGTCAAGTTTGGTTTTAGATCTTCTCTTAATGTGTTTTAAAATCAAACGTTTCAATTTAATTTAAGAGTTGTAACCTTCAACGCTCTGAAACGTCGGCCATTAATGGCCTGCAATATGGTGTGCGAAAAGTAATGAGATGGCACAAGGAGAGGGAACTAGATCAGAATTGGGAAAGTTAAGATTTGGTGATCTGCTCGAGTTCAGGAGAGAGGCAAAGTGTTTGACAGAGATGAAGTGTTTGACTGTGCTTAGTGAAGACAAATCACGTGCGTAATTAGTGGATTATCCAAGTGCGCTGAGATATGGTCTTGGGCTTTTTGGTGGGCAGTAGTTTGCATGCTTGGTCCATAAAATAAATAGTTTGGGCCGGTTATCTCATTAGATTTAAGATATTAGTAATATTTCTTTTAACAGAATTGTAATGTGGCATAAAGCACATCATTAAGTATCTTTTACACGTGTATTAGGATCTGGTTGTTACTATTACAACTGGCATGAATTACATGTATAGATATCTCTTTGAGATAATACAGAAGATATGAAAAGAAAACATTAATTTTGCTCTAAATTCTATGCTTGTATTCGAGCACTACCGCATTTGGTTAAATTCTGATTTCAATTTATTTCGATTGATTCCACGCAATAATCCACGTTGCGATTGGTATCAAAGCTCATGAATGATGGAGACGCGAGAATCTAAGAGGATGGAACAGGCCATGAAGTTTGTGTTCAAAGAACAATTCGAACACTAGGATGCTGCACTTAAGGAGCAATCTGATCGCTAGGAGGAATGGGTTAAAATGTTCTCCGAAGCCCTGCAAAATCAACAAAGGTTAATAGAAAAATAGAATCAAACGATTGAATCATTTAAGCTGCAATTCATGGGTAAAGGCATGATGATAGATGAGTCTACAACAAAGGATGTTATGGGTGGAAACGTGAGTCAATCAACGATTGGATCTACTCATAATACGAAAATTCAAATGGCAAATCAGCAAATTATCAGGTACCAACTAGAAACATCAAAATTGAATTTCCAGCATTTAATGGTGAAGGTTTTAGGAATCGGGTATCTAGGGCTGAGCAATTCTTTACTTTAGATGATACTCTAGATAATCTTAAAGTTAAGATTGCTGCTATGCATCTTGATGATAAGCCTTATGAGTGGTATAATGCATTTGTTAAAACTAGGTCTAAAAACACACCATTATCATGGGAGGAATTCACAAAAGTTTTAAATGCAAGGTTCAATGAAAAAGGATTCGAAGACCCTATGTCTGAATTGAAAGAATTGCAACAGATTGGTTCCTTACAAGATTACAACGATGAATTCATGTATCTGTCAACACAAGTTCAATTACCTGAGTTACATCTCATTAGTTGCTACCTCAGTGGATTGAAACTCGAGATTCAGTATCCAATCAGGATGTTTCAACCTAAATCTATTACACGAGCCTTGACTCTTAGAAAATTACAGGAAGCTACCCTCCTATCTTCAAAACAAAATCTGAAATCCTCTAAAGGACCATCCAACAATAGTAACTAGTATTTCCGCTACAACTCATCACATCATTCAACTAATTCCTCAAATTTCTCAAACAGACTAAACACTATCCCAAACACAACCTTAAGTCCCTACACTACCCCAAACACTACCCTTAGCCCATACACTACCCAAAATTCAACCACGAAACCTTCAATCAACACCAAACCAAACACCAATAGTTTTAATCGATCCACTAAGCGACTCATACCTGAGGAACTTGAGGAAAAGAGACGAAAGAAAATCTGTTTTTGGTGCGATGAGTCTTTTGGGCCTGGTCATCGTTGTAGAAGTAAGAGGCTGAATTTACTAGTGGTAGAGCCAGATGATGATACTAGTAGGGAGGATGGAAGTGATGTATGTATTGATGAATTGAGAGTAGATCTATCCCAGCTTCAGTTGAATTCAGTTGGTGGGGATGGTGAGACTATGGAGCATTGTATGCGGGTTAAAGGAAGTCATAAGATGAAGATTTTAAACATTAGAGCGGTTTTCCGTGGAGATGGAAAATTCGACCACCTGGCTTTATCAATTTGCAAATTCTTCCCCAGTTAGTTAAAAGAATGAAATTGGCTGATATTATGACGATACTAGGTAGCATAGATATCATTATGGGAGAAGTTGATCGTTGAAATGATAATTGATACAACAGAAGTACAAAATATCAATTCTTTTTCCAGATTAGAATTCTTAAACGAGATCTAGGGAATCATATGGATGCTTGTACCTATTTTTAGTCTTGTATTGGTAATCACAATAGGGGTACTCGTCATTGTGTGGTTAGAAAGAGAAATATCCGCAAGAGTACAACAACGTATTGGGCCTGAATACTCGGTTGAACCTTACTCCAATATCAATCATATTAGCTAATGGAACTAAGTTGCAGAGTACTCAGATGGTCCATAAGTTTCAGTGGAAGATGGAGGGGATTACTTTTCAATCAGATTTTACACAATTCCTTTGAATTTTTATGAATTGATTTTGGGCATGCCTTGGCTGATATCACTAGGAACTGTAAGATGGAACTTTCGAACGTTGAGTATGACCTTTGAATGGCAAGGACAGAATTGTACGTTGATAGGGGAACAGGAAAAACTAAAGTCTATATCAGGGAGTACACTGAACTCCCTATTGAATGCATCAACTGTTGGTATGGAAGTTCAGTGTTGGATGATTACCAATCTAGGAAATTCAATAAGACTTGATCCACAAATGTTACATCCTTTAGTAATTGACTTGTTGGAAGAATTTCATGATCTCTTTGAAGACCCAGTAGCACTACCACCTAATAGGACTTGTAACCATCAAATACACCTAACTGAAGGGTCACAACCAGTCAATTTAAGACCCTATAGGTACTCTGCCATACAGAAGACGATCCTAGAAGATATGATTAAAGAGATGCTTAACAGTGGAGTTATTCAACTCAGCCACAGTTCATATGCTTCACCAGTTGTTTTGGTAAAAAACAGAGATAACTCTTGGCGAATGTGTGTTGATTATAGAGAACTTAATCGACAAACAGTGAAGGACAGATTTCCTATCCCAATAATTGAAGATTTGTTTGATGAACTCCATGGAGCTAAATATTTCAGTAAATTGGATTTAAGATATGGGTATCATCAAATATTGATGCACCCTAGGGATGTCTACAAGACTGCCTTCCGCACACATGAAGGATACTATGAATTCCTTGTTATGCCATTTGGCTTAACAAATGCTCTATCCACATTCTAAGGATTGATGAATGAATTGTTTCGACCTCATTTACGTAAATTTGTATTAGTATTCTTTGATGATATACTTATATACAGCACCACGATGGACGAACATGTGGAACATTTGAGGATAGTTTTCTGCCTTCTAAGACAAGAGCAACTGTTTTTTAAACGAAGCAAATGTGTGTTCTGTGTTCAACAAATTGACTACTTAGGACACATTATAACACAGGAAGGAGTTTCTACTGATCTAAGGAAAATTGAAGCAGTGGAACAGCAGCCCGTACCAAAGACTTTGCGTCAATTACGTGGGTTTTTGGGTTTGGTAGGATACTATAGATGATTCATCCATGGTTTTGGTACTATTGCTCGCCCATTGACGCAATTACTTAAGAAAGACCAATTTCGTTGGGGAAATGAGGCTCAAGAATCCTTTAACAAATTAAAAGAAAGGTTGGTAAATTCACCAGTTTTGAAGTTACCAGATTACACTAAGAAGTTTGTTATAGAGACAGATGCCAGTAGAGAGGGCATTGGAGCTGTTCTAATGCAAGACAAACACCCCATTGCTTTTATCAGTGAGACATTTGCTCACAAGCACAGGGGAATGTCAGCATATGAAAAAGAGCTAATGGCTTTAGTTTATGTCATTGATAAATGGCGACATTACTTGATTGGGAGCAGCTTTGTGATCAAAACTGATCATCAGAGCTTAAAATATCTCCTTGAACAGAGATTGGTTACTCCCAGTCAACAAAAGTGGTTGACTAAATTACTTGGACTTGACTATGAGATTGAGTACAAAAGTGGAAGTTCAAATGTAGCAGCTGACTCACTTTCTAGAAGGAATGCTCATCAATTGAATCAATTACAGGTACATGTAACTGTACCAGAAATTTTAGAAGAAATTAAAGCCAGTTGGATTTTAAAGAATGGGTATGAGGAAATCATCACAAAACTTAAGAGTGGAGAAGATGTGGGACATTTTACCTATGAAGGGGAGATCCTAAGGAGAAGGGATAGAATTGTAGTAGGACCGGCAACTGACCTAAGAAAGAAAATTTTGACATTATATCATGGAGGACCATTGGGTGGTCACTCAAGGGTTCAAGCTACCTATAAGAGGCTATCAATGGTATTTTATTGGCCTAAGATGGAACGAGAAGTAAGACAGCTAGTTCGAGAATGTGATACATGCCAACGTTTTAAATTTGAAAATGTATCCACTCCTGGATTACTTTCTCCTTTAAGTATTCCTAAAGAATGTTGGCAAAGTGTTAGCATGGATTTTGTGGAAGGTCTACCCAAGTCACAAGGAAAGGACGTAATCATGGTGATTGTAGATAGGCTTAGCAAGTATGGCCATTTTATAGCATTGTCACACCCCTACAATGCTACCACAGTAGCTCAATCCTGTCTAGACAATGTCTTTAAACTACATGGAATGCCTGAGACAATCGTTTGTGACAGAGATCTAGTCTTTATGAGTTCATTTTGGAAGGAGTTTTTCAGGTTACAATTGGTAGAGTTCAACATGTCAACTGCCTACCATCCCCAAACAGATAGGCAGACGGAGGTAGTCAACAAATGCTTAGAATGTTATCTACGGTGCATTACAGGGGAACAACCTAAGCTGTGGACTCAATTTCATTCCTTAGCCGAGTGGTGGTATAACACCAACTATCACTCTAGTACTAAACACACCCCATTCGAAGCTCTTTACGGGTATCAATCTCCCTTGCATACTCCTTATGTTCTTGGTGACTTAAGAAATGTAGCTGTTGATACTATGCTGACTGAGAGAGAAGATAGAATTAAACTACTTAAATGTTATCTAAGACGAGCACAACAACGGATGAAACAAGTCGAGGACATGAAGAGATGTGATCGGAAATTTCAAGTTGGGGATCTAGTTTTACTAAAGCTACAACCCTACAAGCAAAATTCTTTACAACATTATAGGGTTCATAAACTACTACCAAAGTATTATGGACCGTATAAAACAATCAGAAAGGTGGGATCAGTAGCTTACCAGTTAGATCTACCACCAGAAGCCACAATCCACCCGACGTTTCATGTGTCACAGCTTAAGAAGTACAACGGACCAAGGTCTGACATATGCCTACAACTGCCAAATAACATGAATGATGACACAGAATTAGTACCTGAAGCTATACTGGGAAGAAAAATGGTAAAGAAAGGAAACCATGCAGAGACAATGATACTTATCTCTTAGAAGGGTCATGCTCCATCAGAGGCAACCTGGGAATCCTACAATGAAATCAAGATGCGGTATCCTGATCTACCCTTGTGGATAAGGGTTTTCGAAGCATACAGGAATGCAATATGGTGTGCGAAAAGTAACGACATGGCACAAGGAGAGGGAACTAGATCAGAATTGGGAAAGTTAGGGTCTGGTGATCTGCTCGAGTTTGGGAAAGAGGCAAAGTGTTTGACACAGATGAAGCGTTTGATTGTGCTTAGTGAAGACAAATCATGTGCGTAATTAGTGGATTATCCAAGTGGGCTGAGATATGGTCTTGGGCTTTTTGGTGGGTAGTAGTTTGCATGCTTAGTCCAATAAATAAATAGTTTGGGCTGGTTATCTCATTAGATTTAAGATATTAGTAATATTTCTTTTAGCATAATTGTGATGTGGCATAAGGCACATCATTAAGTATCTTTTGCACGTGTATTAGGATCTGGTTGTTACTATTACAACTGGCATGAATTACATGTATAAATATCTCTCTAACATAATACAGAAGATATGAAAAGAAAACATTAATTTTGCTCTAAATTCTATGCTTGTATTCGAGCACCTCCGCATTCAGTTAAATTCTGATTTCAATTTATTTCAATTGATTCCACACAATAATCCACGCTGCATGGCCACGCGCTCGCCTCTCCACCTTCCTAATCTCCTCTTTAAAACACGACTTGAGCTCCTTGAGCAAGATAAGGGGAGAAAGATCCGAATTTTGAAAAAATAAAAAGTAAAAAAAAAAATAACACCAGGTTTCCAATTCGAAAACACCAGCTCCTCTTCCCCAACGAACCAAATTTTTAGATCTCAAAGAACATAAACTCCTCTCCCGAACCTAGAACAAAATCTCCTTTGCCGTCTCTCCTCTCTCTCGAGTTGAATTCCTATCACCACTCCCAAAACCACCACTTAGAACCCGTCTACCTTAATCGAATATCACGACCACCACCTCAACTACAACCCATCAAATCTCTCTCTCACTCACCATCACAACTGACGCCCATAACAACAAAAACCATCGAACCCAACCTCCTAACTACTACTACGATCAAGTCCGATTGCCATAATAAGCCTCATCAAACAGCAACCCATAGGAATTCATGGAAACCACCATGAGAACCACCATTCTCAATCGTCACCAACTTCATCACACAAACCCAATACCCATTTTAAACCCAGAAATCCACATGCTACCTTTTGAACTCACTAGACCGACGCCAAGCAGAGAATAGAGAGAGTGGTGAAATTAACCTTTGTTGATTTTGCAGGCTAGAAGACCCATGTTAGTTCTAACCCAAGCCGCTTCATATTGAAGGATCCAAGTCTAGACTTGACCTGCACCGTTCTCAGCTCAATTGCCCATGCAAATCCAATTCTGAACCACATGTTTAAAGTCTATCAAGCATAGTAACTTGACTTCTTTTGTATTCTATTTTGTTTTTTTTAAGGTACATGTGACCAAAATTCCAGAAAAATAAAAAGAAAGAAAGAAAAAAAGAAAAGAAAAGGAAAAGAAAATGTGTGTGTGTGTGTGGTGATGTGCATGTTATAGTTCATTATTCCATAGTAGTATATGATAAATAAAAATGAAATAGTAAATAAAAGAATTTTAGGATATAAGTTTCATTATGATTAATGAATAAGTTTTTAGAAGTTAAAATCAACCAAAAATATATATGATATAGGACTATCAATTTTTTGAATAGCTTTTGATAGCATGTGCTTTTTTGCGATTGTTAGACATATTATCTGGCATAGTGACTTGGGCATGTTTTTAGTTACCCTATAAATATCATCTCTTTTTTTATAAAAATTAAAAATAAAAAGTGTACAAAATCAACAAAAAAGATTTTTCTTATATACATATATATAATAAAATCCTTTTGCTGGCTATATATATATATATATATATCATCTTAGTTATTTTCTAAAAATACAAAGACAAAATAAAATGAGGTTTTTCAAAAATAGATATCTTTTAAGAGTTTTCAAAAAGTAAGAAAATAAAAATTAGGTGTTTTACGGATTTTCAAAATCAAAATAAAAAATAGTTAATAACTTAAACTTGGCGAATTTTAACAATTAAAAAAGATAAACAAATTAAAAATTTTATAAAAATAAAAACGAACTACGAAGATTTGATTCCGGCTAGCGGATACGTAGGCACCTGAGAGGTGGTCATAAAAATAAAAAACTTTTAGGATTTTTTAAAACAAAAAATATATTTTTGTAAATATGTAAATATATTTTTAGAAAAAAAAACCAAAAATTTTAAAAAATTCAAGAATCAAAATTAATATCTTTGGCCAATATAATTTAAGATTTCTAAAGCCCATCTAAAGCCTAAATAACCATTAGGTTTTAAAGTAGCAGCCCTTAGACTCATCATTTTTTGGTTTTTCACGTATACTAGTGGCCGAACTAGAAAGCAAACCATCCATTTGGTTTCTAGTTTACCTTTCCCGGTTATAGCCAGTGGTGACTCCAATTGAACAATTTTTCGAAAAATCGGGCTTTTTTACAAAAATCCCTATGGTTCCTTGTCGAGTGTTCCTTGTCAAATAGGTTGGGTATGATATGGATCGGGACCTTTAGAAGAAAAAAAGCAAAATTCGGGCTCGACACATCCTTATCTGCTATAAATGAAAACAATATCATGAAAAGGAGTAATGGTAATAGATCATCCTACCTCATTCCTTCTTCTCCTTAGTAAGTAAATTCACTATTCACACTTGAAAAATTATTATAAAATCTCACTCCTATACACTTTTTACAGGACTCTGTTTTGCTTAGGCTTCTTTCCTTAGAAAGGGACTTTTTATTATTGAATGGACTAACCCTTTTTGTTGCTAGTTATGAAAAAAGACACTTCTTTAGCGCAATCACTTGCAAACTTACAGTTCTAGTCTGACTAAATCTATGTAGTAGATGTTTGATGCAGAATTTTTCAAGACAATTTGAATCAAGACAAATGATTTCTTGACAACATGATTTGTAGTGAAATCTGACAAAGGCTTTTAAATGAAGGAATGAATGAAAATTATTTAAGTGTATTTGAAATCGAGGTCATGACTTGACATCTTGCCAAGAAATTTGCCTCGCATCCATTAGTGACGCGGCTATCTGCCATACAAGCCAACGCTCTAACCTTTTTCTTGGGTCACCTTTACAATGTGAGAAGTGTTAGCTCTATGACACCTTTGATGTAGGAAAATGTGAAGGTTATTTTGGATATGTTGAATTCCTGATTCCAATGCATCATCTGGTCCATGTAAGTGAATCAAAACGGTTATTAAGCTTGTTATGCTTGAAGTTAAAAGATAGTAAGTTGCTAGTCAAGAACTCCTACGTCAAGTGAGTGACATTTTGTTTCATGCTATAAGGATATAACTCAAGTTAGTATTAGAAATCCTCGACACACCACTGGTACGTAGTTGAATCGGAATCTGGCCATTAAGTGATTATTATGAAATGAACAAAAGCAATCGAAATGGCCATAATCTCTCTAAAATAGTTAAGTATACTGAACTTTACTCAATGCATGAATTTAACCTCTTTGGTGAATGTTTACCCTTCTTCCCAATGAGATATGATAAATGACTACTCAGTTAAATCTAGTAAACATGTCTCTCTAGTGAGATTTGATAACATGACTACTTGGTTGAATCTAGTAAACATGTCTCCTTAGTGAGTCAATTTTTCAAATCTTGTCGATGCAATCTTCTCTAGTGGAATCCAAATAAACAACAAATTTCCTCAGTGAAGTCCAACAATTTTCCGTTGGAAAAAAATCCAACAAATCTTTTTTCTCAAGATGATTTCGACAACCAAAGCTTTCTCAATCACAGTGAGCTTTTTGAATCCCCAATCAAAGTTTTTTTTTATCCCTTCGAGGCACAAAATTTGTTTATCCCTTCGGGGCATAAAGTTTTCCTTCATCTCTTCGAGGCCCAAAGTTTTTCCTTATCCCTTTGGGACACAAAGTTTTTCTTCATACTTTGGGGTGCAATATTTCTTCATCCCTTCGAGGTGCAAAATTTCTTTATACATTTAGGGCATAATCTTTCTTTATCCCATTGGGGTGTAAACTTTTTCATCCCTTTAGGGTGTAAAAATTCTTTATCCCTTTAGGGCATAAAATTTTTTATCCCTTCATGCTACAAAATCTTTTCATCCCTTCAAGGCTCACAATTTCCTTATACCTTTGGAGTGCAAAGTTTTCTTATCCCTTCGAACTGCAAAATCTTTTCATCCATTTGGGGCACAAAGTTTTCCAAAATCCCTAGCCATTAGGGTACCTTTCAAAAAATTCATGCCTCTTAAGATGACCTTTCCCATCATCCCTGTTCATCAAGGCACATCTTTAAAATCCCTATCTTCTAGGGGTGAAGTTTTGTGGTTAGAACCATCAAGTTTAGGTTTTTAGCAAAAATGGCGTATTTTTTTGTTTTTATATTGAAGTTTGATCAAACTACCCTATAAAGAGGGGTAGCTATTAATACCCTATTTTTGTCCCCCATAAAAAAATATAAAAATAAAAAATCAAGAAATTTTAAAAAATAGAAAAGTATAATAAAAGTAAAAATTATTAAAAGTACAAAAATATTAGTTAGGCTAAAATTGATAAAAAAGAACACAGAATTTTAGAAATTAAAAAAAAAAAAAAAGAAATCCCCTTCTTTTAGTAGATAGGCTTATATGAGAGTCTTAAATAAAAACCTTCTTAAAATTTTAAAAATTAATCAAAAAATGAAAATGAAAAATAAAAAATAAAAAATAGAAGTAGTAGGAAAAATATGTATATATATTAGTTTTTATGAGCTTGGGTCCTTTTTTTTATAGGATTAATTCTCCTTTTAATAACATTATGGGCTATTTAAAAAAAAAAACATATTAAGATCTTAGGCCCACATTCATTTGAGTTAGATTAGGTGCTCTTTGTTAAAGCTTATATTTATTTAAGGTGGCCATAATATAAAAAATGAAGCTTAGCTTAGTTGGCTAAGGCATAAGCCATACAAAGAAGTCCATGGATCGAACTTGTGTAAATGCTGGTGACCTTTTGTTGCTTTGAAACGACCATTAATGGCTGAAATATTGAATAGAAACGCACATGTTGCTCTCTCTCGACATTTTATCCACCCGTCTCCCTCTCACAAACCACTCTCTCTCTCAAAAGGCTTCTACTTCGTCTCTCTCACCCCTACCATCTCCCTTTCTCAAACCTCAACACTCTCCCTTTAGCTTAATAACCACTACCTGAGCTGCTGTCGACCATTAACCCTACCACCTTCCTCAAGTAACCTCACTACCATCTCTAATCCCAGAACAACTACCCAATACACCATCTTCACCATTCACCACTCCAACCAACCACAACTACCTTAGCCACTCCATTAACACTCCAAGCGACCACTATTCCACCTTAGTCAAGCCATCACCGCCAAGAAAGTCCAAATACTCCCACTACTTAGCACTTCAAACAATGCGACATCAACCTCTAGTCACCACAAAGCCCATCGCTATCATTGCCCTCCAAAGCTACCAAAGACACTTATAATAAACCAAACTCATATTAGCCACCATAATCAATCTCTCAGCAACATACCATCGAAACTCTTACAAACACCTTCTTTACCCATGCATTGCCATTTGCAGCAATCACAGCGCACACATAACTAACCCGCCAAACCCCAATGTCCACCCAAGTCTAGAATACGAAAACTCACCACCACAAATTCCACCCACATAGCAAAACCCCAAACCTACGTTAGCCGTTAGGGAAGAGAGAGAGAGGGACTACTAACATCTTTCTTTTTTGCATGAACCCTCACCCACTTGAGAATTTGACTTATGTGTGATCTACATCCGATTTGAGCTTAACCCATTGTGAAGGTCTAGCCCTTATGTCTAGAACCATTTTTTATTTTAGGTATATTATGATGGAAAATATCAATGTTTAGAGGTTAGTTTATTTAAGGTATCAACATTTTAAGTGGTTAAAAAGAAGAATCAATGTTTGACAAAGTGAGTCAAACAAAGTATCAATATTTTGTAAAGTTCATTCAAGGTAGCAACGTTTGGATTAGTTTTCAATTAAGTTTTATTAATTTTTTGTTAATAATTAAATATCAATACCCTATTTGACTAACTTTACAAAAACATTAATATATCTTTTTAACCACTTGAAAAGTTGATATTTTAATTGAATTTATCTCCAAATGTTAATTTTTTTAACTACTCAAAATATTGATATCTTAAACGAACTTATCCCCAATCGTTGATACCTTTTTATGTAATTTGCCCCCTTTTTTATGATAATAGTTTATATATATTATATATTTGCCCTTTATCCATGTAAATGTAAAAACCCAAAATATAGTAGAAAAGACAAAAAAAGGAAAAAAATGAAAAAGAAAAAAAATTGTAATATACGATATCACATAGTATGCGACTTTACGTGGACCATAAGATAAACATATCAAAATACAAACACATACAATTTATAATACGCGACGTACGTTTTACATATGTCGTATAGGTTCGTGAAAAAATACACGTGTGTGTGTGTTATGTTATGTCCTTCTATCCTTTGTGATGCTTGTGAATATTAGGTCATTTAAATTCATTAAATCACGTGAATAAGTTTTTTGGATATGAGATTTTGATAGGCTAAATTGTTAGGATATAATTGTTATAAAAATACCCATATCACTGTATTTAGATAAGTTTTGATCATAGATTTATTTTGAATATAAAAAAAAATGTGTAAAAGAATACAATGATAAAAAAATAAAATCAAATTAGACATATATTAGGAAGATCTTGTAAATAGCCTTTTTACCTTGCATAGCTTTTAGTAAATAGGATATAATCTTAGTAAAAGATCTAACGTTCTCAAACCAAAAAGAGATGAGGGGTTAAGAACGTACAAGTTAGAATTACTAAAGTAAGGTAAGTTTACGTATACATCAATAATATTTCTGTTAAGTTTTTTTTAGATACTAAATTGATCAAACTCAAAGTTTTTCAAGTGCGAAATCAATTTATTTCAAAACTTAAGTACTTAATTATATATTTTATCGAAATTCAAATACCATTCATAGTGAAAATTATCACGGAATATTATATATAATTTTAGAGAATGCATATGAAAATCATTAATCCATTCATTCACTTGAACTAAATCAAAATTCTTAGAATTATCCTTCATTATTTTTTTAAGACAACATTCTAAAATAGTGGTAAATCTTTTTGTTTTGTTTTTTTTTTTCGAGATAAATAAGTTTCAAAACTCAATAATAAATTCTTTTTCATCTGAGCCAAATATGGAAAGATAAATTAATGTTTCCACTTGAAAGGAGGAAAAAAGGGAAAGAATTACTAAATATTATACGCCTTGTGCTCATAAGAAACATAAAGTAAAAATAACGATGGACAACCATTGTTGAAAATGTTTTCCTATGACCATCGAGTATGCACATGATGTGAAGCACAAATGTAATAATACGAAAGACATACACACACGCACATAAAATAAAAAGCATACAAACTACACAACTTGAGTAGCACCAGTTGATATTCTGTTTCTGTGCACAGTATCATCAGAAGTGAAACCATGCTTGGAAGAATCATACTTCTCTCCATCACCCCACAAGGCGTACGCCTCCTCGCCGTGCACGGCGTCGTCTCCGATCAGCAGCTCCTCCTCCGGCATCCTTAGGGGAATCACGAAGCTAATCACAATACATATAATGGAAGTGACCACCACATTCCACCCAATAATGAAACCACCTCCCACAATTTGTTTCAAGACTTGTACACCACCTGACCCTCCATAGACCCCACCCTCTGAGTTAGTGACGGGAAGGAAGAGTGCACAAAGTTCTGGTTCCGCAAAGATGCCGGTGAGGATACCTCCGAGATAGCCGGCGACGGCGTGGGTGTGGAAGGCCGCGAGGGTGTCGTCAATCCTTTGGAGGAGTGTCCATTTCTTGTGGACAATCATCATGGTGAACCACGGTATGCTGCCCGATGATATCCCCATCAATATGGCAGCCCACCCTTGCACAAGACCTATATTCAACAACCCATATCCATAAATTTTGTATTAACTAAATGGCAAACACATTAGCGTGTGTTTTGTCATCCCTATGTCCTTCTAGCTTCATCTTTTCGTTTTTTAAACATACAATTTGTCAAAAATGGATATTAATAAAAAATAAATATTTTTATATATAAACTAATTAAACATATTAGATATAGATATAAAGCAGACATGATACAAATATTAATAAAAATACAGACCATCCATCCATACCCATATATCATTATCAAAATAGTTAATATCTTGTTTTTATTCTCGTTTAAAAAACATTTTGATAACCAAACACATATTCCATTAATTTTATTTATGATAAAAGTTTTCATCTAATAGCCCTTTAGATTTGCTTTTTTCTTTATATTAATATCAAGCTCTTTAAGATAGAAGCTTGGAGATAAAAGACCACACGGCCATAGTAGGTGGAAAATTCTTAAGTGTCAGCATCATCATCATCAATGGGGTCGACTGAAGACAAGTCTAAGTCCTGCATCCAGATAAATGCCGATGACAATATCATATGACCCTCTCACGAAAATTTAGTGTCACGACGACGACGACGACTTCATCATGGGAGAATGGCGTACGATGAAGTCATTTTCCCAAGTAGGACTCCACGTAACATATGACGACGACGCATAGGAAGCCTTCCAGTCCCAAAAATTAGTTATATCGAGGGAAGATAAGCACACCAAGTTTGATTTTTCGTTAGGAAGTGTGGAAATATTCATCCTTCTCGATATATTCATTTACCTTCAAACTTTAATTTGATATATTCATTTACCTTCAGACTTTAATTAGATACATTTTTAGTGAGAAAGAATGGAAATATTACATCCCACAAATTATATATATGATGAGTAAATATTAATTAAATTTTAATATATAAATGTGCAAATGATAAATTATAATTATTTTAAAAAATATCCATTTCACTAATTTGTATATCATAATTTAACTAATATATACACGCCATATGCCTATGCACATAATGGATAATACTTAATGAATTTTTTCCAATTTTACCAATATCTTCCTACGCGATACTTTTTTGGGAGTACATCCTACCATTCTTTCATATTCCCTTTAAAATGTTAAATTAGCAACATATATATATTTATTTAATTATTTATCTATCCATATTTTTCCATAAAATTTATAATCAATATATATGTTTTTGGGCCAGATAATTAACATAGTATAAATTGCATATTTTTAGTTTTAAATGAGTTTAACTAGTAACAATATTGCTGATCTTAGTAGTTCATATAATTCTTGTAGAAACTGTGGTCATGTGAATAAACAATTAACAATTTTCATTAATTTTTTCCATTTATGAGAAAGAGGGAAAGGGAATCTAAGTAAGTGGATTTGCAAGGGAGCCTTTATCGCCCCAATAGTCTAGTAATAATATATCTATGTTAAAGAGAATTAAGCAATCTTAAAAAAAAATTCAATCGTGATTGAATAATTTAAATATTAATTATTCTAATTATTATATTTATTTTAATGATTAGATGGTTGACTGGATGATCTTGTCATAATCTTTATTCCATTACATGTTGCGCTACTTATATTGCCATAAATTTTAATTATAATAGTGGTATGTATGTGAATGTAATATTTATCTATTTAATGCCATGTGTAGGTATGTGATAAACTAAGTATGATGTCCTGCAATGATTATGGGAGCAAGTTAATAGACGTTTGTAGTGCTAAAAGAACTAATAAATACCAAGTTAACAAAGAGGTAGAGAATTCCATTAGTTATTTGTTTCCTGACTACTTTTGATCATGATATTATAAATGGTATTTTGGAACAGATCCTTGTCAATAGAAGTATGACTTGGGGACAAATCAATGGAGAAGCTACAGCTGTGTGTATTAAAGCGACTTTATTCGGATTGCGAATTATAGGAGTAGAGCTAAGCAACTCCTAATAATAAAGGGGTTACTTAGTTTTGGTGGGTTACCCACCAAAAAAGATTTTTTTTTTTTCATACCTTTTGTTCTTTATATGTTAATTTTGAATAATTTATGTAATATGAAACTATGAAAATTAAAAAAAAAATTATTAAAGTATTTTATGGAAGAAACTCACAGATAAAAAGTTTCTTAATAGAAAGGGTTACTTAAGGTGCCGATTTAACATGTTAAGCAACTTCCAAACTAATTTATTGATAAAGATGATCTTAGGGTTTTAAAGGTAGTAAGTTAGTAAATGAATCAAACCACCATGAGAAAAAAAAAACTTTTTAACAATATTTTGGTTAAAATGGGGTTTAGAGGTATATCTAACAATAAATTTAGAAGATTAAAATACATATTTAATTAAACATGCATAAAATAAAAAAATCCCACAACCCAAAATGAATATTCTTATATGGAAACAAAATTAGCTATGTTGGATACAACTAAGAAGATCCTTCCTAATAAAATTCTAGATTCTTAAGATAGACTAAGATGATAGACAAAGAACACAAACGAAAAGACCTTTTTCTTATTCAAAAGTTTACGGCTGTGGCCAGATATGCTTGTGGAAGAATAAGAAACGAATCTCGTTCGACTTAGGGGCTGCCATCGACATAGAAGGCAACCGATATGTCCTTGTCTAGTGGAAACATTGGACTTGTAACTAAAATTCCCAATGAAACCAAATGGTGTTGACTTGCTGCAATTTAAGTCTTTCACTTCATTATGGAGTCTTGCACATGTTGGTTGAAGGTGCACCTTTCTAAAGTTGGGAATTTTTCGAAAAATGATTCCGAACATCACTAGAAGACAAAACCCAGCATTTCAAAGGAAAGATGTATAATCTTTCTCGTTGATTATGCATCCCATAGTGATAACTATATGTATAAAAGTCTAGAACATATGCAGTATATATGATCGTAGCTAGGATTGCAAATGAATCGAATCAAGATGGTTCAAAACCGAGCTCGAATTCGAGTTCGACTTGAAATTTTAAAATTTGAGATCGGTTCCAGTTTGACCGAGTTTAATATTTTAAGCTTGAGTTCGACTCGAAATAAAACTGTATAATCTCGGGTTCGACTCAATTAAGTTTGTTAAGAGTGAATTTATTAAAAATATATATTTTAAATTCTAATTAAAATAATATTAATATCTAAACTTGATTCAAATTCAATTAACATTTATACTTGACTTGAAACTCGATAGAACTTGATTAGACTTGCAAACTAATTGTGCTAAACATATGAAGTTTATTGGCAATATATATATATATATATAGATATAAAGTTTAAATTCAACTCGATAAATTATTCGAGCTCGAGTTTGAGTTCAAGTTCGATTTTGAATATTTTCAAATCAATTTTGAGTAAACATTGAGCTAAACTCGAGTAATTTATGAAACGACTAGATTTATTGCTCTCCTAATTCTACCGACTTCAAAAAAATAATATTCAGTGGGCTAGTAAGAACTTATATGTTTTAGTTTTGCTATTTGTACTTAGTACTATGATTATATTAATTTATTTTTATATATTTTAAGGATTACTTTGATTCTAATCCATTCCAATAAAAGTATTAGGAGGTATCCAAAGGCTGGGTTAAAAGATAAGTCTATCCAAATTGAAAATCTCTACTATTAATTAAGAAGGCAACCCACCATAAAACTAATATTAAAAAATAACTATATAATTGGATGAAAGGACTTATCAAAACATAGGAATTTTATTTACTTATATTAATTAGTTAATTACAACTTTTTCCATCTTTGTCAAAAAAAATATAAATACATAATAAATGATATCTTCCAAGATCATATTTTATGAGACTTGGCTTTTTTATTATATTTGGATTGAGGGAGGGAAAGCAAAAGAAACGAAAGGGGGAAATTTGAAGGAAAAAATTTAATTCTTTTTTTCTGTTTTAAAAAAGGAGGAGGGAAAAGGAATGAAATGAATTTGAAAAAAAAATTTGCCTTCAAACTACTAAATATTGAGAGAATCGAAAGCAATTCAATATGATGAACAATTTTACCCTTATATCAAATGCATAATGATTGATATTTCCTGGTTGTTTCTTATGACATTTTAAAATCGATAATGCTCTTATTTTCAATTATCCGCATCATAAGAAAAAAAAAAAATATATATATATATATATATAGTTAATTCGTATTTTAGAAAAGTAATCAAACGAAAACGACAAATCGGAAAAGTCTACATAAATAGGCCGTGAAAGGCGTTGGAAAACGTTCTTGCAACAGTGACCTTTTTGAGGCGAAATATCGTGGCACTAAAAAAAACGACAAGATAACCGAGGTAGAAACTCCTAGATTTTTCTTGCAATTTCTTCAGCAAAAGCGTAACTTACATCCACGTGACGCTCATAAATACACAATTTTAAATAACATAGGACGTCAGATAGGAGGGCTTGGTCAAATACATAATCTGAATAAATATGTATAGTTCTAGATATTATAAATTATTTAGGAAGTAAACCGATGTAAAATATGATAAAAGATTTATACATGGAATTTTAATTTTTTACCTTACATGTCACAGCTACTAAACGCAACATCCACATAAACTGTATGTTTTACATGGGATAAAATGACGGTAGTATCCCTATAGAGGCAATATTCATGTAAAATGTGATATTATATTTATAAAATATGGTTTTGAATTGGTATTTTTTATTAATTTTGTATGGTTAATATTTTGGTATTTTTTTTTTCACAGTGATGATAGACATATGTTTAACCCTAATAATATATAAAAATATATAAGTTATATCTGGAGATATAAATTGATTGTTAAAAACTATTACTACTTAGTATCACTATCACTTGATCAAATAATATTACTTAATGTAGGATAAATGTTTGCTGTACTAAAAAAAAAATGTTCTCATTTTGTTTCAGTTGATGAAAATTTGTCATGTGTCATGAATAAAAAAGATTGTTTGCTATATTCCATAAATTTTTTTATCATTTAAATTTATTTAACACCTGACCTATGATAATTGTTTGGAACATTGATACTACTACATCACGATAGGTACAGCAAATTTCCTTCTCTTAATGCATATCCAAACACACCGCACATCAATAATAATGAATTCTTCCATTTTAATAAAATATAGGTACCTGCACCAGGAGTGATGCAAACAAGTCCAGTCATCATGCCCTGAACAGCTCCAATAACTGAGGGCTTCTTGAAGAAAATGACATCAAGCCATGTCCACACCAGCAGACTGGTGGCTGCACATATGTTGGTGTTAAGCACCGCCATTGACGAGTCGATATTCGCCGAATAAGGGTCTCCGCCGTTGAAACCCGCCCACCCCATCCAAAGCAACCCCGCCCCAGCCAACATGAGTAGCACATTGTTGGGTGGAAACCTCTCTCTGTCCTTGGTTGATCTTGGACCCACCTGTTTTCATGCTTATATCAGCTGATCATTCTTATGGAATACGTTTTCCGGGACTTTCTTTATCGTGATAATAAAATTAAAAAAGTCTTAAATTTATCAATTATTATAATAATCTTAATTAGCTATGGTTATATTACTGTTTACTATAATAACCATGGTTTATAACTATTGTTATCGTTCGTCATCATTTATTATTAATATAAGTTAGTCAGCAATATTCACACAATCTCTTCAAACTAATACGAAATCTTCTAACAGATACAAAATTTTGATTATAAAATATATATATATATATATATATATGCAACGACCGCATCCTAAATAAATTACTTAGTAAGTAATAACATATATATAAGGTAGAGTTGAATTGAAAGTTAGAGTTTGATGCAAATAAAAGAGAGAATTTCTAATGTTATATTTTATATATCGATCATAACGGATATTTTATATAAAGTAAATTTCAAAGTCCAAAGTTGCGTAGAAAATCAAAGGAGAACAATCGATTTTAAGGAGAAAAAAGGAAAAAAATGAAGAAATTAGGGTCTGTTTAGTTGTCTAAATTTTATCTAAATTTGATCTTTATTTAATCTGTTTGATATTTTTATAAATAAGATCATTTGTATTTTATTTGTATTTATTTCTTGACAATCAACCCGTCTAAAAATATTTATATACCATACAGAAGCAAACTGACCCTAACTTTGTAAAATGCTTCCAAAATTACCCTAACCATGGAGAGATAAAAACAGGCATATAGTTTGCACGCTTAGATTTGTTCCCCACCCATTCATAGAAAGCTCAGAACACCACCATCTACATTTGAAAAGACGAAACATAAGAGCTCATTAAAGTCCATAAAGGCCGATAATCCCTTATCCTCAGACCATGACCAAGACTTTTTCCACCGTCACCAAGTTTGATAAGTTCTCATTAGTTTTTCTGAAATTGATACCTAATACGGGATATTTAAATAAATAAATAAATAAGAGAGAGAATAATTATGGCTTACCCAGAAAGCAGTGGTCAAGCCAGCAATTCCTGAAGAGAGATGGATGACATAACCACCAGAATAGTCCATAACGCCCCAATGAAACAAAAACCCTCCACCCCACAAGCTAAAAGCCCCCACAGTGTATGAAAACGTCAACCATAGAGGGACAAACATCATCCAAGCCTTGAAATTCATCCTTCCTAGGACAGATCCAGCCAGTAAAATCAAAGTAATCGCCGCAAACACGCATTGAAACCACACCATCGACGCCATCGGGTAATAAGGCGTCTCCTCAGGAGCCTCCATGGTGTGATTATGATGAAAGTGCGTGGTCTGGGGCAAGGCAGCTTGTTGGATTAGAAACTTTTGTCCTAGAGCTGGTCCTGCTTTGCCCCAGAAAGGTAACAATTTGTCACCAAATGACATTTTGTATGCCCATATGACCCAACACAATACTACAGCAGCAAAGGCATACAGTGCCATGAAAGCTGAATTTACTGCCCATTTCTTTTTCACTATGCTTCCGTAGAGTATCACTAGTCCTGGCATGCTTTGTAACCCGACAAGCGTGGCGGATATCATCTGCCACGCGTTGTCTCCTTTGTTTAGCCAGTCCGGAACCGCCAGGGAAGTTCCGTTTTGGTAGGCTTGTGGCACCACCGGGAGGGTAGGTGGTGCAGCCGCCATGCTTACTACCGCTGGTTCAAAATTTAGGGGCTGTTCCCTCGAGCAAAGTAATAGCTGTTCTTTGAGAGGTTCCAGTAGTGGTATAGTTATTTATGTGTTGGTAATATTGACCATGCCTTGACAAAGAAAGGCTTGCTGATGCGTATAGTTTGGTTGCGACTTTGGAGGTTTTAATAGGCAAAAAGGGGTGGGAAATACAAGGAAGTTGGATGGATGCCAGATTCAGCGTATTAAAAAAGTCTTCACGAATGAAAGGGAAGATTCACCTCACTTTTTTAAATACAATTTCTTTTTTTTTTTGGGTAAATGATAATAAATAATATATATATATATATTTTTTTTTCAATTCAGATTCCATTGACTTCCTTTGTTAACTAAGTTGCTTACTGCTCCTGCCCACCTAGATAGAACTTGGCTCACAGCTCTCCTGAACTTCAAATTCACCTACTTCCTTTTTTTCCTTTCTTCCTTTTATTTTTAGTTTTATATTTTTTAACACTCACATAACTTGGGCCTTTAATGGGTATACTTCCCATTATCCCTTTTTATTTGTGTTTGAGATGGGGATGGACACACGATTATGAGCTTAAATCTCTAGATTTAGAATATAAATGGGTCAAACGTAAATTACTTGATATTTGTGTAAATATGATCAATAATAATTAAATTGAGATCATATTTAAATTATTCGAGTAATTTATAAGTTGGGAGTGCGAACCATAATAGTTATGATCACTTTCGATCTTTCTAGAAATGTGTTTAGTAGTGCTTCTTGAGTTTCATAATATTTAACTGTATAGTCCTATGAGCATAATCGAACTTGAATTGAGCTTAAAGATTAAATCAAGTATCACTATAGTAATGTCATTTCAATTTGAAGGAAAAAAATATTTTTGTAGAGAACATCAAGCTAAGGTTGGTTAACCTATTTTGAGTTCGAGTCAAGCTCAAACGCCATATCCAACATTCACCGAGTGAGCTTTAGAATTTTTAAATGAGTTTGAGTTGCAGCTTAGTATCGTAATAACTGATCTTAAATCTTTTGCAACATTTAATCACACTTATCCTATAACCATGTTGGGTCATCCATGAAAAATTATGAACAAAATGCAAATAACCCTTTTAAACTTTGACTTAGGTATGAATCCACCCCTTGAATTTTCAACTATTATAAACCATCTCCTTGAATTTTAATAAATTGGTAAATAACCCTTCAAAGTTGAAACACTCGCTAAACTTTGAATTTGGTATAAAAACACTTCTCAAACTTATCAATGTATGCTCTAACATCCCTAAACTTTTATTTTAAAATGTTTTTATTAAATTAAAAAATCTATAATATTTTATCTTGCCAATTTATCATTTTTTTTTTTTTTGGTTGGGGGAGGGGGAGAGTTGTATTTGCAACATTTAAAAGTTCAAGAGATAAATCTACGTTAATGTCAAAGTTTATAAGGGTTCTTGGTAGTTTCCCAAAAAATATAATTATTTCCTTAATAATTATATCAACCAAAGATAACGACTTCTGATGTTTTACTTTTAGAATATTTACATTATTAACAACGTAAAAATTAAGAAACATAAGGCCATGCGAGGGTGAAAGGATATAAGATAGTAAGATATAAGTTCTTAACTGTATCTTACTCTATAAGTGTTGTTTCCTAAATTTTATAAATAAAGTTTATCTGAAAAAACGTAGGACCCACCTTAAAACTTATACCTTATAAGGCCTACTAGATATAAAGTGGACAATGAAGCCTACAAATTTTTTTATTATCTTTTGTGATATTAAATTTTTGAAGTAAAATTCCCACCACTTGTCAATGTTTTGAAGAATTTGTAAGTAGTATAATCATCGATTTATCATGCAATACTATTGCAAGCTTACAATTTTTCATGAAGTTTAAATCCATTTTCTTAAAATAAATAACAACATCAAATCGATTATAGTAATATTACAAATACAAGAAAATCCAATAAAAACAAAAATAAAAATAAAATATAACAAAATAAAAATAATTTTAGACAATTTCAAATGTCTTTGCAATGATGCAAACTTATGGCTTGGATTAAATTAACATCTCAAATGTCTTTAATGATTGAAGTTGTCTCTACAAAATAAAATAATAAAAACTTAAAAAAATATCAAATATCCCTTATGTTCATTTGCACAAGTGCAAATAACTTGATAAGAAGAAGGGTAGAAGATTCATTGAAAATAGTTTCATTTAGCTCTATCAATTTTTTATCAAGCAAGTAAGTCAATAATGTATGGCTAAAGGAAAAAAAAAAGTAAGTTAATTGTGAATATAGGTGTATTTCATATTTATTAGTTGCTTAGTTATTTTCTTGTATACTTTTCAGTTTATTGTTGGAGGATTTATTTTGTTTTGTTTTGTCTAAGTCATTTCAACATAGCTCACAAAGTATTAATAGTCATCTTTTACTATACAAATTAACTTTACCAAATTTAATTAGACATAAACTCGTTTTTCTTCCTCATTCTTGGTTCTTGAAGCTTGTTCTTCCTTTGCTATTATGATATGTGAATATATATTATTTATATTTTTGGTTATAGGTTGCTGTAAGCTGTAAATAGATATAGATATTTGTTTTGCTTGCTGAGCTGTCTTGTTCGGATTAGCTGTCCTCTTTTAGAATAGTTTGTTACAATATAAACAGTAGAGTAACTGTTTTGTAGAATAAGAAATACAGAGCATTTTTCTCTGAAAATAAACTCTCTTTTCTCTTCCATGTTGCTTCTACCTTCCACCACTTATTTGATTTGTATCTGGTATTGTTGAGGATTTAATTTCACATGGTATCAGAGAGTCAGGTTCATCATTGATCCTTGTTGATTTGCGATATCCTTCTTGTTCGAACGACAGGTATGGCTGGGAATCATGATTCTATACAGAATTTCAATATTGATCAGAATGTGTTCGATCCTTTGTTTCTTAGTGGTTCTGATAATCCGAGTATGTCAATTGGCAATATTATCTTTAATGGATCGAATTACTTAGCCTGGAATAGATCGATCAAGATGGGATTAGGGGCAAAACTCAAATTAGGGTTTATAGATGGAAGTGTAGTGAAGCCTAATGAGAATACGAACGATTTTGTGAAATGGACATGTTGTGATTATATGGTGCGGTGTTGGATTTTAAATTCGATGACGAGTGATCTTGCACAAAATTTTTTGTTCACACAGTCTTCGTTTGATCTATGGAAAGAAATAGCTGAACAGTATGGACAATCTAATGCACCTCTAGTTTTTCAGTTGCAGCATGAAATTAGCAACATTAGGCAGGGAAGTAATCGGTAGAGTTTATTATAATCGATTAAAGAAATGCTGGGATGAATTGCAAATGTTGCATGGAATACCTATGTGTTCTTGTGGTCGATTAATTTTTGTACCTGTGATTTTAAGACCGTCTTGAAGAATATGAATCAAGAATAAGATCATGCAATTCTTGATGGGTTTAACAGAATCTTATGAAACAGTTCGCAATCAAATATTGGCAATGGAGCCAATGCCTTCCTTGAATCGAGTCTTCTATTTGGTTCAACAGGTTGAAAAGCAACGGCAAGTTTCAGCAAGCTTGACTGTTGATGGTGATAGTTCTGCTTTTTCAGTAAATAAGTCTCTTGATACTCGGTCTGTTTTTGATAAAAGGAAAGGAAGGAATATGACTACTAGACTTTATTGTAAACATTGTCGAAGTGAAGGTCATAGCATTGAGAATTGTTTTCAAATAGTTGGTTATCCGGATTGGTATAAAGGAAAACGCAAGGTGAAGGGAAAGTCTTATACAACAAATTGTTGTGTTGATGGTATAGATCAGAGTTTCCTAACACCTTTTAATCATGCGTCAAATGAAATGATCAAACTGGTTTTCATGGTAATAAAGATGGACAAGGAGTTGATGTCCGTATGTTGAAGGAGATGTACAGTCAGCCAATGAAATCTATGAAGATAACTTCAAGTTCTGATAGTGCTATGGCTAACACAGTTCAATTTGCAGGTATATTACCATCTTCTTGTTTTAATGCTTCGATGATTAATCATGATTCTTGGATTGTTGATACAGGGGCTACGGACCATATGACCCCATTTGAATCCTTGTTAATCAACCCATACACTTTACCCAAGCCTATTACTGTCAAACTACCAAATGGACACAATATTTTTGTTAGTACAGCAGGCTCTATTAGAGTTAATTCTAATTTGGTCTTGCATAATGTTTTTTTAGTTCCAACTTTTAGTCATAACCTTCTGTCCGTGAGCAAATTACTTTCTCATAATTTGCTTACTGTTACCTTTTATGATTTTCACTGTGACTTTCAGGACCAGAACACTCATAATGTTGTTGCTTCAGCCCGCACCCATCAAGGTCTCTATATACTGCAGTCTGAAGTCACTGGGAGGTCTACTGTTCTAGCTGATTCTGTTCAACGGTTACTAAGTCTTCAAGTTCTGATCAAGTCATGTTTACACACACGTCTTGGTCACATTTCTTTGTCCAAAATGAAACAATTAGAGTCTTGTAAACACTTGAATTTTGATAATTTTCTTTGTGAAGTTTGTCATAAGGCAAAAATTCATCGGTTGCCTTTTGATAGGAGTACTCATGAGTCTCCACATGCCTTTTATCTTTTGCATGTTGATCTTTGGGGCCCTATCATATTTGTTCTATAACAGGAGCCTCTTACTTCTTGACTGTTTTGGATGATCATACACGATGTACTTGGACTTTTTGTTACATGATAAGTCACAAGTTTATTCTTCACTCTTGAAAATTCTTCCATTATGTGAAAAATCATTTCAACATTATTCCTAAACACATTAGGACGACAATGGGTCTGAATTTATGTCCTTTTCTTGTAAATCTTTGTTTGATAAACTAGGAATTATGCATCAACGTACCATGATCTAACACCACAACAAAATGGAAAATTTGAAAGGAAACATAGGCATTTGTTAGATACTTGTAGGGCCTTGCGAATCCAAGCCAATCTTCCAAAGATTTTTAGAGTGAATGTCTTCTTACAGCCACATATCTCATTAATCGAATGCTTCATCATCATACACAATAAAACTCCATATGAAATGCTTCTTGGTCATCCTCCTGACTATACCCATTTGAAAACCATGGGCTGTCTATGTTTCATTCCAAATCCTCAGCCACATAAAGATAAACTTGAACCAAAAGGTACGAAATGCATATTTCTAGGGTATCCACAAGGACAAAAAGGATATAAAGTTTATGACATTCAAGCACAGAAAATTTCTAGCAGAGATGTCATTTTCTATGAGAAAATATTTCCGTTTTTTAATGAGGAGTCAAATACTATCCTGTCTCATGATCCTATTTGCTTTAATATGGATCGATCAGACACTCTTCATTCTGTTCTTGATAGCTTTTGATGTCTCAAACACTGTTTACTTCCTTTGATCAAGCTGGAGATTTACGTAGATCAGCTAGGATTTCTAAACCACCCCAGTGGCTACAGGACTATGTTTGTTGTATTCTACTCCTACAATACCTCTTTCCACTAATTTTTCCACACAGTATCCTCTCTTTGACTCTGCCCACTTGAACAATATCCACCTGATTATATGGGTTCCTTGGCCAATGTATTGACAGTTAAAGAACCATGTTATTATTCCCAAGCAGTAAAACAGAAGGAATGGGTTGATGCAATGAACAAAGAAATTGAAGCTTTGGAGCAAAATCAAACTTGGGAGTTGACTACCTTACCACATGACAAAAAGCCTATAGGATGTAAATGGGTTTATAAGGTCAAATTTAATCCGGATGGCAGTGTGGAAAGATATAAGGCTAGACTAGTGGCAAAGGGTTATACTCAAATTGAAGGGGTTGATTATCATGACACTTTTTCTCCGGTTGCTAAGTTAGGAACTGTTCGCATCTTAATTGCTATTGCTACAGCTTATAAATGGCCTTTATTTCAAGTAGACATCAATAATGCCTTTTTACATGGCTCTATTGATGAAGAAATTTATATGTTGCCTCCGCCCGGTTATTCTAAAGCTTTGCCTAATCAAGTATGTTGCTTGAAACGTTCCTTATACGGACTCAAACAAGCTTCTAGGCAATGGAATGTTGAGATATCAAAGTTTTTACTTGATCATCAATTTGTTCAGTCCAAAAGTGATTATTCACTTTTCACTCGACGGTCCAATAATGGTTTTATAGTTGCTTTGTTGTATGTTGATGATTTTGTTAACAGGAACTAGTGTGTCTCTGATTGAGGAACTCAAATCCCAGCTTCATCATGCTTTTACTATTAAAGATTTGGGCATAGCACGGTTTTTCTTGGGGTTAGAATTGTGTCAAACTGAACAAGGTACTCTTGTTAATCAAAGAAAGTTTATTTTGGATATTCTTTCTGATGTTGGTTTAACCGCTGCTCAGCCTGCTAAGTTTCCCCTTCTTACTCGATTGAATCTCGAAGACTCTGCTAATGCATTGCTCCCTGATCCATCTTTGTATAGGAGAATTGTTGGGCATCTTTTGTATCTCACCATCACTAGGCCTGATATTAGTTTTGCTGTTCATAAGCTTAGCAAATTTCTTGCTACTCCAAGGCATTGTCATTATCAGGCTGCTGTTCATGTTCTTCGGTATCTAAAAGGTACTATTTCACTTGGGCTATATTATCCTGTGGATAATTCTCTTGATCTGCTAGGCTATTCGGATTCGGATTGGGGTGCATGTCCTCTTGACAGAAAGTCAATCACTGGATATTGTATCATGCTTGGAAAGTCTTTAGTTTCTTGGAAAACTAAAAAACAATCTACTGTATCTACCTCCTCTGTTGAAGCTAAATATAGAAGCTTAGCTGCTACTACAAAGGAATTGCTTTGGGTTTCTTATATTTTGAAGGATCTAGGTGTTCCTCTTTCTTTACCTATCACCTTATGTTGTGATAATAAGTCAGCACAGCTTATAGCCACTAATCCTTGTCTCCATAGTCGCACTAAACACATCGCTATTGATGTTCATTTCACTAGAGATCACGTTTTGGCTGGTTTTCTCAAGATTGTGCATGTTCCTTCTCGCTTGCAGTTGGCTGATCTTCTTACAAAATCTCTTGGAGAAGCTCCACATCATTTTCTTTGTTCCAAGTTGGGTTTAAGAGAAGCCCCAACTTAAGGGGGGGATGTGAATATATATTATTTATATTTTTGGTTATAGGTTGCTCTAAGCTGTAAATAGATATAGATATTTGTTTTGCTTGCTGAGCTGTCTTGTTCTGATTAGCTGTCCTCTTTTAGAATAGTTTGTTACAATATAAACAGCAGAGTAACTATTTTGTAGAATAAGAAATACAGAGCATTTTTCTCTGAAAATAAACTCTCTTTTCTCTTCCATTGTTGCTTCCTACCTTCGTGATTTGTATCTGGTATTGTTGAAGGATTTAATTTCACATGATCCTGGATCTACATTTCCACATGGTATCAGAGTATTTTAGGTACTTTTATTGCTTTCTTTGAAGTGTTTTGTTAGTTTCTTGATATGGATCCATGATTGCAAGAGTTGAGGACTTCTACAGTAGATCAAAATATAAATTATCCTTTATATCTTTTTGGATCGGACAATCCTGGCATGGAAATAAGTAATATAAAGTTTAACGGGATTGTTTAGAACTTGGTGCAAAGTTAAAGTTAAGGTTTGTGGATGGAAGTATACCTAAACCTAATGAAAATACCGATAATTTTGTTAGATGGATAAAGGTGCGATTATATGGTTCGATGTTGGTTAATTAATTCAATGGTGAATGAATTAGCACGAAATTTCATTTATGCATCATCAACAGCACATCTTTGGAAAGAACGTAATGAACAGTATGGTCAGGCTTGTGGATTACTGATATTTCAATTGCAACATGAAATTTAGTAATGTTAAACAAGGAAATCAGTGGGTTAGCTTGTATTATAATGGATTGAATAGGTGTTAGGATGAGCTTAATGCTTTAAATGCTATTCCTAGTTGCAATTGTGGTCGACTGGAATACTACACTTGTGATTTGAAGAGTCATTTGTTGGATTATGAATCACAATCATGTCTCATGCAATTTTTAATGGGACTAAACGAAGTATATGGAAGTGTTAGGATTCATATTCTGTCCATGGACCCTTTACCAATTGTCAACCGTGCTTACTATATTGTTTAGCAAGTAGAAAAGCAATGGAAAATCACTTCAACATTAGGAAATGACATTGATTTGGTTGCTTTTACCTCTGTTAAGAAAGTTCAAGATACCAAAAAGTTTGGTGATAGAAAGAGGACAAAGGTTAATGGAAGTTGTGTTGTTTGTAAGTATTGTAAGGGTGAAGGGTATAGTGTTGACAATAGCTTTCAGATTATTGGATATCTAAATTAGTTTAAAGGGAAAATAATTGTGAAGAATAGGTCCTTGGTTTCAAATTGTTATGTTGATAGTAAGAATGTTGTGCTTGCTATGCCACTTGAACATGATACAAGTGGCCCATGTGGAAAGATTAATTCTGGAGAGATAATTCTTCAAAAGAAGATGATGCAAGCTTTTTGTGTTCAATTGATGAGGATGATGAAATCCGAAGTTGAAGAATCTGTGCAAGCTGGCAGTAGATCATGTTGAATTTGCAAGTATGTGTCCTTCTTTATGCTTGAAAACTCAAATGATTGTTTAGGTTATTGGATTATTGATACTGGAGCAACGGCCCACATGACTCCTTTTTCTTCCATCTTGTTTGATGCACACAAACTTGTTAAACCAATTCTTTTCAAACTTCCTAATGGCACTTCTATAACCATTGATACTATAGGATCAATGCACTTTAATGATCATTTCATTTTAAATCATGTTTTTCTTGTTCCCACATTCAATCATAACCTTTTGTCTGTTCACAAATTGTTAGTTGATTGAAAATTGGTTACAATCTTTGATCAATCTAAATGCCTTTTTCGGATCCGATTACTAGTGGTGTTGTAGCTTGTGCACTAGCTTCACAATGATTATACTTGATGAGGTTAGAAGATAAGAGAAATTTCTCAACTTTAGATAGAACTTTTCATGTTGATTCTTCTTTATAAATTCTATTTGTGATAATTCCAATGAAGCACTTTTGCTTCATAGGTCATATGTCTTTAGACAAGATGAAACAATTAGACTTGTGTAAACATCTTGATTTTACTAATTTTCTTTGTAGTATTTGTCATGAAGCTAAGCTTCTTAGGTTACCTTTTACAAGAAGTGAACATCATTCAACTTTGCTTTTCAATTGTTGCACATTAATCTTTGGGAACCTTATCAGATAACTTCGATTATTGGTGCAAATTATTTTCTCACAATTCTTGATGATCATTCTGTTGTACTTGGATATATGTGCTAAGTCATAAATTTAGAGTACCTACTATTCTAGAAACATTTTTCTACTATGTTAAAAATAATTTTTTAATTACTCCAAAGATTGTTTGGACAGATAATGAAATGGAGTTTGTTTCTAGTCAATGTAAATCACTTTTCGTTAATCTTAGGATTTTACATCAATGTACCATGACCTATACACAACAACAGAATGGTAGAGTTGAAAGAAAACATCATCATTTGCTTGGTACTTGTTGAGCTTTGAGAATACAAGCTAATTTCCCAAAGGAATTTTGGAGTGAGTGTTGTTAAACTGAAGCATCCTACTTGTGATTTTGATGAGAATAAAAGTTATCTAAATCTTTTGTGATTATACTTCACTTGATTAAGATTGATAATCTATATAAGAAAAAATATTTTTTTAAGAAATTTGTGTTGTATATGTGTGTGCACGCTTTGCTTTTATGTTTGTAGGATTTGCACCTACAGGCCAGTCCAAAATGGGCTTACTTGTCGGTACAAGATAAAAAAGCACAGCCTTAATCAAGTAGCCAATCCAAGGTGCGGCTCTTCAATTTTAAAGGCACAATAAGTTCGAACTTAATGCACTTAAATGAAGTCCTAGTTTGCTTTCCTTTTTGACATGCATGACAGATCTTATCCTTTTGAAAATTTAACTTTGGTAAACCTTTGATAACATCCTTTTTAACAACTTTTGAAATAATGTCCATGCTAACATGTTCTAGTTTTCTATGTCATAGCCAACTATGGTCATTTTCAGAATATAGACAGGTTTCATTTGAAGATTTAAAAATATCTAAATTAATTTTGCAAATATTTTCCTATCTATATCTTTCAAAACATGCTTGGTTATTGTCAATTCTTCCAATAGAACACTTTTTGGTAGAAAATATTACTTTAGATCCATTGTCGCACAATTAGCTAATACTCAACAAATCAATTTTTAAATTATCAACAAAAAAAACATTTTTAATAAATAAATCCTGGTTAATGAGAATGTTACCTTCACTGAAAATGGTTATTTTTCTATTATCCCCAAGGGTAACACTCTCTTGATCCATTAAGTCAAGTGATGTAAACTTGGATACATCTCCTATCATATGTTTAGAGCAGGCACTATCTAAGTATTATTTGTTGCTTCCACATGAGGATCCTTGTAAAACGGATTATCATTTCTTTGGTACTCATTTTAGTTTGGGTCCTTTTTGGTTAGAAGGAACAAACACTTCTCTTTTTGGAACAAAAAAAAAAAACTGGCTTTTATGATTCAAATGTACAGATTTTCTTATTTTATAATTGTGTGCATTATGATCTATTTTGCCACAATGATTACATGTCTCATAGGCAGCTTTAACAAATTTTGTTTTGAGGGACTTGTAATTATTTTGTCCACTATAGCCAATTCCAAATCTACTTGACTCACACTTTTGGCTTCCAAGAAGTGTGTTCGAATTTTTCTTTCCATTTATGAATTTGGCTATTGTAGCTTTTAAATCATTTAAGCTGGTTTTTAACATTTTATTTTCATTTTTCAAAGATTTTATCTCTTTAATTATTTCATTATTACAATTTTCAGCACATGCAACGTTGTTATATTTTATGGTTTTGATTTCAATATCAAGCAGATCATTTTCAATCTTTAATTTCTTATTTAATTACTTTAATTCATTATTTTTACCCTTCAAGGTTTTATATTTAGCATTCATCTTTTCATTTTCTATTTTCAAACTGTTTGTCTCTATATTTAATCTTTCATTATCAGATTAAACTTCTTCATGCTTAATCTAAAAAGTATCTAATTGATCTTCGATTTTAGACATTAAAGATTTCAATATGCTATTTCTTTTTTTAGCTTTTAACAATTTGCTACACATTTTTCCATACATAGCATGTAGTTTACTATAAGAAGGAGAGTAAGGGGATGATACCCCATTTTCTAGTACCATGAAGCAGACACTCTTATCATTTGAATATGATGAGTCCTCATCACTCCATGTTGCCATGTAAGCCTTCTTCTTCTTCTCTTCCTTTGATTTCTTCTTAAGCAGTGGATAATACTGCTAGATGTGTTCTGGTTTTTTGCAGTTGTAGCATGGGATCATATCCTTCCTTTTATACTTGGAGGAGTTGCCATCATCCTCCATCTTTTTGGATTTTGGCCTCATAAAATCTCAGCTTCTTGGTCATCAAGACAATATCTTCTTATTAATCTTCATCTTCTTCATCACTTGAATCTTGTCATATAGCTTTTAGAGCAATGGCTTTCTTATTTCCTTCTTCGCCTTGTTTCTTGATGACTTTATGGGTTTAGAGCGCATCAAGAAGCTCCTCCTTCTTAAGATTATGAGATCTCTTTCTTCCTCTATGACAGTACTTTTCGCTTCCCAATCCTTTGGAAGTCACTTGAGAAGTTTAGAATTGATTTCCAAATTAGAAAAGTTCTTCCCAAGCAAACTTAGAGGATTTGTTATGTTAATAAATCTGTTGTGCATTTCATCTATAGTTTCATTAGGGAGCATTTTAAAATTTTCAAATTGTCCGCATAAAAGACTTATTTTGATATCTCTAACTTGAGATATTCTTTCATAAGTATTTTTAACTCATCCCAAATTTCTTTAGTAGAAGAGCAAGTACAAATTCTATTAAAATCACTTTCGTTTAAACCATAATGTAAAATTTTCATTGTAATTTCATTTAAATCAAGCTTTTTCCAATCTTCTTTTGAAAATTCTGCTTTGGATTTTCCATCAGTTTCAAAAGTTCTGTTTTCAATAACATTCTAAATAAATTTGTTTTGCGCTTTCAAAAATATTTTCATCCTACATTTTTAGTAGGGGTAATTACCCCAGCATAGAAGTGGAGATCTATTTATCTTTTGCCCCTCTAGAAATCCTAGTGTATTTGTAGCCATGATCTTTACTCTATCCCACGGTTAAGAGTATAAATAATAGAGACAAGCTATAATACCATGTGTGAACTCGTAACATGAGAATTGTCTTGCAAGCTAGAGATTAGAATACTTTATGTTATTTATTTATTTAATTATATAGTTATAATATCTTTATTTAGACTCATTATGGGATCTGATTTTCCATAGTCTGTCAGGACAACAGAGAATCGGTATCTCCTACCAAATAATAAAAATTGGATGACAACCAACAAAATGCGAGATCTTACCTATTTATACATGTTATCTAATTTGTATTCTAAGTTCACTACTACCTATCTTTCTAACTTCAAATGAGTCTGATGGAGGAGCTCTCTTCTCATATTCCTGACCCAATCCCAGTTAGAATTATATCTACAAAAACTGTTGGGGGTAAGCGAACCACAGGCTCAGTGAAATAATCTGACCAGACCACACATCAAGCAATAACAAACAAGTTTAATTAACAAGCATATGCCATGTAATGGTCAATCATATGTACAAGTACAAGTTGGATAATCGGAATCCAAACATGATTAGATTTACGCTCTCTTATCGAGGTTGAAAGGAAGCCATGAAGAGTGATATACCATACCCAGGAGAATCAGAGAACCAAGGAAGAATGGATATCATAAACTCTCACAAATTAATTTAAAACTTTTCACTCTTATCCTTGGAACAAAGAAACACCATAAAGTATTAGCCATTTCATATCGATACTACGAGCGGCACTCCTTCGATACTAGTTTGTTCCCATAGAACAGAACGGAACAAAGGTGCTCCTGGAAGACCTAGGAAAATGTCATCTAGAAAAACCATGCGCATCATCAGAGAACCGAAATGCTAATACTAGCAGCATCGCCACCCCTTTAAAATGCAGTGTATGCAGATGATGCAATGCATGTCCGTTTTTATTTATGGTACCAATAGTTTCTAGTCAAATTTAAGGTGATCATACAATTTATAGACAATCATCAACATGTTTCATATAATAATTATCATACAATGGAATTATTGCTTATATTATGATAATTTGGTATTCAATCATACACCAAGCAACATGCAACATACCCAATCCCGCATGCATATCAATTGAATATATTATTTCAAATGTAGCTATACTAAAAGCACAAATAATGCGATAAGGTTAAAGTTGCTCACCTGTCATCCTTGCTAATTTGCTGTAGTAAGCTACTAGAATTCCAAGAACTTGTTCTATTTTTCCTATAAAATGAGATAACATATATTTATTATTATACTATTATCCATAAGGCCTTTGGTTGTACTTTTTATGATCTAATTTAAGTTTCATTCTTTTTAATTCGCTATACTTTCCTAGGTAAAAGTTTCAAAATTTTATAAGGGTTAATTTTCTTTGACAGGGTCAGAAAATTCATGTAAACACATTTCTGTAAAAGAAGTCTTCCTAAAAATTATAGCCACTAACTTTAATTGCATAATTTTAAATTAGGTCTATTATTTTCATTTTAACTCCATCTTAGATAACTTATTTGGGGTGTTGTATGATAGTTGACGTAATTTTTTCATTTGTAAATTTTATTTATTCTATGAGTACCGGTAACTATCATAGAGTATTTTAAGTCTTGCTTTGCTTAATAATTTTATTATTAAGCTTTTATTCATTTATGTTGTCCTTTTAATATATCTATCTTAAGGTAGTTGGTATTTATTATTTATTTTCATTTTTGCTTATCTTGATCTTAATTGATAATTTATATTTTATTTAGGCTATTTTCTTTTATTCTAAATTTATTTAAGTTCCTCTTTCGTTAGAGTTCGTGTTGATAGTGAATTTTATTATTTCTTTGTTTGTCAATCTTGTCTGTCTTGAAATAGTTACTTTTAGTAATTAATTCTTTAATCATTTTTCTAACATATTCATGGTTTCCTAAAGCGTAAATAAATTTTAAGTATTTACTAAACTTAAATTTTATTTCATCGAATAATTATAGAGTTTGTGTTTAATAGTTCAATATTTTATTATCATCATCATTAATATTTTTATATTGTTCGTTAATTTGACCACTTTTTTAGTAACTAAAATTTATTTAGTTTTATCGTGTTTCTCTTGATTTCATTTCAAGTTATTATCTGTTATTTTTAGGAATCACATTATTCGTAATTTTAACTTATTTTAATTTTTCATTCTTATATATTTATTTATATATAATTATTGGAAAATTATCATAACCTAATTATTTTGTGTAATTTGGCTAAAGTTTCTTTTATTTTGTAAATGGGTATTTAAAACATAGCACTTAACAAATATTTAAGCTTGTTAATCTTGAAAAATTATTTATATTTATTTATTTATAAAATTTTCATCTTCTGTTATCATCATCATCGTCATCATTATATATATAATATGTTACATGAACAAATTTTTCTTTAGGGAAATTTTGCATGTATATCGGCAACCAACGCTGCCGGCATTGAATCTTAGACTGTCGGTGTTCATGTAAATTTTATATAACTTGCACCAGCGTACATTGGCTTAAGGCCACCAGTATATCTAATGTACGCCCCCGGTGTAGATATGTATGTTGTTGGCGTTCGTTCATTTTTACATGTTTTCAAAAATTACATAGCTTTGTTCTAGACCACACTGATTCAAACACCACTGTCCTATCCTACGTAAGTCGCCAACTTTTACATGTGCATCGTCGACGTGGGGCTGGTATAGGCACTGTTCATCGTCTTCCTCATTTTTCCTCTGTTTGTACTTCGTTTTTCTTGTAATTTGTAGATATTATACTTAGTGTTTTAACTATTTTAAGTGTTTCTACATAATTGTAACTATTGTTTATGACATATGAACACATATAACATTTCATAATCATCAAAACTAATGATTTCCTAGCTTCTACATATTATAATGTATGGACAAAGTTTATAATTATATATTACCTTGTTTGAGCTGATTTTGATGTTCCCCCACAGCTTGGTACGAACCTAGGTTAATAGGAACATGGTTTAAGCTAGAATTTAACATATAAACTCACTTAGAACGAATTTTTCACTTACCTTTCTTTGTTGATTCTTAAGCTTGTTTTAATGGTGGTGGTTGAGAGTGTTCCATGGTATAGGAGAAGGATGAATTTGGTGGCTTTTGGTGTGTCGTTTGTGTGGTTTGTTGGTTGTCCAAATGAGTTCAGTTGTTTTGTTCCTTAGTTCTTTAATGAGTTATATATATACATAGAAGAAGGAAGACAGTAGCTCCGCATTTTCAGCTAACATTTCCACTAGATTTCTCCAACTTGCATGCATGATTTGTTGTGTTAAATGAGTTGTTTTGTTGGGTTATTTTCATTGGTTTTTCCCTTAGTTGAATTGACTTGTGAGTTGCAAATTCTAGGTAAGTTGTTTGGTGGTTTTTAGTTGGGGAAAGTTGGACAATTTACAATCGTGTATGTTCCTATCCACCGAATATATATATTAATATAATATATAATTAATTATCTTAGCTTTAGGATAGTTTATCAAGTTAAATGGGTACAAATATTTCAGTTATGTAGGGATTTTGTCTGCAAAAATTCATTCAAAGTTTCTACAAATTTTCTAGACCACTTTTGAGTTCATTTTTTGAGTTTAAAGTTTACGTGATCAAGATTTTCTGGGCCTGGTAAGCTAAATTATGATTTTAGTTCTCATAGGTTCAGAATTTCCTAACTAGAATGATAATGCGTCTAAATATTTTTCAGAAGTCTAGATTATTAGTAATGGATCTGTTTTTCATTTCCATCGCGTATTTATTATCCTAGCGGTTCGCCATTTAGTCATCATTTTATAATCAATGGATTCTATAAAGGAGTTGTCTTTTATTGGTTTTGAAATGTAGAGCTACTTTTAATTATACATTGAGTTATTTACTTAAGATACGAAATCTTATCTTTGGTATTTATTAAGATCAAAGAATTTTCTATAAATAAGTTTATTACTACTCATAAGTTTATTTTAGAGTTTTTATTTGGTCATATGTTTAATATCTATTTTACATTTGTTACTCTATTTATTTTACTAGTTATAAAGATTTTTGGGTTATAATGGTTAAATTAAGATTTAATCTCGTTAGTCTCAAAATTATCTGATTAGGGTATTTGTCACGCCCCGGAGGGTATCCTAAACGTGGCAGTCCGCTGCATATAATATTAAAGCCAATGAATGACAATCTTAGTCATGCAGGAGCTTTGATATCATATACAAGGCGTGCTTCTAAGATAGTAGGAGACTCACAGGGGTGTTATGTTTAAGCAGATAATATAAGCAAGCAAGATCTTATATAAACAAACATAATATTTCCATAAATAATATCCTTACATCATCATAGGGGCATTCCCCCGCTTTAATAATCTTCAAAATAATAACAACTATAACATAAGCCTACTATAGAGATTTTCCTAGAAGCCTATGCTCAAAACTTAAATACATAAAGCTTCTCTCAAAAACTCCTAGTAGCTTATACTCGTAATTGGCAAACGGGGCTCCTTGGGGCCAACCAAAGGTAATCGTACTGTAACAAAAAGCCATAAGGGTATAATCAAAACTAGCTTAGTGAGATAATTCCATCTATAAGACATTTCCATAACTCATACAAGTATTTAATCAAAACATATGAAAATGCACAAATCATATGAACAAGCAAGATACACATAATTAACCGGAAATCAAGTGTAGCATGGATTTAACACCCTCAATGACAAGGGTTGGGAGGTTACAGGCCCATACGACCATCAATATCCGCAGATTTACCGGCTCCTACTTGCTCTGTAGACTTTCCGGCTCCTACTAGCCACCATGTAGACTTTCCGGCTCCTACCAGCCACCACTACCATTTCTTCGTTTCCCCACACGAAGAATAGTAGTGAACAAATGTGACTCATGTGAATGATATGCACGAATTGATTTCAATATAATTTTCACCATAAATGTTTAGTTCAAGTTAAACGCGATCAACACAATTTTCATCATATCAAAACAAAATTCACAAATTATTTATCAAACTAACTTCCGATATTCTTACTTGTATTCAATCATTCATAATACCAAGTCACACAATAATTATCCCTTTTATCTTTTTCTTAATTGCTAGTGCTACTAATTACAAGCACAAAACAAGGAAATGTAACTTAGTAAAAGGAATAACTCACTCCATATCGGTAGATCTAATCGAAATAGTCCTCCGAATAGACGACCTCGGGTCCTTTGTCACGTAAACAAGATGAAATACCCAAAATGAGTCTTTCATAAAACTTCTATTCTTGAAGATTCTAAACTTTATCTTAAAATCGTGATAAAATCGTATAAGAGGAAATTTCAACTTAAAATGGCCATAACTTGCTCATTTTAACTCGGAATTTCGCGTATAATATATTGTTTTCTACCTACTCAAAAAGATCTACGCATTTCTAAGCTTATTTTCATAAAACTAGGTCATTTGGGTTCCGAAAAAGCAGCGACCACATTCCCCACGAATTTGCAAAAAACTTGAGTTCCTCTCTTTAAATAAAACTCAATTGAAGAGATGAATGTTCCAAGTATTTTTATAAACTTTTTGGAAGATATATACATATATGTATTGACTCATAACAAATGGATGAGGTAAATGAAGTTGTCTCAACTTATGAAAAAGTAAGGTTTTAAAAGATTTTGAACTTGAGATTTTGTTGGAATACTCATTTTACTTTTGAAAAGATCTTGAGTTACTTGAGATGAATATTCCTTTTTTCTAAATTTAATCTCTTGTAATTACTTTAAATTCTTAAGGAGTGGTTTTAAAAGTAATAACAATTTCATAAAATGATATTTTTGTTTCTTGTAATGATTCCAAAAGAATTTCTAATACTTTATGAAAAATAAGTTTTTATAAAACCTTTTGTTTGTTTAAGAAGAAAAAAACATTTCTAAGCATGTTCATGAGTTTTTAAGGAATCATCTATCTCTTTAGAAAGAATCTTTAGTTTTAAGAAAACACTTCCTCATTTATTTTTGTTGAGACAAAAACATTATGTTCATGCATGAATATGAATCATAAAATTATGGAATATAAAGGAACATAATAACTTAAAAGAATAAGCAAATGACGAAATAAATCAAGTATTGGGACCTTAGCTTCATCAAGGTACCGCAGGACTAAGAAAAGACTAGTCCCGAAAAGAAAATGTTTTGACTTGATGAGGACAAGTCTAAGAGTAGAAAGACTAGTCTTAATAACAACTTGAAATTAAATAAATTGCAATGAAGTAAGTAAATTGCATGGAAGGTAAATAAATTGCAAGACAATGAGCTTATATGCTCTAAATAATATATATTGCTATATAGATATTTAGATAGTTATGAACATAAAGGAACATAAAGGAATTGATATCATGAACAAAAACAAAGTATGAACCTATTGTTGATTTCTTCACCTTCATGGTTTTAGAAAACACACATTAAGTTCATACTAAGTAGATGAACATAGAAACTTCTTGAAGAATTTTTACCTAAAAGAGATGAACTAGAGAGAGCTTCTTGGAAGAACTTTCTTGGAGAGATTTGGAGAGAAATTTAAGTATAGTAACTTTAGTATGGAAGAAGTGTGAAAGAAGTGAAAGTGTGAAGGGGTATTTATAGGAAAATGTGAGAGATAAATTGTGTTAATTAAATAAAGTAAAAATAAAACAAATTGGGCACAAATGGTGGGGGGTGGTCGGCATGAAAGAGAGAGATGTGAGAGAGTGAAATTTATTTTTTTGTCTTTTGATAAATTAAAAGTAAGAAATGAGAGATGTGAAGTTGTATTGGAATTAAAAATGTGTAAGAAATAGGTGTATGGGTTGTAAGAAGAAGTAGAGATAGATGAATAGTGTAGAATAGTAGAAAATAGTGTAATATAAAAGTAGACATGGCAATTAAATACCGGTAGTAACAAAATACTCGTATAAATGCGATATCTGATAATTTTCGCTATCGAAAAATTAGGAAATAGATATTTTTGAAAATATTATATTTTTAAGAGTCTAACGGTATATTCGGAATATTTTTCCTATTCTAAGCTCCCGGACATGATTTTCAAGAATTGTGTCCGATCGAGTTCAAAAGACACTCGAATTTTACAAAACTGATATTTTTATATAACTTATAACTATTACGAACCATTATAGCCAACTATTCCAACTTCGTTTTCTAGGGCTAGAGAAAACGGCAATACCGGACTTAAGTGGTTACGGTAAACTAGGGTTTTGTTCACTTTGGAAGATTTGGTTGACTTCCGAATAGGGTTCAAGCTTTAATTTAAATCCAAAAATTTCGAGGATTTACAGTATTGGTATAATTCAAATACTTAATTAAGGTTTAGATTCTTTAGTATTGATAAGTTTTTGATCTCTTTGTATATTTCATAATTCTACCGATTTATCTTTAAACTATCTTTTTATAATTAACAGGTTCTAGAAATTTATTGGTTTTTATTGTAATTGAAATTTGAAGTCAACTATAGTTCTTTGTTGAATTATTGATTCTTGTCACAGATTTTATCTTTTACTATATAAGAATTATTTATCCTAATTATTAATAATAGTAAATTTCTAGTGTTATTTTATAGTTTTAAAATACTAAAAACAATTTGATAATTATCGTATCATTATTAAAATCTTATTTTTTTCTAAGTATTGAACTTAAGCAAATTGATTTTAAATTTTACAATATCTATTGGTATATCATCAATCATTACTTGTTTATATTTTAATAATTTTAATTCACGAAAAATTGGGAGTGATTTCTGTGACTTTTTATTATAGTTCTTTATGATTTTATATTGTATTTTTAATAATTATTACATTCGGTTTATACAAAATTAAGGGAATTATACTAGAAATACTCAAAAAGGTGAGGCGGGGGTGAATTGAGTATTTTGCTCAAAACTTGAATTTTAAAAATTTGAAAATTTAAAGCAACAAAATAAAAACTTAAATAAATTTGCAGCGGATAAAAAGATAATAAATACGAAAGATATAAAGAGAAGAAGCAAGACAAATATTTAACGTGGAGCTTAGCCCTTTGTCTGCTCTCCATGGTCCACCAAATTGCCTCTTTTGAGGTCTTCACCACTACTATATTAATTTCAAAGAGTTAGCTCAAGATGAGCAATATTACACTACTCAAGAAATATAATATTTCCTCACTCTCTCTAAGTGCTTTTGTATATATAGCAAATTAATAAGAACTGAGCACTAGAGTATTTTTTTCTCTCTTAATATTTGTAAATATTATGTACAAAAGGACAAAGAAAAAGAATTTGTTTGATCACAGTTAATGAGCTTCGTAAAATAATTTGACACTTCTTTCCCTTTTATTGGTCTTCTGGACTTTGTATATAATTAGCCTTTGAAAATTTAAAAATCTGTTAGACACAACATCTATAATCTCTCATGCATTAAATGTACTCCAACGGCTCTTTTTGTCTATATAAGCTTTGTCGCGCCTCAAATGCTTCATCACACCTCACTTGCCGTGCCCAAACTTGACCCGTGATAGCCTTTCAACACGTGCCTCTTTGAGCCTCCATTTTGAGTATGTTGAGCCCTAACTCTTGATATGTCAAGGCCTAAATTTGACCATTAACAATCACTCTGATATTTTCCTTGATTTTAGGCATGTTGAGCCCTAAATCTTGATATGTTGAGGCCTAAATTTGACCATCGACTTGACTCTTGATATGCTCATGTTTTGTCCTCGACATGCTCCTATTTTACTTTCCACATGCCCCTATTTTACTAAAAATTTGTAGGAAAACTCTATAAACATGCACAAAACACACACACAACATATATATATATATATTTATAACTAATTAAGTGTAGTTTAAAACAAATAAATAGTTGATTATGCATTAAATTGTCTCATCAAAATTCACATTGGTATTTCAAGTTCGACATCTCTAACCATTGATGTAGCACCTTTGAGATGTTCCACTAGAGTTAAGAAAACTCCTACTTAGCTACATGATTTTGCGCACAAAGTTTTCACCACTTCCACTGGTGATATTTTGCCATCCGATGTTGTTTCACCTCAAACACCTTATCCTTTCTTTACTTCTACATCCTTTGCCAATTTTCTTAGTGAGTTTGTGGCGTCTTTTGCTAACATGTTAATAGTTCAAGAACCTAACTCTTGTGATGACGCTTCAAAATAGAAAGAGTGGATTGATGCAATGCAGAGTGGACTGATGCAATGCAAAGTGAACTCTCAACTTTGGAAAATAATAACACATGGGAGTAGACTACACTTCCTATTGGGAAGAAACCAATAGGTACTGAATCGGTTTATAAGGTTAAATTTTGGCCTGATGATGGTGTTAAACGTTATAAAGCCCATTTGGTGGCTAAAGGATATAATCAAATTGAGGGAGTTGATTTTCATGAAACTTTTTCCCCTGTTGCCAAGTCTGGGACTGTTAGAATACTTTTGGATATTGTAATTGCTTATAATTGGCCTTTACATTAAAGTGATGTTAATAATGCATTTTTGCATGGTTATCTTGATGAAGATATATACATGTTGCCCCTTGAATGACATTATAAGGCTGGTGTTGGTTAAATGTGTAAACTTTGGAGGTTATTTTATGGCTTCAAACAAGCTCCTCGCCAATGGAATTTAGAAATTTCTTCTTTCTAAAGGATTTGTTCAATCCAAGAGTGACTATTCTCTTTTTATTAAGTAGTCATCTACTGATTGCATTGTTGCACTTTTATATGTTGATGATTTGTTGCTAACAGGAAATTCCGAGACTTTAATTGCTTCTCTTAAGTCTAATATGGATATTGCTTTTACACTAAAGGATTTGAGGCATGCTTGGCTCTTTTTAGGACGGGAGCTTTGTTGGACTTCGCTAGTTTAATGGTTTCTCAGTATAAATATATTTTGGATATCTTGGTTGATGTGAGGCTATCTAGTGAAAAGCCAAGTAAATGTCATTTGCCGACTAAGCTCTAGCTTAATAAGACTAATGGGGTACCTTTATCTTCTCCTTCTTTTTATAGGCGTATTATGGGTCATTTGCTCTATTTGACCCTTACATGGCCTTATATCAATTTTCCAGTTCACATTTTATTTCAGTTCTTATCCTATCCTCCTCAACCTCATCTGGATGCTTTGTTTCAAGTCCTTAAATATCTTAAAGGGAGTTCTTCCCTTGGTCTATTTTATTCCTCAGTTAATGCTCTGTTTCATGGCCTGATATCAGTTTTCCAGTTCACATTTTATCTCAATTCTTATCCCGTCCTTGTCAACTTCATCTAAATGCTCTATTTTAAGTCCTTAAATATCTCAAAGTGAGTTCTTCCCTTGGTCTGTTTTATTCCTCAAATAGTTCTTTGAAGCTTTTAGGCTATTCTGATGCCGACTAGGGGACTCGTACCTTGGATAGAAAGTCCTTGAGTGGATGTTGCATTTTCCTTGGTAATGCTTTAATTTCTTGGAAGACCAAGAAACAATCCACAATATCTACCTCTACTGCTGAGTCTGAAGCTAAAAGCATGGCTGCCTCAACTAAAGAGATTTTATGGGTTTCTTATATACTTCGTAATCTTAGTGTTAATGTTGATTTACCAATTTCTCTTTGTTGTGATAACAGATCTGCTCAGGTGATTACAGTTAATCCATGCATGCATGGACATACTAAAGATATAGATATTGATGTGGACAACCTAGGAGAACTATATTTAAACAAGAGGAAGTAATCCAAGAACAAGAGCAGGAAGTGCACTAGGTCGCCTAAACGGTACCAACCTTGCAAATCTACACTACCCCTAAGCCACCGACCTTGACAATGTATACCACCGGCCTACAATACCTTAGTCTCATCTTTCTAGTTTTGCATAGCCAAGCACTAAATCTAGGCCGCCAGCCTTTTTTTTACACCATTAGCTTTCATTTATTTAATTTTTGTCTTTTATAATCTCATGTAATAGTATAAATTAGTCTTTATGTTTGTCTTTTCTTATCAGAACATTTTTATACACTTTTCAACCCTAATTGAGAGACTTTTCGCTTGGAGATTGCATGTGTTTGCAATTGAGTTTATTTTAGAAATCATTCGATGATTTGATTTCTATCCTTTATGCTTTCACACTGCATTAGATTAGTATAATGGCAAGCTAAACTCCTATAAAGATGGCAACTAATGATGGCGTTGACGATGATCATATTATTGATAGTGATAAGGATGCTAGAGTCTAAGGAACTGAACAGTTAGTTCCTAGGGTAGCAATCAATGCCATGGATCAAAGAATCCAATGAGTAGAATAGCGTCTTGAGGATTTGATCGAGCGTTTCGATGCGATGGCCGTAGATTCCAATAGAGACAGAGATGTTGGTGGGAGACGACCAAGGGCAGGAGATGCTTACGGTGATCCGATCGGTCGACCTGTTACTGTAATCGAAGAGTTTAGAATTTTGATGAAGAATTCGATGAGGAAGATGAGATCTTGTATGAAAATAGGCAGCCGCGGAAGAGAGGTAGTGATGGTAGTGCATATACCAAAGGGGCTACTATGGGTATGATTAAGGAGATGGTGGTGATTTCCTCCTAAAGATAGATATACCTAACTTTAACGGTAATCTCAATATTGAAGAATTCTTAGATTTTTTGGTTGAAGTAGAAGATGTTTCAATTACATGGAAATTCCTAGCGATAATAAGGTTAGTTTGGTAGCATATCGATTGAGAGGTAATGCATTAACTTGGTGGAAGAGGCTCCAAAGTAGGAGGTACCGTGAGGGTAAGTAATCGATGAGAACCTTATAGAATGAAGCAGTTGCTACAATGGGATTTCCTACCTCCTAATTATGAACAGATCCTTTTTCAGCAATATCAGCGATGCCACCAGGTGTAGAGGATTGTGCATGAATATACTGCAGAATTTATGCGATTGGTGGAGAGGGATGACCTAAGGGAGAGTGAAGATCAATAGGTGGCTAGGTACCTGGATGGGTGAAAACTATAGATTCAGGATAAAATTGGAGTTCACGTTCTATGCAATTCGAATGAGGCTAAAAACATGGCTCTTAGAGTAGAATTGATGTATGTCACCGACCTTTAGATTTGAGCTGCCAACTTTAAGTCAGCCTACACTACCTCAGTTTCGTCTTTTGAGTTTTGCATAGCCAAGTATTGACTTTAGGCTGCCAGCTTTTATTTTACACTACCAACTTTCATTTATTTAATTTTTATCTTTTAGAATTCCTCATGTAATAATAGAAAATAGTCTCTAGGTTTGTCTTTTCTTATCAGAACATTTTTATACACTTTTCATCCTTAATTGAGAGAGTTTTCTTTTGAAGATTGCATGTGTTTGCAATTGAGTTTGTTTTGGAAATCATCCAGTAATTTGATTTCTATCCTTTATGCTATTGCACCGTGTCAAATATTGACATTCATTTTATTAGTGATCACATACAATTTGGTTTTCTTCACATGATTCATGTTTCCTCCAAGCAGCAGCAGCTAGAAGACATCATGACAAAATCTCTCCTTAAAGCTCAATTGAAGTTTATTTTGTTCAAGTTGGGTCTTAGAGTGATTCCACTTTGAGGGGGTATTTGAATATATGTGCATTTTATATTTATTAGTTGCTCAATTTTTTATGTGCATTTTATATTTATTAGTTGCTCAATTTTTTTTTTGTACACTTGTCAGTTGACTATTGGAGGGTATATTTTGTTTTGTTTTGTTTTGGTTAGTTTAACATAGCTCACAGATTATTAATAGTCATCTTCTACTGTACAGATTAACTTTAGCAAATTCAGTTAGACATAAACTCATTTTTTTCCTTATTCTTCTACGTTCATGAAGTTCGTTCTTCCTTTGCTATTTTGATCCTGGATCAATATTTCCACATCAATAATGCACTTCGATTGATTGAGATGTAGTTCTTATTTGGTCCATTAAACTTAAATGCATAGAATACAATTAAGATTATCGAAATCATTTAAGTAAACAGATGCTTCCATAACATTGGCAAAATGATTAATGAAGCCAGTATCATTTTCAGCCAGAATGAGATCATCCTCATTGGCTAACAAATAGATTAGTAAAGATTGCATCATAACACATAAATAATGAAGAATGTGAGTAGCATCTTTGAAAGCCATATCGATAAAGAAAAGGTTTCAATTTTCTTTTTAGATTGTCTATTTTTTCTTGGTATTTGTATCATATTTGTTTCATATCAGTATCTGATTTGTTTGATCGGTGCATGAGTAGAAATGTTTGTTTTTTATCAGTATTTATTTTTAATAACAGTCTGTTTAAAGACAAAAAATAAACCTAAAACGACAAAAAGATGACGAATTAAACAGAATCTTAATAGACTTTGCATAAGGTGATAATTTACAAGAAATTAATTGGAGATTTCTAAAATTAGGGGGTAGAAAAGACCGGCACTAAATTTCGATATAATATTGACAAAAGTTAAAACAAACACAGAGTCCAAAATATGGTAAGTGAACATTACTAAATAGGTAGACAGAGTGTAAAAAGGAAAATACGTTTTTGAATTCCTCAAAACATGAACAAATAAAGAAAATTAACTAGGGATGGCAACAAATAAACTGAAAGCATTTGAATAACCTTAGAGTTGAAACTGAGGCGAAAAAAGAAGTAAAGGCATGGTTTTTTTCAAGTAAGTAGCACTACAATAATTTTGGGAGAAATTAGATGAGAGGAGGATAAAGACTAATGGCACATTTGGTTTATTGAAATGGAATAAAATTGAAAGGAAATATCAATTCCTTTTATTTATGATGATGGTATTTTTGGTAAAAATGATATTTTTTTTATAAGGAATAGAGATTCTTCCGGTAAAAGAAAGAAATAAAGATTCCTTATATATTATATATTATATAAAATAGATATTCCTTATGGGAGATTATTTAAAAAAAAAAAATGGGGGAATAGTTAATCTGTGGTAACAAAACTAGAATATCAATTCAGTTCATTTTAACCAAATGCAACGTAAAATTAGAAGGTAGAATTTGTCTAGACTTCTAATGGTCGGATGCACTTAAACTATATATTTGGTATTTTATTTTTTTCTTTTTATTGCATCTTAAAAATATACTATTGTGTTATATATAATATTATTATTAATTAAATCATTTGGAGGTGGGTGTGGGATACTATAGAACCTCTTCGCCAATATGGATTAAAGTATAGGCTTTATGATGGTTATAAGATATGAAATTGTATTTGTGCTTTATCATTTGAATATAAGTTTCCAAAAATAGTGCCTTAAATTTATTATGTATGTCTTTACAGTAGGTTCTAAGTTCCAATACCTCAACAAGCTCACTCTTATGACCGTGAAATGCATTATAAATTAAAAAACATGATCACTAACATCTTGCAATATAACGAGTAATGCTAATTAATATGATTCTACACATAAAAGCTTATTTTAATTATTAACAAAGTACTTCACTTTTGTAAGACATCTCAATGATATTTCTTTTATATTTTTATAAGATATTTTATCTTGTAATATAGTAGATAAAATAAGATTCTTCATAGTATATATGGTTATTAGAAGGATCGTTTAATGTTGGTTCCCAAATATAAAAGTGATATGTTAAGTTTGAATTTATTTATATTATTCATAGAATATAACATCAGTGTATATAGGAATTACAATATTTCTCCCTTATAGGGGGGCGACTTGATGATCCACATGACTGTTCATTAAGAAATTTAGAAATTCCTATATAAAATAGTTCCCTTCTAACCACCTACACACTTGTTTATGAACAGGGACAAAGTTAATGATATTAGGGGAAAAAAATAAAAAGAGCAAAAAGATGAAATGAAAAATAGAAGCATAAGTAAAAGAAATGGAATTAATAAGTGCTATCACTTAAATCTAAAAAAATACTAAATAGAAAATTTACTGGTTGAAAGAAAAAGAAAATCTTTCAAATTTTTTTCTATTAATCTCTCTCTCCTTTTTAATTGCAGAGAATTCCGATATATATAGATGAGATATAACATTTATCTTCCGATTATATAAAAATAAATTATATAAATATCAATTACCAAAAATACCTGTATTAATATTATATTTTTATTTGAATGCTAGCTGAACTGTTAGTGCTATATATGTGTATATGTGCGTGTGAGGGTGACTCGTTGGTAAATTCCATTTATTAGTGATGAGTTGTTCTTGTTCCATAGTTTTAATTGATTTAATATCGACACGAATTGGCACCAGAAAAGGGGTTTGTTTGTCGTATTCATTGACTGATTAAATATTCCTGTGGCAATATTCGCCATGACAAAAGATCACTTTCAAACTTCCCGTCGGGGGACGGAAGGTGCTATAAGCTTATAGGCTTATAGCTGCCCGCTTACGGCAACCCGATTCCCGTCTTATTTGGGAGAGTGACGTTGAAAGACCAGACAGAGACAACGGTTTCAATCTTGCTTAGTTTTTAATCTTTCAAAAGAAGGTACTGACTTTGTTTGGTTTGCTTAAAGATTCTTCTGAACCTAATTGCTCAAGCTATTGTAGGGTTAATAATGGGTTTCTTGTACTCTGAAGCCTTTTAAAGAAATGTTATTGATGGTAATTGTGTGTTTAATTGAGATCCTTATAATACCATGCTATATCGATAAACCAACCTAATGTTTTATATTTCATAGATTAGATTTTAACTTGAGGTTTTTTTAAAAAAATTTTAGCTTTAGATTTTCAGTTTTACTTTAAATTAAGCTTCTAAAACTACTTTTTTTTTTTTTTTAACTTTATATATTGGGATTGAATTTTTGTTTCAACCCACTAATCTGCTCACCACCAAGCTACTCAATACACTACGCTCACTACGATCCTCTTAGTGGATGCCACAAAAACAATACTGTCTATCTAATCTCAAAATAGATCTTGACACAGGCCACAACTCTTTACTAATTAGTATAAATATTGACTCACCAACCGCTTTTTATACATTTAGACTTCAGTTTTCTCCAAACTTTTCATTAAATCACTTAGTACTTTTCAAACTGTTCAAGCTCTAACTTTCTATTGACTCATTTACTATTGATAGAGAGACCAAGTCGTACCCTATTGGACCTCACACCCACTTAAGGGCTAGTTGGCCCATGGAGGAACCCTCAAGCACTTTAGCCCATTAAGGGCCTTGACCTCAAGCTCCCTACAAGGGCATCAACGATACGAGGACCCCGACTTAGTCCTTAAGCTCCATGAGGACATCAATCCTCACGAGGATTGAGGTTTCGCATGACCTAGGTCATAGCTTCGCATTTAAGAGCCCACAAACGATCTATCTAATGCTCGCGTCTCTTTGGGAAACGAACACCAGTCCGACCATCTTCGATGATCAACCTCATTCCTTACCCTTGGTCCAATTCAGCTGACAAATTTAGGGATAGGCCACGTGGAATATGAAGATTCAATGGTCCTCCATTCTACTATGGCCAACATCTATGAATAAACCTTCACACCAAAGGTATGTGATATACCACTTTTCTAAACAATACGCAGCCTAATCTTTTTCTCAAACCCACTACTAAGTTAGGTATCGGATTGGCCACACCAAAAAATCCTTTAGCCTACTATTAAACGTTTTCTATATTTGTGGGTACATCATTCTATTCATAGACAACCACCTACAATAGTCTCCACGTCATGCCTAAGCGCTTACTTCATGCAACACCTAAATGAAGTAAAATGTACCCCTTTGTCATACAGCCAAATGATCAATTATTTTCCTCATAACTAACTACGCTAACTCTAGGATATTCCACCCTATTATCAAAGTTTACCATAGAACTATTGGGAATTAACAATTTACTCTTGTTATAGGAGCGAGTTATAAACCCCAAATTCCTCTTCTAAGAGCAAGACCTCCATTAGAGACCACAACTCAAAGTACTTCACCAATTAGGACAATCCAAATTAATTAGAAAATAAAGCAATGCGAGGACAATCCTATCTAATACCTCATATTTGATATAATGCACATCCATCCAACATAGAATCTAACTTCACTTTGCCTACACCATTAATTTCAAACTTTTTATCATTACCCCTTTAGGTTCAAGAATATACATAAGCTTGTAGTTCTACAACTAATCTTCCTATAGCACACATCGAAAACACTCATTAACCTTTTGCATTTATTGAGAACAAGTAAGAGCCATTGTCCTTTTAACTCACCATGTGTATAAAAGAAATCCAAATGCAATGGATCCATCAAGTCAATTAGAATTTCTAGCCGAACCAATTACTAGGATTCAAGACAAAAACGCTTCAAACAAAGTTCAATGGTTAGAATTATTTGGAGACGACATTTGATGTAAGTGGAAAGCCAATTAATTTATCATTGGTTATAGTGCAACAGACAACTTCCAATATTTGCTAATAACCAATAAGGATTACACCTGCCAAGAAGAATTACCAAGATTTGTATGTACTATGATCTTATCAAGATATGTGCTTACCACAATCTTATGGTGGATTAGCAATTATTTAATTACTTTATTTATTTTCAAAGTATTTTAGGTATCATAAGAACAAAAACAACAATATTGAAAATTTTCTGGAGAGATTAATAATGTCTTCTTTCTTTGATTCTTTTATGAACTTTGAACCTAATAGGATTTATCCATTTTTATCATTTTCTTCACTATACCAAGATATTTGACCATCATAATTCAATGGGTTGTGATCCACTATGCCCAATTTCATGAATTTTCTTAATCAAAGTATTCGGTTCTTTTCCATCATATTAATTATCAACGTTCTTCATATATTTAATTCTAGGGTCAAATTAAACAATACCTCTAGTTCTAGGTTAGTTTTCTCAATAGGTCAAGGTCCATCAATCTTGTTTTTAGTGTTATCGATTGTTCATGACAAATTTGCATCAACTTGGTATTAGAGCCTGGAATCAACAATCCAATCTTCTCCTTTTTTCAGTTTGATTTGTAACGAGTAATTCTTATATCGATTATAATTTGTTCATACCTTTATTTAATAATTTTTATTTTATTTTGTATTTTACTTTTATATAATTAGTTTATTTTGTTTTCTTTATTTGTGATTCAAATTTTAAAAAGGAAGAATAAATGAAAAGAAATAAGCTCAATGAAGGAAAAAGAATAAAATAAAACAAAGGAAAAAAAACATAGAGAAAAAGAAAAAGCAAAATAAAAAAGAATAAAGAACAACTTCTGGATTGTAAAATTAGGGCTTGGTTTTGCATCAACAATCCTAGCTCTTAAGTTGATTACAAGTTACCTAAGGTTGACTGGGTGAGTTTTCTAGTGATCCATTGTTAGAAGGTTGCGATCAACCACGTAAAGGGAAAAATCAAGTATTATTCTTAGGATTTGTAATCCTTTAGTGTATATAAGTTAATTCCATGTATATTGTATGATCTAATTCAATATGTTATTGAGAATTTGAATAGAATCCAAGTATATAGATTGCTATTATTTGATAAATGTGCATGATAGGTAGGTGAACAAACTAACTAAGTGTGATAGATTTTCTAGTTGTGAAAAACAATTACTTTCTTCAAAAGCAAAACTTAGATCATGATTAAGATTTTTCCCATGTTATGAAAATGAATTTATGATCATAAGGATCTTAAATGGCTATAAGATTCTTAGGATTTCATCCAAACTTTTAAAATGACTAGTGCTCATGTAGTTGATAGTAGGGGAAACACTTTCAATATGACCATAAAGGCCTGGATGCATATATATTTTCTCAAGGTTTGTAGCAATTATAGTCAAGTTAGTTACACCTGTTGGTTCTTATTGATGCGTCTAAAATTATTAACTCAAATGTGATGAGACATATGTTTGTGTTTATGTGCTAATATTAATATTAGGTTTCACTACTCATCTGTTTAAAACTATTATTTATGGTAATAATTTTGTTACCAATTATTATAACTATTTGGGTTATAATCTATAGTATGCTAATAAGAATGACAATAATACCATCAATTCATGTGGTGATGCATAATGGAAAGTAGACATTAGTAAGATTTATGAAATGATTAGTGGTATAATTTATTTTTATATTTTTGTTTGGAGAATTTGGCTAACTGATTGAATTGAATATTATTTCTTTATGGATAATCATTAAATTGATTTGATGGTCAATTAAACTATATTTGTGGTACTTATTTGGTTTAAGTCTCTTATGTTATACTTATCAAATATAGAGGATTTTGAGCAATTGAACTCACATCTTTATTGGAGAAACATTTTTCTACATATATACAATAGAATTCCTACCTAAATAAGGAATATACAAAAGAGGAGATTTGTCAACCCCTTTAATTAGGCCATCAGCTCAATTAATTTAGGTTTGACTATCTAAGTAGGAAATTATATAAAGTACAATAATTGTATTGACCATCTAAGTAGGAAAATATATAAATTACATTAGTTTTATTAACAAATAAGTTAACTAAATTAGTAAGTTGGCAATTGATTGACAATTGAATCATATGACATCCTCCCTCAAATTGATGCTGGTAAGTCTACAACCATAAATTTTCTAATGAGAAAACTATGTCACTCACGTGCCATGGATTTGGTGAAGATATTAGCAAGCTATAGATTGGTACAAATGTGAGGCAAAACAATAATTTAATGGCCATAGGCCGAGCCAACATCTATATGTTTGGTATGCTCATGGTAGATGGGATTGGCAGCAATTTAAATAGCACTAGTGTTGTTGACATGCAATGGGGTTGGTTGAAGTTGTGGAAAACCAAGTTCAGTGAGAAGACCATGTAGTGATCTCAGAATAAGCAATAGACATTGCACGGTATTCTGCCTCAGTAGATGATTTGGATATATAGTTTTGTTTCTTGCATTTCTAAGAGATAAAAGCATTACCAAGGAACATATATTGAGCCCAAATTTTGCTCCTGTTCTCCTAAAGATCTGGATCCATATCAAATCCAGCCCATTTGACACAGATCACTAAATAAGGAACAAATAGGGTTTTGTAAAAAAGTACTTTTTTGAAAAGTAATCTGACTGGAGTCTCTACCGGCTAAAGCTAGAAAAAGGGTGAACCAGAAATCAAATGGATAGTTTGGTCTCTAGTTCGGCTACTGGTTCATGTGAAAAACCAGAAATTAATGGATCTGGAGGCTGTTACTTTAAAAACTAAATAGTTATCTAGGCTTTGGATAGGTTATAGAAATTATGAAGATATGGGTCAAGAAAGGAGTTAATTTTTTCATTTTTTTTTTCAAATTTTTAATTTTTAGTCTTTTTTGAAAAAGATTTATATATATTTAAAAATATTTTTTTTTTTGTTTTTGAAAAATTCCTAAGAGTTTTTATTGTTGTGACCGCCCTACAGGTTCTTACGTATCTACTAGTCGGAATCGGGTCTCTATAGTTCATTTTGATATTTGTAATTTTTTTACTTTGTTTGTTCTTTTTAATTGTGAAAACCCGTCAAGTTTAAGTGATTAATCATTTTGATTTTGACTTTAGAAATTCCTAAAGAAACCTATTTTCTTAGTCTTTTGCTTTTTTTTTTTTTTTTTGAAATCCCTGAAAGTCTAATTTTGAAAAACCCCATTTATTTTGTTTTTTGATATTTTTAAAAAATAACTAATGATAAATAGATATATAAGCTAGCAAAACATTTTTTTGTAATATAATATTATATATATGAAAAGAAAAGATAAAAGAGGTTTTGTTGATTTTGTAAAATTTTTTCATTTTTTGGTTTTTATAATAAAAAGATTGTATTTACAAGATTCTTAAAATTCTATAAGCAAATGATCACACCCAAATGATTTGTCATTTCCTATTGATATTTCTCAATTCAACGCATGTCAAACTATCATAAAAATAATATATATGAAACATGCTCAATTAAGGGTGATCTAAAATGATGATAATCATAAAATTATACCTATATTTAGTTGATTTTCATAGTTTATTTCTAAAACTTATTTACTAATTATATTTATATACTAAAACTTATATACTAATAATAGCATGCACACACACACACATATATTTTCTTCTCTTTTTTTTTATCTCTATATTTTTTCATTTTTTTAGTTTGCACTATTTTCTTGGGATTCTACATCAATATAACAGCTAAGAAAAGGGAAGAAATAACAAGACTAAAATCAAACTGGAAACAAGCAGAAGATTGAACCATTGTGTTTGATGGGATTTGAACTTGATGTTTGGAATTAGCTTTGTATGGGGGTCTTTAGATTTGGCTTGGGTCGGGTTTGGACTTGGGCCCTCAACACGAAGTGGCTTAGATTGGAATATGGATTCGACTTGAATGTGGGCCTTTGGTACCTACAAAAAGAAACAGAAAAGGACCTCCCTCTCTCTTGTATCAGTGAATAGTGGAGATGGTGAACTCAAAATGGAACGATGGTAGTTCTGAGTGACACTTGATGGCTTGGTGAAGATCAAGACTAATGGAGATGGTTAGGAGGTGGGCTTGTGATGGTTAGCGGTTGGAATGGTTATGGTGGTGGTTAGTCATGGTGATGGGTTTGGGTGAGGCTGTTGTCAAAGGATAGTGGCTGGGATTTTGTGAAATCAGATGTGGAGCCTTGGGTTCGTAGTTCTAGTAATGATGGTCGAGGATGGTTTGAATTGGAGTGGTTGGCTTAGGTTTTACGATGGTGGTTCGTGTTGGTTTTGGTAGGAACTGGTGAGCTGTGACGACGGTTTGGATGGTGGATGTTAGTGGTGGTTCAAGTCATGCATGGTTGTCTGAGTGGTGAGTTCAGAGTGTTATAGTAGTTGAGTAAAGTGGAGGTTGGTATCGAGAGAGATGGTGGAGGAGATCTGCATTATGGGCAAACTCTGTTTTTAAGGAGTCTTTTTTTTTTTTTTTTTTTTGAATTTGAGATCTCTCTTTGTCTCATTGTGGTAGAGGAGGTGGTGCTTTATAGGAGAAAATGAGGAAGGTGGAGGAGCAAATGGCCTATGTGGCATATGCGCGTGTCTTCTTAGGTGTGTGGGAACCTAAATGGTGCATGCAAGCCTTGATGTGTGCTCATATGGGATCGAACCCTGACCTTCTCCTTAGAATCCCCAAGCCTTAACCAACTGAGCCACTTGGCATTTTAGTTATATCTATCTGTTGAAAAAGCTTTTGAAATGTCTATATCAGGCAAAAAATAATTCAAATAAAAATAGGCTGGAATTAAAATGGATCTAAGATCCAAATTGATTTATAAAAACAACCCATAGAACTATAAAACTAATATGACATATATTTTTATTTTTTTATTTTTTTCTAATTTTTATTTTTTAATTTAAAAAGCTTATTGACTAAAAGTTAGGGTTTTCTAACTTTTTTTTTTTAGTTTTCTAGTTTTTATATTCTTTGTTAACTTTGTAATTTTTATTCATTTTTTAACTTAATTAATAATTTTCAATTTTTATTGTATTTTTTTTTTATTTTCTGTGGAATTTTTATGATTTCTGGTTTGGGGGGGGGGGGGGTGGGTTGGGGGTGAGGGTGTTGACAACATACACTAACTAGTAGTAGATTTCCTCATGTTTGGGCAACCAACATAATCTACATCATTGTAGGCTTGCAATTGAGGTGAAGAACTAGTAAGAAGAAATAGGCTATGATTAGGCATGCCAAGGAGATACTGGATGATGTGTTGGATGGTAGAGAAGTGAAGATGTCGAGGGGACTTGTTAATAGTGTGAACAACATAAGAAATGTCTGGTCGAGTAATGGTTAGATAAAATGATAAATAAGACTGCCAACTAGCTTACGATATAAAGTAGGATCCTTAAGGAGCTTCCTTTCATCACATCGATATTTTAAGTTGACTTCCATTGGAGTGTCAATAGAAGCACCACCTGTAAGTCCTACCAACTAAACTAGATCTTGAGTATACTTGTGTTGATTCAAGAAAATACCTTGATGATGATGATGAACTTCCAACCCCAAGAAGTAAGTAAGTTAGCCAAGGTTTTTCGTATGGAAAGTGATGTGTAACCTTTTTTAAAGATTAGAGATGGCCTCTGAACAAAACCAGTGATGACGATGTCATCCACATGAACAAAAAGAACAACCATGCCTTTGGATGTCTGTTGAAGAAACATAGAGTCATATTGGCTATGAGTAAAGGAAAAACCAAGAAGAGTGGATCTAAAATTTTCAAATCATACACGCGGTGCCTGCTCCAAGCCATATAAGGAGCATTTTAGTTTATAAACATGGTTATGAGAGGAAGTAGGCATACTAAATGCAAGTTTTATGTAGTCTTCTTCCTTGAGATCACCATGTAGAAACGCATTCTTGACATCTATTTGAAGTAAAGGCCATGATTGAGATGCTGCAAGTGCTACGATGGTTCATACTATGGTCATTTTAGCTACCAGTGCAAAGGTCTCTTCGTAGTCTAAACCATACTCTTGCTTATTCCCAAGAAATATTAATTGAGCCTCGTAATGATCTATAGACCCATTAGAATGAAGTTTGATAGAAAACATAAATTTGCTGCCAAGTGGTTTGTTAGATGGAGGTTATTGTGCAACATCCTAGGTTTGGTTTTCTTCAAGAGCAAGAAGTTCTATTTCAATGGCTGCATGCCAACACTCATGCTCAATTGCCTGTTTATAAGATGAGGGCATAGGTATAGAAGATAAAGCAGCTGTTAAAGATATAGGATTAGAAAAGCCATACCTATCTGATGGTTTACTAACTCGAGTATTACATCTAGGAATGACAAATTCAGTTGCTGCGAGAGGATTAGTAGCAAGGGAAGGAGCTTGAAGTGGCACATAATAAGTAGAAGGCAGATACTTCGAACATCTTTGATATACCAAAAGTGGTTTAGAAGTGTCTTGTTTGCAGTAGAATTAGTAAATACAAGCAACATAGAAAATGAATGAGAGAGAGGGTCCTGATGATTGGAAAAAAAAATACTGATTTTTTTTTAAAAACTACATTTCTAGAAATGCAAACACGATGTAGATTAGGATCATAACAACAAAACCTTTTGTGATATACTGAATATTCTACAAAAGCACATTTAACTTATTGGATTGTGAGTTTTGTGCATTCTTATGCAGGGAGATGGACATAACATACACAACCAAAGGTATGAAGATTAGAATAATTGGGGGAATGACTAAATAACCTATGAAAGGAGAGACATGCTTCAATGAAGGAGAAGGTAACCTATTGATGAGATGGACAGCAACGGAGAGAGCTTCACACTAAAATCGAGTAGGCATTGAAGATTATAATAAAAAGGTTCAAACAACATCAAGGAGGTGACATTTTTTTCTTTTGACTATTCCATTTTGCTATGGAATTTGAGGACATGATCTTTAAGAGAATGTTCTGTTAGCTTGTATAAAATCTTGAAGCAAATAAGACATATGTTTACCCCCATTGTCAGAACGTAAAGTTTTATTTTAGGAAAAAAAATTGGGTTTGGACATAGGCATGAAAATGCTTAAACATAAAAGGTACTTCATCTTTAGAATGTAATAAATAAATCCAAGTGAAACAACTACAACCATCAATAAAAGTGACAAAGTACCAGTAATGAGCATGAGATATAATTAGTGCCATACCCTACAAATCACTATGTATCATTTCGAAAGGTTAGACAGGATTAGGTATGTAAGTAAGAAATGGAAAAGTTTTACTCTCACCAAGTTTACAAGAATCACGATCAGATTGAACCTCATTAGTGGAAACATGCTTTTTATTCCCAAGTAAACCAAAATTTAACAAATTATGGCGTACATTAGAGTTTGGATGTCCAAGAAGTTTGTGCCATGCTTGATAATCTACATGAGCGAGATTACAAGTGACAAAAGGAAATAAAAGACACGATGGCAAAGGAAATTAGGGAAAAACACGTCCTACTTTAGGCCCCCTTGCAACCATCTTCCCTAACTATTGATCCTGTGCAATACAACCAAATTTAGAAAATTCTATTGTACAATTATTGTCAACCAACTAACTTATCAAAACAAGGTTAATGGTAGGGCTTGGAGAGACAAACATTAGTTAAAGAAGGAAAAATGTCACCAGTGGCTACAATGGAAAGTAAACTGTCACAAGCAGTAGGAATTTCAAGGTTTCTAGAATATTTTTATACATTGATTAGGACTTGAGTGTTATTTATCATACGATTAGATGCCCTAGAATCACAAAACCAAGTGGATAAAGTAGATAAGGGTTTACTTGAGAGTCCTAGAGTAGAGAAGGCAAAGAGAATCATTTGTTGAACCACCTCAGGTGTTCGAGTTTGAGTAGGAGTAGAAGCATTTTGCGTTAACAGTGCAACATCCGTTGAACCACCAGTACTAGAAGAGCCAATCAAGGCAATAAATGTTGTTTTAAATTTCTTAAGAGGTCAAATTGGGAATTCCTTGATAATATGGTCATAATAGACAGTTGAGCAGTAGAGAGCAATTGGGTGATAGGCAGTAGTAGCTGAGGACAATTCGATGTATAATGACCAAATCCTTTACGACAAAACATCGAACAACCCTCATGTCCTTACCTTTTAGCTTCCCTTGTGCTGCATAAGCTATTGGAACTAATGTGGATCTTCGTTGCTCTATGGTTGCTTGAGTGAGAATTCATTGTTCCTCTCGTAGTAGGTCATTTAGACATATACGCAACGACGAAACAGGATCCCGATTCATAATATTGGACCTGGTACCTTCAAATTAAGATCACAATTTCATGAGGAATTGATCCTTTTTTGCAATTTCATGAATAGATTGGACAACATCAATACCTTCAGGAGGTAAGGTAGCATAGATTATATTAGTGTTTTTAGCCTAAAGATTCATAAAGCTAGAGTAAAAATTAAAAATAGAGAGATTATCCTGATGAATTATGGATAACTCATGTTTAAGATGGAATCTACGAGTCGCATTTTGCTAGCTATAGATTTTCTTTACGTAATTCCACATCTCAACTACAGTCTTAGAGGGTCAGAGATTCAAAACAATGTTAGGTTATCCAAATCCCAGAATCCATGCCATGATGTGTGCATCCTTGAGCTCCCACTTGGCATATTCATCCATACCTTGCTCATGTGTAGGTTTGCTGCTATCAACATGACCTCATAGATCTCTTCCTTTGACATATATCTTGAAGTGGAATGCCTAGGCCGAGTAGTTTTTGCCATTAAAATGAATAAAGAAGGACTTGTTGTCTAAAGACATGAGGCTGCTTGAGAATTAAGAATTGAGAACGAGAAATTAGAAAAAGAAAAAAGGCTGAACTATGACTATGTAGAGATCAAGAGCTCTGATACTATGTCAAATACAGAGGATTTTGAGCAATTGAACTCTCGTCTTTATTAGAGAAACATTTTTCTACATGAATACACTAGAATTCTTACCTAAATAAGGAATATGCAAAAGGGGAGATTTGTCAGCCTCTTTAATTAGGTTGTTAGCTCCTTTAATTTAGGTTTGACTATCTAAGTAGGAGAGTATATAAATTACATTAATTGTATTAACATATAAGTTAACTGGCAATTGATTGACAACTGAATCTTCTGACAGTACCTAGGTTTTAGGGTATGATAACAAGCATCTCCATGGTTTATTAGAGTATTATTATAAATTATAATTTTCTTTATTGAATTTTGTAAACAATTTGTAATTTTTTCCCTTATCAAATAAATTTAAGAAAATACCATGACAATTGTTTGTCAATTTTACAATTTTATAAGTAAACTTCCAACCTAACAAATTAGACACTCAGTGGGCTATTTCCTAATTACAACAAATTGCAACTCTTTTGATAACTCCCTCCGAAAAAAAGTTTTAGCACATGAAAATTACAGAGAAGAGAAATAAAAGCTTAACCATATATTTGGTTAACTTCTGAGAGGTAAAATATTAATTCTTTAAATTTATTTTTATCTTTAAGTGATAAAAAAGATGTTATACAAAATACAATTACATTTTTTTTTTGGATGGAGAACAAGAAATTGATAGATCAAAATAAGTACAAATCAACTTAAAACATGAAAAACAAGAGATGTGAGTAACAAACCTTAACCAATTAGGTCATATATCTTACACTAAAGAAGGGCATCGAAAACACTTGGACACGAAAAAGTTGTACCATAAGAATAAAGATCTGGTACTCTAATTGGAGAAAATACCTACATAGGGTAAAGTACTAAAAAGAGCAAAATAAAGAACACAAAAACCCAAATTAAGGAAACTTTTGATGGAAAAGATAGCTCCTTTTTAATCTTGAGAACTCTCTTTGTTCGAGACCTGAAGTGTTGATACCGAAATATTGAATCCTTTGACAACCTTATTAACACTAGCTTCAAAATCTTATAAAAATAAGCTTATAACCTTAGAGTATTAAAGACGAAAAAAGAGATGATAAAATGGTTGTTGGATCTTTATTGGATTTGAAAGTGAAGAAGAGAAAAGATGTTGGTCTCAAATAATAATCAAGAAGGGAGGTTGAATTGATTATTACAAATTTTTGTCTTTAAAAATAATCTCCTTTCAGTTTTGAAAAATGGGAACAATATACCAATTAAACAAATATAAAAATAAATTGCATAAAATTAAAAGAATAGAGAAAAGAAGATCAGGCAGCAATTTATAGTCCGCCTTGTGCGTCAGTCCACTCTTCCAGCTTCGAGCCAGGGACCCTGTTATTTTACAAATTTGTTCCACTATATCCAACAAATTAAAACTACAAGATAGTGTAATCCTCTTTGCTCGATTCTCACAACTATCCTCTAGCTACAACCGATCTATAGAGTCTAATATTGTAATCAAACAAACTAGAAGGCAACAACACGTTCCTTCTATCAATAATGAAATAACAAAATCAAGATTGCAATAGAGAATAAAAATTTCACTAATCAGCTCGTGTAGGATTATAAGCAGTAGCAGTTTCTATTTGCTTTTTGTGGTAAAGAAGGTGTTCTTTTCTTTGATCACAAGGTTCTGTGAAACCTTCTGGGTTGGTAAAGTAAGTATTCTTTTTCTTCTTTCTTTATATCTCTTTTCTTTTTCTGTAGCAGAGTGTTTATTGGTATCGTATTTCTTCCAGAGGAGAGAAAGAGAGATCAGTTTCAAAGATTAGAAAGAGAAATAGCAAAGTTTCGTGAGGTTCTGTATAAGGTTTTGTATTTTCTTGGTGAAAGAGAGAGCTTTTGTTTGCAACGTGAATAGTATCAGCTTCTTCTTTTTTCTTTTTACTTCGATCTTCTTCTTTTTCTCTCTGTCTTGTGTATAATATATTTTCCTGTTCACGCTCCAACGTTCAAACTAGATGGATAAACATTCCCAAAGATCTCGGCTAAAATCTATTCTTCCTTATCCGTTTTTCAAATTCAAATTTTGTTGTGATCTTTAAAATTGGTTGCAAGTTGTGGATAGGATTTTCCTTGTATTTCTTGGGTGAAATCTTGTGAGCTTTATCCTTTTTCAAATTCAAATTATGTAACGAAAGGATGATGATAAGTCTTGTTTGATTTTCGTAAAAAAATTGGTTGTTATTTGTTATTGTTGTTCATCGTGATCTTCTTCCTCATCCTATCCAAGATAGCACTTATCTTCTTTTTAATCTTCTAGACAAATATCCCATGAAAATAGATGTCTTTGACATTGTAGATATTGATAAATCACTTGTCTTGAAGGAGAAAAACTTGTAGAATCTGTCCAAAAAAGGTCTGGTACTGTTCATGAAGATTTCCATCGTTGAAGATGTTGATGAGAGAGAAACTTTGATGAAAACATTAAATCCCTTTAGATTAAACCAACTTAAGTGGAATAAATGAGTATATTACCCAAATAAACTCATTTACTGGAGCTAGGTCTTCAAGATTTATTTTTGTATCGAACTGAAATTATTTGCATCAAATTGGAGAAGATGAACAATGAAATCACGTGATATAGAGCTGCTGTCAAAAGACAGTGAAAAGTTCTATAAAAGGTTTTTGATTTCTGGAAAAATTCTTCATCCTTAAAGAAACCTTCTGGAAAACATTTTGGATCCAAATACTTTTCATCATTTTTCTTCTTTTTCTTTAACTCAATACTACACACTTAACAAACTCATTAGTTATCATTTTTACTCTTTTGTTATCATCAAAACCTATTTTAAGAGAATCTAATAAAAGAAAAGAAGTAAAAAGATGATGGAATATTGAGGGGCGACTAACAATGGTAACCACCCCTAGGGTTCTCTCTAATTATGGTTTACCTTGGAGAGGAAAGAGAGAGAGAAAGAAGAGAGAGGAAAGAGGAGAGAGGTGGGCTTTTTACCACAAAATACTACTATTTAATACTGAGGAATTGTAATCCTTTGAGAAGACCAAAAGAATAGCTTTATAAATTTTCCAACATATTTATATGTATGTATTTACTAGAGTTATGCATGTGAGTTATGTAGATCAATCCATCCCCGCCCCTCTTTAACCCGTAGGTTATGTGGCCCAGTTCGCTTTGACCCATATAACAATGTAGGCTAAGTTTTTTGCCAAGTTCAATCCTCGTACGTTGAGGGTAAACAGGATGGCTCTTTAACCCACTAAGATTTTCATTTTTTTTAATTCATAAGAAATCAAATTTAAATATAATTTTTTAATAATTTAAAATATTACTTCCTATCTCATCAATCACCAATAAGTAAAAAAAAAAAAAATTAACATCGATCTAAAAGGTGCTTTTCTTTTTTTTTTTAGCAATTGATCTACTAGGTTTAACCTTCTAAATTTTGACAAAGTGTTACTTGTTGATTAGAAGTGATACATTCTGAATAAATTAACCGTTCAGTAAACCATAAGATTTTAAATATCAAAAGCTATAATTATGAGAAAAAGTTAGTGGAAAAACCATAAGATATGGTGAAACATAAGTTTTATATATTTAATGGTTGCTGTAATTAATTTTATGTCAAATAATGGCTTGCGTAACGTATAAAATGCACACAACACATAAAATTCAAAAGTAAATGGTAAATTAGGATTGGAAAAGAGCATAGTAATATTATGGTAAACATTTTCCTTCGCAGTATAAACATAAATGCTAGAAATATAGAACAGCTTGTCTTAATGACTTGTCATAATTTACATTTATTTCTTTTGTTAATACAAGTTTATGGGCCAACCCACTTTAACCCATAGGTTATGTTAGACAAGCCATAATGACCCATACATTAAATTAGCTAAATTTATTAACTCGACCTACATTTGTGCACAACTATAGTATTTAGTAAGATAGTGTTTGGTTGCACAATTTTTCGTGATATTAGGACTAGACTCATAATTTACATTTATTTCTTTTGTTAATATAGGTTAATGGGCTGACCCGCTTTAACCCATAGGTTATGTTGGACAAGCCAAAATGACCCATACATTAAATTGACTAAATTTATTAACTCCATCTATAATTTTTTTCAAGTTATGCGAGCTGTGAACAACTCTAGTATTTACTAAGATAGTGTTTGATTGCACAATTTTTCGTGATATTGAGCTAAACTTATAATTTAAATTTATTTCTTTTGTTAATATGGGTTTATGGGCCAACCCGCTTT